>JAJTUV010000494.1:0-665307 GCA_021653895.1 Mastomys natalensis | reverse complement strand
ATAAATCATATTGAATAAATAAAATCTAATAATACCCTCCTAAAACTACTTCAGTTATTTGTCCAAAACTAAATGTTTCTTTTTTTACTGTTTTGTATTCTCTTCTACTTTTATGTGGGTGTCTTGTATAGCTTTGTTCAAATTAGATTTAAAGAGGAAGAAAAGCTGGGAAGAGCATAACTACAATGGACCAAGAAAAAGGTAATTTGGTCAAAACCTCTGAGTTCTTTGAGATGAAGCAGAAGCAGCCACTGCATAAATGAATCTCTTAGGATCCTAAATATGAGATTAAATAGACTTTTGTGCCTTATTGGAACCATGGTACAGGTTTAGTAAAAAGGGAAAGGCAGTTTTTTTCCTATCTTAAATAATATTAACAGATATTTAGAAGTTAAGTGTTCCATATACACATTGTCTCCCATGATAATCTAAATACAAAAGAATCTAGAATTTTAATAGCCAGAGCTCCAAGTCCAAGCAGCAATTACCTATCAGATTTCCTGCTGAAATACACATCTAACAAATGAAACTCAATGAGATTAAAATTGACCTTCTGGTCTGTCTTACCCTTTGCTGGCTTTCCCCCTACCTCATTAAATACAACTAAGCCACTAGCTCAAACAGAACTAGGAGCCAACATTCCTCTCTGTCTCTCCATCATAAAGAACATTATGCAACTTTGTCTATACTCTCTTGTTAATATTGCTCAAATCCATTTCCTTCATCCTATCTCCAGTAATGCCTGCCTTATTTAGACCTGTACCCTCTCTCCAAAGAATGTTCAAACCGTTTTTACTTAGCCTTCTGCTTACAACTTGCCCATATCTAACAATCTCTTCTGTTGGAGGATGTTTTTGAGAACTATGTATTCAAGGGCTGATTTCTATGCCTCCAGAGATCTGGTTGAAGTTTGACTTTGGTTTTGTCATTATTATGAAGCATCTGTGAACTCAACATTCTGTAAACATTGTTCTCCATCACCTTCTGATTGGTTAAATAAAGAGCTGAACAGCCAGTAGGTGGGAAGGAGAGGAAAAGGCAGGATTTCTGGGGAGAGAGAGAAAGAGAGAGAGAGAGAGAGAGAGAGAGAGAGAGAGAGAGAGAGAGAGGCTGAGAAAGGGAGAGACTGAGAGATAGAGAGACAGGAAGACAGAGAGACACAGGCAGAGACAGAGACAGACAGACAGAGGGTTTCACTGAAGACCAGAGTAACCATTGGTACATGGACATGGATGAAGAAGGAGGTGCCAGGTCAAGACTAAGATGGTGGAAAGGAGCCAAGTGGCTAGAAAGTAGGTCATGCCAACATTGCCAGGTCAGACTATCTGAGCATCTGCCGAGCTACAATGCTTGAAGCTTTTAATAAATATAAAAGTCTCTATGTCATCTTTCAGAGTAAGGGTGGGCATAGAAAGGCCATGCTATTACACTCTTTTCCAATATATAACGAGAGTGCTCTTTAAGACTCAGATGTGATTATGGTCATTCCTCTGCCTCAAAGAAACTAACGTTCAAAACAACAAACACAGCTTTTAGCCTGAAGGGAATAAAATACTACTTATTCTGCAGCTAAATAAATAACCATAGCCTGGAGACACAGATTTTAGTTACCTCAGATTCCATGCTCCAATGTGATAATTGTCTCTTACTGTTCATATTGTCACATAACAGGAAATTCTAGCCCAAGATCTACATTTTCAAATTCACTGATAGAAATATCATGTACATAGGTTGTGACGAAAAGGGGAAAGGTCTACTATAGGTTTCAGATGGTATTTGTTGGCCTTTGGTGTGGTGGAAGCAATTGGCCTAGTAATAGATTCCAAAATGTTTCACCTCATAGACACAGGGATGTTAGGTCACACATAGAGGTGGGTGAGGAATGACAACTAAGGTGTCTAAAGATAGCCCAAGATAAATGATCATTAGGCTGTGTCCTGAAATAGTACAACCTTTATACAGCTGTAGTACTAAAGCTGTTAGTCAGTTAATGAGCCACGTAGAAAGTTTAATATAAGGTGTGGCTTCTTTCCAGAAACTTTTTTTTCTTACTACCTTCAAGATAAATTTCAAATTTACAAGACTTGGTAGGAACCCTGCCTTACAGTGTCTCTCCAGCTTTAATGTGTATACTCCACTCTTTCCCAGACTCTACCCAGACCATACTCATTGCATAGATTCCCAGAAAATTCACATTGAAAGGAAATGTTGAAAATACTTATTTTCTAAGAAAATTCTTATGAATTAAAATTTGGCTCCTGTAGAAATTAAGAAACTAGCCCTTCCAAAAAACATGGTGTGGAGTACATATTCTCAACATTCGGGGCATTTTTTTCCAAGGCAGGGAATACATTGGATGGGAGAAAGGACTCAAGATTATCTCCTTTGGAAATAACATACAGAGCAAGTGTTTGCCAACTGCCTAAATACTTTCACCATGATATCTTGGGTCACTTAGTAATCTCTTTAATTTCTAACAAATGTAAAATGTTTTTATAGAATTACAGTGGCTAAGAGGGTCTGTAGCAATGATCTGGTCCTGTCTGACAACTCCTATTAGGACATCCACATAAGCCATTCAAGTTTCTAAAACCCAGCATTAATTTCAATAGCTTTACTTGCAAAACCCTTCTGCTGATTAACAGCCGCAGGACTGAAGCCAACGTTAGGTTGGCTCACAAGATTTGTATTACCCAGTCCATACCACTCTTGAGGACTTCATCTTGTCTGAGTCCCTTCATGTATTCTATTTCCCCCGCATATGCCATGCTTCAGATGTATCTTACCCTTTCAAACCTCCACACCAGTGTCTATCCCTGTATCTATGATTCTTTCTTCCTCCACTGTCTTTGCCAACCACTGCTCCTCTTCTGCAGCACTTACCCTTCCAGCATCATGAATGTTAGAAAGCTCATGAGGACCCCATGCTAGTATGAGAATCTGAGTGAAGATCATGGCAGCTTAACTTTATTTCCAGATAGTGAGATAGAGCATTCTTCTTTCATTACACAGATGGCTTATAATAGATGATGCATTGTGAAAACTTTAGATTCTCAGGAACCAATAAATATTAATACTCACATGATCAAATAAAAGGACAAGTTACTGGCCTGAAGCTGGGACCATCTTTCCCACTTAGTCGACTATCTACCATTCTTGACACAGCCTCATGTTCACCATGATGCTGGGCAGCTGGAAGCTTCTATTGGCACATCCAGCTAGACAAACAACTCAATGTATCCCTTACATCACCAGTCCCTTACTGTGTCAGCCTTGATTTCTCAGGCTGCCACTTTCATGACATCTGCCCAGATTTCCCAATTAGTCATCTGTAAGCCAGATTCAGGCTGAAAATGAAAATCAAGTAAGGCATGTTTACTCAATGCCTTGGTAATAATATAAACTAAAGGAAGCAGGCTTTCCAGTCCATTTATGTCACCTTTGTTTTTAGTTTTTATAAATGGCAGCGGGGTTTAAAAGATAAAAATGAAATCACTTGGAGAAAGTTCAACTCAAACTTGAAAATCACTTAAGCCTGTAGCCTTTCTCCCAAGAATCCAGAAATTTCTAGTTGACAAAATGAAATGACCAGATGAAATGACCACACGTGTGTTAAATTGGCACAAATATATCGTATTCTGGAAAAGAAAATCAAAAGTTTCCAATTAGAAACTTCACTGAAAGATGTAATTGCTTTAAGTAAATATCTCCAAAAACATACATTTTCTCTGTGTCTATGCCTTGTAATTATGTCCTGGCTTATTTCTCTTCATATACTGGTTTTCTACCGTTAGTCAATAAAGAAGAGCAAAGATAGCGGTGTTCCCTTACAAAAGCTAGAATTTTTTTTTTCATCTTTTTGTTACAATTTCTCCTGCCTGGAAAAATGTTTTTCTTTTTCATTAGTTTTATTGGGCTGTTAAATATAAATTTATATATTAAGGAGAAAAACCCTAGTGGGCAGACTGACTTTCTGGAATCTCTTACCTCCCAAATAACTGAATGTTCAATTGAATCTCACTGGAGACTCTATAAACTGATGAATGTAGGTAGACCCTATGTAGGAAGTTATTGTGAATGGTTCACAAGTCAAGCCAGCAAGTTAGTAAGATGATTCTATTCCTATACTCACTGCAGTAACCTCCACAATAATCAAGATATGCAATCAGTCTGGGTAGACAGATGAAGACATGCATGATGCTACATTTCAAACTACTGCAATAGAATATTACATGGTTATAAGAAGTGGAATTTTTCATTTGCAGCAATATGGTGGGACTAGAGGATATTGTGTTCAGTAAAACAAATGAGTCATAGAGAAGATAAATGTCATATGTTATTACTTACATCATATAGAATAAAAATGATAATTACCCCCAGTCATTTCACACAGAAGCAGAGAGTGGAACAGTAGTTACTACAAGCTTGGAAGGGTTAGAGAGGAATATAAATATAGTTAGGAGGTGAGATTGTGCTAAAAGTCCTTTCTAGTGTTTTATATATTTGTAGATAACCATGATTGATAACCAGTAATTGTATATTTTAAAGTAGCTAGTAAAAGGGAATTGTTCATCTACACACACAACACACACACACACACACACACACACACACATATGCAGGATGCATATGCATGTACTTGCATATATATTTTTTACATAAAGAATACACCACTTCCTCTGATCTAATCATGCCACACTATGTACATATATTAAAATTTAAGACTATATCAGAAATATGCATGGTTAATATGTCAATAAAAAATAAACTATTTTTAGAATCTATTTGCAACTTACACAGTCTTGCATCTCTCCTCTCTTGTCCTCCCAAGATTAGTCAAGTGACCACTGTGTCTGAATGTCTAATCTTTTAATTTCTAAAGAATTCATTTTTATTTTTAAATGTTTTAATGTGACTTCTATTAGTGGAAACCATGTAACTCCTATGGGTAATAATGCTTATAGATTGTCCCTGAAGTCCCGGTGCAAATGATATACAGAAAAATAATGACATTGCTTTCTGTAACATCCAGTTCAATTTCCCAAAAGAGTCTGTAATTATATCTAGGGACATGAAAATACAGCCTGCCTGCATGGCTACAGGTGATAGGGCAAGACTTCATGTTTCTCCATTTCTATCCTTGCTAAGGTTACTAGCGATCTCCCTTCCTTAAAACATATCTTCCCTGGGCATTCAAAAGAGATTCCAATGGGTTAACACCCACCATTTGAAGGGGAAAGCAGGGAGAAGGAAGTCATGGCTGAGAGAAGGCTTGTCTTTGAGAACTTTGTCTGACAGTCAGGGAGCACCCTGCTGCAGAGGGTCACAACCCCAAGTTCTGTTTCATGTTAAGGAGTCATGGCCAAGGTTTGTCAAAACAAAGTCACATACAACACCCCAGTGCCAAACAGGGCAGGAGCTCTGGCTGAGCAAATGAAATCACTGGGAATTCCTTTGGAGAGAGAGCTCCAGCCCTGAGCTCTGTGGCTAAGCAGATGCAGATGTCTAATTGTGCCTGTTGCTATCTCCCTTAAGCACAGCTTGGAGCATCCCACTTCCCTTTACAAAATCCTTAAAGGATGCCACCCTCCTTGAACAAAGTATAAACTCTTCAACCTGCTTTTTCAACTTTCCCTATGTTTTTGCTCTAATGTATTTCCAATTATTAGCCACAATAGTCCAAAATGTCAATCATAATCCAGAATAGTCCAAAGGTATCAATAGTGAGCCACAATTGGCCAAAGTGCCAATCATGATCCAGAATAGTCCATAAGTGCCAATCATGAGCCACAATAGGCCAAAAGTGTCAATCATCCTCCAGCCAACAGCTCACCATTTTCCCTGTTGGCATAGCTCAATTCCAGACTTACCTGACCTCTTTCCCCATCACTCAACTAGTGCCTACATCACTCTCTATGGCATTTCCTATATCCTTCCCAATGGTGTTTACAACAGACACCACCAACTCTACCAGCTCTTCGGCTGACTGACAATGTTGTTGAACATAATCGGAGTTGCTATTTCTTCTCTGATAAATGGGAATTGTTGTTTGTTTGTTTTTAAATCCCTTAGTTTGAGGATTAGACAGTCTCAGAAGAGCACTTAGACTCCTGCCTGGCACAATGCGGCAGTTTGTGACCTATTTTTATTATGACTTATTTTTCTAATTATATTGTGATATGGGGGACCTGAGCTGACTTGCATTCTCAAAAGTCCTGTGGATTCCACCTGAGGAAAACTAAAGATTGTGTTGTCGAATCAAGATTCTGATGATGAGGTTCACAGTGTGAAACTGGGCATATCACATCAAGTAAAGCAAATGAGGTCGATCTCTGAAGGAGACTCCCATCTCAGGTTGGTTTGGTTCAAGATCATCCTTCAGATCCCCAGAAAGAATATCTGAGAGAACTACCCTATGCAGAGACCTGCACCCTGTTTGCTTTATGGAGCTACAAAGCCCTTATGTGTCACAACTAAGAAGAAAGGATTAATAAAAATCTGTAGTTTCTCTGACCAAAACAACTACAACTTCCTTCCCTAAAACTTAGTAGAATAAAAAGGGACAAAAATTATTCACTGTGCTAATTCTCAGGTTTCTGGTCTCAAAATCCCTTGTGTTTTTAAATATGACTCAGGACCCCTAGAGCTTTGTTCACATCAGCTGTGTCTTTCTTTCTTTCATGGCATTGAGAATTAAATTTTCATGAGTATTTTCTCTTAACCCAAATGTTAGTCAGAAGCACACACTTTCCATAAGTGTCTTGTAGTGTCTGATTTCACAGAAAACATGTAGATTCCTGTATCCAGTTCTGGATTCAGTTGATTGTTAAATGTTATTTTGATTAAAGTATATGAATAAAAATAGCCTCACAGAGACATCTAATTTAAAAAAAAAGACTAGGACCCTGGTAAGAGAGAGTTAAAGGTTGGTTGTAGGGCAGAACCTCAACCACACAGATGAAACTTTGTGCTATGTCATATTAAATTCCATGAATTGTTTTTGTGTTTTAAGTGGCTCTTTTACTGTGCATCGATCATAGAGAAAATACTGAATCATGGAGTGATGCAGAACTTTGAAATGCTAATATGTTTCATTAGACAACACACATACAAAAAATCCTCTAGATTGTTAGCATTGCCAAAACCTTATAAGGACAGTCTTCTAAATATTTATTGGTTAGTATATCAGGGACATTTTAAATCTTTTTATTTAAAACTCATTTTAATTTTTTCCTCTTTGTAGAGGGCACACATGTGCCACAACACACAGCTGGAGGTAAGAGGAAGGCTCTGGGTGTCGGCTCTCACCTTTGACCATGTTTAAGATAAAGTCTCTCTTGTCTTTTCTTGCTGAAAATATTAAGTTATTAGCTCCAAGAGTGGGGATCAGAAACACACTGTGAGCAGTATAAAATTATCAAATTTTCAAATAATAAAAATAAATAAAAACCCTTCTTTTCTGATACGTCTGGGTCCTCATAAGTACTGATAAGTCAATACTATTTATATGCCTTTCTGTATATGTTTCATGTAAAATGTTACATTCATCTTACATCAACATTTTATAATATCATAGCCAAATCTAAGTAAACTCACCAATACTACTTAGCAAGCTAGTCTTTATTAAGTCAGTTTCCAATCTCAGGATCCCACATTGAATTTAATTGTCTCTCAGTGACCTCTAGCACTCTGTTCTTTATGGATTTGACAATCTGAAGGAAGGGCACTGCTTAGTTACTTTGATAACAGCCCTTTCTTCCTCAAAGTTGCTTTTCTTTTAAGCCAATGTTGTATCATCAGCTTTCATTTGCTAGCTGCACAATTAAATTATACACATGCAAGGTGAAATTTTGATCCAATTTTACATTGTGAAATGACTACTGTTAATGAAGCAAATTCTCATAGCCCAGTGTCTCAGCACTATCATGTACGTAGGTGGCCAGAACACATGGGGTTTACTCACTTAACAACACTCAAGTATGTGATGCATTCTTATTTATCCGTTATAATTTCCAAGCATGCTACATATCAGGTCTCCAACTCTTATTCACCCTACAGAAGGGAGTCTGGTCAGCACATAACACTAAAAACAACACAGTGCTGATTTTTCTTATGGGAGGAGCTGGGATTCCATGGGCTCAGATCTTATTATATTTTCATTTTGGCTCCTACACGTCAAATGGAAGGCAGGTTAAACTCCAATTATTTCCAAGAGTAGAGGAAGGAGGGAGAAGAGGAGGAGAAAGAGCAGGAAGGATGAAGAGGAAGAGGAACAAAAAAGAGGGCAGAGGACAGGAAGGAGCAATGAGGAGCAGAAAATTATATAACCCTCGGCTCCCCTTTCACACACTAGAGAAGGGTTGGATTAGGACCATGAACGTCAAAATGAGGCCGCCACACTTTCCTGATTCCACTTACTATGCGGTTACTGTTAACACATGTGTTTTCAATCACCTCTATCTTAAAAACAGCGCAAATGTGGGTGCTAAGAGAATCAGACCTGCCAAACATATCTGACATCACAGCACCCTTGGAAGAGCTCTCAGAGAAACCCGTATATATGTGGACATCACAGCGGTTCTATTTTATTAAACTCACAACATTTCCACCTCATTTAAACTCCCTGTGATAGCACACGTCGTCATGCATTTGGGTAGTGGTTTTCCTTCCAACTGGCACTCAGTATACTGTAGTAAGCCAGATCCACAATCAAATGCCAAGCCCATGATTAGCTCTCCTTTCCACTTGGGTCTCCCCCCCCCCTTCTCTCTCGTATTTATGCAGTGCTGGATAAGTATCTGTGGATGAGCTAAGGCTAGAACCTGGATGTGACAATGGCCATGACAGGCATTATAAATGGGATTCCTATTGCTTTGAATATATCTAAGATTTTGTAGCTAAGGGTAGCTCCTGTCTATAATCAAGTTGCATTAGTGGCCCCTAGACCACGTGTGGCTCACAGATGTGTTTTATTTGGCTAGCTCAATGGTAGAAAAGCATCAGAACTTGTGACTAATATTTATGTATTAAGAGATTCTACATGAAAATATGGATTTCTGGCGTCTTATGAAAATTTTGATGTGGCCACAGTTGGGCCGACTTTTCCACATGGCAACAATTGGCCAGGGCTGCAGAGCAGCTGGCTTTTGGAGACAGGCTCTGTACCATCTGGTTAGCATCTCCATCCAGCTCGTATCTCCCATTTATGTAACTTGCCTCCTTTCTGTGGGTGTTTAGACTTTCAACACTGGTTTATAACAACTGAACTTTAGATTATCTAAGCTTGTTTGACCAAAGTGAGAAAACCTGTAATGAGAACAGATAATGACCTTTGCTTTAATCTGGCTTCTTTAAAAGTAGACCTTGTAATGAAGATTCAAGTCTAAGTAATTTATTTAGGAGTTGGACCCAGGAACATTAGCAGGGAAACAGAAGTAGGCTAGAAAGAGATGAAAACCAACCAAGAATGTTTCATGAAGTAAATACCCACCATAGTCAACTAAAGCTTAATCCTTCTAGAGAATTCTGAGAGAAGATAATGTATGACCCAGCAGAGAGCCAAGAGAATAGGAAAATGTAAGCCAGTTCCCACAAGTTATCAGCTGGTGGCTCTCAGAAGTAGCAAACTTCAGTTTAGTTCTAGTCAGCCATAGTGGAGGCAAATCAAAGAGAACACTTAGGGAACAAGAGGCAGGTGGTAAAAACTGGGAATCAGTGCAAAGATTCAGTGGGATATATGCAGAGCACTGGGATCATGAGCTACATTGCCTCTGAGGTCATCTCCAAATGATGGGTACAAGGATGGTTTTGTCTCAGAATAGGCAGCTGATAGTTGATATTTTCTGACCCACATTTCGAAGTTTCTCTCTCCGATGAGAATGTGTCATTTTTTGAACAGACACCAAACATTTTCAAATTGGCCTTCACTTTCAACAAATACCTACTCTCTGCATAAAAAGATTGTATTCAACCAAATTATCCCAAACAAGAGAGTTATATGAGGCTACAGAGAGTGTGACTTTTGAAAATGACAGTGTATATCACCTTATTCACCTTATTCTTGGCTCTTCAACAGGATAATGAAATACCATCATTTTTGCTAGCAATGTTGAGTCATGGAAGAATTGCACATGCCTCAAGCATGTATATGTAAGCTCTATATTTATGCTGAAATTTCCTTTGGTGAGACTCCTTCCTAATTCCCAGCCCCATCATATGTTTAGTGTTACATCACATATTTTTCCATTGGGTTGACTACAAAATCTGACAAGAAGCAATCTAAGGGAAGAAGGCTTTATTTGGCTTACAATTTAAGAGGGTGTGATGTGAAGACATGGTAGCAGGAGTATGGGTCACATTTCCCAGGAAACAGAAGGCATATCAGAGGAACTCTCAGACTTCAAGATCTGCATCCACTAACTCATTTCCTCTAGCAAGGCTCTACCTTCTAGTAGTCAACTTTTCCTAAGTGGTACCATCGGCTGGGGACAAAACGTTCATACACATGAATCTATTGGTGACATTTCTCATTCAAAATCACAAAATCTGAAAAAGCAGAAATCTTATGTAATTATTTATGTAGTTTAAATCCTGCAGTAGAAGGAGAAAGTATTCTACAAGGGGCAAGAGTCATACAAAGCATTTTTGCCACCTTCTGCTTTTCTTTCCAATGGGGCTTCTCAGACAGTACCCACCTCCACTAGGGATGGACTTTTTCCAGTCATTTTGCTGATCCACATTCCAATACAGAAGAAAACCTCACAGAAACATGCAAAGCTATGTGTTGATAGTTTTGTAGTTGTTCCTCAAATACAGGCAAGATGAAACCCAAAAGTAACTATCATGGCACCTGGGATGTTGCCTCAGTTATTATCTATTTTCGGTGATAAAACACCATGGCCAAAAGCAACCTAGGGCTAGGAGTTTCAGTTTATAATTCACCGAGGAGGGAAGTCAGGGCAGGACTCAACACAACAACCTAGAGGCAGGGAGTAAGAAGAGGCCAGGAAGAAATGATGATCACTGGCTCTGATTATCCTTCCTACTGTGATGCAAATACATTTAGATGAGAAAAATATCTTAGGGTTTTTTTATTGGTGCAACAAAACACCATAACCAAAAAGTAAGTTGGGGAAGAAAGAGTTTATTCAGTTGACATTTTCACATTGCTGTTTGTGGTAGTTTAAATGCACTTGACCCAGGAACTGGCACTATTAGGAGGTGTGGCCTTTTGGGAGTAGATGTGTCCTTGTTGGAAAAAATGTGCCACTGTGGGGTTGGACAATGAAACCCTACTTCTAAACACATAGGAGCCATTCTTCTCCTATTGGACTTCAACTGAAGAGGTAGAACTCTCAGATCCTCGTGCACCATGCCTACCTGAATACTGCTGTGCTCCCACCTTGATGATAATGGACAGAACCTCTGAACCTATAAGCCATTCCAAATTAAATGATATCCTTAAAAATGTTGTCTTGGTCATGGTATCTGTTCACAGCAGTAAAACCCTAAGACAGAAGTTGGTACCAGAAGTGGAGTGTTTATGTGATAGGCTTGACCGTGCTTTTGTTTGAAAGAATGTGGATTTTCGAACTTTGGATTTGGAAAGCAGTGGGATGCTTTAAATTTAAGGGCTTAATGGATTATCCTAGTAGGAATATGGAAGATTTTTTTTTCTTTTGTTTGCTGAGAGTGATTTGAACTGTGCAGACCTGCCTCAAGAGGTTTCAATGGGAGAATAATTTCAGTTTGTGGCCTAGAGAATGTTTTGTGATATTTTGGTAAAGAATGTGGCTACTTTTTGCTCTTGTTTGAAGAATCTAACTGAGGTTAAGGGAAAGAGATTTATATTAATTACATTGACAAAGGAAGTCTCAAAAAAGCCATCAGGACTTTGTTTTCTGGTTTAGTCTTATGAAGAGCACTCTGATAAGCATAGCAAGCTTAAAATTATTATATATATAATTTCAAGTAATAATAAAGAGGCACCAGGAAGTAAAATGGAGCTGAACTCTGTGTTCAAGGAGATAAAGAGATTAAGGAAGTGGTCATCTCAGGGCAAGATCCCAACTACCTAAGCTTGTTGTTTGTTTTGCAGTTGAACAAAGGAAAATTTGGATTTTTAATCTGGAATGAACTATAGTCTAGAAACAGAAGGCACACTTGTGATCCAAATCTAGAGTCTGGGAGACACAGGTTTTTGATCCAGATTTTGGGAAACAGTGGCCATGAAAAGCTTAGGCCTAAGCATGGGAGAACACACCTTTAATCTCAGGAGAAAAAGCCAACCAAATCTCTGAGTTCAAGGCGAGCCTGGGACAGAGCAAATTCTAGGTGAAGAAAAGCTTAGGTTTAGGCCTTGTGGTACATGCCTTTAACCCCAGCATTCAGGAGACACGGCCATACAGATCTCTGAGTTCAAAAGCAAGTTCCAGGACAGACAAGCTTAGGCAGTAAGGGAGTTGGAAAACAGAAAGCTGGAAGAAGAATAAGGGGGCAGGGGGCACCTTCCATCCCCAGCAAGTAACAGAACTCAGCAGCTTCAGCCATGTGACTCTGTCTTTAGAGTCAAGAATAGAAGTGACTACTGGTACAATTGATGCTGGTTATCTGTAGCTAAAAAATTAGCGGTGATTAAGAAGAGACCAGCATCACTGAGGTGAAATCTTCTGGAAGTATTTTCTAAAACCACAAAGAAACAGTTTCAGAGATAGCCAAGATTGTACCTAGTGCTGCAGCTGGACTGCTTAATGTGTAAGAATCACCCAGGTGGTACTGGTTTGAAGGTATGAAGGGGTCATGGGAGTAGTTGAGTCTTAGCACTGTGAGAGGCCAGCAAAGACCATTGGTGAAGGTACAACCTCAGGTGAAGTTGACAGACTACCAAACACAGCAGTAGCAATGGAATGGAGTCAACCAGAGCCTGGAGTGCTTTAGAGGACAGAGCTGAAGAAGTGATGCCAGCCTTTTGGAGGAGTCAGAAGATCATGTTTGGATTCCACACAATGAAACAAGAAGCTGTGAAGTTGAAGTTGACTTGAAAACCTCAAAATATTAAAGATTCCAGAGCCATGGGATACCTGATGAGAAAAGCAAATGACAGGATTTGGAACCAGTCAAGGAGAAAGAAATTTGTTGCAGTCAACAAAGGTATAAAAGGAGTTGGAGATCTGAAGATGGCTTTGACATCAGACATGGAGATACATAGTTTGGAGTTTGCCCAGCTGGTTTCCTGTCTTCTTGCTTTGGGGATTACAGTTAAGTGATTAGATGAATCTCAAAATAGACTTTGAACTTTGGACTTGTAACATTGTTGAGACTGCTATAGACTATGGGGACACTGGAAGTTGGAGTAAATGTACTGTGTATTATGCTATGGTTATTTATGGCCCCCATAGACTCATGTGTTTGAACAAGCCTGTGGGGGTGGGGCAGGAAGTAGAATGTGGTGGTTTGAATATGTTTGACCTAAGGAATAGCACTATTAGGAGATATGCCTTTGTTGGAATAGATATGGCCTTATTGAAGGAAGTGTGTCACTGCAGGGTTGGCAATGGTCCTTCTCCTAAACAGGTGGGAGCCAGTCTTAAGATGTAGAACTCTCAGCTCCTTCTGTACTATGCCTGCCAGGATGCTACCATGCTCCTGCCTTGATAATAATGAGCTGAACCTCTGAACCTCTAAACAAGACCCTATTAAATGTTGTCCTTAAAAGAGTTGCCTTGATCATGGCATTTTTTCACAGAAGTAAAACCCTAATTAAGACACTGTTCATCACTGAAGGAAGTCAGGAAAGGAATTCAATCAGGGCAGGGACCTGGAGGCAAGAACTGATGCAAAGGCCATGGAGGGCTTCTGCTTCTTGGTTTTTTTCTCATAGCTTGCTCAGCTTACCTTCTTATAAATCCCAGTACCACTTACCCAGGGAGAGCACCATTCACAATAGGCTGGACCCCCTCCCATTGATCACCAATTGAGAAAATGCCTTACAGCTGGATCTCATGGAGGCATTTTCTCAACTGAGGCTCCTTTCTCTCTGATGAATCTAACTTGTGTCAATTTGACACATAAAACCGGCCAATACAACTTACAAAAAATTTTACTCAGTGTTTATATATTGATACATATTGATGATATTCAGATACAATTACTCAATGGAAACCATAAAACGTCAATCTACAATGATGAAATGTTGGTTATTATTTGATACAACTGTTCAAAAAGAAGGACCACATTCAGAAAATAACTGAACAAAACACATGGGCTATAAATAAGTATAGAAGACATAAGTATCCATGTGAGAATATGGGGCTATACCATCAGAATTACTTGTTCTAGTCAGTTTTCCATCACTATAGCTTAATCTCTAGGATATGTAATATAAAGAGAAAATGGTTCATTTACTATTTTGGAGGTTTCACCCCATGATGATTGGGCCCAGTGCTTTAGGGTTTGTGGTAATGGAGTGTATTATGATGCTAATACATGGGAAAAACAAAATCATCACCACCACCACCACCATCAATCATCACTGGGATCTTAAGAATGACAGTTTGCTGGGTGGCTAGACAGAGATGGTATTTTTTTATTCATCTGTTTGGTTCATTGGTTTTCATGGGCATCACTAGCCATCAATAATCAATGATTTAGTTTATAGATATTTTGAAGTTGTATTTGTATCACAAATACACATCTTATAAAACTTACCTGAAGCAACTTTAAAAGAGAAGTTTATAGACCTTAAGATCCCCAGTCATTCATTGGTGCCATTACAAACTTTTCCAGTAGTATTTTTAAGGGAGTTGCCATGTGCTAGGCTGTATACCTGTACACTGGATATTTGAGGTACAGAAAAACAGAATACTCAAAATAACATAATGAAGGAAGTTACAAAATTCAACTCCAATTAAAAAAAAGCATTCAGAACTTATGACCGTAAGTTCTATGAAAGCCCCATCCAGAGAGTCAGACAAATTCCCAACTCCTTACAATGTCACATAGTGAATTCTTACTACAGCTTACACACTGGAATGGAATCTTCAATTTTATGTGTGTGTACACCTACCTGCCTGTGTGCATGCATTCATGAACATGAGCGATGTGTCATAGAGACAGAAACAGAGACAGAGACAGGCTGTTACAGGAAGAACACACAGTTCCCTATGGTGACTGGATATAGTCAGGGAACTTAGAGTTAACACCCTTACTGTCAGCAGTCATCTGGGAGCCCAGCCTTACTCTCAACATTCCTAGTCTGTCATCAGTCCGCCTCACATACTCAGTGCAGTTTAGGCTCTGGTTCTCATTTAATTCTGTTCCACACATAACACAAGACTGAGACATGCCCACTGTTTTGCTGTTAGGGAGTCAATCACCCATAGGGAGATAGGGAGCGAGGAAGGTAATGATCAGCTTCATGGAAAAAAACCACACAGACACAATATCACAAAGTGACATTTAATCCCCCGACTCATGAGGCTAGCATGGTCTCACATTAGCTGGCTTTGTCTGTTTCCCCCTCACAGCCAAACATATGTTCTCTGTGGAACCAACCCAGCCCATCTGAACCAGTTGCTATTTCTGTAAGAAGTGGGAGGGGGAGGTAAAATTTCATATTTCTGTTCTCATGTGAAGCTATAAATATTCACCCACAGAAAGCCACAGGGTCTCATTTGCATAGATGATACATTAAGATCAACCGTGCTTCTGTGAGTGGAAACATCTCTCACCACACTGCCCAGGGGCTCAGGTGGGCTCTAGGTTCAGCCAGCTCTGCAATATGACATTGCACAACCTTGAAGACTGTATAAGTCACAACCAATTTCCCATTTTGCCTATCTTGCTACCTGACTGTTACTGTCCCAACTATCATATTACCTGAATCCAACAATACTTCCATTCAATCAGGTCATTTGGTACATCTCTTTTTTTTCTTAAGACTTTTTTTTATTGGATATTTTATTTACATTTCAGATGTAATCCCTTTCCCCCATCCAGAAACTCCCTATCCCATGCCCCCTCCTCCTGCTTCTATGAGGATATGCCCCCACCCACGATTTCCCCACACTGGGGTGTCCAGCCTTCACTAGACTAAGGACTTCCTCACCCACCTATGCCTGACACTGTTATCCTCCCCTACATATACAGCTGGAGCCATGGGTCCCTCCCTATGTGCTCCCAGGCTGGTGGTTTAGACCCTGGGTGTTCTGGTTGGGTTGGTATTGTTGCTCTCCTCATGGGACCACAAACCCTTTCAGCTACTTCAGTCTTCTCTCTCACTCCTCCATTGGGAACCACATGATCAGCTCAATGGTTAGCTGTGAGTATCTGCCTCTGTATATCAGGCTTTGGCAGACCTCTAAGGAGACAGCTAAATTAGGCTACTGTCAGCATGCACTTCCTGACATCCACATCAGTGTCTACCTTTGGTTACTGCACAAGGGATGAATACCCAGGTAGAGCAGTCTCTGGACAGCCCCTCCTTCAGTTTCTGTCCCACACTTTGTCTCCATACTTGCTCTCATGAGTATTTTGTTACTCCTTCTAAGGAGGACTGAAACACCCACACTTGGTCTTCCTTCTTCATGAGCTTCATGTGGTCTATGAGTTGTATCTTTGGTATTGCGAGCTTTTGAGCTAATATCCAATTATCTGTGAGTGCATACCATGTGTGTTCTTTTGTGATTGGGTTACCTCCTCAGGATGATATTTTCTAGTTCCATCCATTTACCTAAGAATTTATCGAATTCATTGTTTTTAATAGCTGAGTAATATTCCATTGTGTAAATGTACCACATTTTCTGTATCCATTCCTCTGTTGAAGGACATCTGGGTTCTTTCCAGCTTCTGCTATTATAAATAAGGCTGCTATGAACATACTGGAGCATGTGTCCTTGTTATATGTTGGAGCATCTTCTGGGTGTATGCCCACGAGTGGTATAGCTGGGTCCTCAGGTAGTGATATGTCCAATTTTCTGAGGAACCACCAGACTGATTTCCAGAGTGGTTGTACCAGCTTACAATCCCACCAACAATGAAGGAGTGTTCCCCTTTCTCCACATCTTCGCCAGCACCTACTATCACCTGAATTTTTGATCTTAGCCATTCTGACTGGTGTGAGGTGGAATTTCAGGGTTGTTTTGATTTGCATTTCCCTGATGACTAAGGATATTGAACATTTCTTTAGGTACTTTTCGGCCATTCAAGTTTGCTCAGTTGAGAATTCTTTGTTTAGCTCTGCACTCCATTTTTTAATTGGGTTATCTGGAGTCTAGTTTACTGAGTTCTTTGTATATATTGGATATTAGCCCTGTATCGGATATAGAATTGGTAAAGATCTTTTCCCAATCTGTTGGTTGCTGTTTTGTCCTATTGACAGTGTCCTATTGACTTACAGAAGCTTTGCAATTTTATGAGTCCCATTTGTCACTTCTTGATCTTAGAACATAAGCCATTGGTGTTCTGTTCAAAAACTTTTCCCCTGCCTAGTATTCGAGGGTCTTCCCACTTTCTCATCTATTAGTTTCAGTGTATCTGATTTTATTGTGGAGGTCCTTTATCCACTTGGACTTGAGCTTTGTACAAGGAGATAAGAATGGATCAATTTGCATTCTTCTATATGCTGACCTCCAGTTGAACCAGCACCATTTGTTGAAAATGCCGTCCTTTTTCCACTGGATGGTTTTAACTCCTGTCAAAGATCAAGTGACCATAGGTGTGTGGGTTCATTTCTGGGTCTTCATTTCTATTCCATTGATCTTCCTGCCTGTCTCTGTGCCAATACCATACAGTTTTTATCACTATTGCTCTGTAGTACAGCTTGAGGTCAGGGATGGTGATTCCCCCAGAAGTCATTTTATTGTTGAGAATAGTTCTCACTATCCTGGGTTTTTTGTTATTCCAAATGAATTTGCAAATTGCTCTTTCTATCTCTATGAAGAATTGATTTGGAATTTTGATGGGGATTGCATTGAATCGTAGATGGCTTTTGGCAAGATGGCCATTTTTACTAAATTAATCCTGCCAATACACGAGCATGGGAGATCTTTCCATCTTCTGAGATCTTCTTTGATTTCTTTCTTCAGAGACTTGAAGTTCTTGTCATACAGATCTTTCACTTGCTTGGTTAGATTCACATAAAGGTATTTTATATTATTTGTGACTATTGTGAAGGATGTCATTTCCCTAATTTCTTACTCAACCCGTTTATCCTTTGAGTAGAGGAAGGCTACTGATTTGTTTGAGTTGATTTTATATCCATACACTTTGCTGATGTTGTTTATCAGGTTTAGGAGTTCTCTGGTGGAAGTTTTGGGGTCACTTAAGTATACTATCATATCATCTGAAAATAGTGAAATTTTGACTTCTTCCTTTCCTATTTGTATCCCTTTGACTTCCTTTTGTTGTCTAATTGTTCTGGCTAGGACTTCCAGTACTATATTGAATAGGTAGGGAGAGAGTGGGCAGCCTTGTCTAGTACCTGATTTGAATGGGAATACTTCAAATTTCTCTCCATTTAGTTTGATGTTGGCTACTGGCTTGCTCTTTATTGCTTTTACTATGTTTAGGTATGGGCCTTAAATTCCTGATCTTTCCAAGACATTTACCATGAAGGGATGTTGAATTTTGTCAAATGCTTTCTCAATATCTAGTGAGATGATCATGTGGTTTCTTTCCTTGAGTTTGTTTATATAGTGGATTATGTTGATGGGTTTCCGAATATTGAACCATCTCTGCATTCCTGGGATAAAGCCTACTTGATCATGATGGATGATTATTTTGATGTGTTCTTGGATTTGGTTTTCAAGAATTTTATTGAGTATTTTTGCATTGATATTCATAAGGGAGATTGATATGAAGTTCTCTTTCTTTGTTGGGTCTTTGTAAGGTTTAGGTATGAGCGTGATTGTGGCTTCATAGAACGAATTGGGTAGTGATCCTTCTGTTTCTATTTTTGTGGAATAGTTTGAAGAGAATTGGTATTAAGTTTTCCTTGAAGCTCTGATAGAATTCTGCACTAAAACCATCTGGTTCTGGGCATTTTTTTTTGGTGGGAAGACTTTTAATGACTGCTGCTATTTCTTTAGGGGTTATGGGACTGTTTAGATGGTTATCTGATCTTGATTTAACTTTGGTACCTGGTATCTGTCTAGAAAATTGTCCATTTCATCCAGATTTTTCAGTTTCATTGAGTATAGGTTTTCGTATTAGGATCTGATGATTGTTTGAATTTCCTCAGTTTCTGTTGTTATGTCTCCCTTTTTCAGTTCTGATTTTACTAATTTGGATACTGTCTCTGTGCCCTCTGGTTAGTCTGGCTAAAGGTTTATCTATCTTGTTGATTTTCTCAAAGAACCAGTTCCTGGTTTTGTTGATATTTTGTATAGTTCTTTTCATTTCTACTTGGTTGATTTCAGCCCCAAGTTTGATTATTTACTGCCTTCTACTCCTCTTGGGTGTATTTGTCTCTTTTTGTTCTAGAGTTTTCAGGTGTGCTGTCAAATTATTTGTGTATGCTCTCTCCAGTTTCTTCTCATAGGCACTTAGAGCTATGAGTTTTCCTCTTATCACTGCTTTCATGGAGTCCCACAAGTTTTAGTATGATGTGTTCTCATTTTCATTAAATTCTAGAAAGTCTTTTAATTTCTTTCTTTATTTCTTCCTTGACCAATTCAACATTGAGTAGAGCGTTGTTCAGTTTCCACGTGTATGTGTGCTTTCCATTGTTTTTATCATTATTGAAGACCAACCTTAGTCCTTAGTGACTGATAGGATGCAAGGGATTATTTCAATTTTTTTGTATCTGTTAAGGCCTGTTTTGTGACCAGTTATGTGGTCTATTTTGGAGAAGGTACCATGAGGTGCTGAGAAAAAGGTATATTCTTTTGTTTTAGGATGAAATGTTCTATAGATATCTGTTAAATCCATTTGGTTCATAACTTCTGTTAATTTCATTGTGTCTCTGTTTAGTTTCTGTTTCCATGATCTGTCGATTGCTGAGAGTTGGATGTTGAAATCCCCCACTATTATTGTGTGAAGTGCAATGTGTGCTTTGAGCTTAGAAAACTTTCTTTTATGTATGGGTGCCTTGCATTTGGACATAGTTGTTCAGAATTGAGAGTTCATCTTGGTGTATTTTTTTCTTTGTAGTATTGAGTGGTTTTTTATCTTTTGATTACTTTTGGTGAATTTGGTTTTATTTGATTATTAGAATGGCTATCCGCTTGTTTCTTGGGACCATTTTGCTTGAAAATTGTTTTCATCCTTTTACTTGAGGTAGTGTCTGTCTTTTCACTGAAGTGCATTTCTGTATGCAGCTAAAATTCTGGTCCTGTTTATGTATCAGTCTGATGTACTACATGTTTTTATTGGGCATGTTGAGTCCACTGATGTTAGAGATATTAGGAAATGATTGTTGCTTCCTGTTATTTTTGTTATAGAGTAGAATTATGTTTGTGTAGCTATCTTCTTTTGAGTTTGTTGGAAGATTACTTTCTTGCTTTTTCTAGGTTGTAGTTTCCCTCCTTATATTAGAGTATTCCATCTATTATCCTTTGTAGGGCTGGATTTGTGGGAAGATAATGTGTAAATTTGGTTTTGTCATGGAACATCTTGGTTTCTCATCTATGGTAATTGAGAGTTTTGCTGGGTATAGTAGTCTGGGTTGGCATTTGTGTTCTCTTAGGGTCTGTATGATATCACTCCAGGATCTTCTGGCTTTTATAGTTTCTGGTGAGAAGTGTGGTGTAATTCTTATAGGTCTGCCTTTATATGTTACTTTACCTTTTTCCCTTACTGCTGTTAGTATTTTTCTTTGTTTTGTGTATTTGATATTTTAATTATTATGTGATGGGAGGAATTTCTTTTCTGGTCTAGTCTATTTGGAGTTCTGTAGGCTTCTTGTAAATTCATGGACATCTCTTTCTTTAGGTTAGGGAAGTTTTCCTCTATAATTTTGTTGAAGATGTTTACTGGCCCTTTAGGTTGAGAATCTTCACTCTCATCTATACCTATTATCCTTAGGTTTGGTCTTCTCATTGTGTCCTGGATTTCCTGGATGTTTTGGGTTAGGAGCTTTTTGAATTTTTCATTTTCTTTGACAGTGTGTTAATGTTTTCCATGGTATCTTCTGCACATGAGATTCTCTCTTTTATCTCTTGTAGTCTGTTGGTGATGCTTGTGTCTATGACTTCTGATTTCTTTCCTAGGTTTTCTATATCTAGGATAGTCTCCCTTTGTGATTTCTTTATTGTTTCTACTTCCATTTTTAGATCTTGGATGGTTTTGTTTAATTCTTCACTTGTTTGATTGTGTTTTCTTGCAGTTCTTTAAGGGATTTTTGTGTTTCCTCTTTAAGGGCTTCTACCTGTTTACCTGTGTTCTCCTGTACTTTTTTAAGGGATTTATTTACATCCCTCTTAAAGTCCTCTATCATCATCATGAGAAGTGATTTTAATTCTGAATCCTGCTTTTCTAGTGTGATGGGTTTCCAGGGCTTGCTATGGTGGGAGAACTGGGTTCCGATGATGCCAAGTAACTTTGGTTTCTGTTGCTTATGTTCTTGCACTTGCCTTTTGCTATCCGGTTAACTCTAGTGCTACCTGCACTCACTGTCTCTGACTACAGCCTGTCTTTCCAGTTATCTTGCTTGTGTCAGAACTCCTCAGAGTCCAGATGTCTCTGTGATTCTGAGCTCCTGGGTGCCTCTGGGATCCTGAAATCCTGCTTCTCTTCTTTGAATGCAGTGGCTCCTCTAGGCTAGCTCAGGATCTAGTGTCTTCATGGGAGCAGACCAGCTAGGTGTCTGCCCCAGCCAAAAGGACCAAGCCAGGGCAGACAGGGAGTGGTATTCCTGAGGGGCAGGGTTTGGTTGGCTGATGGGTCCTGAGCACCCCCGGCTCCCAGTTGTAGCTCTGGGGCATAGGGTAGTGGGAGAGGGTTCTTACCTGCTTCTCTGAATGCAGTGGTTCCTCTAGGATGGCTCAGGATCTGGTGTCTTCACAGGAGCAGACCACAAGCTCAGTACATTTCTTTATAAGTATTTCACTACCTTGTCTCATTTCATGGGCTGTTTTTACCCATTATGCAGTTTAAAGTTTCATGGTCATGTACCACTATTCCCTTGCATATACCTTAATGTTTGTATCCCTCTCCCTTGAAATGCTTGCCAAGCTAAATGATACACTAATTATATCTACCTTTTGGCCTACTTGGAATAAAACATACTGCCTTACTGATTAATCTAAACCTATAAGTACCATCTTCAAATGGGCCTTCAATATTGCCCTAGAGTCATCTGTGTACCCATGTACTCTCTCACTTCCCACCTGATCAAGTGATCCTTCTGCTCTCTTCAAAACTCCCTGAACCTATCCCCCAACACCAGCCTCCTCTGCAATGATGGCTAGTCTTGGTTGTAAACTTGACATATCCAGGAAAGGGGAACCTTAATTGTGGAATTGCTTCCATCAGACTAGCCCATGGGCATGTCCACAGGAGCATTTTTTTTTTATTGTTCATTGATGGACAAAGAGCAAGCCTACTGTGGGCAGTGCCATCCCTATACTGGTGTGACTGGGTTGTATCAGAAGGGTAGCTGAGCAAGCCAATAAACACCTTTTCCATGACCTCTGTTTCAGTTCCAACTTTGACTTCCCTTGATGATGGACTGTAATCTGTCAGCCAAATAAACTCTTTAATAAAACCCCAGATGCTTTATCACATCAACAGTAAAGCAAAGTAGAGCCCCCTCCATTCTCCCTCTCAGTTACTGGCTTTGCTTATGACTCTCCTAAGTAAAATGGGAACAAGAAGAGGCAGTTCCCACCACCTCCTAGCTTTCTCCCTCTTTCCAGCTGTGCCTCTTATTTCTTTGTTTCTGTGTATGGGGATGAACTCTTTCTGTGCCATGTACTTTCCTTCTGGCCTCTGTCTAGTCCCATCCCAGCATGTTCTTATCCTAAGGTTTTTAGAAACCCTATATCCTAGGTATTCCACAACTTTCTTATACTTCTCTCATCTCTTTAGAGAAAATCTCTTTAAAGGTACATTTTATAAAGCAATCATAAATTCTAAATAATTTCTTCCTATTTTTTTCTGAACATAGTTTGGTCAAGAATTTGTTCCAATTAAAGCAATCTTATCAAGTCTACACATATCACCAGACAGCTAAATGCAGTGTTCAGTTTTCAATAGGTTTGTGTGTGTGTATGGATGGATGACTCTAAGCCTCACTTTCTTCATATGTAAACTAAGACAATGCCTTCTTCTGAAGTTGACTGTGGAGACTGATACTACAGGAAAAAGATTTAGCAGAAGTGCTAGGTTGCAAACAGTGCTAAGCAATTTAAGCACATCAGAGTATGTGAACACTCTGAAGCTGCCTTAGTGTTGATTCTTAAAAGAAAGGTGTGATCGCACCAGGTAACCATGCCTTGCTTTTATGGAAAGGCTGCTTCCCAGTTTTTTGAAGAGAGGATCTATTATTTCCATTGCTAGATTAAACATTGACACACTGATAGATGAGAATTTTTACTGTTTTTTAATTATCCTGTAGAGTGATTAAATGAGTGGCTAGGCACCTTTATAGAAGAGATTTTAGCACATTGAGCTTGTTTTTTTAAATACAGCATGTGTACAGCTATTAGAAAATAATTACTATCTCATGAGAGAAAGGCAAGGATAAAGTGGGTCTTAGAAGTGAGTACTATGGTGTGGGGCTTGAATGTGCTTGGCCAGGAGTGGCACTAATAGGTGTGGTCTTGTTGGAGTGGGCGTGACCTTGTTGGAGGAAGGCTATCATTGTGGAGTTGGCTTTGAGACCTTCCTCCTAGCTGCCTGGAAGCCAGTTTCCTCCTGTTTGCCTTCAGAAAAAGATGTAAAGCTCTCAGCTCCTCTTGCACCATGCCTGTCTGGATGCTGCCATGGCCCTGCCTTGATGATAATGGACTGAACCTCTGAATCTATAAGCCAGCCTCAGTTAAATGCTGTCCTTATTAGAGTTGACTTGGTCATGGTGTCTCTTCACAGCAATGGGAACCCTAATTAATACATATGCTATCTGGTTAGAGGGATTGAAAAGATGGGTTTACTGAACCAATCTCATAGGTAAGGAGCTCTGTCATGGAGAACATGGTAGAACAGCAGTTCTCAACCTGAGGGTTCATGACTCCTTTGAGGGTTGACTATCAGATATCCTATATATCAGTTATTTACATTATGATCCATAACAATAGCAAAATTACAGTTATGAAATAGCAACAGAATAAATTTATGGTTGGTGGTCATCATGACATGAGAAACTGTATTAAAGGGTAGCAGCACTAGGAAGGCTGAGAACCACTGCTGTAGAAGATTCAGAAAAAATTCCTACCATACTCTGGATTATACATTCCTGAGGTACAGTTTGGCAGTGTGCATCAGAAAACTCTGAAAATTGTCCTTGAATATAGATGTTCCTTCATAAAAATTTTTATAATAAATAATGTTTTAAAGATTTATTTATTTTATATGTCTTAGTATACTGTCACTGTCTTCAGACACGCCAAAAGAGGGCATTGGATCCCATTACAGATGGTTGTGGGCACCATGTGGTTGCTGGGAATTGAACTCAGGACCTCTGGCAGAGCAGTCAATGCTCTTAACCACTAAGTCATCGTCTTTCCAGCCCCTCATTGATAAGATTTTAATCAAGGGAAGAAAACATAGATATGGGCACAGACTTAGGAACAAAGAGAGTTGCTATTGTGGTCATCATATTAAAAAAAAAAAAAAGAAAAATCTAAATGTCCACTATTGAGGAATTAAACACAATTTTTATAATGATATTTAATACATCCAGTCATTAAAATATGCTACATATTTCTAAACATTGGAATGTGTCCAAATGCATTGTTAAATGAAAAACAAAACCCTCAGGTTACAATGCAGTATATAGAAATGATATGTTTTTCTAGATTTACAGAAAAAAGACTTTATAATGATTTTCATTTCTTCACATTTATATTTTGTACTTCTAAAAGTATGAATCATTTCTGTAACAAAAGCTAATTATACAAAGGAAAGATTCTGGTTTTGTTGTTGTTTCTATAGAAAAAGTCAGCCTTGTATGATTTCCTTGGTCCCAACCAAACATGAAAAGGAAAAACTGAAAAGTAGTACATCCCTAGTTGTCATGGAAGTGCAAATCAAATCTACACGGGAAATTTGCCATTTCAGTCCTTCAGCCTGAGGGAAGTCAGGGGAAAGGAGTATTATATATTGCTGATGGTGATGGAAGCTAATGAAGCCACCAGATGTTCAAATTAGAACAACCATACACCTCAGCTTCAAGCCTATTCCACGCCAGGGTATGCTCCAAAAGGAATCTAAGCCAGTATTCTACAGAGCCTCCTGTTAATCCATACTTATTATGTTACTATTCACTACAGTCTTATCATGCTATCAGCCTTGGTGTCCGTTAACAAGTTAATGGATCAAACAAATGTGCTGTCTGTGTACAATTGAGCTTTATGCAGCTATAAAAATGAAATTATATTAATTGCATAAAAATGGTTAGAATTAAGACAGTGATGTAAGCCAGACCCAGGAAGACAAATATTGCATGCTTCCTCTAAAATATGGAAGCAAATTAAACACACACCACACACACACACACCATGAAAATAGAAGGAAGACTATTTAGGAAGAGAAAGGGGAGGAGACAGAGGGAGATGAAGAGAGAAAAGGGGAATAAATGTATTCAATGTATAAGATATTCTTGAACAAAAACATCATTATGAAACCCACTGCTTTGTAAAATTAGTTCACACTTGTGAAACTTTTCAATGAAGTTACACATGAGCTAGTGAGCCAACAGCACGCAGAAAGTGATTAAGAATGTTACAAATACAAGGGTGAAGCATTTTTAGACTCTGTACAAGTGGCCAGCCACAGTAGGTTTCTCATGATGATAGCCCTTATGGAGTTTTGCATTTACTAAAGAAAATGGAATTAAGGCAACTGTTATGTAAGTATGAGGATTGCTCATGAATTGTCAGGGATGACAGGAGCATATAAAAGTATTTAGTCAGGATGAGGAGTATAAACTCTTTTCTGGATAAATTATTTCTCAGCCAAGACATGAAGAGTGAGCAAAGTTGGCCACATATACAGGAAGGGAGAGAATGTGGGGCAGAGGGTCAGTATGAACAAAGGTCAAGTCAATATTAAGACAAGGCACATTTAAAACAGTGACAGAAAACACTAGCATTAAAATCATGAGGACAAGTGCATGGGAAAGGCCAGCTCCTGTAGTCAGGTCCCAGTTAAGTCTCAAAATTGGTAATGAAAATTCTAGAAGGCTCCATTGGGAGTCATGGCGAAAGATCACAGAACTCAAAGGAATAACTGAAGAAATATAACCTAGATAATCCCTGGGCACTTCAGGGCTCTTGGGAATGTGGCCCTGGCAAAATATTCTTCTAAAGTAATCATAACTACAGCCAATAGACACTGGTGTGTGGGCCAGGCATTTGCTGCAACCTTCATGTGTATTTCCTACTGAACATTACTGTCTTCCATTTTCTAAAGTCTGCACACTTATTGCCGTAACTTGACAGATGAGGAAGTTGAGGCTTGAAGGGGTAATTTTTCCAAGATGAAAAAACTTGTGAACAACAGAGAGTAGGTTTAACCCTGGGAGATTTTGTTTCAACCTGAGTGAAGAGGGAGAGAAAAGGGAACAGGAATCGCCATGGTCATCTCCTCCTGCTCGTGGACAAGGTTCCATTTCTTTAGGTTTTATGAGCAAGCTGATTTCAAGTATTTACTCCAAGGAACTGTTGATGAAACAGAACTCAGCATTCTGAAGACCTCCCCGTCCTCTCTGGGCTGTTCTCTGCTACAGGCTATGGGATTTGGGTGAGAAGTCACTCTGCCCCCATTGTCTCTGCTCCTGACCTTTCTTGGAACCCAGACATGGCCTAGGGGTCTACAGAGAGGATGTTGTCTCCAGTCTGTTTCCGGGTACCACTTTAGAGGTCCTGACCTCTAGTCATAGTATCTCCCAGAGCCTGGAATCTCCTTTTCCTTCCTGATCCTCTGTATTCCGGGTCTGAAGCAAAATCTCTCTTGTCCTTGTCTTCCAAAAGCTCTTCCTCCACTCTTGGACCCTGATATGCTTAGTGTATCCAAGATCTAGGGGAGGAAAATCCTTGAAAGAATGAACCCCATGTCAGATCAGAAGCAGTTCAGCTCCTACATAACTCTCTTTTTAAAAAAAAAAGAACACATCTTTATTGTTTTCCTTGGAGCCCCCTTGCTATAAATTTCCTTCCCCTTGATCGTACCTTCTAGAAACATCTGCATCCCTGGTCAGGTGCCTGACAACTTCAGGTTTCAGATGCATGGGAGGGATACCTTAGACCCAGGCTTGGGCAGATTCCACTTTTCTGATTCCTCATACAATTTGTCTGAGGAAAACTACCAGTGGTCTAACTAGACACTGGTCTGTCACAGACCTCAGAGTTACAGCAGAATCAAAGCCCCCAGCTCTGAGTATGCATTGCACCAGGAGTCAGCAGACTCATACAAGTGCTACCTCAGGCTGGTCACTTGTCGAGAGGTTTACTCTGAGTATTCACAGAAGGAGCTAGACAGAATGTACGATTCAGCAAAGACTGTTTGACGTCATAAGGTCAGAATGCTTCTGGAGGGAGAATAGTAAGCATGATGTGGCAGTGAGCCTAGGCACAGTCTAAGGGGCTTTGGTTAAGGTTGGGTAGGGAAAGTCAGAGATTTCCAGACCAGAAGGGCTCATGTCTTAAAGGAATGGGAATTTGTGAGCTAAGAACAGGATGGACTCCAGAGACAGGAACTTTATCCTTCTATCTATTTTGACTCAGAAATCAGTCACACAAGCCATTCTAGTATACAACAAAGTTTCTTCAAGTCTGGGAGAAGATGGGGCAGAAAGCACCTACAGGAGCACATTGCCATCACTTCAGGACATTTTAAGGCCCTTTAACCCTTACCCTTGCCCTCTATCCATACTGCTTCCTTCCTTATCATTATTGTCTACTATCACTTTCTCCTTCATTTTTTTTCCAGTACATTTCTCACTCCACTCCTCAGATTAGTCTGTTTTCTGAACCTACATCTGTGCAGGTGTGACCCCTCACTCACAATCTCTAGACCCATCCATGCATGTTGGAGCTCAGAATGAGGGGTCATTTATGGACCAAAACTCACATCTTCCCTTGACTACAACTGTATCTTTTGGCAGTAATAGTCATCTCTTTTACAGTGTGGGGGTTGTCTTAGGCTATAAAGTAGAGCAACTATCAAGAGCTTTTCAACTATTAGCCATCAAAGCAAAGAAGCAAGGCTTTCATTTGCAGAATTCATTATCCACCATCCTGAGAACATGTGAGGGCATTACCCTGGGGAAAGGTTCTAGGAGACAATAATAGCATGATAAATGCTATGGTTATCTAGGTAATAATGTCAGCAGTTCCCTGGAGTAAGGGATATGATAGCACCAGAGCCCCAGATAATTAGCCTCAGAACATGGAGATATGTCTGGTCATGTATGCCTATAATTTAGAGTCTAATACTGCTGATCTCATTGAGCAAAGGCTCTGAACAGCCTGTGTATTACACAGTGGGTGTGCAATAAACCACACAGAGAAATGAAGAGATGGACACACTCGGAGCAATCCTGGTTCCATGATATGCAGACTTGGTAAACGATCAAAATGAAAGGATGTGCCCACTCCTTAGGGATGTAGGCAGTTCGCAACTTCCACGCATAGAGAGAAAGAGCGCTGTGCAGGGCAATATCAGGAGACCTAGCCCGTTAGATTACAGTTGTGTTTGACATTTCCTTCAAATATATCTGGATAGCTTCAGGCTTGAAAAAATACACACTTTCTGTCCCTTCAATGGTTCCAAATGGTGATGGTATTTATCTTGAATTCACTTTCAAATGCATAATGAGAAAACATATGCTCTCCTAAAATAGGGCAACCTGTAGTGTTGCTTGGCTGATTTTCCCTCTCTCTAGAATCCAAACTTCTCTTCTTGGTCTCATTCTTCTCAAATGCTCATAGAAACACTGGATTTGGAACCAAAGACTAAACTAATGAGTCTAGCCTTCGAGTCTAGAGCTAGCTAGTCTAGAGTCACTAGCTAATTGATTGGATAATCTTGGACAAGTCTGTCCTGAGAGGAAAGGCAGAGAGAACATGCCTAGAGGATGGATATACTGTGGGGATCAAGAGGGGATGTGTGTAGTTACTCTGTCAGAACTCTAGGGATGGGGAGACTCTGGGAAATTCTAACTCTTCCAGTTGAAGAATAATGAAGAAATTAGTTACCATTTCTCAGTCTTTCCAACTAGTGCTTCAGCAATGTTGCGTGTGACATGAGGGTGGAAAAGGAAAAGGCAGAGCATCCCTGTGTGGGTGGAGAGGTTATGTGGTGAGGCAGGTCAGCACGTGGAGGTGAGATGGTATAGGATGGCCTGGAGGGTAGAGATGAGAGATGGGAGCCTTACCATCATCACTTACTATCAGTTAGTACTGCTGCTAACAGAAACAGCCATCTGTTGCTAAGGGCGTACAGTCTGCCCAGCAGAGCACACAGTGTTCATGTTTCACATCAGGGTCCATGAGCCTATAAGATGATGACAATTAACCCCAAGTTATAATTTAAAAACCAGACACAGAGTTTGCAAGAAACATAAGCAAAGTTGCATGTGAATAATTTTTCAGGCTGTGGCTCAAATCCAGGGGCATATCTGACATCCAAGCTTGTGCCATCCTGTTGGTCTTGGTCTCTGAATGGATGGAAGTAAAACTCCTAGTTCTAGATCCCAAACTGCAGAGCAGGGTTCTACCTGGATGAACATCTGCTCTTCTTATCTCTTTACAGGGCTTCATGGACCTGCCGACCTGGACCCCCAACCAGATACCAGCCTTACCCAATACACACAAACACACAGAGAGAACGTTGGAACACCAAATGCTACTCTTATTTGGATTACATTAAAATTCTGTTTCAGCTCTTAGTCATGACACTTGCTAGGTCTTTCTCAAGGATCTGCAGTGTGACTGATAACCTCTTTGTGCCTGAGTCTTTTTAATCTACTGAAGAAAAAACACTAATACGTACTCAAGAGTATAAATTAGCAGGAAGAACTACATGAACATATCCATTCTCTATGAAAAAAATAACAGTTTAATAAAAATCAAACGAAACCATCCATCTGCCTTGGATAGTAGGAGACAGTACACAGCATATAGCTGCAAAAGCATTTTGGGTTTTATATGGATGGATGACAGGGAGAGGCTGCTCAGAGTTGGAACAGCCAGTGGTTAGCACTTCGACTCTGTTGGACGAGGAGCTTCTGCCAGCTGCAGTGAGGAACATTCAGCCACCATTAAGGGCTTCTGAGAAATGCACTAGGATTCTGTTCTCTAGCAAATCCAGTTCAGATGGAGGTTGATTCACTGCCATCAGCACCGCCACTTTGAGTCTATTTTATAATCTAACAAAGGGGAGTACTGTGAGGGTTGAGTTAATATAGGTGATGCTTTTGGAAATATCCCTGATATATTGGGAAAATTACTACACTCTGAAGTTTCCCCTGAATAGTAAGATATAGTGAAGGCCCACCTCTTGGTGTTTCATCTTCCCAAGAATTCTGAAGTAATGCTGTTTAGACCTACTTCTTCTTGCTTTCAAAGATGACAGGATTATTGTAAATTTAGTTGGCTTCAAGTATTGCATAAGAGATAGGCCAAAAATGAGTAAAACATTTTGAATATAAATAACTTGGGCCCAAACCTCAATTCTGTGGCTTCCAGGAGCTTATTTTGGGGACTTTAGAATGTCCATGAATACACAGGTTAAGAAATTTGACATCAAATATCAGAAATTTGATTTCCTGCATAGAAACAAAAAGGAGAATTTACTGGAAAGACACAAATAGCCTTCCCTCTATTAAACACAGAAGTAAAAGATTATAAAGACATAGACATATAGACACACACATACACACACATACTTGGCTGGGAGTGGCAGAAGTCAGGTGCCTTTGAGGTCTTCCAGCCAAGTGACAGAACCACTTCTTTGGAGTTTAACTATACACCTTTCTCTGTTTGATAATGGTCTGTGCTCAAAACCTTTGAGGTTTCTAGGTTAGGAGAAAAGTTATGACTTAGCAAGTACTGCATGTGAGTATGAATTTTACAATTTAAACAATTTTGAAAATAACAAAACAAAAAAGTAAACATTTTCAAAATAAAAATAGAAAGAAAACTGATTCTTAGAAGGGCACACTATTTTTTGTAACATCTAGTCCAGCTACTATAGAACGCTAACACTCTTTTTATTTTCTCCAAAAGGACAGTGCTTCTCTGAACATTTATCTTAATTAACTCATTTGATAAGAATAAGAATTTCACAAAATTCTTTGACTTAATAAACTTGAAGGGGACAAATAAGAAAGAGATAATGAAAAAGAAAGGGGGAATTGTAGGTAGTTTAGCAAGGTACAAATCTGTCAAAATTAAAGAGAAAAAAATAAAATGTGTATGCCACAATAGATTAAATACTCAAAGTTACCACTAAAAGATCAAGAGACCAATCTGGTGTTTTTCCATCCCTAGTTAAATATGCTAGGTCCTGGGGCTGAGAATAAAAATAAAAGTTACCCTGTTTCCAGGAAAAATTCTAAGACTATAGATTTGAAGCAAAGTAAACACAAAATGAATAGTAAAATACAATTCCACAAGTGTTCTAATGGGGTTTATGGTGGTTGTTCTTGGTTGTCAACTTGACTACATCTAGAATTAGCAAAAATCCAAACAGGTAGGTATACCTGTAATGGATTTTTCTTGATTAAATAATTTTAAGTGGGAAGACCCACCTCAAATACAGATCTTTTGAGATAGGAATATTAAAATCTCCAAATCTCAAAGTGTGTGTGGTGTGTGGTATGTGTGTGTGTGTACATATACATAGAAATAGAGAAAGAGTATGCATGAATGTTGTATGTATATATGTATGTACATATGTGTGTATGTATGTATGTGTGTGTATGTAATTAGTTCTGTTCCTCTAGAGAACTCTGATTAATGAAGGGTAACCTACAACAAAGAATCAGAGTGTGAAATACAACATGAACTTCTTAGAGCCACATAAGATCCCAGAGTGAGCTATTGTTTCACCTATCAATGCCCTTGTCAGAAGCTAATAGAAGGGAGAAGAGAAGACCACCCACCATGATCACCCATCCTTCCACAATGTGTTCAGTGGGGAAAATAACCCCAGTTAACAATTGCCTTCCAGGAGGAGTCGATTTTTAAACCCTTCATGACAAATTTTAGAATACTATACTGTATGTACAACCATCACCAAAACAGGGCACATTATACCCAAAATATAGGAAATATAGATAGTTAACTAATCAGTGGATCTATAGATCAATGCAAAGATTTGTAAATTACAAACATACCGAGAGAGAGAGAGAGAGAGAGAGAGAGAGAGAGAGAGAGAGAGAGTCATTTTTGAAGAGTCTGCACTCCAAGGCAGAAAGGAGGTGTCACCTTGTTTGGTTACTTTTTTCTGGAGAGATGTGAACAACCATGCATGCACCCCAGATGGGACACCAAAGACAGATGAAAGAGATAATCCTACCTATGTCTGAGTGAACCAGTGAGTGCATCAGAGCGACCTACAGGAGCATGGGTGTGGTTACTAACAGGAGCATTCGTGACTCAATGGCAGCTTTATCACTGACAATTCTAGTCTAGCATGGGAGGGCTCAAAAAGTCTCATCTCTGGGAATCCCTACATGAGACTTGCAGGCAGCACAGATGTCAATGTCTCTCCTCACCAGCAGCAGGGTAGTGTGAATATTCTATTTTGTTAGCTTTGTGGACTTGTTAGGTTTACTTTTTTGGGCCTTGTAAGTTTTTTTTAATTATTATTTTTTACAGTCCGGTGATTGCCACCCTTCCAGTTCCCCCACCCATAGTTCCTCATCCTATTTTTCCTCCCCCGTCTCTAAGTGGATGCCCCCCACCAGACCTCCTCACTCCCTGGAGCTTCAAGTCTCTTGAGGGTTAGACTAGGCACATCTTCTCTCACTGAAGTTAAACCAGGCAATCATCTGCTACATATGTGTTGAAGCCCTCAGACCAGGTCTTGTATGCTGCCTGGTTGGTGGCTCAGTGTCTGAAAGATCTAAGGGATCTGGGTTAGTTGAGACTGCTGGTCTTCCTGTAGGGTATCCCTCCTCCTCAGCTTCTTCTAGCCTTTCCTTAATTCAACCATAAGGGTCCCCAACTTCAGTCCACTGGTTGGGTGTATGTGCATTTGTCTCAGCTGCTTGTTGGACCTCTTGGAGGACAGCCATGCTAGGCTCCTGTCTGTAAATACACAATAGCATCACTAATAGTGTTTGGCCTTGGAGCCTCCTGTTGAGATGGATTCCAAATTGGGCCAGTCACTGGACCTCCTTTCCCTCAGTCTCTTCTCTATTTCTGTTCCTGCAGTTCTTTTAGACAGGAACAATTCTGGGTCAAAGATGTACTTACTTCCTAAGTCCTAACGAGTTTCTTCCCTCCCTTCAGGAGAGATTTTGCCATTGGAGAAAATTCCTATACCACACAAGTGGTGTTTGATTTACTACTGATTGATGGGAGAAGAGATCCTGCTGTTCCCTAATGAGCTTACTTTTGCTCTTTATAATATCAATATAATACCTTTGTTCATAATAATATCCATACAATATAATTAGATCTACATAACTTAAAAACTGGACTATTGAAGTACTCTTTATTGAATAAAATAATTCCATGGAAGATTTATAAATCAGATATTTGTACCAACCCAAACTTGTTTTTCTTCTACTGATGCCTTAAGACTGAAGCCAATCAGTTTGATTAAATTCTTAGTTTGGCCTCTAATTTACTGTGTGACCTTGGGAAGCCACCTAACCTTTCTCTGCCTTTGGTTCTTTGGCTATAAAAATGAGATTGTATATATTTAATGAGATCATTCCAAAGTTAAATTAATGTATGTGATGTACTTGGGACTAAACCCTGTAGATTGAATAGCTATTATATAGTGAGGTGTAACTCCAAATAAAACACTTAGATTTTTGCCTGGCATATAATCCTAGTACTTCAGAGGCAGAATAAAGTAGAAAGGAGGCTTTAGGTCAGCTTGGTACACAAAGAGATCATTCCTCAAAAAGGAATGAAGTATTGATTGACTATTCCAACAATAACCTTATATGTTCAAATCATAAGTAAGTATATGTGCCAGGTAGTTTTATGTTGTCTTGATATGAGCTAGAGTCATATGAGAGGTGGGAAGATCAACTGAAAAAAAAAACATGCTTCCATAAGATCAGATTGTGGGCAAAGCCTGTATGTCATCTTCTTAATTAGTGACTGATGGAGAAGAGCCCAACCCTGTGTGGTTTAGAAGAGTGTTACTAAGTTTAGTTGAGAATGTTGATTAAGCTCAGAGTAAAAGACATGCCAAGAACGTTCTATGCCAGATCTAGTTAAATCTTTCTCTGTCCCTTAATCTGTTCCAGAGCATTTAACTAATCTGTTAACTATGAATTTATTTAGATGATTTCCTATACAAAGCCCTAACTCCAGTCTTCCTTTCAGTTCCTTTGTTCGCTGTTTGTAGAGCTGAAGCTCTCCAAGGTGAATGACAGCCATGATGATTTCTCTAGGACTTGGTGATCCCTTAAGGTCCTGACTTACAGTGCCTCAGGATGTAGCCCCTACCTTGGTCATGTATGGGAGGTGTTATCAGTGGAGCCAAAGATCTCATATCTCTGCTAGTCTCTCTCCAACCCAACTGATCTCACAAGCTGTAAACTTGGCAAGAGGAGGTGTAGGGTAAAGAAGACTGAAAATTTCATATTGAAATAGTACATGCTAGGTTAGGTCGGTAGATAGATTGAGGGAACCAAAAGTTAAACAAAGGCAACCAGTACTTGTCAAATACTTCTAATTGTCCAAAGTGTTTAACCCACATTATCTCCTTGGAGTAATTCACTCTTAGCCATGATCTGATTTGTCCACTTACAGTGAGGGAGTGATAGTCATGAAATAGAAGATATCTCTATAGAACATCACTGAGCATTACTGATGTGGTTGAGACCCAAGTCCAGGCTCTGGCACTCCAGAATCTCTGTATATCCTCCACTCTGCTGCCAGGCACTGAATCCCAGAGCCCCTGAAGTAGAGAGATCTAGGAACTGCTGAGAAATAGAAGAAAGAGAGGTAGTGTTAGGATGCACTCAGAGGGAGCTACCCTCTATATGCTTGATGATAACATAACACTGGCGCCAATGAAAACTCATCCCACTGTGGAGTTGAAAAATAACTTCAAGTTGGAAATTATTGCATTCTTTTCTCCTCATTGGCTTTAGTTCAAAATTCAACTTCCCATATCTGCCTTGAATTTAAGAGAAAAATCCAACATTACAATTTAATATGCAGTGAGTCCAAGTCCCTGTGCATCCATGCTGAAAACAGCCAGTTGAATCAGAGTGCTGGAAAATAAGACAAGACACTGAACTCAGACATCAGAACCCATTTTGTCATTCAAGATGACTGGTGAAACAGAGAGCGTACTTCTGTGCACAGGGCGAGATACTAGGTGTGGGAACTAATGCTTTACCATGGGTGTCCTGGAAAACAGTTTCTGTAAGTCTAAGAACTGAGCAGAAAAAGATTTTGCAAAATTTACAAAGCATTGTGCCTATTCACAGAATCACTGACAGAGAGAGAGAGAGAGAGAGAGAGAGAAGAGAGAGAGAGAGAGAGAGAGAGAGAGAGAGAGAGAGAGAGAACACTAGCATACTCTATTAAATGAGAATATTGGCCTGGGGGGAGTCATCCAAATGAGGGTTTAAACCTCATCTTCCCCTTAATAAGCTTTGTTTTATACATTGCCTTAGTTAAGGCTACTATCACTGTGATCAAACATCATGCCCAAAAACAATTTGGAGAGGAAAGGGCTTGTTTGGTTTATATAACCCAAACCACAGTCCATTGACGGAAGCTAAGGTAAGAATTCAAACTAGGCAGGAACCAGGAGGCAGGAGCTAGTACAAAATGCTGCTCACTGGCTTGCTCCTCCTGGCTTACTCAGCTTACTATACTATAGAAGTCAGGACCACCAACCTAGGGATGGAACCACCCACAATGGGCTGGGCTCGTCTCCATCAATCACTAATTAAGAAGATGACACACAGGCTTTGCCCACAATCTCATCTTATGGAAGCATGGTGTTTTTTTTTTTTTTTTTGTTTTTTTTTTTTTTTTTTTTTTTAATTGAGCTTCCAACTTCTCATATGACTCTAGCTTATACCAAGACAACATAAAACTACCTGGCATATATACTTACTCATGGTTTGAGTGTGAAATATATTCCATGTATTCATGTGTTTGACTATTTTGGTCACTAGCTGTGGCACTGTTTTTAAAGGTTTTGAAACCTTTAGAAGGTGGGACCTAACTTCGGTAAGTGGAATCTTTGCTGCCTTGAGGTTTTTCACAGCCATGCTCTTTGGTCCTCTCTCTGTTTCCTAATCCACTGAGGTGTAAGCAAGCTGCTACCACCACAGTCACTAGCAGCAGCTACCACCGTGCCTTCCAAGTCATGATTAATAATACTCTCAGAAATGAGGAAGAATAAATCTTCCCTCCTTTAGTCCCATGAATAAGCAAAGTAGCTAATTCATATACCATAATGTGAGGATCCAACAAAATATTCATTGTAATCAGTACTGGTTTGAATGTTTGTGTCCTAAGTCAATTATATCTGTTTAATTCAAAGCTATCATAAATAATAGGAAAAGAAAGACACAGTTTATGTGCTATACTGACTCAGTTATTCAACTAAGAGATGTTCTGGCCAGTAACAGCCTACAGCAGAGGCTGATGAAAACCACACACACACACCTAGACTGGTACCATAGTTCACTCATGCCCTCCATAATACCATGCCAGAACCTAAAGCCCAGAGGGCCAAGGCAGAGGTAGAGTCCATGGATCCTAGGTGGCCACATTCCAAATCCAGTTCAGAATGTGAACAGAGTAAACTAGCAAAGAGACAGCCGGGGGATGCCAGCCCTTTTCTGGTGCCTGCCAGGAACATCCTGGAATCCTGTGGCTAAGAGCCCAGAATGCCTAGGAGGAGCCTGTTGCCAAGGAGGTGAAAACTAGAACCCAAACAAGGGGGGCAGTTGGGGGGCTGGAGGCTGTTGCAGAGTGAGGTAAATGTTTCTTTCAACCTCATTTGGGAGAGCACAGAGGGAAGGGCATCATAGAGGATTAGGAAGGCTATTTCTGTCAGGAAAATACCTCCCTGACTAGGTCCAGGGATGGATTCATGGGGTTCCTTACGTGACCAGTCAGGGTCAGGTGCCTGGGTGGGGGCAGGAGCATCTTCTTTGTGTGTATAAACTTAGAGCCCTGGAAATCTAACACCTTACAGAAATATTTCTCTGAGCTAGAGTCCAAAGTAAATCTGAAGGTCCTTGTGGAGAGTGAGAAATTGCTCCAGACAAATGCTTCCTGAAATGGACATGGTGGTGTTCATTGTTCTTTAAAAAGCAAAGGCCACATTTGGCAAAAGCTGACAGATACAGGAGAAAGACTACAGGTTTTGTGAGTGATCCCTGGGTTAGAATCTGGACTATCTACGCAACAGTGACACAGCCAGGTGACGGAATCTATTTGTTAAGTGTAGATGGTGGCACCTTCCCAAAGGAATGTTCTAGGAAACACAGGCCCTATTTAACACATGTTTACAATGTGCAAAGTGTGCCGCTAAGGGTTTCATAAACACCTCATTGAATTCTGAGAGTCAATTTATAAACTGGATCATTTTCCCACCTCCACCCAGCTCCCCAAATGACAGATAAGGAACCTGGAATAGCTTCCCTGACACTGAAAAGTTAGGAAAATGGCTGGAAATTTCCCAGCTAGTGACAAAGGAAGGACCGTGGTCATGAAGGCTCTTGGCACTTACTTCATATTGGTTTTAAAAGCTGAGTTAGTCTTTCATGCTTGTTCTCTTTGTCTCTAGAGCAAATGCAACAGACTGTTCAAGAGCCTGTTCCTGTCTGTGTCTTGAGTGTGCTACTCCTCAGGTTGTTTATTCATCTGTGTGATTTTCCTATTCCGCATCTCCACTACAGTAATAGTCACTGTAAGCAATTTGCATCTTTTTGGAAACAGATAAGACTGGAAAGAAAGAGATCAAAAGTAAAATAAATATTCCAAACAGAAATAGTTCCAAAAGTATCAATGGACTGATTGGGAATTCCATATAGTCTCCATGCTATGATTTTTCCCACTTTTAATGTGAGAGCAAATTCACATTTAGGGTAGGGATTATGTTTAAGAACAAATAAAAGTCATATAAACCAAAACCATTAAATGAGTAACTGGGAAAAGTGTGCTAAGGTGCAATAACAGATCACTACTTACGGCACAGAAATGGGGCTGGAAAGAAGACTCAGAGGTTAAGAATGTTTACAACTCTTACAGAACCCAACTTTGATTCCCAGTACCCATATCGGGTGGCTCAAACATTCAGTAACTCTAGCTCCATGGGATCCTTTATTCTCCATGACCACAAATGCATACATACACACATATAAATAATAAATAAATAAATAAATAAATAAATAAATAAATAAATAAATAAAAATTATTTTTTAAAATAATAAAGTATGGAAATGAACTGGGCACAATAGCTCATATCTGTAATTTAATCACAAAGAATGCTGTAAGGCAGGAGGATCAGAAGTTCAAGGTTGCCTTTGCTACATAAGGAGTTGAAGACCAGTCTTGGTCCAATTATGAGAACCTATCTCAAAAGAATCACACCTAAATTAAATAGAAGAATGATCAGCTTTCTAGTGGCATTTATAAATTGCCTAGAAGAAATACTGAAGAATGCCAAAACATCAGAATATTTTGTTTAAAAAGCCACGAAAGGAAGTAGTAATTGAATGAGAAATTTTTCCTTCTGGGAGGAGTGATGAGTTGCAAGTGGGCAGATCCTATGTGAAGGAAACCATGGCAACCATGGGGCACTTGCAGTGTGTTTGTGAATACTTGGCTGAGGCTTTAGGAAAGCACAGGGGCACAGAGTGAGTCCTGCTAAGCGCCAGAGGACTCCCATTTCCTTGTTCACTGCAGTGCAGACTGCTGTAGAAAGCAACTTCAGGAACTCTCAAAAGCCATTGTTGGATGAGAGATGAAGAACTTTGGACAGAGATTGAGCACATGCTCAATTTTTTTTTTCTGGCTAAGATGGATAGCTAAATACCACAATTAGTTTATCAGCCCACATCTAGCTAAACAATCATTTTTAATTGTTCAAAATACTTTATTTCAGTGAATATTCATGACCCTTTTATGATATAAGTAAGGTAAGTAACATTAGTAAATTTATTTTCCAGTTAGGAGAACAAGAATTTAGTTAAATTAGTTAACTTAATCCCTGAAGGCCACTCAAACCATAACTACTGGACTTTTGATCTAATGTCTTCAATTTTCAAACATAAGCACGTATGACTTGTTTATTCTCTTTACCACAATAACACAACTTCTAGGTCATTTACCATGGTGGGGGAAGACAATCACAGTTAGTGTTCTCATGAACATCTCAAAAATAGCTCTAGATGTTAGAGAACATTCTTCCAATTAGAATTTGAGACCTAATAACTTGTACATTGGGTATTATCCTCTTGCTTTTTAAAAACATTTATTTTTTATTGGATATTTTATTTATTTACAATACAGATGTCATCCCCTTTCTCCATTTCCCCTCCCTAGAACTTCCTATCCTATACCCCCTCTTCCTTAGTAACATTTATTTTTAGTAACTTTTTTAAAAAATGTTAATCAAAGGCTTTATAAGTTTGGTAATGCTCAATACCAAGATGTCCATACAATCAGAAGTGTAACCCAATACCCATCCTAGATATACCAATTGCCTTTGACTGACAGAGACACGTGAACAACCACCTCCATGTTCCTCTCTCTCTCTCTCTCTCTCTCTCTCTCTCACTCTCTCTCTCCTTGCTCCTCCTCCTCTCCTTACTCCTTCCACCTTAGCTCTTCCTACATATCACCCTTCCTGTTAAAAAAAAAAAAAAAAACTTTTCTCTCAAAATACAATTAGAGCATAACTATACTAATTTGTATCAGTAAGGTACAAGATAGACCGACTACCCAGTCCATCATTTTGTTGACCAAACAGAACCTCTGCCATCTCTCCTAACTAAAAGACTTAGTTCTGAACCTGGCTTTTTTTCTTGGCTTTAGAATGAATGTCAGCTGAAAACCATCCTCTCAAATCTTTTCTCTCAAAATAAATAGCTGGGATTGGCTATGAGACTATAAGTCTTCAACCCTGTCAGAAATCCAGAATGACTGAACTAACTGAAATTATGGGAAGCACAAAGCATAGCTTCTAAAACTTAGCCAATTTATAGAGACCGCTGAACACCTGGACAGTCCCTATACTACAAGATGTTGGAGTATCCTATTTTCAGCCTTCTGGCCCAGGATCATCTGACAGTAATGCAGAATTATTAAGGGCTGATTACTCTGTCTTGGCAGATATAATCAGTCAACTATTCCGCAAGTGTGTCCTTTTCTGGACAGTAATTTGTCTGTAAATGAAAAGAGGCAATTCTTGCCTAGTGGCTGTCTCACCACAACTGGAATAACTCCAAAGAGTTATAACTCCAATGCTCAATTTCTTCTTAGAATTCAAGACAGGGAAGCTTTTGGGAGCAGACAGGTCTCTAATCAAAATGAACATTTGTGGGACTGTGTAAGGGTATCCTGGTTCTTGGCTGGGCATGGGCCTAGAACCCCAAGACTCCAAGGGAGAAACGGCAGGAGTTCGGCTACGTCCCCAGAACTCAGGGTCCTAACAAGCAGTCCAATCTCCATAGACCTACATTGTTCAGTCACGTAGGCTTCCTACTTCTCCCTCCCTATTTAACTCAGGCCTGCCCTGAGTTTGGGGGGTACATCCAGATCCATCCACCATCCCCATGACAATAAACCCTTTTGGAACCAAGGACCTCCTCATATCATTGAGGCCTGCCGGGCCTGCCGCCACTGAAGCCTCCAGCCACTGGAACCTAGGACCTTCCTTCAGTATGTGAGACAGGCTGCCTGGAGGCCTCCAGGCAGCCTCCACCTCGCAGGTCCCGGGCCGCTGCCTTGTGGGCCCAGGGGCTGCTGCTGCGGCCCCCCAGGTTTTTCCCACAAACATTAACACAGAAATGTTTGTAACGTCAATTCTGTGGACTTCTGACGTTTTGAAAACCAACTATCCATGTAAGGCAATCTGGACTGTTGTCTGTTAACTCCTCTCAGCTATTTCTAAATAAAATATAGAAAACACCCTAACAATAAACTCAGAGCCATGAATTTGCTATAGGCCCTTAACTCACAGGCTAACCATCTCGAATCAGTTAAAAAAGTTAAAGAAGGACTGGATCTAAGCCTTGTATTCCTAAATGTGTTATATAGGCACAATGCCTATGAGAGTAACAATATTGATCTCACTTTTATGTCAATAAGAAACTCATACCAATGAAAACCTTAAATTTGAAATCAAAGTAAATTTTGTACCATTTAAGAAATTATAACTTCAGCTTAAGAACAATTATACAGATTTCTTTTTTTTTTTTTTTGTGTGTGTGTGTGTGTGGATTAATTCGACACATGTATTTCAGTGTGAGAATTCTAAATAAATGGGAGGAGACAGACTTCAGTGTACATTAATACAATGTCATTAAATATACTATAATGCTAATAAATTCATTGTGATGGTAATATTTAAATAATATACTAAGAATACAAGGATGGTTTAATATTAACAAAACTCACATAGGATTTATATTAAAAGAAAACCATAGGTTAATTACAAAACCTAAAAGAATTGATATATTAAAATACTATAGACACGACATCGGAAAAATAAAAATAAAAGCAACCACAATGTTAATGCCATGAACTTTTTTGGGGTGACACATATACTTAGTGAAAGCATATTTGATTGATATCAACTTGATTGACTTCCATGAAAAATAACTGTAGCTTTCTATAAGTAAAAGGGATTATTACTTAGTAATGGTAGATTATTCTTCAATGGATTTATGTATTTTGCTTATAGTTGGTATGCATATGCATTGAAAGTTCCATATTCCCTCAAATATTTATATCAGACTGTAATAGCAATAAATCAAATTATATGCTAAAAAAATAACAAAAATTATTCTAGGAGGGGAGAAGTAAGTTAAGTTCCTTAAAAGATAATAAGAATGAATCATAAATTGAATGGTTTATTTTTGAGAGTTTCATATACTCATTTATATAATTTTTACCTTCTTTCTCTCTCCAGTCTTCAATTCTTTGTATGCCCCAATGTTCAAGATGACTTCTTTATAATTATTATTATTACAAAGATACCCTACTGAATCCATTTTGTACTGTTTGTATATGCATGTGCCCAGGGTTTGGGATTGGACAACCTGTGGTGGAGTTTGTCCCTGGAGGAAACTAATTCTCCCACTCTGATCAGCCTTTGACTGCCTTAGATTTTTTACTTCTAGGGTTGGGGCCTTATGAGATTTCTCCTATTTGTGTTTGCTTCTGAACTAGTGCTGTCGTTACGTAGGTTTAGCCAGACTAATCAGAGGGCAGAGAGACAGTATCCAAATCAATAAAATCCAAACTGAAAAGGGTGACATAACAACAGAAACCCAGGAAATTCAACAAATCATCAGATCCTACTACAAAAGCCTATACTCAACAAAATTGGAAAATCTGGATGAAATGGACAATTTTCTAGACAAGTATCAGTTACCAATGTTAAATCAGGATCAGATAAACCATCTTAACAGTCCCATAACTGCGAAAGAAATAGAAGCAGTCATTAAAAGTCTCCCCACCAAAAAAAGTCCAGGTCCAGATGGTTTTAGTGCAGAATTCTATGAAACCTTCAAGGAAGATCTAATACCAATTCTCTTCAAACTATTCCACAAAATAGAAACGGAAGGAACACTATCTAATTCATTCTATGAAGCCACAATTACGCTTATACCTAAACCACACAAAGATCCAACAAGAAAAGAGAACTTCAGACCAATCTCCCTTATGAATATCGATGCAAAAATACTGAATAAAATTCTCTCGAACCGAATCCAAGAACACATCAAAACACTTATCCACCATGATCAAGTAGGTTTTATCCCAGGAATGCAGGGTTGGTTCAATATACGGAAATCCATCAACGTAATCCACTACATAAATAAACTCAAAGAAAAAAACCACATGATCATATCTCTTGACGCTGAGAAAGCATTTGACAAAATTCAACACCCCTTCATGATAAAAGTCTTGGAAAGATCAGGAATTCAAGGTCCATACCTATGGAAAGCAGTCTGGCGATACCTCAGAAAATTATACAGATTTCTACCAATAGCTATGGCTATGCAATAAATCCTAGCTGTTCCTCCCTGTTCCAACAAAGCCACTACTTTTCCCTAGAAAGACAGCCCAATATTAACCACCTCAGTCCCCAAGCCCAGGAAATAGGGGCACTGACTCTTCATTAACTTCTTCAAGCTGATTACAGGCATTGAGATATTAGAAGAGGGGCGGGGGAAAGAGTAAATTGATAAGCCTCTGACGTCTGTGTCTTCACTGCATCCAGCTGAAATTCCCTGACATCAGAGGTTTGAGCAGGTCTGTTCAGTTTGCTTGATGAGTAGATGCACCAAGGCTGTGTATTCTGCAATATACAATTCTCAAAATAAATTTTGGTATTAAGATAATTTTTGTTGGAATTCTGGAATCTAGTCTTGTGGTGGCCTGCCTCTGTCATGTCTAATCCATATAATTCTGGGAGTTTCTATGAGGGTATGCTCCCACCATCCTCCCATTCCTACCTCCCTGCTCTCAAATTCTCCAACACTAGGGAATCTAAACTTTCAGACACCAAGGTCCTCCACTTCCACTGATGCCTGACAAGGCCACCCTCAACTACCTATACAGGTGGAGCCATGAGTCCCTCCCTTTGTGTTCTCAGGCTGGAGGTTTTAGAATAGCTACCCCAGCTTGTTTCTTAGGATCATTTGCTTGAAAAATTGTTTTCCAGCCTTTTACTCTAAGATAGTGTCTGTCTTTGTCACTGAGGTGGGTTTCCTGTATGCAGCAAAATGCTGGGTCCTGTTTACGTATCCAGTCTGTTAGCCTATGTCTTTTTATTGGGGAATTGAGTCCATTGATGTTAAGAGATATTAAGGAACAGTGATTATTGCCTCCTGTTATTTTTGATATTAGAGGTGGAATTATCTTTGTGTGGCTATCTTCTTTGGGATTTGTTGGAAAAGGATTACTTTCTTGCTCTTTCTATGTTATAATTTCCCTCCTTTTATTGGAGCTTTCCCACTAATATCCTTTGTAATGCTGGGTATGTGCAAAGATATTGCATAAATCTGGTTTTGTCATGAAACATCTTGGTTTCTCCATCTATGGTAATTGAGAGTTTTGCTGGGTATAGTAGTCTGAGCTGCATTTGTGTTCTCTTAGGGTCTGTATGACATCTGTCCAGGATCTTCTCGCTTTTATAGTATCTGGTGAGAAGTCTGGTGTAATTCTGATAGGTCTGCCTTTATATGTTCCTTGGCCTTTTTCCCTTACAACATTTAATATTCTTTCTTTGTTTTGTGCATTTGGTGTTTTGATTATTATGTGATGGGAGGTATTTCTTTTCTGGTCTAGTCTATTTTGAGTTCTGTAGGTTTCTTGTATGTTTATGGGCATCTCATTCTTTAGGTTAGGGAAGTTTTCTTCTATAATTTTGTTGAAGATATTTATTGGCCCTTTAAGTTGAGAATCTTCACTCTCATCTATACCTATTATCCTTAGTTTGGTCTTCTCATTGTGTCCTGGATTTCCTGGATGTTTTGTGTTAAGAACTTTTTGCATTTTGTGTTTTCTTTGACAGTTGTGTCACTATTTTCTATTATCTTCTGCACATGAGATTCTCTCTTCTATCTCTTCTATTCTGTTGGTGATCCTTGTGTCTATGACTCCTGATTTCTTTTCTAGGTTGTCTATCCCCAGAGTAGTCTCCTTTTGTGATCTCCTTATTGTTTCTACTTCCATTTTTAGATCCTCATGGTTTTGTTTAATTCCTTCACCTGTTTGGTTGTGTTCTCTTGTAAATTCTTTAAGGGATTTTTGTGTCTCCTCTTTAAGGGCTTCTACCTGTTTGCCTGTGTTCTCCTCAAATTCTTTGAGAGTGTTATTTATGTCTTCCTTAAAGTCCTCTATCATCATCATCAGAAGTGATTTTAAATCTGAATCTTGCTTTCCTGGTAATATGGGGAATTCAGGACATTCTAGTGTGGAAGAACTAGGTTCTAATGATGCCAAGTACCCTGGGTTGCTGATGCTTATATTCTTGCGCTTGCCTTTCGCCATCTGGATCGCCTTAGTTCTACCGGCCCTGACTCTGACAGGAGCCTGTCTTTCCTATTATCTTGGTTGTGTCAGGACTGTGTGGAGTGGGTGTTACTATTGGGGTTAGAGCTGGGGCCCAAGATCTGCTCAGTACTCAGGCCCAGACCAGAAGGAACCAGTGCTCCCAGCCAGGAGTGAATTCCTGGATGCTAGTGGGTCCCAGTTACTCCCTGTAACAGCAACGGGTGTTGCTGTCTCCTTACCTAAGATACTGCCCAGGTTAGAGCTCTTGGGAAGCCTGCTTCCTCTGAGTTTTGTGAGATTGGGTGCAGAGTTGCCACCCTGGATCTGCTCAGTGCAAGGGCCCAGACCAGAAGGAACCAAACATTTATTTTTTACTTATTTTTTATTTATTCACTTTACATCCCACTCACTGCTCCCCTCCAAGTCACCCCCTCACACAATCCTTCCTCCACTCCTCCTTCTCCTCTGAGCCAGTGGGATGGAGGGCTGGGTATCCCCCAACCCTAGCACTTCAAGATTCTGCAAGGCAAGGAGGCTAGGTGCTTCCTCTCCCACTGAGGCCAGACAAGGCAGCCCAGCTAGTAGAAAATATCCCACAAACAGCCAACGGCTTTTGGGATAGCCCTTGCTCCAGTTGTTCAGGACCCACATGAAGACCAATATGCACATCTGCTACATATGTGCAGAGAGGCCTAGGTCCATTCCGTGGATGTTCTTTGGTTGGCGGTTCAACTGGATGTCTACATGTGGAAGAATAAAAATAGTTCCGTTTTTATCACCCTACATTCTTGCTTTCAAATGAAGCACAAAGGGCCCAAGCACCATTCCCTGTGTTGAAAGCTGGGTTGTTTCTTGTTTTGTTTTTTGTTTTTCACAAAGATCAGTCTACACCGAGCACCTAGCTATATTCCTGAAGTATGCACCTTGGCAGCAGTTGCAGGAGCCATGCTGTCTTCCCACCCTAGCCAATTTGCCTGCAGGGCAAACATGGTTCAGCAGCTCTTGAGCTCTGCCCAGATTCTGCTTCTCACTGCTCAGCAATCTGACCAGGCAGCCAGAAACCTTGGCCCTCTGAAGCCCTGAGACTCCAATCTTATTTTCCTCCTGTGTTGACTGTTGTTGTTTGTTTTGTTTTTTGTTTTTGTTTTTTTTTTTTTTGTCAATTTTACATAAATCTAGATATAACTGGGGAGAAGGAATCTCATTTGAGAAATTCTCACCATCAGATTGGCCTGTGGGCAAGTCTGTGAGTTATTGTTTTTAATGATTGATGTGGGAGAGCCCAGCTTCCTTTGAGTGGTACTGTGCCTGGGCAGTGGATCTGCATTGCATGAAAAAAAACCAGGCTAAGAAAGCCTCAGCTTTTCTCCATGGTCTCTGCTTCAGTTCCTGCCTCCAGGTTCCTGCCTTGAGTCCCTGCCCTTGACTTCCCTCTATGATAGACTGTAAACTGCAAGCTGAAATAAACTCTTTCTTCCCCATTTACCTTTGATCATGATGTTTAGTACAGCCATAGAACAAAAATTAAGACAGTTACTATTTATGTGTTTGATTCTAAAACTCCTAAAAAAAAAAAAAAAAAAAAATAAAAGGCTCAAATGAATACTCTCCAAAGAGGGATCTCTAATTTCTTTTCTTTCAACACCAGTGCTAGACCTGCAATATGCTTAGGAAGAGTGTGAATAGAATGAAGAAAAGAAAGTCTAGAGAAAGGGGAGGAAAGAGATGAAGAGAAAGAATAGAAAGTGGGGAGGAGTGAGGGTTTGGGGGTGATTTCTTCAATCCTGGACATGTCTGGCATAGCCTTATCGTTGGTCTTGGTTTCTGCCCTTTCTGCAAGGCAAGAATCAGGATTCTCAAAGTAATTTCCCTATAGTCTGCTGGCCTGTTTTCAGCCCCTGATGATTTCAATGAACACCTATTATAAAAATACTTTTTGATTAATTGTAACTAAAACTGTCAAGAAACAGAAAAGAAAAATAAAGAGAAAGAATAGCTTCTACTAATAGGCATTTTTACCATTGGTCAGTGGCTTGCTTTCACTCTCTGAGCCGTGAGAACATCAGGAGATTTTACATAGATAAAACAGAGATCAAGAAATAATAATAAGATACCTCACAGGCCTTGAGATGTCTGTGGTCTGAATTCTGTCATCTGTGGGAGTTTCCTAAGACAAGGTAGATGACATCATTCTTTCAGGACAAGAGCAATTTCTCTGTGACTTCTGTCAATCTGCCTCCAAAGCAATGTAAACATTGCTATGCATCAACTAGATTCCACACTGTAGTTTATATAGGTTTTTGCCTCATGCCATTAATGGAATCAAATATTTGTTGATTGTTTATCTGGCATGGTGTTAATATCTCCTAACAGCCTCCCAATTGTACCTGGAAGATAGTTTGTGGCTAGGCATTAAACTATGCAGAGACCATCAGCTCATTTAGTATGTTCTTGGCTTCTTTCCAGTCCAAGACCTTTTGAAGAAAGAAGAATTGAAGTGTAATAAGAATATTATAATATACTAAGTATATAACTATTCTATTGTTCTTTATTCACATGGGTTCTAACTTACTAACATATGAAGTTAAGACTTGTATCCTCACTCATGAAGGATTTATCATATGTCTGTGCCAGGGAAGCCTTTCTCTGTAGCCGCCTGTGGCCACAGACAAACTGGGTTCACCTGAAAGAAGGGTTGGATATGAAAAAAGGAGATGGAGAGGTGAGAGAAGCATCAGAGACAAAGTTTTCTGATCAAGGCTCAAAGTTTAATATTCAGCTCTTCTATTTAAAGGGAAAGTCCTTCTGAACTCATTCTTTGTTTCAGCCAAGGATGGAGATGGGTTGGAGAACCCATCCTTTGTTTCAGTCAGATTACGTCTCAAGGCTAGCTCAGTGGGCAGTCTATTCTTTTAAGTTCTAGTAGGAAGTTGTACCTGCAGCTAAGGTGGGTAACTCCACCTAGGTCCTATTATTAGGTCTATTGTGGTAAACAAGGTCTTTCCAGCCTGCTCAAGGCTGTGGGGAGGGCACATTTCTCCAGAAAGAAAAAAGAAAAAAAAAGCAAGCCAGAAGACATATGAAAACTATGTATACTAATTAGAAGTTAATTTCTAAAAATGCAAAGGAAATCACTATGATGTGATTGCAAAAGGATCAAAGTCTTTTGGTTTGAAAGCTGAGTTAAGGACTGTAAGAGAAATTTCTTAAGTTGGTTGTTGACTGCCAGATGGTTGTCACCAAAACACATATATAAGTAACACTGTATGGACTGAACAGGTTCTATTTAGGAATATATATGTATCTACATAGACATATATCCATTTAATATCAATTAGCGAAAAAAATGAATCATGAGTTTGAAGAAGAGCAGAGAGGGCTATATGTAAGAGTTTAGAATAAGAAAAAGGAAGAAATATGATTTTATTGTAATCTCATTTTTATGCAAAAAATTAGTTATACAAATAGCCAAAGGTTTTATGAAAGGCTTTCAGTATTAAGAATTTTAAGGAAAGTGTAACTAAAAATCACTACAGAATAACCTCTAGTATTTGTCAGAATGGCTACTATAAACAAATGAGTGTTGGTTGCACATGGATTAATGGGGCGCTGAAATACTGTTAGGGATAAATAAATTGGTTCTGTCATTGTGAAAAATAGCAGTTCCTCAGAAGAGTTAAGCTTGGCCATATGATTCTGCAATCCTCCATATAGCTACTTACCCAAGAGACTAGAAATCAATATCTCAAAGACTACCATATTCCCTGTCAATATCTCAAATACAACTGTATTCCCTGTCAACATCTCAAAGACTAACGTATTCCCTGTGATGCTGTTTCTGTTAACCAAGATATAGAAATAAGTTAATGGCCAGTAATAGATGCATCAGAGAATGTGCTTTGTACATGTAATGAAATATCATTTAGTCTTAAGGTAGTCTGCAGTGTGTGACAACATGGTATAGGAGTGTCCAAAGGAGTCCACTTCACAGAACCAGGGAGTGGGATGATAGCTATCAGGCAGTATGGGAATTTGTAATCAACTGTAAAATCTTTCAATTGAGCAAAATGAGTAAGCTCTAGAGCTACTGTAAAGCATTCTGTAGATAAGCACTAACATTATCATACACTTGAAAATGCTAAAGAGGGATGTGGGGGGGACAGGAGGAATTGGAGGGAAAAAGAGATGACCTAAATGTATCATTTTCATATGTCAAATTGGCAAAGAATAAAACGTTTTAAAACTTCTTTAGGGGATAAATCTCATATTGAATGTTATTACTAAGAGAAAACAACTTTTAAGGGAAATTAGTGTTGAGTGTTGTATAATTTATCAACTTGCAAAATAGCCTTTAGACTAAACTATTGCAGGGACCCTGCAATATCTGTTCCAGAACTGTTTGCTCATAGCTGAGAAAGCCCGAAAGTAATGTCAATTCACCACAAGACAGCCATTCCAAATTGCCGTTAGTGCTATTCTGGTCTACCATTGACAATCCGTAGTTTGGAGAGATGTTGGAGTTCACCAGGACATAGTAAAAAAATAGCATCAAGGGTTAGATATAAATGGTGCAGCCAGAACAGGAATATAGGAGTCTTAATATCCTGTCCCATGAGGACCAGTGGTGGATATTAACAGTAAGAAACCACTGATAGGCAAGTCTGGGTCAAGACCTTAAGCAATTAGGCTAAAAAGATAGAATCAGATTAGAAGGCTAGAAATCTTGAGGAAGAGAAGCAATTTTATACTCATTTGCATAATTAACTTTATACAAGTATCCCCCATTAGACAAACCTCCTTAAGGATCTGAGCTATATTAATTTGCTGGTGATAATACAACTTTAGAATCCAGTATTGCATGCCTGGTATTGACTCAGCCTGTGTAACAAATATCCACATAATGAGAGCTTCTGTGATTTGTCCTGCTCTGCTGCTGAGCACATTGTTATGTGGTGTCCTCAATACCAGATGCCTTATAACAAGTCCCCATAAAATTTAGTGCCAGCCAGTGACGTCTTGCTCCTTGATTTCATGACTGTTTGCTTATGAGTTGTAAGCTTATGATTTAGGCCTCTGACCAGTAGGCCTAAAGACAATGTGATACAAAATGATGCTAACTACAGTGTCTGTCTCTGTGAGAAGCATCACAGAACCCTGGAGTTCCCAAACTAGGACACTCTTCCTTGTCAGAAAAACTAGAAGATTCTTCTAGGCTACAGGCTCTGGTATGGTTGGAGCTATTCTTCATGATGTGGAGATTTAAACATGTATTGGAAGTTTTTGTGAGCACAGTAGTCAAACACCATGCACTAGAAAGTGGTAAGACTGGGCACTGATGCAGAGTAGGACAAAAAGCATGGCCATGAGTTCCAGGCCAAGAGATGCCTATGTCCCCTACAGCCTTACACTGGGGAACCCCTGTGAACAATGGTAGATAACAAAAGAACATGGGGTAGATTTGCTGCTTTTACCATCCCATCATGATCCCAGTAAGCATACTTTTTAGTACTATTCAAGATGAACTACTGTTGACCACAGCTATACTTGGGCATTATTTGTGTGGACTATACTTGAGCATAACTTGTGTGAACAGGAGTTCAAAAGGAACTCCTGTTTATTAGTAGAGCTGAAATTTATACAGATAGACATCTGCTTGGTATGAAGTGGCTACAGATTGAGGGAAAATAGTAAATGGCTTCTTTTGTTGACTAGAGTCTTCAAGAAGACTGACTGAAAGGCAGGAGGCAAGGAACTCACAGGGAGTAGTATATGCATGTCAATGGGAAGGGCCACTAATCATGTGGAACTTTGTTACTTCATGTAATGCCACCAGAAAAAACCCACTCAGCAACCAGGTAAAGAGAACAACCTGCAATGAGGATGTCAGATAGCCTTCCTTTCTTCAGTCATTGCAGTGCTTGGTGAATGGGCTGTATATATATATATATATATATATATATATATATATATATATATATATATATATATAATCTAGAGGCTATGACCAATAGTGTAGAATATTTTTTCCAGGATTGATCTGGCTATTATCATACATGAATGTCCAAACTGAAGGCTCATAAGCTACTCTAAGTCTTCAACATAGTATCCATGAGGAAACCAGACAGTCACTGGACACAGCACTAGAGAGGCAGTCCTTCAGGCTTACAGAAAGGATGAGGATCTTCAAGGAATGAATCTATACTTCCTGCTTCAGTACCTCTGTTAGAACTTCTCCAGGGGACCTATAGGATGCCTTAGTTAACAGCAAAGGACCTTGCACAACATTGTTTCAGACTTGTAACAATAAACACAAGGCCACAGGAGGCTGACTTCATCATGATCTTCATCACCTGGATTCAACTTGCCTAGAATGATGATGCTCTACCTAAGGCTTGGTTAAGACCCGTCCTAAGATCGTTACCCACCATACTTATTATACCATACTAATGTATAATAAGATATTTAAGGTTTAAGATAAGCTAAACACACTTAATTACTAGTTGGCATATAGAACTAGATATCAAGTAGCTAGAATGTTCATGTCACAAAACAGATAAATGTAAAACTGGCCCTTCAAAGCACCATTTCATAGATCCAACTATGGATTTCTTTGCTTTTATCCACATACATTGGCATGTTTCCAGATTCAATGTCTTGATCATTGGAGTGAAAAGAGACTTCTAATAGGAAATATTTATGGACTCCAAGTTATAACTGTCTATGAGTTCCTCATACCAGTGACCAATAACAAAGAAAACAGTGATTATATGCAAGTCTAACTATTGTGAGAGGCTAGTGTTCTGTCATGCATTGTAGGAGAGAACTTGGAAGGTCCATTATGGTGACTCCAAATCCAAATCTATGCCAATCAATAATGATAAATAAACAAGAAAACCATCCAAACCCCAAAGTAGTTAGGCAACTGAAAAATTCAACCACTTTAAGATGAAGGTCTAATTTTTCATCTCTATAAGCAAACTTCACCAACGGAGCTGCTGGGTGATGGTGTGGATTGTGATCAGAGCAGACTTTGTGTAATAGCCTTGGAACCTTCTAGAATGATGGCAATTATATCTTGTTCCACCTACTCACAAAACTGTAGAAATTAGAACTAGTTGACAATGGATTTGGCTTACTACAGAGTATAAGATCCAAAGGTGGATATAAAAAGGTTGTCTTTTTGTCAAGGTCTCAATCTGCTCTCAACTTTGATCCAGTTCCACTTGGGCTTCTCTCCACTTTGAATGGCAAAGCCTCTTAGATATGTACTTGGGACTTCGCTGAAGAATAGTTAAAAGAATACTATGGATAGATTCCTGTATGACTTTCAAACATGAGGGAGTTACACTCAAGAGGCAACAGTGAGTGAATGGAGAGTGGTAGTTATGGGGTAAGACATTCCCTTTGTTGATTATGTTGACTGCCTCACATTTGTGCAAATAGTTCAGAGAAGATTCCCAACAGGATCAAGCACTGCACTGAAAACTGATGTTCTGAAATGTCCTTCCATTTATGTCCCTGCTTCTTGTTCATGATCCCTGGTCTCTCATCTTATTCCCTTGGATCACATCTCAAAATAAAGCATCTAACACAAGCCCTTGTTTAAGACACAGAGTTTTCAAGGGAAGCCTTTGCTTAAGCGCCCCCATACTCAGCTTTTCTATCATAACTGCCTCTCCCTGATAGTTTAATCCCAACAGTGACAGAGTTTCTTCTCCATTAATTCCAATCCATATAGGCTTTGCAGAAGCTTTTGTCTCAGCATCTCTCTTTGTCCCTTTTGTTTCTCTCCTACCTCAGACACAGGTAGCCCTTTGATTATCCAATCACCATTTCCTTTGAAACACTCACCTCTGGGTTTTTCCTTCTAGGATCCTTCTTGAAAATTCTCAGGAAATGACTTTTACTGTTTTCACTCCTAATGCCCATCTACTTCTCCTGCTTCTAACGATGGTTTTCCCTACCATTCTCTTAGAGCCATCCTTTCCACAGCTTGGCCCACAATAACACAAGTGGAATACATGATTTGAAGCCAATAGATTTCTTTCCTTCTCTCTGGCCAGAGTGATCAGTTCAAGCATCAACAACTAAGCCAATAAAGACCAATCAGAATGAATGGCAAGGCTTTTGCTAGAATGACAAGAAAGAGCAGGGAGTTTCTGCTAGAGAAACTACAGCCTGTTTCAGAAGGGAAACACCCTAGAGGAAGCAGAACTGAGAAACATCATGATCCTCGTGACAGCAGCAAAGTCTCTACATAAATCTTACTATAGACAGCTAGGCACATGGGCTTTTCAGTTCTTCAGCTAATCTATTAGTTGCTTAAGCTACACTGATTCCAGTTTTCTGTCACTTGCAATTAGAGTCCTAATTAGCGCTCTTAGACAAGTCATAGTCCAACATCCTTGCTTTACTTCATGGAGATCCCTTCCAAATTTAGTATTCAAAACAAAAGGCTCTCAACACCACCTCATAAATATACATAATGCATGCATACATATAAACATATGTGTATTTTTTATTAAATTCTATTCTTTAAGGACTATTTTTTATCTCTATAGCTCTTTCTAATATTTCCAACTCTCTTTATGTCTTCTTATTATTCTATTTTCTCAATATTCAGGACACACCTGATAACTCATCAAACAAATCAAACTTATCTTTCTAAAAGTTATGATGTCATTCTATAAAATTACTGAAAACCTAAGTTGTTTCTTAGGAACTCTATGAACTATAACTCAAGTCTTACTTTAAAAAAACTAGTATGTTAGTATGTTGTTGATGCTCAGCAAATATTTATTCAATAACCAAGTGATTCTTTATCTAAATACTAACCACATTTTTATCTATCTATCTATCTATTCTATCTATCTATCTATCTATGTATATATCTCACATTATTTATATATATATATATATGAGAAAATAGTCAGGTTTACTTTTCTTCATAAGATACAGAGTACAGATCATGAAACATGTTTTCTTTGTTTGCTATTTACTTATTTTGGGGGAATGTTGGAGATTTAACCAAGAACCTCATATGTGTGCTTTATCTCTAGTTCTGGAGTGAGAGTTCTCCTTTATAAAGAACTCTCTCCATCTTTAATCCTCTCCTGATGCTTCCAACCATCTCACTGAGATTATTCCATTTTTGGAATAAAGTTCAAAGCTACAGTAGATGGTCAACAAACAAAAAGTATGATTTTGTTTTCTATCTCTGAGTAGAAATAAGAATCAAAGCCGTCTGGAGTCAACCAGGACCTTAGAGCTGATCTACTCCAAACACATTGACAGATGAGGAAACCAATACTGAGGGAAGTTAGACAACATTCTCAGGGTTATAGGGAACAGATGGAGCTGGCTCTCTGTGGTATTACTACTTCCTTCATGATGGCTTCATACCTAATATGTTCTTATGGGAGTGGACAGTTTGGAGACCCAGACTTTAGTCCCTTGTCTACTAAGACATGAAGTTGGAACATAGAAAGCACAGAAAAATGATGTTGGCTCTGATCCTCTTCATGAGTCTTTCTGTTTGCTCACTCCAGCTCTTCATTTACACTTGTAAACAGGAAGTGGGTAGAAGAGCAAATGGTGAGGAACACAAGCAATATTCTTTCTCTTGCCCCAACACGCCATTTTCACAGGCACCAACTCCCAATGCTAAACCTGCTAAACTGGTAAATAAAAGTGTGCTTCTGTCAGTGGCCCAAGCCAAGCGCCCCAATCCAAATAGCCCAGAAACTCTAGAGGTTGAACTGTTTCAGCCTATAACTTTTAAAAATCAAAGAACTGTGATGGATATAAATGTTTATCTTTCATAATAAAATGAGAAAAAATATATTCTAGAACTAAAATATACTTTAAAAAATACTGATTCAGAAAAGGGAGGAGCATGCCCTGTGGAAACTCCATTTCTGACTCTGTCTGCAAACATTTGATGTGAGAAAAAGGTTCAGTTTATCACTATCCATTAAGAGCCTACTATGTGCTGGGGTGTGCTAGGTTACTAAGCAAGGACCTCAGTGAATTTCTACAGTAGTCTGGCTCCACTACACAGGTCTCTACTACAGAGGTGTCATTATGGCCAAATGTCCTTCTCTATCCCTCACATCAATCCTTTCTCTCATATCCCTGCCACATCCTATTTGATCCTCAGCCATTTCTCCTCTGGGTTTTGTTTGCTTTCTTGATTGGTTTTGAGGGGGCTAATCTTTGTTCAGTTGGTTCTGAGATAGGGTCTCATAGAACCTCTAAGTCACTATGTAGGCAAAGATGACCCTGTATTTCTGATCTCCCTGCCTCTACCTCAGTAGTTGTTGGATTAAAGACATGACCCATAACATCTGGTTTATGCAGTGCTGGGGTCAAACTCTGGGTCTTGTCCATGGTAAGCTACCACACTACCGACCATATCCTCAGGCCAGTGGGTATTTGCTTTTAAAAGCTGGGTTAAGCAGCTCTTCCCTGGATTTTAATCTGTAAGTTAGTGTGTTCTTTGTCTCATATATAGCCCATGTCATCCTAGTTTCTACAAATTTTTCTTTCTGGCTCCCTTCCTGCCTGCCCTTCAATTGTGACTGCTTTTCTCTTTAACTCAACTGCCCTCCTATCAGATTCCTTCCTCCTCTTGTCTACTCCACTGTCTTAAGAGCCAAAAGCTAAAGTGCTCCCAGGAGATTTGACTCCTTTTTTTCCATTCCCAACTCCAAGAATTTTCTTTGGTGTTACCAGAGTTTGGAATTACTACGTTTTCCAGCTGCTTGCCTCTGGTTCCAGAGTTCTTTCTTACACTCAGCCAAAAGGACTGCTTACCATTTGAATCCAAGAAAACTACCTGGCCTTCCCCCTGCCAAGCTCTAATTGACCCGAGACAGAGAGCATCAATCAAAACCAGACAACTTCAGGGCCAGGGTGTTAGTTGGGGTCCCAACCCCTTTCCCTCTTAGTAGTATCATCTGGGTTTTTCCAGGCCACAGTGCCCTGGCACAAAATAGGATTGTAGTATGAAAACAAAATTCCTACATTCAACCTTTAAGAAAGCCAAGGTCTTGACATTCCTCTCAAATACCTATGGGAAGGTCCAAGTTCATTCTTTGGCTGGCACTTATCAGCCCTTACCTTCCTTCCACTTTGATCTTCCATTCTAGATCACTGCCATGATGACTTCTGTCATCACCAATGACAAAGGATCTGCTGTGTTGGTAGCTCCCACCAATCCTACCCACTCTGCCTCTGCCAAGTCTGCCAGCTGTATACGGCTGCATGACATCCTGACACCAGTCTCTACCTGCAATGCATTCACTCTACTTCAGGGACACTGATATCCCTAACAAGAGTACTATCTCCCATTTAGGATGGCACCCAGACTCTTTGAGGTCCATGAAAATCATATGAAACCAATCCTTTGTATTTGTATTCACTTTACAATGGAGTTTTACAGACTTAGGACTCAGTAATAGCTGTAAAGTTGCTGAATCATTTGACAATTGAATGGTCAACGTCTGTGTCTTTACTTTGTATGCATCCATGATGCCCCACACCCATCTCTAAGTCCTCACTCATCTCTCTTTAGACTCAGCTTTGCTCCCATGTGAAGACCACTGGAGATTTGCACTGGCTAGTTTTATGTCAACGTGACACAAGCTAGAGTTGTTTTGGAAGATGGAACTTCAATTGAGAAAATGGGTCTACTAGAATGGCCTGTAGGCAAGCCTGTGATCCATGTTCTTGATAATTGATGTAGGAGCGCCCAGTTCAGGGTGGATGGTACCACCCTTGGGAAGGTGGTCCTGGATGCTATCAGAAAGCAGATTGAGCAAGTCATAGGAAACAAACCAGTAGGTGGCACTCTCCCATGGCCTCTGCCTAAGCTCCTACCTCCAAGTTTCTATTCTATTTGAGTTCCATCCTGACTTCCCTCAGTGATAAACAGCGATGTGAAACCCTAAGTTTAAATAAATCCTTTCCTTACCAAGTTGCTTTTGGTCATGATGTTTTCACCACAACAATAGAAACCCTACCTAAGATAAGCTTTAACCTTCCACTCCCCCAAGCATGAAACATAAAATGCCCAATAAACAGAACAAGTATACATCCTGGAGGAAATGAATGACTGAAAAGCCAACCACTTATCTATTATAAGAGAAGTCCTTATAGTCAGATGCATATGGTCTAATACACTGCTCTTAGCTGGTTAGCCACCCCAGAAAAGAGAAAACTACAGCACTCATTAATAAGAATGGAGCCTGTCCAGCCATTTTTTGTCTGTCTCTTCACTGTAGCTCTTAGAGACTGGCAGCTATTGTATATCTGAGCATCTACCCTAGTGGCTGGGAACATCAAAGTTCTCAGCATTGAATACCTTCTTTAAACTTATTAACTAAGCTCCAGGAAGCACATGTTCACATCATCCACAAGCTTCCTGCATTAAGCCCATGCCTTCAGGGAGATATCTGCAAAAGGGGCATGAGTCACTGCAGTATATGAATCTTTTAAGCACTCCAAGTTCTTCCAAGATACCTACTTACTGTGCTCAAATACTGTATCTCCACTTCCCTAAAAAACACATAGTTTTTTTTCTAACATTTTCTTACAAGATGTATTTATGACAAGGAGCTCTATTTATTGTATAAACCATTTCCACTTTTTCTGGTCAAGTTCTGCTAAAGAAAGAAGTTATCTGACTTACTTTTTTCCCTTATTCTTCATTTTGGACTTTGCACAGTCAGCTGAGGCACTTCCTAAAATCTCTTCATTTCCCTGGAGTGTAGCATTGCTAATGGAACCACAGACATCCCCAGGAGCCAGAGATGTCTTGATGAGAGACAAGGAGTTCTTGCTCCTTTTTGTGCAACTGTGGGCATGATTTAAATCTGGAAGCTGAGTAGAAAGGGTAGGTGCATACACAGAGCTGGTATGTGGCAATATACATCAATACTATTTATAATGTGATATGATGTGATGTGTGTGTGTGTGTAGTAAATAATAAAGGATATATGTGTGTCATGTCATATATGTATGTGTGATATGATGTGATGTGTGTGTTTGTGTATCATATATGATATGTGACAAATTTGATTCCCCAACAAAGCATATTTAAAATATGCTATGTATTATATACTGTGTGTGAAGACTCAAAGGTTTTTTGTTTAAACCCTGTCTGAGATAGCTGATCATTTCCCAGTACATCAGCTCCCTTCCTTCTCAAGTCAAAATACTCCTGTCCTGTCATCCCATAGGAGTCAATATCACATGAGCTATTTATAGAGGCATTTTGGAAACACATTAATGTCCATGAACCTATAATGAATTTGACACTATTATCATAGGTTAGAAAGAACATCTCCCAAAAGAGTAATTTTCTTTGCTCTCAGAGTCGGCATCTAATAGACAGAAGTGTGGTGAAGTTCAAAGATACTTGGAAAGTATCCTAAACCCAAGAGACCCCTTATCACATGCTCATTGTTATCTGAACTATCACAAAGGACACATTCAGAGATCCAGGTGTCATAAGCTGGACCCTGGGATCAGGACTTAATGCAAGGGGGGCCAGGCTATATTTACATGGCATACCAAACTCTTGGAGCAAATGTATTTTGATTCTTTCTCGCGAGTTTCTCGTTCTTGTTCCATCTATTCATTATCCAAATGGCATTGTTAAAAAGGGAGCAAATGAGCAGATGCCTCCAATGATCACAGGTGAGGGTTGGCTAATGAGATTCCTACCACCATTAAAGGGACTGCTGGCTAATTTCATATGGTCATAGGTGAGCTGGAATACTTAAAAACTCTGTTACCAAAGCCACTCTGAGTCACAGAATGTCAGAAACAAAAAAGTGCTTTTAAAACTTAATAAAAGACTCAGTAACTCAAAAACTCACAGGAGCAAAAAGGGAGAGAGAGTATCCTTGTGTGATTGGGGTGGTGTAAGTTAATATGCAATGGTAGAGCCAGTGTTAAGACAAAGAGTGTGTGTCTTTCTATAGGCAAACCTCAAGCTTGGTGGTCAAACCATACATGTCTACAACGTGACCACAATCAATCAACAAGTTGCCAGTTTGTAACTTCTGACCCAGCTCCTTCACTGTCAGGGAGACTAGTGGGCACAACTGCAGTCACATGAACCTGTAAAGTTAGATACTATGTCACAGCATCATTGTAAAAATTTCAAACTCATCCCTTCCAAGTGACTCACAGTTGTTCCGGAGGACATCACAGCATTCTGTCTTAGTGATGATGTGCTGTCTACTCTGCTCTTTAAATTTCTTTCATTGGTTTTATTGAAATCCTGAGATTTCAGCCTTAATGCTGTGGAAGGAACTTCCCAAGCTAATACTGGTGGTACTTCTGTGAGCAATGGTGTTATTCCAATGTACTACCCCAATCTCCTCAATGCCAGCTTCCACAACGCAGAGAAGACTGTCTAACTCAGTGTAGCACTGAGTACCTGGGCTCCAAAGCAGCGGTGTGTGAGCCCAGAAATGTACAGGCCTCTTTCAAAGCAACCACTTGGCTTCCTTTCTCTGTGTTTCTCTCATACATAGTTCTAATACAAACACAAACATCATCCATCAAAATGAGCCACTACTCAGGCAAGGTGCATACAGTGCCAAGAAACATTTCTCCCCACCCACCCTACCAGCAAATAAACAAAAGTAAAATTTGCCAAGAAATTGCTTTGACTGAAACAAACCCAGGAATTTACATGAACCCAAGGAACCCAGCTACTTTGTTTAGAGCCCAGAGTGGAAAAAAAAAAATCAGTGAAGAGAGTCAGGACTTGGATTTCATTTATGCAGCTATGGAGCGTTTTCATTGTTTATGGCAGAGAGAAGGAGCAAACTTCCCTGAGAAGCACTGAGTCTTGACTGTCAATGGCATTTATAATTGGCAGTTTTCAGCCAAACTGTTTCAACTTCTAACCAGAGGCTCTCCCAAGAATCTCAGAGTCCAGTTTCAGGATTAAAAAAATAATAACAATAAACAAAATACTAAATTTCTCAGAAAAGTTATGTCTAACAAACATATGAAAATATTAAAATCACAGAAATAAAATGAGTGCAATGCTGCCTACTAGCCTGGCTATTAAAGACACGCAATATGCTGCCATCCAGCATGCAAGAAAATCAGTGTCATTTAAATTATGAGTATCCTGGTGCTTCTGTTTTTGAGAAGTGTGACAGTCCCTCAAAACAGTTACCATGGGATCTAGGCAATTCCATGCCTCAGACAAGGCCTAAGACAACTACACTCAAGACAATGAAAATGTGTGAACATTAAAAACAAAGAAACTAGTGCATGGGTGTTCATAGAAGCATTTGCTCTTATTACGGCAATAATAATAAACCAGGAACAGTAGGAAATTAACAGCTACTGATAGAACAACTGCAATGATACAGTATAACAAAAGCTATATTGATGTAAACTTTTCTGTTTCAAAATGCATTATTGTATGTATAGTTTTAGGAACCTCAGTATATGGCGCTTCTCTTTTCTTATGGAGTTGAGATAGTTCCTGTTTTCACTTAGAGAAAGCTCTTTACTTGATATAGTCAAATTTCCAGCATCACCACTCTGTTGGCATGGTAACCAATAAGGTCAGGAAGCTATAATATATATATATATATAATAATATGTATGTATATATACTTATAATATATTGAACAAAGAGATGGTTCACATTCTAGTTCCATGATTGAATGGTATGAGACTTCTTCACACTGTTCAAAATCATGAACAATTTATTACTTGTCTCACTTGAGGAAAATGCAAGTTAGTAATAACTGAACTTGATGTGGCCTAGAGGTAGGGACCTTCAGACAGAGATGCTAAAACAGTGACTTATAAACACCCTACATCAAAGTAAAACCTAGTCAAAGAGCTGAGTCACTCTGGGCATTAATCATCAACTTTTTAAATCCGTGGATGAAAAATTACAAGGTAAGAGGTGGAAATGGAATAATAAATACATCTGGTGGCATTTACCTAAAATCACTGATCAAGAATATAAATCCCATCTTTAAAGTGAGACAGCCAAGTGTTGCTCATGATATGTAGTCAGAGTCAAATGACAACCTTAGCACATCCTTGTAGGAAAAAGACCCAATCACAAGCCTGTCAAGAAAAAAATAAATAAATAGATCTGATTTAGAATGTAAACTATTCTACGAGACTATTAATGCCTCTAATGAGTCAATCATTTAAAGAGGGGCAGAGGTCTATTTAAAGAAACTACAATCATGAACGAGAGAACCGGTCTGTGGTTAAGAGCATATGCTGACCTTGCAAAAGCCTGAGGTTCGGGTCCCAGCACTCAACTGTCTGCAGCTCCAGCTCCAGAGTATTCCAACCGCCCTGGCCTCCTGGGCACATCCGCACAGGCACATGGCCACTGAGACAAACAGGTGTGTAAGCACATGAGCATACAATTAAATCTAAAAAAGAAACAAATTATAAAATATATTGTATAATCGTCAGATCTTAAATTTCAGAAATTATATAAAGATTAATGGAGAATTTTGAATGTGCCTTATATATAGTACAATATTAAGGACACATTTGTGATTGTGTCAAGTGTCCTTGTAGTCTAATGGATATGTTTTTTAATCTTAAAGGATTTATTATTTTATGTATATGTGTTTTTCTGCATGAGTTTATGTGTACCACAAGTATTCAGAAGCCCACATAAGCCAGGACTGAGTGTTGTATTCCTCTGGAGCTGGAGTTATAGATGTGGTGGAAACCAAACCCAGATTGTCTGCAAGAGCAATGGGCAGCACTTTTAACTGCTGAGCCATCTCGTCAGTCCCTAAAAAATGTTGTTGTTGTTGTTTGTTTTAATTGATGAGAGAACAAATCACCTTCATGTGGAACATATATATATATGTGTGTGTGTGTGTGTGTGGCATTATGCTGTCATATATATATATATATATGACAGCATAATGCACAGAATTTGCAACTTGCCTAAAATTTTCTATAGTGACAAACAAACAAAAGGATCGGTAGGCACATAAGTCTAGCAAAATGTTGAGATTGAAACTGAATAAATGCAAATTAGAATTCAGTATGCCACCTCTGTTGTGGTTGAAATTTTCTACCAAAAAAGAAACTAAATAAAATTAATTTATCTTAACTTTAAAAAAATATCTGGATAGTTAGAGTAATTTATTAAAGTTTATTATTGGAGATTCTACATATAAATAGTACAACTTAAAATTTCTTGCAATGAGTGGATTAAACAAATCATGCTCAACCATTCTATGGATCTCAGGAGAATAAAAACTACCCACTCACACATATACAGTCAAGAAGAATTTTTGAAATATCATATAACACTATAAATAAGGGATGCATTATATTTGTTCTATTGTTTTTACTTTTTTATTATATTAATTATATATCTTACAGGATTCAATGTGATGATTGAGTTCAATGTTAACACTCTATGTACTCATCAGAGAAAGAGAATACATACAGTATATCTAATAAAGACCTAATACACTTCTGTAGTTATAATGTGTAAATTCTGAATTGTGCAATTTTTTGAAATTTTCCATTTACTATTTCTGACTGCAGGTAACTTACTGCACTGCATAAAGTAAATCTATAGGCTGGTGGGGAATACAGTATGTGAAATATCTCACTTGGAAAATCCACAGAGACAGACATTCTGTGGTCTAAAGCTTGAAGGAGGAGCTCGGAAGGGATGGCAAGCCAGCACAATGCGTACGGATTTCTTTGAGGAGTGGCTGTTATACAAACAGAGATGTTAGAAGCCACTCAACTGAATATTTAAATACTTTCTATTACATTTTGGATATGTTTAAACACTTGAATCCCTGTTTGTGGTCATTATTTAGGAAGGTGCAGAACCTTTGCTGAGTAGGGCATCTCTGGAGAAGCTGCGTCTCTCCATGACCAGCCTGGAGGTTGCATCTAGCTTTGCTTCTTGTCTCACTATTTCTTGATCCACCCAGCAGAACCTTGAGTGTCTCTGATCAATATGCCTTCCCTAGCATGATCAACACTCAGACAGAGAGCAAAAATAAACCACTTCTCCTTGAAGTTGTGTCTTATCACATACTAGGTGACAGGAACAAGAAAAGTAATTAACATAGGTGAGGCGTGTGGTATGTAGATTAGACTTTTCCCAAGAGGTGGGGTATGGAGATAGTTTAGTTGTTCAAGTGCTCGCTATGTAAAATGAGAAGCTAGGTTCCCAGAGTCCATGGTAGAAAAACCAGATATGGTGTCAGAAACAGACAGAGTTCTGAGGCTTGCTAGCCAGCCAGTTTAGCCCAACTGGCAAGCAACAAGTCCCAGGTGAGAGAGTTGCCTGAGGACCTGGGTTGGGTTCCCAGTACCCACATGGGGGCCACAGTCATTTGTAACTCCAGTTGCAGAGAATCCAATGTTTCTTCTAGTCTCCCTAGGGACCAGACGTACACATTGTGCACACACATACATATAACACTCGTACACACAAAACATTAATAAATCTTAAAAAGAGAAGATGGCTTCTGAGGAACAATACCTGAGGTTGACATGCTTGCACATGCTTGTATACACACACACACATACAAGCACACACACAAAATATATGAACAATACAAAGATACAAGTTACTTAGCATTCAGCTAAACGGATCTCAATACTCATTTGCAAATCTGCAGTAAAATTAGTATAGATATGAATATTCAAATAGATATAAAGGTAGACATGTTTTTAATAGCTTAAATGATTGTCACTTTCTATAGAGAAGCACTATTGTTGACTCCAGAGAAGTTGCATGAATTGTATGCATAACTATATAACTATATGCAGAGGTTCATTGTTATCTATTTCCTCTTTGCCTTAAATCAGTAATTCTCAGCCTGTGGGTCATGACCTTTTGGGTGTTTAATGACCCTTTTTCAGGGGTCACATATCAGATATCCTGCATGTCAGATATTTACATTAAGATTCATAGCAATAGCAACATTACAATTACAAGGTAAAAATGAAAATAATTTTTAAAAAAATTTTTATTGGATATTTTATTTACATTTCAGATGTTATCCCCTTACCCCATTTCCTCCCCCACCCACGAACCCCCATCCTATCCTCCCTCCTTCTGCTTCTATGAGGATATGCCCCCACCTAAACCCCCCACTCCCACCTCCCCACCTTCAAATTCCCCCACACTCGGCATCCTGCCTTCATGGAACCAAGGATCTCCTCTCCTACCTATGCCCAACAAGGCCATCCTCCCCTACATATACTGATGGAGCCATGGCTCCCTCTCTATGTGCTCCCAGGCTGGTGGTTTAGACTCTGGGAGCTCTGGTTGGTTGGTATTGTTGCTTTCTTCATGGGGCCACAAACCCTTTCAGCTCCTTCAGTCTTCTCTCTAACTCCTCCATTGGGAACCCAGTTCAGTGGTTAGCTGTGAACATCCACCTCTGAATATATCAGACTCTGGCAGACCTCTAAGGAGACAGCTATATCAGGCTCCTGTCAGCATGCACTTCCTGACATCCACATCAGCGTCTACCTTTGGTGACTGCACATGAGATGGATACCCAGGTGGAATGGTCTCCAGATAGCCCCTCCTTCAGTTTCTGTCCCACACTTTGTCTCCATATTTGCTCCCTTGAGTATTTTGTTACTCCTTCTAAGAAGGACCAAAGCACTCACACTTGGTCTTCCTTCTTCATGAGCTTCATGTGGTCTGTGAGTTGAATCTTGGATATTTCAAACTTCTGGGCTAATATCCAATTATCAGTGAGTGAATACCAAGTGTGTTCTTTTGTGATTGGGTTACCTCACTAGAATGATATTTTCTAGTTCCATCCATTTACCTAAGAATTTCTCAATTCATTGTTTTTAATAGCTGAGTAATATTCTATTGTGGAAATGTACCACATTTTCTGTATCCATTACTCCGTTGAAGGACATCTGGGTCTTTCCAGCTTCTGGCTATTATAAATAAGGCTGCTATGAACATAGTGGTCACCACAACATGAAGAATTATACTTAAGTGCACAGCATTAGGAAGGTTGAGACCCACTGCCTTAAATGACGCCTTCTGTATACATAATAAGTGCTTTACACACACAGGTTCTTAGTTCACTTCTGTTCTTCCTATACACATTTCTTTTGGATGAAAGTCTCACAGCCGATTCTTCTATGCCTTCACATCTGCCAGATACAATCTCCCCTCACTATGGATGCCAGACTTTAAAATAAAACTAACATGTGCACTATGCCTGTCCTATTTCTTGAGCTAGTTTCTCATCCTCAGTCTTTTTATCTATGAAATGGAAATGGCAGTAACAGTACCTATCTCAGTGCTTCTGAAAAGTCGTAGGTATAGAGCACTCTGTGGTCTGTCTCTGTTCATTTCCAGACTATAGAGGACAGGAAACATGTTCTGAAGGCAATCAAAGACACGAGAAGTATTCTCTCGCCATTATGCTTTATGATTTCTATATATATTTATGCTGAGTATATATTACTTAGTCTCATTGGCTTAGATGAAAGTTGTTGGGCACAAAGAACAATACAGACAAAGAAAGTACATAAGGATGTGCTGGAGAGATGATGGTTGAACTGACCATGGAAAGAGATACTTGGGAAATATTCTGGAAAGGGCATGGACTTCAACTTTGAACCAAATGCAGAAAGAGCAGGTGGGGCTGGCTGTAGGTGCAGGGTCCCATGTCTCACTCAGCTGCTGCTTCATTCTGGTCCTAGTCACCCAGGAACAAAACTTTCAGATTCCATTTGCATGAGGCCTCAGCATAAGTAAGTTCACAGACACGATGGCAAATGAGCAATTGCCAGGGGTGTGCGAGCGGAGGATGGAGGGGAAGCTGGTTGATAAGTTTGGCATCTTATCCTTCAGGGATAGAAACGCCTGAGAACTAGACCTAAGTTTGCACAGCATCCTTAATGTACAAAGTACCACCTAACTGTGGACTTCATAATGGCTAATTTTATGCCAATATGAATTTCATCCTAATAAGATATATTTTCTATGTTCTAGAAAGAACTGTCTTTATTTTTTTGCTCTTACTTATATCTCAGTATCTTTGGACCCAATTCAAATCAAGCCTTTATATCCACAACTCCAACTGTTATGATTAAGGTCCTCTGTCTCCAGAAGTAATATCCTATGGACACTTGTGAACATATGGTTTTCATTCCAAGCAGCCATACACAACAACAACAACAACAAAATGTTATTGCCAGAAAATCAGGAAGAAATGGACAATAAGAGATAACTAGCCATTACCATTTAATTTAAACTGTGTAATACTAAAGCAGAATTACAACCTCTATGCCTGGAAGGAAAGTGACATTTATTTAGATAAGAGACTAATTCCTAAATATATAAATACAACCTGCTCAGTCTGCATGTTGTTTCTATGTATATATTTTCAGGACTGACCATTTGGTATCCAATAACCTACTGGTGTGCTCTTCCCTGGGGAAGATGATTTCTGCTCTTAGCATTCCTTAGTTGTCTGTAGTTCTTTGTCTCGGATTGAAGCCTCCTGGATTTTTCTCCCTTCCCACTTTAGAATGTCTGTTGTTGTCTTTGTTCAGCTCATATTTAGGTATGCATGTTGCTGAGACTTTATAGGTATAGATTATGGCATCACTAGGAGAAAAAGAAGGGGAATAGTATGCAATTATATTACCTCAAGAACTAAAAAATAAATCCTTTTTTCCCATTAATTAATTAATTTATTCTCTTTATATCCTGATCACAGCCCACCTCTCCTCCTAGTCCTATCCTTACAAATCCCTCCCCCACTTTCCCCTCCTCTTCTTATCAGAAAAGGAAAGCTTCCCTTGGGTACCACCCCACCCTGGGACATCCAATCTCAGCAAGACTAAAGCACTTCCTCTTCCACTGAGGCCCAACCAGGCAGTCCACATAGGGGAAGGAGATCCAATGGCGGGCAGTAGAGTTAGACACAACCTGTGTTTCAATTGTTAGACCCACATGAAGAGCAGGCTGCACCTTCGCTATAAATGTGTAGGACGCCTAGATCTCTCATTGGCTTAAGTTAAGTACACATAGGTTGTTATAGGAGGGCTTTTGTTTCCATTTATGTCCTTTTTGTTTACCTAAGAAATTTTTCATGAGCCAAAGTATTTTAATATATGAAATATGTATAAAATCAAATGATTTACTGATAATAAATCATAGAAATTGTTTTAAAACAATATTTAGTACACATATAATTTTATCACTCAGCTTAAAAGCTTCATTTTAAGTCTGTATATATCTTATGTGTCTGTCTGTCTGTCTGTCTGTTTGTATGTTTGTATGAGTAGGTATACATGAACACCCAGAGAGGCCAGGAGATGACCTCAGATTGCCCAGAGCTGGAGTTACAGACAGCTTGTGAGGCCGCCAGATGTCCTTAACTGCTGAGTTATTTCTCCAGCTACGATTTTAACATTTATTAAAGAAATAAGAATCATGACATAGATGTTCTTAAAGTTCTTAAAAATAGATCTTCATAAAAATTTATTAGCTGAAGATTTGAATACTGAAGGACCTAGAGCATACTCAACATTCCTGAGTTAACTGATATTTCCATTTTTATTGCTGATAATGATACTCTGCATAAACACATAGTACAAAACGGAAGAAGTATATGTAAGGTGCCACTTCAGAAACTGTTGCAAATTGTGTCAACTGAGAGTGAAATTCTTTTCATTTATGGAACTGAAACCAGAAACCCAAACAGCCATTTTCCAAAATCAAACAGCCTAAAACAATCCAATCCAAAGACATTGGCTGGATACTTAAAGGCTAGGTACGAAAAACTTAAGTCTTTTGTATAAAAATGATGTCTCCATAGAAGCAGAGACGTGTGTCATAACGACGACACTGCCGAGTGTAAGTGCATAGGCCTTAGATGTGACCTGGAGTGTTCCTTGTGGCCCAACGGCTGTGCATGGCGTGGAATCACAAACAAGGTGAAGTGCGCATGCTCGTGCATCCAGACCCAAGCTGCAGTCACATCCGGTGACACAACAGAAGCAAGAGTTGCCAGAAACTCCTTAGATTCACTACATACTTGGTTCCGAATTAATTTTGATCATCGCGTGTTCAGAAAACCTTTCACTGTTACCAAAATGTTAACCACCACTATGGTAATTTACTCAACCTCACATGGACTCCTGCGGCACAGCCAAAGGAGGTGGGCTTTCCTTTGCCACATCCACAGGAACAACCGTGACAGTTTCCCATCTTTCACATGAGTAACTTGTGTCCCTTTTTGTCTTAGCCTGGCTAAGGTCTTCTATCAATGTTACAGATCTGTTCTAAGTCTCCGTGTTTGACTTTGCTGAACTCATTATTTTTCGATTTTCTGTTTTATTTGTTTCTGGTTTTTGTTTGTTTGCTTTTGGGTTTTGTTTTGTTTCGTCATTTCCTTCCTTCGGCTTCCTTTGGATTTAACTCGCTCTTTGTCTAGCGGCATGAGGCAACAGCTCAGTGGCTGACTTTAACTCTTTCCCTTTCCTAACGTGCACTTTCAGTTCTATCATTCCTGCTAAGAGCCACTCTCATTTTGATAAGCTATATTTTTACTTTTAACTCAAATGTGGTCAAAACCACTTCTCAGGGATTTTTTTGATCTATGTATTACTTAGAAATATCTTACATAATTGCAGTATTGGGGTATTTTCCAGCTACCGCTCTGTTCTTGGTTGCTGTCTTAAATCTACTGCGGTTGGACAGTGTGCCCACTGTCTGACTTCTGTTCTCTCAATGTGAGGTGCATTTTCAGAATCAGTCCACTTTGACGGTAAATATGAGCACAAGCAGAGCTGAGTGCTCCAGTGTTGTTTGAAGGAGTCACAAGTCGGGTAGATACAGCTGGGCAGTGGTTCTGACAAACACAACTCATCCTTCCTGGTTTGCTTAAAAATTAATTAATTAATTTACATCCCAAAGGTGCTCCCCTCCAGGTCCCCCTTCACAGGTCCCTACCCCACCTCCTCCCCTTCCCCTCTGAGAGAGTGGGGCCTTCTGAGTATCTCTCCACCCTGCATATCAAGTCTCTTCCTGATTAAGCACAGCCTCTCCCAGTGAGGCCAGACAAGGCAGCCATAAAGACTGAGCTGCCTCTGACAGAGTTTGATGTATCCAATGACAATCATAGACTAGTCTATTTCTTCTAAATTCCTCTCAGTTCTGACTCGTGGACTCTATTGTTAGAACATAAATATTAGGACTGTTTATCTTCATAGCGAACCGGCCCCTTGACTCTCAATCCCCGGCTATTTCCCTGTTCTGATAACTAAGGTATAACTTCCTGTATCAAATACAAAATCAAAAATAATTTGTATTCTAGATAATCAACTAAATTAGGTTTTAGACTGAATGATTAAAAACACTGGGTAGATAAAAAGGGCAAACTAAAGAAACCAGTTTTTACATTACCTCTTTAGGTAATAATATAATTTAAAATAGAATTCAACTGAAATAATTAAACTATAACCAAATATATAACTAAATATAAGCTTTATATATATTTATATTTATATATTTATATAAGCTTATATATATTTATAACTAAATATATAAATAAATATAAGCTATATAACTAAATATAGCTTAACCTAGAGAGAGAAACCATATAATAACAAAATTTATATTCCACTAGAAACATCTAAGCATACACACACACAAACACACATACACACACCAAAATAGCTAAGCATAGTAACACATACTTGTATTCCCAACATCATTCTGGAAGCAAAGACAAAAGGATTGCCATGAGTTTAAGGCCAGCCTAGCCTACATAGCAAGTACCAGGTTTACCAGATCTACATAGCAAAACTCTTGCCCTGCCTCAATCAACCAAAAAATAAATAAGTAAGTAAATAAATAAATATTCCAGGAACTAAAAAGCATGCAAGCAAAATATTGCCATACTTACATGAAGAATTTATAAACATCCAGCTATACTGATTTAAATGAACTCCCAGGAAGATGAGGCAGATAAGAAAATTATAACAATGTATAAAGTTCACATTATAATCAACAAATGTAATTTGACTAATATAGATTGAACCCTGTACTTTACAAATAAGTATGTTTTATTTTCTAAATAATATGAATTGGTTACCCAAAATAATCATGTTAGATGAGTTTGTCCAGTTTATCAAAAGCTGAACTCTAGACAGGGATGGGGTCCTATGTTTTAGTCCATAATACCCACTCTTGAATAAGAGTAGGTTGTGTTCCTTGTAGCAGAACAAGTAAGGTGGCTCAAACTCATTTGGCCATAGCAACCAGCTGAAGGGATCACATTCGCAAAAGCAACCTCACGATGGAAGTATTAACCTCTTCTGAAGAAAATGTTCTGTGGATATGTTCTCTGATAGCAATTAAGAAAGATGCTTTTTGATGGGTGCTGTGAGTACACAGAATCTCCATACGTAGTTCAAGTTGGTCTCCTGTCATAACTTCCCAAGTGCTGAGATTACAGGTCCATGCCACATGGCTGGCTTGAAACTTTATTTTTTTAAATGTAAGCATAAGCATTAAAAACATACATTTTTTTCGTTGCCATTTTTAGGCCTCTACACCTCACTGTCAGCCACAGGAGTTGTCATTTGAGTGCTGTGAACATTGACCTCCTGGTCACACCACCCACTTCCATATACATCCCCGGGCTGATCTAGTTTTCATTTTCTAGCTCCCACCTACCTCAGCCAGGATCAGCAGAAAGGGTGAAAAAGAGCTGCTTTTCTCTCCTTCCACAATGTCTCTGCTTCCCAACCAAGTTATCTCTGGGCATGCAGTTGTGAAAGGTTACAAGTAGATTCAGCAGGAAAAAAAGAGAAAGTAGCAGAAACACCCTCCAGAATATACAGGAGTGACCTGAGAAGCTACTGTGGATCAAGGTAGTTGGCCTGCTAACTACTTTCCCACTTGGTACTTTGTGTCAGGATTCTTACACTCCAACTTCCCTGACAACAAAATAGACTCACAGTACATGAGCCATGGATGCACCTCAGCCAGTTCTGTCCTGGAAACATCTCTTAGTTTTCCTATTGGGATCACATGATTCTTACAGCAGCTTTATCAAAAGGCTCAAGGTCCAGAATGTCCTCAATAAGCATAAACTGGTTTCTAGGCATTCCTTCATCTTTTTCTACTGAGGGTGGGGGAACTCCTGCTTCCTCTTGGCTCAGCCTGATCGACTCATCTAGCAACAGCACACACTTTATTCCTATGGGATCCCTACTCCTCCAACATAGCACAAGGTCCTTGACTTCTTTTGATGCCCTCTGATTCTCCTGGACACAGGAGGAGTAGAAGTAGAGGCAGAGCTAAAGAGAAGGAATGTGCAGCACTCTAACAGCTATCTATACAGTCATCCATTGCCACTGAGTGAATCCCTCTAAATGGATGGTAGCTTTAGAGTACCAAAAACAGTTCCGACAAGCAGCTCTCAAAGTCTAAACACCCTATTCTGGAATCTTCACATCCAAAAGAGGCCATCCCAGCACACTGTTACATAATCATCATCTTTACTAAGCAACAAAAGGAATAAATGCAAAGGGGAAAGGGTCTTTCCCTTAATGATTCCCCTTTTCTAGAAACATGCATTATACATATGTGTGGTGTTCTAGGGTCTCCTGACCTTAATCCAAGGCTTTTGTGTTCTGGGAATACCAGGAAGTCATGCCAGGAAGCAAGGAAAGAAAATTATTCACAGGCAAGAGAGCCTGCTCCTTTGGGCTTTCCTCGAGCAAAGCCTCATCCCATCAGTAATTGGCTAGCACTGTGAATCTACAAGCTGCTTATTTTTCTCATTCCGTATTCATTGTGTCCCCTTATGAACCTGCACTATTATCCTAATTTCTGTCCTCAGAACAGTCTACTGAGGCCCAGAAGAGTTAAATTCTGGTTTTGAGTTATACAGATGGTTCATAGCACAGAAGAACTTGAACCCTTGCCCTCTCTCCAGGACACCACACTCAAGCCTATCCACACACAAGCCCACACAGTCTCGGCTTCCTCTTACCAAAAGTTGAGATGGCAATGTTTCAAATGAGGAGGGAGGAAGAAAAGGCTAAATCTTCCTGCTATCCAATCTCACAGTTCAAACTAAGTTCCACTAGGTAATTGCAAATATATTTGGAGCCGTATATTGCAGAGTCCCTTAGATATATGGTTTCCTGGGACTGCATTTATCATGTTTAATGTCCTCGCTCATTTCTGAGATTGGAGATAAGCCTCTGAAAAATGCTGGTCTAATAAGGAAGAAGCACCCAGCAAAGGCATCCAGATAGAATGTGGCCCCAAGGCAGGTCACACAAAGGTTTTGGTTGGTTTGTGATGTAGCCCACACTGTATTTTCAAAACAAATTAAAATATTTTCCTCTAGTTTATGCCCCTAATGTTGTGTGAACCACTTATGGCCGTCCTCTTGCCAGATGGAGCAGTTTGGAAGAAATAACTGATCTCATAGAAGAGCCAGGGAGGGAAAGCAGTGTGGTATCTGTGCTGTGTGGTCAAGCACTTGGCTCCCATATGTGCCTCTCACAAACGGCTTTTGTTAGAGGACTCATGACAGAATGTGTGCAGCAAACATTGGGGTGTTGCTACCAGCCCACTCTGCTGAGTCTTAGTGATGATTCCTACCCAGATTAAGCAGATGACAGCAAGGTATCTAAGACATAGTCTTTAATTCCTTTGTCATGATTGAAAATCTTGTGTTTCCTCAAAAAAATAAATTAACTTTGTATTTTTAATTTAATTCAAATTGGGGGAAGAGACTCTATGAATACAGTTAAGTAACTACTTTTTAAAAGTTTCACTAAGAGCTGGAGAAATGCTTTAATGGTGAAGAGTACTTGATGCTCTTGCCGATGACCCAAATTTGATTCTTAGCATCCACAGGATGGTTTACAACCATCCTTGATTCTAGTCCCAGGAGATCTGATGCCCTCTTATGACCTCCACAGACACCAAGCATATCTATGGTACCATAAATATATGCAGACAAAACACTCATACATAAAATGATATAAATAAATCTAATTGTAAATATTTCACTACATTAAAGCAGAATCTCCTTTTTTAAGGTCACTCATGGTTGATTTTTATGGCTTAAGTTGGGATCAGCTGACATGTGGGATCAGTTGAAATGAAAGCCAAGTTCAACAACTTGGGCAGTCAGTCAATCAATCTATCATGCTTATGGAATAAAGTATCAAAAAAAACTCTGAGGCATGGGTGGCAATGCCATTTGTAGACTAATTCCATGGCAGAGGACACCGAAACTAAGATTCTGAGTCTCTACCCTACCTATCTCTTCCTTTGGCTAAATTTTATTCAGTATTCTTTATTAAGCCATAGCCGTGATAAGAGAGAGTTCTATGTCTTTCTGGTGAGTTATTGAATCATTTAAAAATAATCTTTACATTTATTGGTGTGTGTGTGTGTGTGTGTGTGTGTGTGTGTGTGTGTTTCTCCTTCTACCCTGTGTGTCTTTAGGGTTTTACTACTGTGAACAGATACCATGACCAAGACAACTCATAGACAATATTTAATTGGGGCTGGCTTATAGGTTCAGAGGTCCAGTCCATTATCATCAAGGTGGGAGCAGAATCCAGGCAGGCACTGTGCAGGAAGAGCTAAGAGTTCTACATCTTCAACTGAAGGCTGCTAGAAGACTGGCTTCCAGGAAGTTAGGACTAGGCTATTAAATCCCACAGTGACACAACTATTCCAACAAGACCACATGTACTTCAGCAAGGCCACACCTCCTAATAGTGTCACTCCCTGGGCCACAGCATATTCAAACCGTCACACTGTGGGATTCAGAAATGGAACTCAGGTTCTTGGGCTTGGCCACCCACTGATGGATCTTGACAAGTTCTGAGGATAATGAGGTAAGTAGACTTGCTCCACAATACCCTCCCCAACATGATGTTTAACAAAGAAATGCTACTGTTTGTTCCTCAAAATTTATGAGCTTTAAAGAATTTAGACAGGCCAACAATTGTGACAAGGACAAGTGATCATAGACAGAAATTGTAGGAGGAATGAGTCAGCATATCCTGACTGGTGGCCCATAGTGGCCCACACATACACAATAGCTACTTCAGTATCCAGCAACCTTGAAGTCTGCCTGATTCCAGGAGACAAATGATAACAGAGCATATAACCACAACAACTAATCGGGTGGTGTCAGTTACAGGGAGTGAGATGCCATGGACCAATGGGGCATGGGTGCAGGGTATAAAAGCACATCCCTATCATGCAACAAATGAGTCTGCTTCTGCTTTTCACTTGACTCCCAGAGTCTATGCCATTGGTTCTGTGCCTTCTTACCCCTAAGAACCATCTTGAGGAGCCAAGGGCTAGGGCAACATGAAATTATAAACTAAAATAAATCTTTCCTCAAGTTAATTTTCTAATATTTGCCAGAATAACAGATCATTAGCCAGAACAAATTCCACATAAATATACTTGAGGTAGTGCAGAAAGGAGAATGGAAAAAATAATATTAACTTAACTATGAGCATGACTTCAGGTTGTAGTTAAGTATTTAGATTGGGAGAAGTCATGCTTGGTCCATGTGATATACAGACACATTGTCAGTTAACCTTCAAGGTAGATAGTCAGGGCTTGTTGCTGAATTCATTCTGCAGATGGGTAAGGTGAAGTGAGAAGTATCCAAAACTCTAGGGAACTAAAACCCTAGTTCAAACCCAAGCCCATTCATGTTTCAAACATGCTGCCTCTAGAGTAGCCATGACCAGACCCTTGAATGCCTCCTCTGGACAGGTATACTGCTTACTGATCTCTTTTCTGCTAAGTCTTTAGAGATCATAATTCAAAAGAACAAGGAATAGCATGTCCATTTCTGTCTTCAGGAAGCTCACCCCAGCCTCCTCTTATCACTGAATTGTGCTCACAGGCAACAAGTGGGGCAGGGAATATTGGAAAACATGCTGTGCAGGAGTTGAGATGATACTATAGACAATGCTAAAATATATGACTTCCAACCGTCAGGCACTTCCTATTATATAATGAGCTTTATTTAAGTTGGAGTATGATTCATCTCCTGTCAGCATTAACAAGACTTTTCCCCGCTATAGTTAAGGTCTAGGGACCCTCTCTCATTCATGTTGGGGACACATGTCCAGGCACGGACATAACTGAGGGCTTCATATCCCCACTTCCACTTCTAGTCACTATTCTGCTTTGTTTCCACTGTGACAGGGCAATGCTAGAGAGAAATTCTAGCCTAATTACACTAACTAATGACTTGTCACAGCACAACAAACCATAAAATCTTTACTTAGTTGAGAGTTCCAGGTTTGCATATTTATTCTTAATTATGGCATATCATAAAGTTAGAAGAACTTAGAATTTACTTTGCTGTGGTATTATGAATCCCAACTACATTATACTTCATTTGGGGTGAGTATTCTCTTTAGACATGCTAAAGGGGCTGATCATTAATGGCCACCACATGACCCATCACTACAACAAGATAGCCCTTGCTACAAGCACTAGTTATGCATGTATTTGGAAGATTAGCATGAGGAATGTGTAGTCAAAGTAAGCTTGATATGACAACTTGAGCATAGCTCTGACTGCTTAGGAGCTTAAGATGCTCTCTCTTGTTCCTCTTTTCCTCATTTTTTTTCTAATGTTCCATTAAAAATTACAATTAAGGTAGATAGTTTCTAAGAATTTTGAGATATACTAATCAATCTTCTGACTCTGGAAACATCCATTCAATGGAAGCTATCCTGTTGAAAATTTTGCAAAGAAAAATACACCCAACCTCTTCCCCTCCTGGCACCACCCAATAAACTCCCTTGGTGCTCCCCTGGATAGAATCTCTTCTTGGTGTCCTTTGCAGTATCATCTGTGGGTTTTGTCATAGCCCTACTTGAAGTGGTATTATCCAGATTTCCAGAGAGACAGGTGCAGGAAATGGATGCTATTCTCAGCTTTGAATAGTGCTAAAACCAATTCCCAATAGCAATCAGGAGCTCTGGGGAGGGGCAGCTGGTCAGCAGTTTAAAGCACCTGACAAAAATAATGCAGAGGACTGCAGTGTCCTCTTCCGAGTGTAGAGAGAAACACCTTACCTGAGTGAGCCAGAAGTCCTGCAATGGTCACCCTGGGCCCAAGAGAAATAGGATGTCATCTAGAAGCCAGCCAGTGCACATCTGTCACCAGAGCCGCTAGCAAGACGAAAACTGACAGCCATCAACATACTTCTCTTGGCCCACATAATGGTTTTAAAAATTCATATTGGTTGCCAAATATTTTAAAATTCAGAGTTCTTACAAAACTCTAGGCATACAACTTTTTCTTTTAAATCTAAATTTTCCTGCCACACAATGACTGCGCATAGGAGAGTAGATAGTGTCCTTCAGAGGCAGCAGGTGCTCCATTCTCCAGCATGCCTGCCCCGATTTTCTATAATTCATCTTTGTGACTTCTTCTGGAACCTCGAGATATCTGAGTGTAAATATCACTCCTGTAACAGGTGCTTTTTGGGGAACTCTGCTAGAGAGAAGATGTAAAATACAGGAGCATAAAGGAGAAAATTCTGAAAACAAAGCAAAGGTGCTTGAAGACTCTGACAAGCAATGTGCTTACGGAGATCCAGAGAGAGGAGAGGACAGCTTGCATCTGTACCATACTGAGAGCCTACTATGTGCCAAGACTTTTGCCTAAGGAGACAGAGAAGGCTTCACAGGAAACTTTATCTGGCACTCAAGAATAAAAAACTATCTGGTGGGGAGCATTTTAGATAGAATTCTATGATCAAAGCCTTATACACAAATGGAGAGAGCTCAGATAACACAGAAACCGTAGTGTGGTTACAGCCTGTGGTACACAAGAAATCCGGATAAGACAGGGGCCATGCACTCAGTGTGAGGATAGCAAGGAACAGACTCTACAACCAACAGAAGAGCATTCTTTTATTTTTTTATTTTATTTATTTTTTTAAGACAGGGTTTCTCTGCATACCCCTGGCTGTCCTAGAAGTTGAGCTATAGATTGAAGTTGACCTCGAATTCAGAAATCCACCTGCCTCTGCCTCCCAAGTGCTAGGATTAAAAGCATGTGCCAAACCAATTTCTTTTTGAAATCTTAAAACATTTGGATGATGTTAAACATGGTATATATTCAAAGTGTACAATGACTCTGTATACACTGGATAATGATGATCATATCCAATTCACCCATCGTGACCCATGGTGAACCTTAGGTTCACAGAATGTGTTCATCAGATAACTAAAAGTTTGTGCCATTTTCATCAGTATCATCTAAAGTACTATGTTCCGCCTCTACCATTCCACATTTTGAACTATGGATTTACTGATGAGTCTGATCTTACAGTATTTTTGTTTTGATGGGATATTTATTTTCCTTAGTATAGCCTAATCTAATTTCATCATTCTTTCTGTACTTGAGTAACATTCAACATATACAGTCACACACAGGAACACCCTCCCCATGAATCTAATATACTTGATTTGCCTAAACATTAAAGCCTACTTTAAATATGTTCGAGACACTTATATTAGCCTTCAATTAGGAGAAAATTATCTAGCAAAACATGTTTTTTTAATAAAGGGCTGGTGATATCATGGTACACAGTAATGAAGAACAGTGGCTGCTCCCCTTTGTGACTGTGTGGTTGATTGATCTGCAGCTCACTGGCACTGCCCAGCATCGTGAGGGAGCACAGTGCCACACTCGGGCAGCCTGGGAAAGCTTAAATTTCAAAGTACGATTTCTACAGAATACTTTTGTACCATGGTAAAGCCAACAACATTGTTAAGTTGAATTAAAACAAATCAAAGGCAAACTGTATGATGAGTTAATATCAATTCTCAACCTATTAAAATCTAACCTTTCCTGGGAAAGGAGACCCTGTAAGCAACTGTTTAGAATAAGTTGGCCAGTGGGCATCCTTGTGAGGGAATCAGGTTAATGGAGGTGGGAAGACCCACCCTAAAGATGGGTGACACTGTTTCCATGGGATCTGGTTCTAAACTGCATTAAAGGAGGGCAGGCAGCTGGCAGAGCACGATCTCAGTTGATCATTTTCTTGACTACAGAGGCAGCACGGCCAGTTGCTTCAATCGCCTACTGCTGTGACTTTCCACATTGATACTACATAATGTCAAACTGTGAGCCGACATAAACCCTCCATTCTCTACGTCACTTTTTTACAGGGTGCTTTATAACAGCAACAATAAAGTAACTAAGACAGTGCAAGTCTAACATAATTAATACAATAAGAATGATGGCCCCTGGCCATGCATTTGAAACCATATGGTCCATTTTCCTGTACAATGAGCTGACAATACATCTTTCCCCCTGTCAAAGAACTGGCTTATGCCCATGGATTTACACCATTCCACTCAAAGCTGTGCTAAAATACTTTTCATGAATACATGTTTTCATCATTTCTCCTTCTAGAAACTTCCATGTTTTTTCCTGTTTGTGAATTCCTTCTTCGGGAGACACCTACTTATGCTAATATGCACAGAGGTTCTGGGGATTGTCTAGGGCTACTTTGCCATGCAGATTACTTAGAAGAAGCAATGTGAGAGCCCTCTGGGAAATTCTCACATGTAACAAAATCAGAAAGTAATATCCTGTTTTGTCTGCACTCTTGCACCAGTCCCTATGTGTCCTGTGGAGGAATCCCTGAGTTTCTCTCCACTGGTTGAAAGATCAACAAACTTTTGGCTCCTAGCCCTACCCTAAAGCCACCCAGGGAATTACCCTGAAAACAAAATGTCATCAAAACTGAGCCAAAGCTAAAGAAACAAAGCCTTAAAGGTCTCGCCAGCAGCAGATTGAGAATCCTAGAGTAAAATGTCCATGTTTGCATGTAGAGCAAGTACTTATAACAAAGGTCATTAGCTCCCAATTTTCCCTTTAAGGATGTCCCATTTATCTTCAAATAATTTCAAGAATCAGAATAACAGATGATCATTTTAAGCACCTGAGAAAAATGTAGGGATAAAAATACACCAGCAATTGCAAAAAGGCTTTTCGAGGAATTTTAATTGTCTTCATCATAACAATGATATTTGTCCACCTCACACCATCAATGAGTGTATATACCTAGGCCATACCTCTTCTGCTTGATCTAAAGCATCAGAAGCCTGTCTCCGAAAGGAGGCCTTTGAGAGTTTTCTTTCCCACACTCTCTCCCCAACAGGAGTCTTCCCCCTGCAGACTGAAGATCGCAAGAAGACTCAGAAGAAACAGCAAGGGAGCAGTGCACTGTGTTTCTCTTAGATTTGTTTTTTGTTTTTTCAAAGAACAGAAATCACTGTGGTATCTGTAGAAAAAGGATGGAACTTGGTCAAAGTCCTGTAAAACTGCTTTCTGTCAGCCTGCCTGTGCTTACAGGAGCCACCATCTCCTCACGGGCTACATTCTGGAATGCTCTATTCAGTATACATACCATCAATGAACATTTATCTTTAGGGTATGTGGCTTCATCTCAGTATTTAAAGGGAGTGATGCAGTTTCCCTGCTGAAATCTCATACTCCATGAAAGATCAGAGTTATCTGAATTTAATTACACAAGATGAGACATAAGAATGTGGCTACAAAGAAGATGTCCCCAAGATGTCACAATCTCTAATCCAATGCAAAAATCCAATCTTATAATGTGTTTATCATAAACTAAAAGTATAATCCATCAAGTAATATGTCACAAAATGTAAAAGTTGGCTATCAAATGATAAGAGATATGAGGTAACATGTCTTTAAGTGTATTCAAGTGCTATGAAGGCTCAAGATTTTAAATAAGTTCAATTCGATAAAAATCATAAATAAAGTATTATAATTCAGAGAAAGGATAAGGTCTTCTCACTAGGTAAGTTCACAAAGAAGGCTGTGCTAGGGAGTAGCCATGGAAGACAGGAAGGGTTAAACAATTCTTTAAAGCTGGTATCTGGAATGATGTTAGAGTTCCAGTCTATAATTTACAATTATAGAGAAATAGTCCTGAGGTTTTCACCTAATATGAGAAAACTTTACAGTAGAGGCGTGAAAGATTCTTTGAAAGAAGGCGAAAGGCTTACCTATATTAACAGGCATCACTACATTGAATCTTAATCCATTATGACTGAGATCTCACAGGAAGAAGAAATGCAGATACAGATAATAAGACTGGGACAAATGGAGACCTCCTAAAGGTGATTATCTATCCTGTTGACACTTTGGTCTTGAATTGCTAGTCTCTGAACTGTGAAGAAATATTTTTGTAGTCTGTATTTTAAGCATGAAATCCTTATTTATCCCTTTCTAGCTCCCAAGTAATCGACACAAAGATCTATTAAGTTTATTAACAAGCTGTGAGCCTAAGTTGGGCAGGTTCTGAGGGATTCTAACTATCTAAGGCTGTTAATATCAGACAAATGCTGCATTACTTGCCAATCTGGTCTTGCCCTGGCTCACTCTGGTCCATGTGTGTCCTCAAGTCTGCTCTCTCATCATGACCTCTTGAGGAATTCTCCTGGTCTCTACACTTGATCTCTCTACTTTCTTTCCTCATTGTCCATCTCTTACTTCTCTCTCCCTGGACCCCTGGACCGAAGTCCAGCCTTCCCATTTCTTCTGTCCAGCTAATTTTGCTGATCTGCTTTTCGTGGCCCAATCAGAAGGTGATGGAGAAGAATGTTACAAAACACTGAGACAGGTAATGCTTTATAAAAAAAATAATAATACCAAAGTCTGGGCTGTACTCAAATCTCTGCCAGGTGTAGAAATCAGCATTTGAATAAGACAAGGATAATCTTTATACAGTGCACAAAAACATCACTCTAGCATACTGTTGTTTAAATTAGTAAGTCTATGACACTTTGTTACAACAATGCTAGGAAGTCAGTTTGCTCCCTATATATTACAGATTCCTAATCTCAGGCTCATCACAACTAAGTTAACATTTTTGACATTTTTTGTGCATACACACACACACACACACACACACACACACACACACACAAAAATGAGCTTGGAGTTTTATAACGAAGCACCTCTCTGCCTCACCATTCACCACTTTTCATTCCCCACTTCACCATCTTTGCTTGCTCTCTTCATACTCAGCACTCTCTCGAACCTGCTCAGAGAATTATGGTCTTACAAAAGGTCCTTGAAGACCTAAGATATTTGCTGATGCTTTCTCCTCTACATGGAATGTCTTTGTGTCTTTTTATTCATAGGATTATTTATGATTCTTAAAAGCTCAATTCAAAACCATATTCTGGGTAGGCTACCCAAGATTGCTGTACCCAATTCTTCGTATGTGTTCTGAACATAGCCATTACTGTTTATGTGCTTGTATCTCACTACCAAAGCATCAAGTTCCTTTATGGGTAGTGCCTGGTGCATATCACAAAAATTCTGGCAAACACCAAGTACTCAATAAATGTTTATAACATTCACCAAGTTAAATCAAACAAAGTCACATCAAATAAATTCATGTTTAAAGGACATTTCATGGGCAGCAAATTTTAAAGCAGGAAAGAACACACAGTAGACATTTTTGGCTGGAATTATATGATAGAGCATTTAACTCCTTCCTAAACACTTTTGCTAATATCAAATATATACAAGCATGTTTAGATTTATATCTGTCCATTTTTGGATTAAAATGATTTTAAATCTTGAAGTAAGTATCTTTATTTGGAAAAAAAGCTAATGTACCCAAGGCACATTGCTAGTCAAGTGGGACACACAGAATAAAAACACTGCACAGCTGAACCGGGATGCTTCTTCCACTTAATCAAGTTGTCCATATAGTAAATGTCCATATGCCATATAGCCCTATAGTAAATGTCAGCGCCTCCAGGAGGCCTCTTCCAATTGTTCCCATCCACACTAATATTTCTCCTCTCTGGTGTTACAATAGGCTAAATGTAGAGTTAAATAAGCTTTTGGCTCTTGGTCTTCCTTTCCCGTGTAATGCTCCATAACTGTCTTTTCAAGAATGGAGAAGCAATAGAGGAGGCATAGGTCCTAATATCCCAGCTTTTCACACATATGGAGTGAGAGTGAACTGGGCTGGATACTACCAGAGAAATAGATATTGATGGAACATTTTCAGAATGGCTTACATCCCTAAGGCTATAAATAAGAGATTCAGTACAAGCAGAAGCAACTGTACCTTGGGATGTGGCCAGTGAGTCCTTTAGTAGATGATCTTCATGACCAGAGACTCTGGTTACAAGTATGATAAAATATGGATGCTCCATCTGTTTCAGAGAGAGCAGGTCACACACCTGAACAGTGTTGGTCTTCACACATGGTGACCACTCAATATTAACCAAGTTCTATATCTGCAACAGGAAGGACAGGGTGTGGAGGCCTTGCTTCATCATTCCTTTCACCATCCTGGGCTGGCTTATGTGTCACCTGCAGTATGCTATAGCCATCAGAGCCCTGTTAACCTGAGGCAACATTGTGACAGTCAGTGGTGTCATGTGACTTGTCAATAACCAGGATGACTTATGTAAGAAAACACTGTGCTGTCATGCTGTCCTTGCATGGAGGTATGAATGGAGGGTATTTCGGGTAACAGGAGTACGTTGCATGAGGAACTTTTCAATAGTCCTTAACATAAGCAAAGAAAATCTGGTGTTAGTTTGTTCTGCCTGTGATTATGAAATTACAATGTGTGGTAAAGTCATATCATTCTGACAAGAAAGATGACAAATGACATGGATTGTCTTTGATGGGTCATTCTTGAAATCAACCAGTTGAAATTCTGAGCCTGGAAACAAAAAGAGAAGTGACTAGATTCTACTTGTTGGTATTAAAAATAGACTTAAATAAATGAGGTGATAAAACAGAAATACCAAAAGGAATATAATAAAATCATTATACTTTACAAATTAATTGGTGGCCATTGCAGCGATCACTTACACAAGGGTTTTGAAAAGCTCATTTCCATGTCTGGGTTACATCTTTCCTTGCAAAGTCTCTAAGTTACTAAACTTATATTAAATCTGACAAAGGAGATATAAGCAACATTTAAAGTCTCTAGAGGACGAAGGCACCATGGGAATAAAAAATGAAAAGATTAAAACATTACTTAAAATGACTGAACTACAACAAGAAAATGAAAAAATTCTCATAGATAAAGCAGGGGAGTTTAAAGATAAAGGATGTCCCAGAAGATAAAATGTGAGCTGTGTTCTAGAGTAACTAGGAATCTTTGTTGAGTGAGACAATACCAAAAGAAGAATACTGACTCCTGAGCCCTTAAACAGCCAAATGATGCAATCAATAGCAAAGTGCATATAAATGGCTAATACATGGAAGAAAAGAATGTATTATTGGCCAAATTGAACAAAAGCAGATGTTTTGCTTGAGCTTTCAGAAAGAGTATTCAAGGCCTTAGTAAGTCTGAAAGACCAGGAGATGTTTGGACCATTGGATCACCAAGTCCAGAGTCAAACTCAACAAGGATATCTTAGATATCCTTCATTCAAAGCATTCAGTATGGACCAGATATCTCCTACAGAGAATCCAAGTCCCATGAAGTTCATGTCATCATTCTAGAACCATCTCTTCCTCCAGACAGATATGGGTTTACCCTTTCATCCACATCACTGCTATCTTCTCTGAACCAGCCTCATTCACAAGTTTCATTAAGCCTCTTTTGATGGAGCATGACTGGAGTCCTATAGACAGTAACACACTCTGAGATGTACATGTTCTTCACTGTGGCCTCACACACATGAAATAGGGTCAGTAAGTTACTCTAGGCTTCATTCTTATTTCTCAGTATCCTAGTGGGTACATGAGTTAAAAACTGATTCATGGGGCAATTTCAAAAGCAGAATCTCCTATTCTCACCCTACCTCAATGAGCAGTTCCTACACCAAAAATGCTCTGATACTTTCTTTTTTTTTTTTTTTTTTTTTTTTTGGTTTTTCGAGACAGGGTTTCTCTGTGTAGCCCTGGCTGTCCTGGAACTCACTCTGTAGACCAGGCTGGCCTCGAACTCAGAAATCCACCTGCCTCTGCCTCCAAGTGCTGGGATTAAAGGCGTGCGCCACCACCGTCTGGCCTGATACTTTCATTTAATAAATTTTTCCTCATGAAGGTGCCCTTGATATCCTTGTCTTGACAAATACCATCTGCAGTATCACTTCTGAAGTACTAGTTAAAATTCTGGTGCTGAATTCATCCTCAGATGAGCATTCTAGAGCCAGAACAAGAAAAGTGTTGTTTCCTAGGGCTGTTTTGAATGGTTCCCTTTTCTGTTTGATGGTTTGATTTAAGTGACCATAAATTTGTTCAAATTGAAGTTTCCTAGAAACATAGATCTTAGCATAATATTTCTGAGAACAGATATGACTAAATTAAGAACTGGTGAGTAGATACATCTTATTTTCTTTAGGTAATGGAAAGTAATGCATCTTGGTTGAATTAATCAGTCTACTCTAGCATAAGTGATGACATCATTTTGACGGGCAGTTAAGAAGCTAAGATCTGTTTGCTAAGAACTACATTTTTTGTAGGTGTGAAGAAATAATGGAATAGTTGGAAGCTTACATAAATTAATATTTGTTAATTTTAAATAAATGGTCATTCTATATGTCTACTCTTTATGAAAGCTTGAATGAAGAGCAACCAATAGCCAATATTTCCTTAACACCATCTGCACAGTGTGCTCTGGGCCCTTAAACACAGTGGAATGAAAAATATGGATGAACTCATCAATAAGTTTTTCAAATTGCTCTTGCTTTTTATCTCTAATTTCATGGCAATTGCAAAACTTTTTCTTTTTTGAAAATAAGGTTCTTGTTTTATACAGTATGTTCTGATTATAGTTTTCCCTCCCTCTACTCCTCCCAGTTACTTCCCACTCCCCCTCTCATTTAGATCCATGCCCTTTCTGTCTCTTAGGAAATAAACAGGTAAAGATATAATAATAAAATAAAATAAAATGACATACAAAACAACCAAACAAGAAAAAGAGCCAAGGAAAAATCACAATATATTCCTATAGATGTAGAGACATACACATTTGCAGACTCAGGAATTCTATAAAAAAAAAAACCAAGACCAGAAGCCAATATATACAAAGGACCTATATGGTAGAGAAAAAACAATACAAAACAAAACAACAATAAAAACCAAACAAACCACCTTGACTTAACATTATGAGGCAAAGAATCTCACAAAGATGCCATTGAGTTTGTTTGTTTTCTGTTGGCTATCTACTTCTGGGCATGAAACCTTCACTTAAGAGTAGTTTGTTTCCCCAGTAAAACTCTCTTAAACAAATTTTTAATTTGCAAGTGGTTCTTAATTGTTAATAGTTAATTATGGTTAGGGATGGAGATATGCATCCACTTCTCCTTTCAGCCCTTGGACCCCCATCTGGTACAGACAGCCCTGTGCATCCTGACAGTCTCTGTGAGTTCATATGTGTCTAGAAGGCATTGAATCTTGGTGTCCTCCATTCCTTCTGACTCTTATACTCTTTCCATCCTCTCTTCTCTTGAAGGATAATTTGATGGAAATTCCTTTAGGGCACAGTGTTTTGAGGTTTCTCACTCTACATATTTTTTGGGGGGTGGGTCTCTGTATTTGTTCTCATCTTAGGAGAGCATGGATCTATAAGTATAGAAAATGTCATTAGGAGTCATTTTCTTGTTATGTTCCTTTAGCAGAATGGTAGGATTTGGTTTTCCCATAGGTTCTTGACCTACTTAGCTTCAGGTTCTTGGCCACACAAACACTGTTTGTTCCATCTCATGGAATGAACCTTAACTTAAATCAGATATTGATTGGTTCCTTCCAAAAGCTTTGTGTCACTATTGCACTAGCATATCTTGCAAACAGGTCACTCACAGAGATTCGAGGGTTTGTAGCTAGGTTAGTGTTTACCTATCTTCTTTTGTAGCATGCAGGTACTATTATAGACTAGTATCATGAATATTAGTCTACTGGGCAAAGGCACTAGGTAGTCACCAGCTCAAATTCTCCATGTTCAATGACTGGAACTAGGGGAAAATACCACCCTGGAATGGAGCTAGAAAAAAAAAAAAAAACATCCTGAATAAGGTAACTCTGGCCCAGAAAGACAAATATTGTATGTATTTGTTTATATGTGATGTTATCTATTAAGTCATTGATAAGCAAGCACAATCCATATGACCACAGAGGTTAGGCAGAGAGTAAGGGACTGGGGGCAGTGGGGTAGACAGCTTCCTAGAAGGAGGAATAGATAGTTATGAATGGACAGTGGTGGGGAGACTGAAATAGGAAGATCACACATGGAGGTGGAGGAAAGAGGGAATGAGGAAAGGAATATGTGCAGGGACAGCTAAACTAATGGTTGTTTGAGGGTTCTAATAGAAACCTAATACAGCAGAAGCTTCCTATATATGCACATATATGAAGGTGATATCAATGAAATGACCAAATAATGGCAGAGACAGAGTCCCAGCTAGACATCTCTGGTAACCAAATGAAGCTTTTATTACTGGGAATGGGTTACACCTATCTAGTTGTCAGCCAAGGGGGTCCTATCCAAACCACCAAACAACCCAGACTATTGCCAAGGCTATTGGTGGTTCTCAACCAACTGACAGTAAGGCCCTGATGCTGAAGAAAACACCTACATGAAACAGTTTTCTAAGCTATAAGACTAACTACTCTGAAATGCAGCACTATAGATTCATGGTAAAGATCAGAATTCCTTCTGGGTTTTCTAGTCTTCATCTTTGGAGTTGAGAGTGTCTGATATGTAACATTACAGGTCTATTTAAGACTGCTGAGTATAGTTCCCGTTGTAATCAGTATAAGTGCTAAAATTAAATTAATGTTGGCACTAGACACTGGATGTTGGACACTATTTTATCCATTTACATATGTTAGTTTTGTGAGCTCTGAAAGATTAGTTCCTTTTTCTCCTTAATCATTAAGGCACAGGAAAGCTAAATTAATAACTAGCTAATGAATAGCTGTGTTTTGTACTGCTCCTCCCCATCCTGTTTTCACTCTTTCTTTTTAGCTCTTCTTATGTTCTACTCACCTCACTAAGGACAAAGTAAACATTCATAGTACACAGTGTCTTGTGCATAAGAAATAGATGTATAGTCTCACCTTGCAAGGGCAAATACTTTCCGTCTAATTACGTAATAGCACTTATGGCCTTGGGCCAAGCCAGTTATTTTCCTTTGCCTAAGCTGCATTATGACCCATGGTCCAGGCTCACTGATCAAGATGGATGGAATTACCTCAGTGATATTTTAACTCAAACTTGGGTCCTCAATATAGATCCTCACTAACTGTACTTCTGAGAGAACTTCCAAACCACATTTCTAAGGATATCCCCAGTCTATAGCCACCACTGCTTAATCCTGGAAAATATTAAATAAAATTTTTACCAAGATCCTATAGAATAGGACACAGTCAATGCTGAATGTCTTTTAAGAGCATCATATATTTTTGTGTGTGGTAAATTTCAACATTATATTCTTACTTATCTTGTATCAAGTTGCAAGAACCTAAGGAAATTCCATTCTACATTTCTTTTAGTATTAGATATTTTTACACTACTGATTACACTACTGATTAGACTGACTAGCTATTGGGTATTCATTCATACTTTCACCACTGACTACAATTTCTCTAGTTATATTAGGTTCTAGAATTTACAGAATTGGTTAATTATTAAATAGAGAAGTAGAAAAGCACTGGTCCTCTCAAGTTGTTTTCAGTTTTCCCCGAACATTTGTTTGTTTCTAAGAGTCAACTCCCATCACAGGGACCACAACTCATATCCTATCTCTTTCCCAGATAAAATAAAGTCTCAATCTAAAGCCTTGGATGGCAAGGTGATCAAAAGATGCAGGAGCAAGATTGCCAGGAAAGTAGAAGGATTTGTTTGTAGTCATCAAGGGTTGGTGACGGCACAGGAAGGAAGTGAGTGCTTCAGGAATGCACAGGACGTCCGTCCTTCTAAACATGTTGACTGAGTGTACAGATCAAAATCACATCTTTCAGCCTGGATTCTTTCTTCCTAAAACTCATTGCTGTGTGAGATTTCCAAAACACTTGCCCAGACAATTGAAGTGAAAACTTAAGGGTGCCTTGGAAAGTCAGTTGTGTTAGATGGTGTTTTGTTGGGACAAACACAGGAAGGAACGTTTTACTGAAGCAGACACAGGTGAAAGGATATTCTACTAAAGCAAGCACATGAAAGGATATGTGATGAAGGATTCTTCACTAATGCCACACATATATTGGTTTGCTTTACATTGAGCTGCATTTGTCATGACTCCACAGAGAGAATAGCACCAAAAAACTTCTGGTGGTGTGCTGTAGTTTCTTTACCCCTCCATAGACTCAAGTGATTGGCAGAGTGGTGTCAGCTGAGAAAGATGCACATGCTGAGACTTGTATGGCACTGAGGCAAGACATGTGAAGGACACAAGTGATGTTTTGAGTATAAATAGGACTCATGAACTGTGACAGAGCATTGGCTTGCTCATACAATTAGCAGTACAAGCTTGCTAGTCTTGTCTCTCTTTATTGAGAGAGGCACAGCCACAGCCAAGAACTTCTGGCATCCCTCCTGGTCCCTCCTGCTGACTCATGCTGAGGCTAAATCCTGGATGTCTCTGCTAGGTAGTGCCACCACTGCTGATTCCTGTTTGCTCTCCCGATCTACCTAACTGAACTGCTGGTATAGCCATGAAGTGTTTACAAGTGGATCAAGCTGCTGCTACTGACCTGTGAACTGAACTGCTAATTTCCTGACAACACAAAGGGCAGTTGCTCCAAAGAACCATTTCTAAGCAGGTCCACTTCCCCTGTATCTTTCTTTCCCACTACTCCTGGGTGGGTGAGGGGCTGGAAGGGAGGTTAAAGTTTAATGAGGTTAAGAACCATCATTAAAAATAAACTTTGAAAAAATAAAGTTATCAACCATGCCCAATCTCTGGGCCCAGGTACTTACTACTCTCTTTGCCAGTGCTGGAGGGAAACGAGACCTGAGTCCATAAAGGAGAGACTGCCGCTATGTCCAGTGAGAGCACAGAGCCCATGTGGAAACAACTGAAGAGAAGGTGACTGTATGCCTGGCTATCCCATTTCCCTTTACTGGTGCTGATGGAGAATCCTGGTTACCTCTTTTTCCCTTTCCTAACGAAATCTGTTTATATTCATGTTATTACACAAGCCCAAACAATAGACAAGATGAAACAAATAAATTTAAGAATCATGGACATTTTAAAAGCTTCTTTAAAAAAAATAAAACACTTCAACCTTCATTTGGTTTGGGTTTTAGGTTTTGTGATGGTGGTGACTGATGTAGGGGCCATATTCATCTAGGTAAGCATTCTGTCACATGACAGCCCTCGTGGTCATTTTGAAATAAATGATGTTCAGTAACTCCTTTGTGACTGTGTGTGTGTGTGTTGTGTGTGTGTGTGTGTCTGTCTGTCTGTCTGTATTCTATGTCTGTTGTGTCTGTGTATGTGTGGTGTGCATGTGTGTATGTGTATATGTATGTAGATACACTCACCTATAAATACAGAGACAGAGGCTGATTTCAGGTACCTTCCTTTATAGCAATCACTTTATTTATTTACTGACATAAATATCTCACTCAACCTGGGGCTTGCCATTGAGACAGGGTCATCTGGCCAGTGAAATCCTAGACTTGACCTGCCTCTACCTCCTTCCACCCCCAAGTACTGGGGTTTACAGGCATATACTTCTGGGTCCTGAAATTTATGTGGAAGTTGAGAACTGAAACTCACGTCTTCATGCTTGCACTTTCCCAGTGAGTCATGTAAGATCACTTTAAAACACTAATATCCAAATCCAGCTAAAATGAGTGGCTATTGGGAGGTGATTCTCCGTGGGTTTCTTATTATGTCTGCACATTTTGCAAGTAGAGGAACTAATTAACAATTACTGTGAACTACTCTTTAAAGTCCTAGGAAACTACCTTGGAAACATGTCCCCTTCCAAAAGAAACATGAGGCACAACCACTGCAACATAAATACCAGGCAGGAAAGGCAGGTTTCCCTGTAATTCTAGCTTTAGAAGGCAGAGGCAGGAGACCTCCAAAGGGACTGGCTAGGGAGACTAACCCTATCTATGAATGAGCTATGAGTCTAATTAAAAGAGTCATTTTTTCCAGTGATGTAGCTACTAGCAAGTTGCGCTGACCCAGCGAATAACCTTTCATATATGCTCAGGTGAGACAATCTAATTAAGTCAGGGGCCACATATTAAACAAAGACATGCAAACGGGAAGGGGACTTATTGAGACAAAGGATTCTCCTAAGAGAGGGATGGGGATGAGAGAAAAGGACGGGAGTAAAATAATTAAAATCCATTATGTAGATGATGAAACTTAAAGAGGAAACAGTTTAGATAAAGGAAAGGCCATCACTCAATGACAAAGGTAGAAGAGCAATTAAGAATAATACCGGACACCAATCTCAAACATCTGCATGTGCATACATGCATACTTGCATGCGTATATACATATACATGTAGCCTCACACATACAAACACATGTACATGCACACCACACACAAATGAAAATGAGAAAGAAAAAAAGCACAGCATGGGTGGATATACACACAGAGAGCAGATGTGAAGAATGGGAAAGCTCTGGGTTCATGCTTGTTTCTATTGAATATATATACTCATTGGGGCCAGACAGTGATAATAAAAGGAAGACATTATTTAGAGCTTGCTTTGAAAAGTTGCTACAATGATTCACTCTGGAGACAACCAGAAAAATAATCTTGGGGTGGGGTGCCTTGTAATAAACCCAAATGTTTTACTCTGCCCCCACTCCACCTCCCCCCTTACTCTACCCTTAGCTGTCACAATGAAAAATTGGCCAGGGTCATCAAGTCCAAAACTGTTCTGCATGGCATTTTCTCTGAAGATCACTTCCTTCTACAGGAGAGAAGAAATAAGTCCTGGGGAGAACAGCTGTTCCTTTCATTGCACTCTGCCACATGCTGGAGATGAAGACACAGGGCGGACACAGCATCTTCATTCCATTCGCTGATGTGCCTGGCACAAATGCCAGAGACAGCTACAAGTAAATTGCTCTCCAGGCTCCAGTGAACTAGAACATCTTCATTTAAGTCATGCATAGCCTGGAATCTTTTTTTTTAAGAAGAGAAAGATGACTTTATGTGGTAGTTGCTAAGCAGCCAGGCTCTCTTGGGGGAACTCAAACACATAGCAGTTTGCAGAATCTCAGTGGGAAGCCAAGCTGTCTTCTTTAAAGCACTCTCCTCATGTAACCCTTACTATCTTCTATGCAGTCTCGCTTGGTTCCCTGTTTGTTTTTAACTACCCACCATTCCTACACCTCATTAACTAGTGATGGACTGGAAGAGGATTTGTGTTGCTTGCTCGGCTAGCCTGGCTCATTGTAAGCCTCCAGACAGCCTGATCTGACAGGAACAGAGAAAGGCCTTTCTGTTACTGTTTTATTGGTTTCTTGTTTGTTTGTTTGTTTGTTTGCTTTATGTACAAATGAAAAACATAGAGAAGTACAAGGCAATAAAATAAGAATGCAATTTCATGACAGAGCAGTCAGTGATAAATTTAGTGCTTGCTATTATGTCCATTACAGACATCTAACAGAATTGTGACAGTGCACGTCTAAAAATTAGCAGTCACCTCATTCTGATACATTCTGCTACTGAAGGTAAGAACCCACTTGTATGTCGGTTTTGCAGTGAATCTTTTTACAGTACAGATTTCCATACTTGAGCAATATTTTGTTTCACACATGTGCATACACCATTTTCTCTATTACATTTTTAACCTTTTACTAATTTTTGGCTGAACGATCCTTTAGAGAATGGTTTTACATAATGTTTTGTCAATTATAATGTCAGTTAAGGTGCTTTCAAAATTATTGGAAATAATGACATCATTTGTTATGTCATTTTTTACTGTATTAGCATATTAATTACTTCTAGATGTCATTTTTGATATTTTATTTGTTAAAATATAATCTGTTGTTAAATACATGTGATTTTAATATAATATGCCTTTTTTATTATATTTAGTGTCTAGGTAGGTTTATTTTCTTGTGAATTACAAACCAGTGGTCTTAGTGTGTTTTCCCCCTGTCTTAGTTAGGGTTTTACTGCAATGAAGAGACACCATGACCAAGGCAACTCTTATAAAGGACAACATTTAATTGGGTTGGCTTACAGGTTCAGAGGTTCATTCAGTCCATTATCATCAAGAGGTTCAAATCATTCAGTTGAGATGCATGGCAGAATCTAGGCAGGCATGGTACAAGCAGAGCTGAAAGTTCTACATCTTCATCTGAAGGCTGCTAATGAAGAGTCACTTCCAGGCAGTTAGGGTGATGGTCTTATAGCCCATACCCACAGTGAAACACCTACTCCAGCAGGGCCACACCTTCTAATAATGCCACTCCCTGGGATAAGCATATATACACCATCACACCTCCCTAAAGTGGGGACTACACAAAAGTAAGAAGTAGGAATCACCTTGAATATTTCTATCAGACCATCTCAACACTGAAAAGCAGCCCTTAGTTGACACAGACACATAGCTCATGAATATACAAGTATCAGAGATGAAGAGCACTCAGGGAACCTGTCTCCAGAGAGCTATCAAGGTGTTTAGTTTGCTTCACTCCACCATCCTTAGAGAGGCAGTGAGGAGAAGGATTCTCTCCTCACTTCCAATCAAGTGAGACTAGAGATGTCCAGATACTACTCGAAGATTGATGTGTATCTCTTGAAGGCTGGGGATGTGGGCTATGAAAAGTTGGGCACAGAAGCTTTCTCAGAAGATGGAAGAAAAGCCGGGCGGTGGTGGCCACGCCTTTAATCCCAGCACTTGGGAGGCAGAGGCAGGCAGATTTCTGAGTTCGAGGCCAGTCTGGTCTACAGAGTGAGTTCCAGGACAGCCCGGGCTACACAGAGAAATCCTGTCTCGAAAAACCAAAAAAAAAAAAAGAAGATGAAGAAAGAAGGAGCACATCAATTGACTACATTACCTCCACTTGGAGGGGGAGAGAGGAAGCTATGCTGCTCCTCTGTAAGGTCTTGTTGGCACATGACCTACAGTAAATGATGGATGGGTAGACTGCAGAGGTCAGGGACTGAGAAGAATGAAGAGCAGCTGTAGAGAAAACCATGGAGTTCTTACAAATCCCATCTGAGGCCTCCAAATGGTGCTTCCATAAACTCATAGAATAATCTATATTAGAATGAGGCTTGGACAGGGAGATGCTCAGAGATAGAGCATCACACACCATGAGAACCTAAGACAGGGGCTCTGGCTCCTACAAAGGGTGAAGATGCATGTGCCTGTCATCCTAGGGTCAAGGACAGAGAGACAAGAAGATCCATGACTTGCTGTCCAGGTGGGATACCCAAATTTGTAATCTCCAGGTTCAGGAGAGAGCATGTCTCAAACATAAGATTGTGAACACTGAGAAATAATTTGATATTGACTTCTGGCCTCCATCACACATGCTCTCAACATGTGGATTACTGTTGTGTACTGAGGACATGTGTGTGCACATGAACACACTTGGCACACACATGCACCCTTGGTCACAGCCAGTGGGCTCCACCCAGTAATCACCAACACATCAGGCAGCAAGGCCATTCTTACCCCTCTTCCCTCCTTTCTCTTCAAAGAAATCAGGGAACTTTATAAAGCTAAGAGTTGAGAAGCAAGCAAGACTCCTTACGGTTGAGGATAAGGGGACACTCTGTCCCATTACTGAGACTTTCTGCTCAATGTTGAGGAAGAAAATATATTCATAAATAAAACATTTAATTATGAACTACATATTATGACACCTGGATACCTGTGTAAATATCTAAATAATCTAGGCTTTATATAATTTAACTTTATTTTATACATTTTATCTATGTACTTAGTTTTTACCTACAGTATGAATACAAATGCATACAAAATAATAAACTGAAAATTTAAGTATTAATCACTAGAATTGTGTACATGGTTAATTTTCAGTATAGGACAAACAAAACTTTTTTTTTTTTTTTTTTTTTTGGTTTTTTTGAGACAGGGTTTCTCTGTATAGCCCGGGCTGTCCTGGAACTCACTCTGTAGACCAGGCTGGCCTCAAACTCAGAAATCCACCTGCCTCTGCCTCCCAAGTGCTGGATTAAAGGCATGCGCCACCACCGCCCAGCAAACAAAACATTTTTTAATCCTGTAATTGTTAATAATATCAGCCAACAATTTTAACACTTGCAAGCATTTAGCAATGAATAGAGAGCCATTTATGTTCACTGGGAATAACATGCTAAGTTCACACGCATTGTTTCTCTCTCTCCCTTTTTCTCTTTCTCTTTCCCTCTCTTTTCCTTCCCCACCTGTGTGTGCATGTGCATGCATGGTGGTGGGGGAGCATTGTACATATGAGGCAAGTGCACCACTATGATTCAGCCTCACAGATAGTTTGGATCTGAGGCCTTTACCACTAGGCCTAGATTTTATTTTGGATTATGAATTGAGGGGATTTCTATAGACAGTGACTTTTAATTTCACAAGTTAACTTATCTTGGTGAAACCCCTCTTGGTGCCCTTCTGTGTAAGACTGGAGAATATGACTACAGATTCTCAGCTACTTAAAATTAGATCTGAACAAGTGGTCCTGTGTCCCAAGTAGGAATTACCAGAAAACACTCTTAGTTTTCCCTGTCAGACATTTTAATCAATTGTGGAACAAAATGTATATGTCAAATTTCAAAATGTCATAGAGCTAGGAGAGAGAAGGAGCCAAGTGTTCAAAAAATTATCAAATTTGAGAGGGGAGAGGGAGGAAATAAAGAAGGGACAAAGGAGGTGAGAAGGAGAAGGGAGCAGTAGGAGATGGGGAAACCATGATCAGCGTATACAGTATATTTTTTAGTAAAAAGGAAAAGTAAAACGATGTTAAATGATCTTAATAGCTTGAAACAAAATATAAATCTAAGTTAAACTGAGAAAATGGGAGAGGTTTTATGTAAATAGATCTGTCACACAATAACAGGCTGAGGAACCTTGAACTTGGCAGACGTTCAACACAGCATCAACAACCAAACACATCCTATACATCCTAAAATAGGAGACAGAGGTTGATGCAGAGGAGACTGGTGTGATGTCACAGATTAGAGTCCAGGGATCCCATGGCACACAGTAGGTCATCCTTCAGGAATAGTGTTGGAATAAATGCAGGTGAAATCAGGAGCAGGCAAAGCAAGACGTTGGGATTCAGATCAATGACTGCCTTGACCAAACTCACAGTTCCGAACTAGAATGGATTCTAACAGATGTCCCAAGTGGTCTAAGGAGATGGAGTCTTCACACTCCTGCATTAATCATTTGCTGGATGTGGACTACCCAGGGAAAGAAAGGGACATGACCTTGGAGGAGGACGATCTCTGCAGCTGAGCAGCCTCTCAAGGGTTGACAGCTGAACCTATGTACAGCCAGCACTGCCAGCAGCTGGGTCAACAAATCCTTCGGTGAAGGGGTTTCTGGGCATGCATCACAGTGTCCTCCACAGTGGGAAATCCCAGTGCCTGCTCCAAGCCCATAGAAACGCTGGGAGAATATATTTTTTAAGATGTTTTTAATACATGGTTAAGCATAAAAAAGCAAGAACAGATGCCAAAAATGAAGAGCAAGCTGAAAGGCAGAGCCCAAGATCAAGATACATGCCTCAAGAGAATAGAGTTTTAAGTTCCTGGAGAAGGAAATGAAAGCCTTCAGATGCTAGTCCCCACTACCCACCAGAAACAACCAGCCACACTACCAGTGGGTGGGTGTTCAATGTTTATGACTCTCCAGGTACAAACTCTAAAATAAGACCTTAACATAAAATTGATCCAAATGATGTCTCATGCACAGATCCTTATCCAAAGGCAATCAAACACTCTCTATATGGTGTCCCTACACTGAGACCCCCCCTGAACCCCCGAAGACTTCCCGCTTGAGTCCCCATATCGATCAGTGCTGTTGAGCAGGCAACTCACATGAGCCCTAATAAGCACAGGACAGGGAACTTGCAAATGCTAGCATGTATTCATATAAAACTTAGATTGTCCCATGAGAGACTTACAACTGCTCAAAAACGAAAGAGAAATAAGAGAAGGAAAAAAAGACAGAAAAGAAGTCACAATCCATAATTTTAGGAAGTAAAAGTACAGACACTAAACATTTTATTGTGCTAAATTAGAACAATGGTTGCAAGAGCCCACCTGGCTACTGCCTACAAAGACAGATCAATGGACAGGAGCCACTGTGTGCAAGGACTCACCAAGTGATGAAAACCTCTTTTAACCTATTACACAAAAATTGAATACTTAATATGTGCTCAGTGCTATACTAGATATTACAGTAATGATCAGCAGAAAATGACACAGGCTCATATTTTTGAATATTTATGCTGGCTTCATCAAAATTTAGCTAGATTCCTAACCCATGACACCTACAAAATTAAGCAAATAAATTAACTAATAAAATGTTAGAAGAGCTACCTAATAAAAGAATCTTTTTCTTTATCTGGATGATAAAGAAAAATGTATTCCATTCTGTTTTTATACTTAACTGTATCTGAAGTAATGTGAATCTTTCTAGATAACAAAATTCAAGACCAATGTTGACTATAAAGAGTCTAGACTCAGTAAACATGGACATGAGATACCCTGGAATACACAGCCTGTATTAAACAGCTAATGGATGTTCCAATTGGAGAAGAACCTAAGAAGATACCAAAAGCTTCTAGTAGTTTCTGACCTGTGTTCTGATTTGGCTCAAGGCTTCTGTATCAGAGATGAATGGTTCTTTCTTCTACTTCAAAGACTAACTGTAGCTCTCAGCTTTTCCTTGAGTTAGAGGCATTCAAATCACTAGAATGGTTCAAGTAACTGTCAGCTGCTTCTGACCTAGAGCTTAAGAGCCCCACATACATGGAAGTTCTTACCATCTGGTGTAGCACAATCCCCTTAGCCAGTGATGAAGGTAGAAGAGGCCCCAAGATGAAAAGTGTCTCAGTCTCAAAGGCACTGAGTAGGTGACATTTAACCACCAGGCAATCTCTGCAGCCTTTACATCATTAGAAATGCCTTTTATTAACTTTTAAAATATGCACATTTGTGTTCTTTTAGCTTCATATAGATAACACATCTACATTGTAGTAAGATTTAAAGAAGGCACATGTCACTGTATACACACCCAATTCTTACTTACAAACCACTAAAAGGTATATTTCTAAAATTAGCTTATATTTTCTTCCTTAGACAGTATAATTACACAGAATTCCCCACCAGTTTTCACATGCAGTTCCTAACTGGCCCATCCTAATGAATTCCTGATCACAATTCTATTGCCCTCCTACTCCCTTGCAAGGTAAAATTTTTTCTTCCTGGATTCTGTTTGTTACAGGGACTGTCATAGTATCTTCCAAGTGCTTTCAATGGAAGGGCTTTCTTAAAGCTGCATTTTCTTAAAAACTGCATTAGAAGTTTCCCCTCAACTAAACTGATGACCTAAAAGGTTTCTCTCACTCTCCTGTGTATATCCTCAAGAGTTCTCAGGGGAGTAGGTGTAGGGCAACTGATTCTTGACCCAGGTAATATGTAATATATCTGAGCTACCATGTGAAGCTATGTTTCTGGTCTCTTGGCCTCCTCAAAAGAAAATCAGATGCAGCAATATTTAGCAAAAAGAACACAGTATACAAGCATAGAAAATATCTATCAGAGCACATTATAAACATCTATGCACATATATAAATATAAAGGAAATCGGTTTGACTTCAAACCAGCTATTTTCATGAATAAAACTAAACAGCTTCCTTTGTTGTTCTTGTAAGATCAAGGAAGACGGAATGTGTGGTTATTTTTAAAATCCACCCAGGGTTCCCTGAGCAAATGGTCCCTCACTAAATTAGTAAATGAATAACGGCAATGCGATGACTCTGGGAATCACACATGTCAGAAAATCACAGTGCTCAGGAACAAAGAAAATAAGCAACCGACTCGTTCAGGGACCTAATCTTCTGCTACTGAGCAAACACATCTGTCCAGCTCAAGGCCAAATAGTTAATATGATCTTTATGAGTATAAATAAAAAATTTAGACAACGCTCAAGGGTAATGCATTCTTACCTTTGCCTGGGAATTTGTACTGGAATCAGAAATGTTAGCAAGAGAGGAAAAGATGGTCTTCTTTATTATTTTCAGAGACTAAAAGAAAAAAAAAAAGCTAGTGTGTGCTAGATGGAAACATCTAGCTATGGTACATCTTAACAAATGTTCTAGAAACCCAGTCCTGGTCTCTCAGTCTTCTCTTCCTGCACATATCATGGGGCACATGTGCTGCACCTTGCTTCAGCTGCCTTTTATTTTAAACCTAGCTGCATTGCCCAGCAGAATTAGACTTCAAAAAATGTTTATTAAATGCTTGATAAATAATCTTTGAATTTTGCTAAATGCATCACACTAAATTATGATGAAATTTTCTCCTTGTTATAAGTAAACTTAATTGGGAGGCAGAGGCAGGCGGATTTCTGAGTTCGAGGCCAGCCTGGTCTACAGAGTGAGTTCCAGGACAGCCCGGGCTACACAGAGAAACCCTGTCTCGAAAAACCAAAAAAGAAAAAAAAAAAAAGTAAACTTAAAAGAATGGAACACAAAACTAATCAACAGTCATGTATGGCCTACTATGACCAGGGTCTATCTCACGAAAACAGGAACATTGTCTGTCTCAGGGTAGCATCCTCAACATGCAAGATCTCTCTTTTCAATCCTTTGAGAATTTTCAATCAATCACAGAACCTCTATCACAATGAAAGCCTAGCATTTTCCTGATTTCCTTTGTATGTAAATAATTTAGTTGACTTCCACAATGTAATTGTTTTCTATCACTCTCTAAGTATCAAACTTACAACCTAAAAATAACCTCATGCATAGTAGCTATTGTTTGATAGATTTTTCTCTTGGAGAGATGCCTCAGATGAGAAACCAATGACAGACCAAAGTACAGACCCCAACCAAAGCACACTAGGTGAACAAATGAGTTTTACTGGAATTTCTTATGGGAGAAGAAATGACTCAAAGATGGTTGTATCACCAACCCCCCAAAAAAGAGTTGTATCACCAAACTCATAAACCTGGGAATCTTGAGCACACTGCACAGTCTACAGACAAGTCAATAGGTTGAAGGGCGTCCTTGCCCAGCGGTTCAGTTGGTCTGAGCCTCTCCCAGGCAGCTCAGCAGGTCTCTGCATCTTACAGGTGGCTTGGCTGGTGAATCTCAGCAGCCTTTATTGTTTGGTCTTTGGACGGAGAGACCTAGAGAATCTGATCAGTTTCAGGAACTTCCTGAACTGTTTTGAATTGTCTTAAGGAACTTCCCTTTAGGATAGAATGTTGGAAGCTTAGAGGAAAGAAATTGCTACACAACAGTAGCTCAGTGTTCTCAAGGCCCAGAAGTCTAGGTGAAATCAATCTGGTTCTAAATACCAGTGTCTGCCAGTCTGCGCTCTCACTGAAGACACTAAGAAGAATCTAAGTCCAAGCTCATTCAAAGTGTTGACTAAATTTGCTTTCTTGAGATTTTGGATCTGAAGTCTAAGTCCTTGCTGGCAGTTGCCAGAGGTCATATTCAACTTGTAACTCCATATACATGTACAGACTAATAACTCTCTTCAATTTCACACCAGAGACAATAAGGTGAGTCCTTTTGATACTTTTCGTCCCTTTAATCTCCCTTTTTGCCTGCCTTGTCTCCTTTTACTGCTCCTTTAAGGATTGATATGATGACCTCAGGCCTATTTGGATATCCAATATCATGTAATTATTAACCTTAGTTTCATCTGCAAAATCCTTCACAGCGTATAAGATTAATGGCAATAACCAAGAGATAGTAATTTGGTGAGGCATCATTAGAACCCTGACTACCACGCTAAGTCAATAGTGTTGTCTTCCTATCTCAAAACCTAATCTTGACAGTGGCATATATTGCTTCTACGATATTATAACTGCTGGACACAAGTCAGTGTGTCCATATTCAAGTCATTCTCAAGGGGAGAGAATATACAGACTTAGGATACTAGTAGGCAGAGGTCACTGAGAACTATCTTAGAAGTTCCCTGCTCTAGAAAAGAAAGGCCACTGCATCTACTATCTGATTCAGTACTTACATATTCCCAATAATGAATGCCATTATAAGCAAAACTATGATGTCATTATACTAAGAGGAAAAGATTGCAGGACAGGAAAAAAATCACATTTGATAGAAAAAGTAGAAAGTAGACTTAAGTCTCCTTAGTCAGCTGTGGGAAATCAATAAGAAATACCTAAAAATAGTAAACCAAGAAGTAGTAAGCATTATGTTATTTAGAGACATGAAGGTAAGACATGAAGGGATGGTAGCAGTTCATCTTAAGGAGTTGTTCATGAATATGGCTGCTTAAAGCCAGTCTTCAATAATTCTCAGACTCTTTAAGCAATGTATGAAGGAAGACTGATATATATCTCAGTTGTTACAGTGCTTGCCTAGTATGCATAAGCCCTGAGTTTGAATCCCAGAACTGCCAAAGCTGTTGTGGTGTCCCATGCCTATCATCTAGCATTTGCGAGGTGTAAAACAGGAGGATCAGAATGTCAAGGTCATCATTGGCTATGCAGTAAGCTTAAGGCCACTCTGGGATACATGGGACCATGTCTCAACTAAATCATGTGTGTATTTGAAGGAAGAGGAGGAGGAGAAGGAGGAAGGGGATGAGGAGGGGGAGAAGGAGAGGAGGTGGAGGAGGAGGAAGAGAAGAAGCAGAAGGAGAAATAGAAGGAGAAGCAGAAGAAGAAGGAGCAGCAGGAGCAGCAGGAGCAGCAGGAGCAGCAGGAGCACCAGGAGGAGGAGGAGGAGGAGCAGGAGGAGCAGGAGGAGGAGCAGGAGGAGGAGGAGAAGAAGGAGAAGAAGAAGAAGAAGAAGAAGAAGAAGAAGAAGAAGAAGAAGAAGAAGAAGAAGAAGAGAAGAAGAAGAAGAAGAAGGAGGAGGAGCTGAAGAGTGGCTCAGAAGCTTGGTAATCTGAATTAGATTCTACCAGAATCTACACAAGAAAGGTAGGTGTGAAGGTGCATGCATATTATCTCATCACTGGAAAGATAAAGGCACAAGAATCCCTTCACAATGAGACACAGTACTCACTGGCCAATCAAATTTGTCTAATCATTGACCTCCAGGTTCAATGAGAGACCCTGTCTCAAAAAAAGAAGGTAAAGTGTGATTAAGGAAAACACCAATTGTCAGTCTCTGGCTTTTGTATGCATGAGCACACACACACACACACACACACATAGAAAAAATATAAAGTTATTTGCATCCAGTAAAAATGGTGCATCACACATATTTTGCTGAGATAAACATTGGCTCAAGAAATAAGAGAGGAGGAGGAGGATGATAACAAAGACAGACTACAACCAGATCACCAGAGTATGCAACACCATCTAGCCACATATTTAGCCAGTCTGACCCACATCTACCCTGGAAGCCTGAGACAGGTGGCCAGAAAAGCCAGCCTAGACCTGCCTCTTCTCACTGTCACCATGTTTCTTAGTCTGGCTACCCTGCTTCATTTAGCCTTGGTTCTATTTCTGGCTTCCAATACACAGCTTTGGGTGATTTGTGAGATAAATGAGCCAAATTCATTTCCATCATAGCCCTCTGCCCTTTCTATTCTTGTGCAAACCCTGCCTGCCTCCTTGTCTTTCATGTGTCATTCAGTGCTTCCTTCTAGAAAATTCTCTTGGTCACCCAGACCAAATGTACACTGACCCATCTATCCAGACACCATCACATCAACCTGTCTTGTCTTATTTTAGCATTTGACCTGCAGTGGGCTCATATTACAAATGTCAATACAGATGTTCTGTGCAATAAATAACTATTGGATAAAAAAGGGTGGGGCAACGTATTGGTTTCTTTTTACTGAAATGATGCTGTACAACTGTGCATCAGAAACTTTGGTGTCTTCAAACAAGGTTTTTGAAGAATCTTTCTTGCCTCAGGATATGTAGAGGTCAACTTTAATTTGATATTGGGTGAGTTCGGTGGGGGTTGGATCCAGCCCTGTGCTTCGTTCACTCCCATTCCATTCATGGGAGCAGGGGGCAGCAGAGGCATGCCATGCTTCTTGAAATCGGAGCAGGGAAGGGCAAGCACTTTCTTCTGTATGCATTCTGTTGGTCAAAGAAAACCACATGATTGAGATTCATCTCAGTGGGATGAGTGAGAAAACACATCCTTTCCACTCTTGCTTACGACAGTGACACTGAATTAAAAAACACGTATACAGATAGAGATGTCCAGATGACTGCAGCTGAACAAACAGCATCAATGAATATCTATAAAGAATGTAATCTGCTGGAGATACAGCTCAGTGGTAGAGTGTTTGCTTAGCATGCACAAGGCCAGAGGTCAATCCCCAGCCCAACAACAACAACAAGAAAAGAACTGAATCTTGTGCAGTCATTTTCCAAACGAGAAAACAGATCTAGACAGAGAAAAGAGAACGAAAAGCCACTCTAGAGTTATATGGCAGATGAGCATCTGAACGAATCAATACAATGGAGTGAGGGAAAAGGGGTTCAATAGGGAGTTAGACATTTAAAGCACAAAAGAAGAGGCAAGGCCCTGGGAAGTCAAGGGATGAGATCAAATGTGTCAGTGAAAGGTGGACCTTGGGAAAGAAGTATCCTGCCCAGAGGCAAAAGCACAGATATGTGTGTAGACAAGCTTCCTGGTTATAAAAGAGGGTAAAGTGAGGAAGAAGGAGAATACAGCACTCAACTCATTGTTCTAAACAGCAGGACCAACCATAGTCAGATTCAGGGATGACATGGTAGGTAATGTGTTCCCAGACCTCCAGGCTAGCTGACTGCTCTTCCTGGCAGAACCAAGGAAGGTTTGTTGTCTGTAATCGCCTGACTGTGCCTAACACAAAGTTAGCATGTGTTTCTATACAACTGGTAGAATGACTTTAGTATGATGTATGAGAGTCTCTTGTTAAGATGAAGGCATTTAGGGTGTGATGGTTTGTATATGCTCGGCCCAGGGAGTGACACTATTAGAAGGTGTGGCCCTGTTGGACTAGGTTCATCACTGTGGGTATGGGCTTTAAGACCCTTATCCTAGCTGCTAGTATTCTGCTAGAAGCCTTCAGATGAAGATGTAGAACTCTCAGTTCCTCCTGTATCATGCCTGCTTGGATGTTGTCATGCTCCCACCTTGATGATAATGGACTGAACCTCTCAACCTGTAAGCCAGCCCCAATTAAATGTTGTCTTTATAAGACTTACCTTGGTCATGGTGTCTGCTCACAGTAGTAAAACCCTAACTAAGACATAGGGTTACATAGGTGGCTAGAGACACATGGTAAAGGTTTGGCAAAGTATCTGAGGGAAATAACCAACATCACTGGAGATCTGGTCCAACAGGGCTGGCTGGATTGAGAGAAAGCCATCAACTGGAAGCAGCTCCACCCATGTGGCTGAAGAGAATTCCCCCAGTGCTGCTCCTTCCAGCTATGTATGGGCTATTCTTTGAGAATTACAAGAGGCAAGTGTTGTTCCTAGTTCCAAACAGATTATGCTCTGATCCATACATACTCTGCATGGGTTAATGACTAGAGAAAGCTCTGCTGCCGTCCAGAACTTAAAACTAAAAGCTGAGGCACGGATTCATGCAAATGTAACCTTTCCGTCTCATTTGCCTGAATCAAATGTCACTGTCATTTAGTTTCCTAATAAATTGCAGCCATAGACAGTGTTTAAATGCAAAGTTTAATGTAGTCAATAAAATACAGGCATCAAAAAGCAGAATGTAAATCCCACTCCTGTCCTTTGGTACCTCACTGAGAGAGAAATGTCATTTGCCCTGAAATAATATTGCCACAAAAGCATTTCAAAGAGTTGTAGCTCCAATATCCCAATAAGATCTCTGACTTATGACAGTAAATAAAAAACAGAGAGACAAACCTTTCTTGAAATTGATTAAATATTAAGTATCAATGTGGTAGGATGATGCTACACAGAACTTTGTTCTGGGTTGGGAAATTCATTTGCTGAAGGCCCAGAAGAAATGACTAGCAAAACAGAAATTAATCCCAAGTCTTTGACTCCCATTCCAAGATCATTCCATTGCCCTGGTCTGTTTCCTTAGCTGTGCTTGGCCAGATGATCAAGCTGGGGAGGTCTCAGAAAAAGAATAGCATTGAATGGCTATTTGCACTCTCCTTCTGTACTGTGTGTAGTGAGCAGAACCTCTGAGGGAAAGAGAAGATCCACTGTAGATGGACTGACAAAGTCACAGTCAAGTGCAAGCCCTTTGTGGGAGTCAGTGTGGCCAACAGAGCCAGGGTACATGCCATCCAGGGAAGATTCCTGGCAACTAGAATATACACCATCTAGAACCTTGAATGATTAAGATAACTGTAAGTCAACTAAAAGTGTTGCTTACTTTTTTTTTTTATCTTTTCAAAACATTGTGAAGTCTTTGACATAGCCACTATGACAGAAGGAATTCTGCTATTCAACTCATCGTCCAGGATTTAAAGTAGGATTTGATGATAATGGATTATTTCATGATATGGTCCCCATCCTCTACAAACCATCTAAACACATCAACGCAACAACAGAATGCATGCCATTTCTGATTGCCTTACCTTCCATGTATCTTTCCACATTTCCAGTACATCCTGCCCGGGTTTTAGGAAAGCTCAAATCTTGGCCGTGGTTAAGCCATTTATAGAGTACTTTGTGGTTTCTGTTACAAATACATTTACTGCACATTAAGAATGAGTGTAAAATAATTGAGAACTTCAGAATATTTTCTCTGAAAATCACGTCCCTTTATAGTCTCTCTGTGTTCTGCCTCTGTCCCTGTCTCTCTCTGTGTCTCTGTCTCTCTCTCTGTGTGTGTGTGTGTGTGTGTGTGTGTGTGTTGTGTGTGTGTCTGTCTCCTTGCTAGATAAGCATGGGGACCTGAGTTTGTACCCAGCACCCATTTAAAGCTAGATGCCATGACACACAAGTACAACCTCAATGTTGGTGAGACAGAGATAGATGGATCCCAGAGTCTTTCTAACCAGCTAGTCTAGCGGCAAGCTTCAGGTTCACTGAGACACCTTATCTCAAAAGAGGTGGAAATCAATGGAAGGTAACACCAGATATCAACCTCTGACTACACACACACACACACACCACTGACTTACTCACATACAACACTGCCCTACACACACACACACACACACACAGCATGGAGTTTGGTATTTATAGAAATTCTTTACATGATTGTCATTTTTTGAAAGGTCATTGGCTACAGCAAAGATGGTGAAGATAATAAAAAACCTTGAAAAGTATCTAAGCATGGACATGGACTTAGAGAACACAAGTCAGAAAAGCATGGGACTGTGAAATCTGGAAGGGACCCCTAGGTATAGGCTAGGAAGAGGCTAGCACAGAGCAAAATCTATAAATAATGTATAGGTTAGCTGAAAAAGCAGCTTGATGCAGAAGTGATTGTTAAGCCGAACTGAACTCCAAGAGGGGGAAATAGTACCAGGAAGCTCAGACTCCAGAAGGGAAAGGCTGGATACTGTGTCAACAAAGACCAGCCAATGGCTCCTGTGCAGCCCTTACCATCCTTACCATCGTGGGCCCTGATATCAACAGAGAAATCCTAGGCACCCAACATGGTATGAGTTTTTCTACAGAGTCTCAGAACATCTGGTGGCTCGGCCTAGAACCAGACCATGGCAGATGAGAGAAACATGGAAAAAATAATGACACTTCTTGAACCTAAAGGTAAGCCTTCAGTTAGAGACTGGTGGCAACCTGCTGGGGTCCCAGGCAACTTGATACAAATGATAACAGACTAAGCAGAGACTAATTGTAGCCAGTAAAGTAGGATGGAGATGTATCACAAATGTCAGCATCTATCAAGACAAGCCTCAGACTATCATTTACAGCCTAGGATTCAAATCCAGGGAAGTAAGACAGTACCTCAATAGCCTACATTATGCCCTATGCTCTCCGTAGCTGGAGGCTCCATGTTCAATGCTTTCCCTGCTCTAGATACTGAGGTTGCCTGTCTTGAGTAGTGCATTCCACCAGACAGAAATCTCTGCTTTACTGTCAACCAGCTCTGCCTCCTAAGGCCATCGTATCACGGATGGGATAGCAATGATCCCTCCTGTCTTACAGTTTATGATGCCATGATTAAGTCATCTTGGGCAAGTGAATTCTGTTCTTCTGTCTATAAAATTAGCAGTGTAACTATGTTAGAATCCTCTTTATTGTGTTAGAGACCTTTTAAATGTCATAATTTGATGCAGACATTAAAATCACTACTGAGTGATGCCTCTGAATTCAATTAAGCATCCAAACCCTTGAAGGACTGGGATTCTGCCACGGGAAGCCTGAGAAGATCTGTTAAGTCAGCAGCAGCAGGTATCGAGATGTCTGCACTTTTGCATGTAAAACCTATTATGTTTCCCTTCACTATCATTATAGGTAACACTTTGGCATTTACCATGTGTCTGACACTTTGCATGTATTCTGCATGCCTCGGTTTGTTCCATCCTTATACCAGCATTTCAGCTAAAGAATATTACATCCATTGGCAGCTCAGGTACTGATGGCTAAGAGTCAAGCAAAAGCTTGAGGTTACACAGCTGTCATTGACCAACTCACATCTGCAGACCTCCAGAGCCTTCCACCACCCCCAGCCATTCTGCAAACCAATCAAGACTTTTGTGTTTAACCCTCACTACAAAATTTCCAAAGAAAGTTGATTTAAAAAGAAAAATATCTGGTCATTTGGGGACATCATCTATAAAATTGTATTTCTAATTCAGAAAGAAGATGCGGGGGATGGCATCCACTGCTAACCATGGTAGGCAATCTGTTCAGTCCCCATGGCATAAAGTTTTTTCCTTCTATCTGCTTTTATGCTTAAAGGAATTAAAATGTCAGGAATCATGCATTCCCGGTGGATGGCAGAGACATAAATAACTTCCACGCCACTTTGCACAGATGCAATAGCTAAATTGAGACCAGGAAAGACAGAGACAAGTGTATCAACACACTGATGATGTATCTATTTTTAAGAAAAACTGTTAAATTAGAAAGAGTTCTCAACATTAAAAAAAAATTCTTCAGAAGAAATAATCTGGGCAGAATTCTAAGAGACTCAAAGCGGAGCCAGAGTCAGAATGAATGAGCAATCCATATTCCAGAAGGGACTGAGGGAATCAGTTCCCAGATTTAAACTAAATTATGAACATTTTTAAGGTTATAAGGCAAAGAAAAAAATTTAAGCCTTAGAGAGCTTTTCTGATTACTTGGAATGAAGAAAAATATTCCTGAAACAATAAAAACTATATATGCTAAATGAAGCAACTGCTAATAAATAACTTCTAAAAGAATATAGTATATATGTTGCTTATTGACCTTTAAGGGAATTTATACTTAAAACCAAGATACAGATAGTTGTTGCAAATGGATTCAGCTTGATTTATTTATCATATATTTTATACCACTCCATCTCACTAATCCAATTCCTGAGTATTTTTCCTAACAAAATATAAAAAGGACCAGTCACTGAGAGACCTTGGGACAGTCAGTTCAAAATGGTTGTCCCCCTTCCTCAAACCCCTCCCTTCAGGGCTTGGGAAGCTATTTAGAAGAGGAGGCAGGAAGACTATAAAAACAGGAGAGAACAGATGCTAGCACAGCAACTGCTGTCCAGACACAACAGACTGGTACTCATGTGAACTCATAGACTGGGAGCATACACAAGGCCTGCACAGGGTCAAGCCAGACAGGGTCTTGGGACTGAGAGGGAGAAGTGCATAGAGGATCCCAACCATAGCCCAGGAGCTACCTGTACTTAACACCTGCTTGCAGAGGAAAAGTTAGTTTTGTCCAATGGAGTCTCACTGTGTGTACAGATCATACTTAGAGAAGGGTAGGCCCCACGCCAGCCGTGAACAGCCAACACAAAATGAAGTCAGTGGTATTTTTGTAGACCTTTTGTTTCATGTTGTTGTTTGTTTGTTTGTTTGTTTTTATCTTCCTGGTCTTTGCTTGTATATTATGTTCTCTCTCTCTCTCTCTCTCTCTCTCTCTCTCTCTCTCTCTCTCTCTCTTCTCTCTGTGTGTGTGTGTGTGTGTTTCTTGTCTTTTTTCTGTTTCTTTATTCTGATTTGGTTATATTGTTGTTATAAATGAAAAAAATTGCAATTAAAGAAAGTATCACTCAACAAATGTGCAATAACATTTACTTTTATAGCAATTTCTTAAAAACAAATTAAAATATGGGAAAGTAAAAATCTACCAAAGCAGCCACTGTCTGGTCCCTTTGCTAACACTACATTAACAGTAAGAATCCAGATACTCCCTTCAAAATTGGAGGATGAGCTCAAAGAGTTTAAGCTACCTGTCAAAAAATAATCTCTCAATAATAGAGGATCAAAGTATATTCTGAGGACATGAAATAGAAGGGTGGTTAGTTAACAGTACACCATTGTTGGTGCGATAGTATAATACGTAAAAACATATTAGTTTTGTATAGCAATTAAAATTATTTTTTTCTGAAGACTCTTAAGAAGGGAAAGTGCATAAGATTTAGTATTTACACCTGTGTAAATGTTCATACGTGCATGTAACTGCCTCTAGTCTATAATTACATGTGTGAAATTACACTTACATATGGGCAGTAACTGGACATGAGGGAAGTCCATAATTATTAAAGGTAGTGGCTTTCCTTAATTAAAAAAAATATCTGCTGTTCCTCCATTCATTGGAGACATACTTACTGAGGGCCTATTTTAACAAACAAAATAAAAGCATGTCTTTTAGAGACAATAGTCTAATAAAATAGATAAATAATAATATACATATTGCATGGACCTGACTAATGACAAATGCTATGAAGAAAAACAAAGGGGTGTGTCGGGGGGGCTGTACTTAGAAATAATGGCCAAGGAAAGTCTCCCTGATGAGAGGCAGCAGTGGAGCCAAAAAGAGAGACAACTACATGTCATGGGAGACTCTCAGACTGGAGAGGCATGCGGGCCTACACTCTGTAAATGCAATGGCTCTCAACCTGTGGGTCATGACCCCTTTGGAAGTCAAATGACCATTTCATAGGGGTCACCTAAGACCATCAGAAATAACACATATTGTTACATTATGATTCGTAACAGCAGCAATTTTATAGTTATGTGGGGTCAGCACAACAATTAAAGGGCAGCAGCATTGGAAGTTTGAGAACCACTGCTTTTACGGGAGGCTACATGAATGTGAAGTGGGTATAGTTAGGCTAAAATGGGGTAAGAAAGAATCTAAAAAAAAGCATGCCCATAATAAACAAAGGCACAGAAAAGGACACTGATGCTCCTTCTACAGTGTTTAAAAGTATGACAATATATTCATAATGAGTTATGTGAGCATCATCTTAGAGACCTCGGGAACTCAACACAGCCTCTTTCTTACTAGTCAAGTAGGAATAATAGTAACAGTCACACCAGTTGGTTCTGTAACACTGTGAAGATACATAGATCTCAGAGCAGTGAGTCTAAACACCCAGGTAGGAATCCTCAGAACCTGTTGCCACCCCACAGAGGGAAAGAAGCTACAGATAGAGGAAAACAAAGCATCTTAAGGTTGGAGTAGGTGGAAAGGAGAGAGGAAGGGAGGGAGGAAGGAAGGGAGGGAAGCAAAGAAAGAAAGAGAGGTGGGGAGAGGGAGAGAGGGAGAGGGGGAAAGAGAAACAGATTTAGATATGACAACAACAGAATCAGAGGCAGAAAGCTGCTGGTTTAGGCTTTGCAGACAGAAGACGAACCATGAGCCAAGTAACAGGAACCACTTCTGGAATGTAGAAAAAGCAAAGAAGCTTTCTTTTCTAGAGGACCCAGAAAATAAAATAAAAATCAAGATGTATCCCTCGAGTTTGGTCTATTTCAATCATGTTGGGCTTCTGAATTAAAGAACAATCAGGATAATAAAGTGTTGTAATACACCAAACCCATGATATTTTTCAGAACAGCAGTGGACAATAAATAGAAAAGAACCAGGTCAGATCCAATGAGTAAAATACTTAGGACAGAACCAGACACATGTTAATCAGCCCATAAGCTCTTTTGATACAGAAGGCGATGTGTCCTCCCATATCTTCTGATACTTCTTTAAGTAGGAGTGGGGAGATGCCATCAAGCACAGAACCTGAGTTTAATCACCAGAACCCATGAACAGGTATGCAGTATACACTTGTAAACCCAGCACTGGGTTAGTGGAAGCAGGAGGATTGAGGGGGTGCTAGCCAGCAAGCCTACCCTTGGTGAGCATTATGTCAAGGAAAGAACAAAACACAAGGTGGACAGCAACTTTGAGAAAGTGTTAACATGAGAATGATCTCTGGCCTCCACACTCATGCATATACATGTTTACTAACGGGTACATACATGCACAACACACACACACAATGCATATCACAAAACTAGTAAATTGCATATGAATGAAATTTTGCCTTTAAAAATAAGCAGGGAAGGATACTAAAAGGGAGACATCTTTATCATGAGTGTCATCATGCAGAGAAGATTTCAATTACAGAAAAACAAAAGAAATTGAAATGTAAAGCAGGAATAATGAACACACATACATATACATGCACAGGCATGTTCATAGACTTTTATGTCTAAGTTACATTCTTTAGTTGCTAACAAAACACAAGTGGTGGAACTGGACTAGATTAAAAGACATTTCATTTTAGATGTGATTTACAGTCTATGAGGAAAACCATGGATCCATCAAGAATCCAGATGTGGGTCAGTAATCTAAGCCATGGAGGCCAGTAAGCTCCTTTATGGACGAGGACCATAAAAGCTTGGAATTTCACTCCCAGTAAAAGTCTCTAGGAATTTGTGAATTTCATTTTCATTCCAACAGAAAGTGACAAATCAAACTGCACAAAGTCCACAGAAAGCACCCCGCCTTCCATTCTTGGCCCCTCCAGGTCTCTAGGGCACTTAAAAATTTCAATTCTTTCCAAACACTTCCCAAGCATCTCCCATATGTATGGCCAGACCCCATGTAAGTAGCATTGAACTTGCAGACAGTACATAATCCAAAACATTCATACTTGAAAAAGGTACAGCTTCGTTATTTTACAAGATTGGAACATTTGTTGCTTGTGGACCAATCCTTCATTCAAAAATATTTATTGAATGACTTTCTGAACATACTGAGGAGTGTTGCATGTATCCATGAATGATTTTTAATAAAGGAATGGGGAATTTGGTTGAGTTCTTGCTTTACTACTTTGGAATTAGCTTCCAATTCCTCATCATTTAGATACTTGGCAAATAGGTGACAATATTCCTAATTTCTGAAGAATTATAGAACAAGATGCTCATCAAATCAGATGTTAGGAGGAAGTTCTGTCTTCCTCGATTTCATGTTTACTCTTACTTAAGTGCTGTGTTAATAGGCAGCTCCCTCACCCCTGATATCTGCTTTCCCATCCATACTGCCCAGAAACCACCCCTGTCCCCCTTGTTCTGGTGGTGTTGTAATTGTTGTTGTTTCTAGCATTCACTTGTACATTTCTAAGTAGTTTATTTTATACTGTTTATTTACGCTCTTTTAAATTTTAAACTGTCTATTGTAGTGGTTCTCAACTTGTAGGCAGATTTAATTTGTGTGTGCATGCATGTATATGTCACACATACACACATGAGCATGTATATGAGTGCAGTCCCCACAGAGTCCAAAAGAGCATGCCATATCCCTGGAGCCAGGGTTACAGACTGTTGTAATAGTGACTGGGAAACAATCTTCAGTCCTCTCAAAAGCAGGAAGCACTTTTAAACCCTGATCCATCTTCCCAGCCCCTTTCTGTTTCGTTTATGACCACATAAAACGGCACAGTGTGTGTAGTTCAATATGGTATACTCTGGTTTGTAATGTTTGTTTGGTGGAATTACTGATTTCCTCATTGAATCCAGTTGTTGGACTTACTGTATAACTGTTGCTCATTTCCAACTCTAACAGCTGAGTCTCACTAGAGCAGGAAGCCCATGTGTGTTTTATTTCATCCCATTTTGTCTTACAGACTCAGGAGTTCCTCCCTTATATTGCTCCTGTGATAAATACTTTGTTTTCAAGACATTTTACCTTCTCTTTTAGATGATGCCCTAAATTTAGAGAAATCCACACTTCAAATGACTCCTGAAAGGGATGTTCAAGCCCTCAGTGTTAAGAATCTGCAGTTCCTAAGGTGTCTTTCTTTTACCTCCATGCTTGCTTGCTTAGTTTAGCTGGGTATAGAATCCTTGGTGTGTTTATAAAAAATAAAAAGATACAGAATATGTTCTATGGGTGTATGGTGAGGTATGAGGAAAGAGATGTCTCAGTTGGCCCATGCTGAGGCATCTCTTCTCCCTGAGGGACCAGCCACATGACAATATAGTATAGAGTTTATTCAGGGCTTTGGGGGTAGGGGGAAATTAAGAGGTTAGTAGAGGCAGAGAAAGGCAGAGAGAAGGAGAGAGTAGAGAAGTAGAGGAGAAGAATAGAGGCCTACACATGAGCACAGGGGAGTGGGGGAGGGGGTCGGAGAAGAGCCCAAAAGGGCAAGAGAGAAGCAGAAGATCAAGAGAGAGAGGAGAGGGCAATCAGCCCCTTTTATAGTGGGCAGGCCTACCTGGCTATTGCCACATAACTGTGGGGAGGAGCATACCTGGCTGTTGTCAGGTAACTGTGGGGGTGGAGTTTAGACAGAATGCTAACAATCCTACTTTACAAATTGAAGGAGTTAAAACATAATATCCTGGTGTGTTGATGATTAACGTTGAGAACACTTGAAAAGAACAGAACCAAAAGATCACTTTGCCATTCCTGTCTCAAAAGTAGACAGTGAAAACTCTGTTTGAAGAGTTCTACATAAATCTTATTAAAATAGAACTTATCATTTAAGCCTTCCAACATAATTTAGTTGCCTCTTCATAGCAACTACTCTTATTCTAGCTTAATATGAGGTTTTAATTTCCTTAGATCATAGATTAATATGCTATTTTTATGTCAATTCATTTCTTTAGGCACACCCACAAATCTAAACAAATATGTCCCTTTTAGCTGTCCATTGTTTTGTTTTCTAAAGTGTTATTCTTACTCCTGATCATTTCCATGCAACTGATCGTTACTTTGAATGCATCCCAAATTTCATGTTCTGAAAACTTAGTCATTTAACTCAATGGTGTTAGAAGTGGGGCCATATGGATACCAAGGGCTCTGTAATGGACTGTCACTATAGGACAGTATTGGTTATCACAGAACAGATTCACAGACTTCAGTCCCTTCTTGGTCATGGACTTTCATGCCCTGTTGCCCTTCTGCCATAAGGTGATGGAGTATGACATTCTCCCACATTTTTAGATCTATCAGTCACCAGAACCAAATAGACACCTATTAATTTATTAATTATGTAGTCTCAAGTATCCTTACACAGCATCACAAAATGTACCAAGTTGTAATTGTTTCTCTTCCTCTCTGGAGACTTTAAGACATTTTTCTTTACCTTTGATATCCTAAACTACTTATTATTTTCTTTGCTTGAGCTCACATTTTTCATATCCTATTTTTTTGTCCAATAGAGAAGCTTGGAAAGTTAATACCTATAGTTCTGAGAAATGTTTTTTTTTAATCTGCTCTTAATCACACACACAATTTTAGGAGAAATACTCTGAAATATTTCTGAGATTCACTGCCCAAGCTTCCCATTCTAACAATGTTTAATTTGTGCTGTTATTTTTAATACCTAAGAGATTTGTTGCAACTTATTCTTTATGAGCAGGTTTTCCTTTTATTCTGAGAATAGTACAAGTCTTTCATTTTCTATTTATAACTCAAGGTCTTTCTTCAAACATCTGATAATTTGTGGATACCTGACTGAAATTAAATGCTTCTATGTAGGATTTCTGACCACTGGGCTTCACTATCAGATGGTATGATAGAGACGCAGGGTTGTCTTTTTTGATGGACCATAAACATGGTCTCTATAGAAGTTCACAGTTGAGGGCTTTCTCTCTTCCACATTGGAATCTATTACAGTCTCGTGGCTCAAGATAAAGGTGCTGATTGCAAGCTCCATGGGCCTCATCCAAGAAGCTGAGAGATCCTAGGTTAGAACTTCCATTGAAAGGTACAAACCTTTACCTACTTCCTCCTATTGTCAGGCAAGTGGCTCTATCTCATCTGAAGAATGCAGTTCTGGTTTGGCAACCCCTGTGATTCACCCTCCTTGATGCTAAAACCTTCAAATCCTTGGCAGAGGATAGAGGAACATTTGCTCTGGGAAAAAGGACCTGGAGATCTAACAGCTAAGACAAATGAGATTTCCAACTAATCTATCCGTTTTCAGCCAGAGCCTACACTTCCTACTTTTCCAGATACCTGTGGTCTCAAATTCCTGAGCCTTTTTGGAGTTCTGCAGATCGGATCTGTTTGCTTTTATTGGCTGTCCATGCTGAAAGCTTAGATTTCTTTCTGCCTTTTTGGGTCAGTAAAGTCAGTTCCCTTCTCATCCCTCCAAACTCCTGCTTCCAATCTAAAGAACAATATACTCATGGCCTTGTGGTCTTGTAAATACATGCCCTTAAAAGAATCTCTATTGTCATTCTAACGAGGCATGGAGAGGGGAAAAGGTGACACAAATGTGTCTATGCCCATCTGGAAGAGTACCCTTCATTTCACTAAACAATTTAGTATGTTTTTATTCTCGTGATATTTGGATATTGTTTAAGTGGAAAGCAGTTTCTTAAATAACTATTGTGGTTGGAAGCAGAGGCATTCTTAATCACTCATCTCCATTTTCACTCTGTAATGGTTAAAAAAAAAAAGCTGCCTTTTGATAAAATTGTATTAGTAACAGAATCTATCTCACAGTAAAGATTTCATGAGACAATTTTTCAAAACTATCCAAAAAATAATAAGTCAAATGTGTTTTTATCAGGTAATAACTTAATGTCTTTACAGGGCTAAAGTACAGTCTTTTTCCTTGTATTCAGAATATTTACCTTGCCCATCTGAAGGAGTTCTATAGTTTCACTAATCTACAATCAAACCCCTCAAATTAACAGTTACTATAATGAGACAGCTAGGTGATAAATTTCTAACATTTGTGGTTTTTTTTGTTTTGTTCTGTTTTGTACCAATAACAAGTAGAGGGTAAGAAGAAAATGAAAGAAAGTATGGGCTGCTAAGTTTTAGCCAAGATGGAAAAACACTCAGCAAGAGATCTGCAAGAAGGTTTTCAGGGTCCAGTTATGGCTTCAGTTGTGTACCCTATAATTCCCTATCTAGGACATCAGGAGAACATCCCAACAGTCATTAGGCATGAGAGGTACTTAGAATATCAACACTTTGGAAAAAATGGTGGATATAGTACTTCCATTTGGCAAAGATCAGAATTCTCTTTCCACTTTTGGTATGAAACAGAACCCATACCCTGATATACAGAAGCTAAAAGCCTAGTGCTACCCAAGTCTAGTGATACCTGCCCACTAGGATGGATGAAATAGGAGGATCACAAGTTCAAGACCAGCTTGCAACTTAGTAAGACCCTGTCCCAAATACAAAATGAGAAGAGTACTTACTACTTATTAGCTCAACAAATGAATGATGTAGACCTAGATTGAATCCTCAACACAAAATATTAATTGACTAGTTAGTAAATTTAATTAAATAAAAAGCCTTTTATACTACCTGTGTCACACTAAATTGCAAAGAAGGCAAAAATGTGTCATAAGTTCTATCAGAGAGGGTCACTCCATCTCTTCAATGAGCAAGACTGAGGCTAAAGGACCAACAATGGCCAGTGGTGACTTCTGGCTAACAACCACGATAATGCTGCTGTAAATGCTGCTACCCAGCATCCAAAACCCAGCAAGTTTGACAGGTACCATTTCAGCATCTCTGCTGGGTCCCAGCACCAGAGACACACCCTTGCTGGCCAAGATGAATGAAGTGATATGCCAGGATTTGTAACGACAGTTGTCGTCAGCTGCTGAGAGGTGCCGTGTAGTGGCCACTGTTAAAATGTTTGTTCTATAATAAACTGACTCATCCCTCAAACTCTGTGAGGCAGAATCAGTAAGATCTCTACTTTAAAGAAAAGGAAACTAAGGCATGGAAAGGTTATGGTACTTTGCTCTCTTAGTACCATAGCCTACTTAGTAAGTTACAGAGCATGTTTCATTGGTTTCCATGTTTATTCTCTAAACCATCACACCACACTGTCTGTAGTACCTATTATATGTCTCAGGGAAGTCATAAAACAAGAGGTTTCCCCTACTAGGCAAAGGGACCAGTTACTTTGCTACCTTTTAAGCCAAGGGGATGGAGGTGACTTCTCACTTGACCCTTCTCACTCAGTTCTGGACTCTGATGTAGAAGACTGAGATGCTTCACTGTTCCTTATGGAGTGCAAGTGGATGTTTGAGTTCTGGAAGAAGTAAGTGCAGTTCTAAATCATGGAGGGGGTAACGAGATTCAGAGACTCTGAGGACTTGAATATATATCTGCACCATATGGTATTTTTTTTTTCTTATTGTGAGGCCTTCTCCACTGTATTCAGTCTGCCTCAACTCCATTCCTGAAGCACTTTTCTGCATGACCAAGCCGCATCTTAAAACCAGAATCTAAATTGATTGAGGTATTGCTGAGTTGTAGCTCCATTAGTGACTTTGGCCTTGTTTATAGATTCTCTCTAAGGAACACATGTTACTTATTTCATCAGGAGAAGAACATGTTTTTAAAATGTGTTCTTAATCAGAACGCTAATTCATGGTCCTTCATAGTTTCTAAATATTCGATTCAATAATTATTTATTTTTAATCTGGCTCCTTCAAATGATATTTTACTTATAAAAGACCCAAACTGATAATATCCCAGGCTATCTAGACATTATCAGTAGGCACAGAGCCTCATTGAAAGCATTCAGAGCCCATACATATATCAGGTCCCCTAAAAGTTTTCAAACAACTTGTCATACCACAGATAGCCTATAGGATTGTTTCATGAGGACGGCAGTCTTCATTCAGTGTCTATATAAACAGCAGGAAACCATGCCCAAGCCCCAGAGCCAGGACCCAAACTCTCATTTCCTAGCTGGAGATCCTGTATTTTTGTTTTCCTAAAAGGGATTGTCCAGCTGGCTTTGCGACTGCCCTGGTTGCTGTCTCAAAACCTTTTTCTATTTTACAAATTCAGAAGAGTTGGTGATCATTCTGTCTTTGTTAAGACAGGAAATTCATGCTTCCCACGAGGAGTCTTTTAGGCCTGACCTAGATAAAAACTAAATGCCCTGCCTCTGGATTCTTACATTCCTCTGGACTCTTAGAACAGCAGCAAATGCCTAGGAAGGAAGTGCGCTTTAGTGTGGGTGCAATAAATTTCTGAGTCTTCTTTAATTAAAAAGGGATTTGGGGAATTTATTTTATCAAGATCCTCAGATAAGTCACAGAACACTTTTTTTTTTTTTTTTTAGATACATGATCTTGTTACCCAGAGAACTAGAGATATTATTAAGCGTTTCATAAATATTTAGAGAATGACAAAGAATGTTAATGAGGCAGGACAGAAAAGTTCCCTTCCCCTTAAAAATAATTCAGACTAATGGAGGACCTTGAAAGACATCTCAAGTATTTCATTCCAAGCCTTGAGCACATGATCTGAGAAGGGGCTGCCAGAAAGAAGCCCCTCATTGACCTCTTTCATGCTTCAATCCTGGCCTTACATCTCAAATGAATCCAAGAGGGATGAGCTGTGGGGCATCTTTGCAGGACCATCTATGTGTGCTCATAAAGCCTCATGAGAAGATGCTAATGCCATCGACTCTCAGCACTTCTGATATTTTCATCAGAAATTTTTTCATACTGGCTGGGGATTAGCTGCATGATGCCATCTCTGTCAGTCATGTGCTCATGTGCCCAGAAAAGAAGTGATTTGATAAAGAATTTATTCCAATCCACATACCTGGCCATCAGGTCACAAAACTATCACTAAGCCCCACCAGTTACAGGATCATTGTAAATCATCCCCTGTCCCTGAAAGCCACAGGGTTTTCACTATAACACATGATAATAAAGGACATAATTATAAGATTTGATACATTGTTACTATTTGGTGGTTTTATTTGGTAATCTCTTGAGACTGAGGTGGAGATACATGAGAGAGAAAATTTATCCTCATAGCTGGTAACATTCTTTATAATACATGAAGGAGAGAAACTGTCACTCCTTGAAAGAAGAAAACCTTCTATTCTATTTTGCTTTCTATTGCTGTGATAAGACGCCATGACCCAAAGCAACTTGAGGAGAAAGGATTTATTTAGTTTATAGTTGTATTCCATCACAAAGAGAAGCGAGGGCACCAACTAAGACAGGAGCCTGGATGTAGAAACTGAAGCAGAGGCCACAGAAGAACACTGCTCACTACTGGTTTCCTCCCCTGACCCACTCAGCCTGGGTTTGTTTGTTTTTTCACAACCCAAGACCTCTAGTTAGATAGATCCTCCCACATCAACCTATAAGCAATCTGATGGAGGTATTTTTCTCAGTTGAATTTCTCTACTCCTAGATGAGCCTAGCTTATTTCAAGTTGATAAAAACTTAACCAGCACATCTTCCATAAATAATGCTATCGACTTCCATGAGTAATTACATAAATAATACCACAGATTGTTTAGGCTACCACAAAACTTAACAGTATCCCCTATCATAAATAACACTATAGATAGAATGGCTTAAACAAAAAAATTTTTTTACATAGCTGTAAAGTCAAAAAGTCCAAAATCAGGGTGCCTTCACAGTTGGATCCTGAAGAGGAGACTCTTCCTGAACTCAAGATGATGTCCTTCTTAGTGTCCTCAAGTGCCAAGGAAAAAGGACAGGTAGAGGGAAAGATCTTTAGACTCTCTTCTTATAAGGGATACTGGTCTTAAAATGTGGGTCCCACCCTCATGATTCTATAAATCTAATAATTGCCCATGGTACTCATCTCCAAATACTTTTATGTAAGGTGAGAGCTTCAGCCTTTCAAGTGGGAATGGTGGAGGATGGGGTAGCAACAATTCAACTCACAGCAACATATTTGGCAGGAAGCAGAGACTCTAAGTGTGCTTGTGAATTAAGACATTAAAAATGATCATTGGACTGTTTTATATTAGGAAAGACTTAGAAGTTTAGAAAGAATTATGATCCAATCCAATGGTTGTGTGTGTGTGTGTGTGTGTGTGTGTGTGTGTGTGTTGTGTGTGTGTAGGGTACAAGAAATCAAACGGAAAAAAATGTGAGAAGCAAGGAGAGACTGATCCTCTAGTGAGACAGACAACAGAACAAACTGAGGGAACATTCCTTTGAATAGGGATTGCCCAACATCCAAGCCTAAGTCTGTTTACACTTGTTTTAGTGAACACTCCTCCCACTCACCCCTGTTTCTCAAAGTCCCAGTTGATTTTTGCAGCACACAAATGTACTCTGTGGAACAATTCTTACTGTGGCACTTAAAGAAAGGACCTAGGTTTAAACTTTAAAGCCTTCTATGAAATTTTTAAAAAGAAGCTGAGGGAAGAAAAGAAGGAAAGAAGAAAGAAACAAAGAAAGAAAGAAAGGGAGGGAGGGAGGAAGGAAGGAAAGAAAGAAAGACAGACAGGCAGACAGACAAAGACAGAAAGAAAGGCTGGAAAACATAAGGTGACTTAGAGAATGTGTCTTCTCTTATAGAGACAATCAGAAATCAATACTTACCTGACTTAAAAAGGTTAGGTGGAAAACAGAAATCCTTCCCCGAATATTCTACAGCTGTGTCCAGACTTTCACTCTTCTCCTAAGCAATTCCCAGAGAGGCAGCTGCCCTGTGTGTCTCTTAGTCAACAAGAACACTTCAAGTTTCTTTCTTTTTCTTTTTTTAAATTAATTTAATTATTTTATGTATGTGAGTACACTGTTGCTCTCTTCAGACGCACCTGAAGAGGACATGGGATCCCATTACAGATGGTTGTGAGCCATCATGTGGTTGCCAGGAATTGAACTCAGAACCTCTGGAAGAGCAGTCAGTGCTCTTAACCACTGAGTCATCTTTGCAGCCCCAGTTTCTTTTTCAAAATTAACATATACATAGAGTTTGTTTGTTTGAGGGTGGAGAAAGGGAAGAACTTCTAAATAATTGTCTTTTCTTATCCTTATATGATCAAATATGAACAAGTGTTTGCAAAATGCTTCTTCTTGAGAGGTATGTGTCATTCTTCCAAGTACTCATGAAAGATGATTCTGAATGTGGAGAGAAAATTTTTTATTTATTCCAAGAATTTGAGCTAATGAAAATGCCATTTTGAACTCCCTTTCAGCAAGAACTCTGCAGCCTGCCTCTCTAGCAGAACCCTTGGCACGGGACACTCCTGTGCCTGTAGGACTCTATGATGTTCACTCCCTCTTTCCTTTTCTTATTATCAGAAACCCCGTCACCCACTGAGACACAGAAGCCTCCTTCCTGTTTACACCTTTATTGGATATACTGCCCACCTCCACATACCAAACATTCTCCAGGCCCCTTTCCGCCCCTGTCTTCAGGACTCTCTCCTCTTCTTGGTCATCCTTCTGTATGGCTCTTGAAACCAACCTGCATTTGATGAATCCTATAGACCCATGGCCTTCCTTTGAAGTCCACAGCTTAATCAAGCATGCCTAGCCCAAGACACAGAGATGCCCCTTCCAGCCTATATATCAGAGACTTGTTATTAAGAGACTCATTTGCATAATGCAGTGATGGTAGAAAACGAGAAAAGCCACATTCTCATAAATGCCCACTTAGAAAGCTAAGAATGCTGTTGGAAGGAAATGGGAATAGCTGTCCTGGTCGAGCCTCAGCCAGGATGACAGAGTTTTGGCTTCATATACAGAAGGGTGTAAGTGAGACATGGCTAGATCCAAGCTCTGCCTAGCTGAGACTGATTGTGGACAACGAATTTGTTGGATCTTAGAACTGGTAACCAAGCCTTATGCCATTGTGAGTAAGAATTACCTGAAGCAGTACAATAGCGGATACGGTTTGAATGTTAAAGTCCCAGTGGCTCACAGGGCTGAACACTTGGTACCCAGCTGGGGGTGCCATTTTGAAAGGTTGTAGAACCATTAGTGGATAGAGCCTGGCTGAAGAAAGTGTGTAGCTAAGAGATTTAATACCCTGTCTGCATCTCCTATCTGCTTTTTCTTTCCTGACTGAGGATACCATGTGCCCACCAGCCTCATATTCCTGCTGCTGTGCATTCACAGCAGTGATGGGCTGTCCTTCTCAAACTCTTAGCCTGGATCCCAGGTATTTTATCACAGCAATGAGAAAAGTAACTATTAAAGATATTTACTAGGAGACAAAGCATGTTCTCAGAAACCACTACCTTATGCTCTCATGTCCTTAGTGCACAGCGGAGAGTTGTCTGGAAAGCTCATGGAGACCCACTTTTGTCCTCCCATGGAGGTTACTACGAATTTGAGGATAAGAGTTACTACTTGCTGTTGAATATAATGAACCATTAGCAGTCAATGCTCCAAGTTCTAAGGGCAAAGACTTCATAGGAGAAAAAACAAAAACTATCACATGCTACTATCTATACTGGGGAATGCATACATTTTTGTAAGTATTATGCTCTATATTGTACCTAAAAGAAAAGTAAGGCTTTGAGAATGCAGATGACTTGTTTAAGGTCTTATGTCAGCCAATATCCCAGTAGACACAGCAGAGCTGATAAGAGATGATCGAGTATCTAGAAATTAAGAGTTGAAAGCTGTTAGCTCTCCAGGATTGAATAGGCTAGAGAGGAATGCTGTAAAGGAATGTTGTTTCCGTACTCAAGGAGAACAAGAGCCATAGAAAAGGATCCACCCAAGAGGACCCACTGCCATGCCAGGGAAGCAAGGAAGCAACAACAGGCAAGGAAACAACAGCAAGGAGCACATGCATGGAGACAAACTCTCCCAAATCCCAGCTACCCCCCTCCCAGTCTCTGTTGATTCCTTCCATTGAGTGAATCCAACAAGAATCAGAGAGCAAGAATGCTTGTGTAAGGCAGTCTATATTAGACTCTCAGGCTCAGAGAATAACACAAAAGTGTGTGTGTGTGTGTGTGTGTGTGTGTGTGTGTGTGTGTCTGTCTGTCTGTCTGTCTGTGTGTATGTGGGTGTGTGGGTGTTTCAGAGAGAGAGGGGGGGGAGAGAGAGAACATAGAAGTTCTACAGCTTCTAAGCAGTGAACCTAGAACCTCTCTCAATAATTTCTATATTCCAACACCAGTCTCCACTATATGGATATTAATATAAGTTGTTTAAGAAAATGAGTCATTCCTGGTTGGGGCTCATCTACAAAGTTGGGTGACAGAAAACTACAGGATACTTTCAAAGAGAGCAATAGGGACAAACTAAGCTGACTTTGGGTGGATGCTCCATTACTCATTTATCTGTGCCCCGTATGTGAGGACTTCAGGCCAGTTGATCACTATTTTCTGCTTCAAGAGAAGCAGCCCTGTTAAATCCCCTGCTTGACCCACAACCTCACCCAACAGACAGAACTCCAATGAACTACATTCTCCATCTCCTTACATGGAACAACACATTCAACAAACACCTGCCATAGGCTACAAATTCTTCAAGGTGTAGGTAACCATTTCTGCCCTGGAGGAGCTTGTGTTCAGGCAGAGGAGCAAATCATAATATATCAACCAAGCAAAGCAGGTCCTATAAATAGGGGGAGTGGTAAGGAAGACAATAAAGCAGAGATAGGAGATAATAAGAATTCCTGCTTAAGCAGTGTGGTCAGAGAAGGTCTCACCAAATAGTTGAAAAGATATGAGACACTTCACAGATTATGTGGTGTGATAAATGTTAGCTATTAATACTGTTCAAATAAATTTTTAGCTTCTGGTAATAGTAGCTTCATTATTGCCACTATAAAGAAACAAGTCTGAGAGTTACTACATGGCTCTGACCAACACTTCTTGTGCTCAGTCGTTCTGAGAGAGAGACCCTGAGTCCCCTTCTTAGACAACTGAGTCACCTTTTGTGAAATGGACTCAGCCTATATACTCATCTTTTCTAAGTGTAGTTACCAGTCTCAGCTGAACTAGATTGCTGACATTCAATATGGGCTCTTCTGTTGGGAAGAGCTTAAGAATAAGTCATTTCAGGGATAGTCACTTCCCTTGGGGTCATCTGCAATCGGATGCCCCTGGTTTGAGGCAATATAGGTCAGAATAGGCCAGAATACATTGAGACAATAAATAAACTGAAATCCCTGGAGCTTATACAACAAAAGTTTGTTTCTTATTCATCTAACATCCATTCTGGGCCCAAGTGACCCTTGAAGACAGCTCTTCTCCCGCAAGGCCACTTCAATCATATGACTCCATCAAGTCTTAAAGCTTTTTCCTCAATGGTGAGGAAAAGTCTTTAGATATTTCATACTTGCTCCCAAATTTCAACCTAGGAGTAAACAGTACTATTTCTGTACATAGATCAATTGGCTAAATCTAGTGACGTGACTTCATGGTTCCGCCTTCTAAAAGTGGATCATGTGACTAGTTCCCTGGCAGGAAGGAACATGGGAAAGTGTTAGTAATGTCAAACAGACTCATTTGCCTCTACTCCAGATGGGTGGGAAAGGCAATATAAATGCCACTCGCGATGAGCTCAGTACCCGCAAAGATAGCTTTATAGAGAGAATAACTTTGGACACTTTAGCCTGGAAAGTCCATTTAAACGTTTTCTCATAGTACACCAAACAAAGCATGGGTATACACTTTTTAAAATCTCTTTGAAAACCAACCAGATTGGTGTTTTTTTTCACAGGGACCACACAAAAAGTTCTCGTGATAACCAGAGAGCTATAACTTATCAAAACTCAGTCAAGTGACTATGTAAGTCCTTCCCCAAGAGCACAGGGTTACTTAGCCTCCACAGCATTAATGAATGGATGTGCTGTGCTACGTGAAGCACAACTCCTGATGACCACTATCTTATATTGAATGGACTCCACAACTTGCCACATGTTAAAGAATGTTGTCCAGAAGAGTTGGTCTGTGATTTCTTTAGCATGTTCATTTCCTATATTAGGAGAGCATCCTCCTATCACCTCATTCTTGGCTATTACACTAAAGTTTGTTCTAAGGGATGATGACTGGCTAAGTGGATAAAAGCACTCAAGGTATAAGCATAATGACCTGAGTATGACCAATTAAACCCACCATGGAAGGAAGGAACTGACTCTTGAAAGTTGTCCTCTGAACTCCACGGACAGCCTGTGGCATGTGCATAGCTACCGTCACACACAATAATCATAAATAAACATAGAAAAATTTGAAAATAAAGTTTGCCTTCTGGGTTATTTTGAATGAGTGGAAAGGGGTGAAAAATAAGTACTTGATTCAATGATCACTAGAGTTAAATACCTACTCGACATTGTCACTCAAAGTGGTGACATCATATTCACAACACCTGCTCTCTAGACCCTGTTGTGTACGGGGCCTAGGACAGAGTTTGTCTTATCTTAATAGCATCCACAACTGGATACTTCCCTCCTCAGCTACCCGTATCTATTCACTTTCTGTAGATACCTAATGTATCAGGATATGCAAGGACTCTTAGAAACCAAAGAGATTCACAAAAGGACTGCTAAGGGTACCTATTTGGTAGGCTTCTGTTCTCTAAACAGGACATGCTAATTATTTACAATTCATAACAGTAGCAAAATTACAAATATAAAGTAGCAATGAAAATAATTTTAATTATTTTAGTCTTTCAGTATGATGTGGCTGTCTGTAGGTTTGACAGAGACATGTATTTTGTTTAGTCTGTTCCTGGAAGTTACCTGTAAGAGTTCCCTGAACAACTTCGCAGTGCACACCCCAAGCAGCTAACTGAGGGAACTCACGGCAGGAACTCAAGGAACCTGGAGACAGGAATTGAAACAGGGCCCATGGAAGAGCACTACTTATTAAATTGCTCGGCTTGATTTTTTTGTAAGACCTGGTCCACGTGCCCTGGAGTGGTTTTATCCCTTGTTCTCCCATTCTATTTCCTCCTGAGTGTCCCTACTAACCCTCAAATACTGCTTTTTCTTCAATTTTTATTACACAGACACATACACACACACATACACACACACACAACTTCCCTAAACATTCCCCTTTGACATTTAATTTTCCTTGAAATAGACTATTGGGATCAGAGCACTCTGGCCCTGTGGTCAACAGCTATCAGATACATCCCTTGTGTCCTGATACCTTGAGCCAGTAGCCATCAACTTAGAACCCTGTCATTTTACAACTTGCTAAGCTGTCATTGTGTCATCATGTTTGAAAACATTTTATTGACTTCTTGAAACTACACTCTTAACCACAAGGACCAGGGCACCAGAAGCTGCTCCTCAAGCCATGAGCTACAGGCACAGGAGGCCTCGTTACAGCCACAGGTGCTCACACTTGCTACCACAAAAAGCAGAAAACATCACTCCAACACTAATAAGCCTTGTGGTCCACAGACAGCTCCTTCCACAGCGATTGCAGACCCAGTAATAGTCTTCAAGTAAGGCCCGCTGAAGAGGAGCTCTCCAGTGACTCAGCAAAATAGATTATGATTTGTAAGATTGAGTACTGGTCAGGACATTTTGCAAGGCTGACAGAATTAGACAAAATCCCATTTTCTGATTAGAGTTACAGATTATGTTTAGTCTTCTACCGTCTGTAAGGAGGATTCTTTTCCATGCAAGGATCCCTCAGTGTTCCCACATTAGGTCTCAATGAAGGGCTCTAGAACACCTTTTGTCTATTTGTGATCTTGGTCAGGGTTAGAGCAGGCTGAGCTGGTTGCACAGAGAGCCTGGTGCTTTCAGCCAAAACCAGTAGGCTGCACTCCACTCAGGAAGCAGCGAGTGAAGAGCATCACTGGAACCTGGACACCCCAAAGCTGCGGCACTAGGACAGCAGCTGAGGGGGCTTCAGAAACCCACCAAGGATAGAAGCTGAGACTAGAGAAAGTAGGGAGCTATGAAGAACCAAAGACAAACACTGAAAATGGCTGCAAGACCAGGTCACTAGAAAAGCTTGAAGGAGACGCTAAGGGATCAAACTCAAGCCAAGGATTCTGATGCTTGAAATTCAAGAGCTATAAATCTGGCCCGGTGTAGGTACTCTGCACTCTTTGAAAGTCTAGGCAAAGAGACAGAGCCTTTGGGTTTAAAAGCTGGGCCCATGAATCTCTAGGACCCATGACAGTCAATACAAAAGAAGGTCTTGTCTGTGATTCCTCTCCTGGTCCAGCAAAAGAACACCTGGTCATAGCAACCAATCACTGACAGGAGGGGTGGTGTTGGCAGCAAATTAGAACAGAAAACGCCAGGGCAGAGGGTTCCATGAAGGGAGTTTATTTAGGGCAGAGCCGGGGGGGGGGGGGGGGGGGGGGGGGGGGGGGGGGGGGGGGGGGGGGGGGGGGGGGGGGGTGGCCGGCCATGACCACGTGGAGAGGGGGAAGGGAAGGGAGAGGGTCAGATACAACCTGTGGGCCCACGGGTCAAGGGGCAAGAGACAGAGGAGGGGCCAGACAGTCCCTTTTATAATAGTGGGCAGGGCTACCTGGCTGTTGCCAGGTAGCTGCGGGGAGGAGCTGTGGAGGTGGAGTTTAGACAGAATGCTAACAGGTGGCTCAATAAGTGGGTGTTTGATGGTTTGGTCTTAGCCTCTCCACAGAAGTTCCCTAGATGGAAAATATTAGAAATTTTATTTTATAGCATTATACAAGTTATGCAGAATTGACATCAAATAAACATGTAAAATTAAAATTTAAAGCCACCCCCAACTCTATTTCCTCTTCCTACCTGTCAGACCCAATTCCAATAGGTCTGAAGGTCATATTAGCCACAGACTAGTATTAGCCTTATATGTACTTGGATGATGCACACTCTCTTTTCCTTTCTGCATACTGCTCAATATTGCACATTTGCATTTCATCCTATTTAGTTCAAAAATGTCGCACATCTTCCAGGTCAGGAGAGAGATGTACTTTCCTCTCCCTAATGCACTTTGCATACAATTCAGAAGTTGGTTGTGGGGTTTTGTTGTTGTTGTTTTGAAATTAGAAATAGCACATCGTGAGCATTTTTTTGTGTCTACATCTTTGTGCACCCATTTGTAAAACAGATTTCTAAAAGTAGAATTGCTGGATTAAAGGGTAAGCAGATTTGAGATTTTGACTGACATTGCCCATGGGTTATACAAAATGGTTGCACCCATTTATATTTTCAAACACTCTTTTAGTGAGTAATTTTCCCCAAGAATGAAAGTATAAAAGACAAGAAGTAAAACCCAGTGACCAGAGACCACGATGGGGCATGTAGAACAAAGAAGCAAGAAAACACTTGCAAGTCACTGTACCACCCGCATCCTGCCTGAACCAATGAGTCTGACACCCAGCAGGAAAGGATGGACAAGCTGCTGGTAATTACACACTGAGCAAGTCAGGACTCGGAGCCAGTTTCTCAGTAATAGATACTTTTAAAAAGATGGACGGCTTGGTGGGAGACAGCTTCTTAGCCACCTAGCTGGGTTTTGTTCAAGGATCTCTTTGCTTTACTCCAAGAGAGGAAAGGACATTTACACGAGGTTTTTCTTTCAAAAACAACAAGTACAAAATGTTTGAGTGGTGGTAATTTAATTCTAACACCCTCAGAATTCCCAGAGGAAACAAGATCCAGCCCAGTCAATGATTGAGTCATTTGGGCAGATCGGGGTTAAAGAGGTTGACATCAATAAATTGGCTCTTTCTGGCCTTCCTTAGCTGTATTAATAAAAGTGGCACAAAACATCTTAACCCTATGCTCGTCAAGCTGTTCTTCCCAGATGGGATTTTCTAATAGAAAGAGAAGGAGAGAGAGAGAGAGGAGAGAGAGAGAGAGAGAGAGAGAGAGAGCTGATCCCAGGATAAAATCTCCAAAGTACCATTAAGTACCTACCAAGAAGTTTTCCTCTTGAAAAGAAAGAAGGAAAATTAAGTCTTTAAAGGCATAGTATCCCAGATGTAGGGATGCTCCACTGGTGTTCTCTTTAATGTGCACAAAGCCATCGACAGACAGCACATCCTCCTGCTCTTTCCTGGTGCCCTACTCTGCCAGATTTCCCTTCTCTAGAGAAATGTTTCAGCCCTCAATTCCCTTGACCCCAAATTACTCATACAAGTCTGAGGAAATGCCTGGCAACCCCACAAATGAGAAATGACTTAGACTATGGTTCAATTCACATTTTTCATAAGAGGTACATTCTACAAAGGGCGCATGCGCAGAGTTACAGACTACCCAGTACCGCCAGGTATGGATACTGTTGCTTCTAGTGGAAATGCATAGTAAGTTCCTTCTGAGGCCATGGTCAGGTTTTCATTAGTAGACAAATACACAAGCTTGTTTGGTGTGTGTTTTGTTTAAATATGTCTAATATACTATCGATTCATTTCCACTAGACTCATAGACAACCCGTGACTGAATGAAGCATATCAAACACATGTATTTCCTCTGAAAGGCACCACAGCTTCATTATCTACCAGAAGGTATCCATTCCTCTCTTGATGGGGTTCTAAGCTGATTCCATTTTCTTGCTCTTGTAGTGCAGCAGTAAACATGGGTGTGCAAGTGTCTTATTGTATGTCTTATGGGACATTGCTGGATCACATGGTAGTTCTATTTCTACCCATCTGAGAACCTTCCATAGCAGTTGTACTAGTTTGTGCTCTGAATAAAGTTGTTCTTTCCCCACGTCCTTGTTCGCACATGTTGTCCTTTGTTTTCTTGAGGATGGTCATTCTATATCTAGGGAGAGCTAGAATCTTAAAGTAGTTTTATTTCACTGATGGCTAACAATATTGTACACTTTTTAAACTATTTCATGGTTCTCTGAGTTTCTTCTTTTGAGAACCCTATTCATTAGGTCATTTGCATTTTTCTTATACTTCGTTTCCATATTTGAGAATTTGGTGACAGCAAGATCTTAACAGAGAGATTGTGCTGCAATGTGAGATTTAAACCTGTTCTTTCTCATTATTGTTTAGAAAGTAGACAAGAAAAGCCTTCTGAACATTAAGGAATAGATGTAATAACACCTTTGATCCAATGCTGACTCAGCTCAGCTACTGCCCACCCCCTATCCCTGCTTCTTACATTCCTTTGTCTAAGAGCAAGATTAATGACAGAGCCTGGGGCTGGGCCTTGGCGGCTACAGCTGGGGACAAAGTGACCCCCAACTGTGAAACAAACTAGCCTAGAAGGCAAGAGCCTTCTTATAGAGTGACTCTAAACTCATTTCCACAGTTACCTCAGCGGGCTTTAAAGACTGTTGCCTTGCTTGTTCTTTGACTATTTGTGTTTATTGTCTTGTTTGTTCTTTGACTATTTGTGTTTATTGTCTTGTTTGTTCTTTGACTATTTGTTTTTATTGTCTTGCTTATTCCTTGACTATTTGCATCTATTGTATTGCTAGTCCCTCAACCTAGAACTGACCTTAATACTTGCATGTAATTAAAATGGTATAAAAGCAAAAAGGAGGAGGGGGGATGAGATGGGGGTTCTAGGGGGGAAATGAGGAAAGGGGATGACATTTGAAATGTAAATAAATAAAATATCCAAAAAAAGAAAAAAGCTATACTCATAGAGATCCCCTCAGTGTTCTAGGATGGAATGATTTTTAGTAGCATTTAGGTGAATCTAAAGTGTGACAAAGGCTCAGAACAGCTGGTGGAGACCATTGCTATCTGAGGCCACAGGAGTAGTAATGTACACACTCATCACACATGCCCCGAGTATTTATTCTGCCCAGTTGGAAGTCTCAAAGCCCAGCACATGTAGTGTCCAATCAATGGTACATTTTACTGTATGAACAATGAAGGAGGTTGGAGGCCTTTGTGCTAAAGGAGGTTGTATCCAGTAGAAGTGGGCAAGATGATTGCAGTTAGGAAGACATCCTGAGAGAGCAATAAGAGAAGAACCCCCATCTTTACCATGTCATCACCAGGGAAGGTGACTATTAACACAGGCTCCTGAGCTTCTAGAGTTAGATTCAGAGGGTTTGGAGAGAAGCATTTGGCTTTGCTTTTCTGACACATTCCCGGATGATATCCACCCTGCTAATCAGAAGGGCAGACTTCAATAATTAAGGGCTACCACTGGCCAACAGTCAGGTAAGAGGCAAAGAAGAGATTGGAATAGACTGAGACACTCTGTCCTGATAAACCCAGTACCACAGACAATACAACTGATTTGCTGGGGGAGGGATAAGGTGGAAATTCCTCAGGACAATGAGTGACCCCTTTAAAGTGTTTATTTTCATGCCTCTAAAACATAGAAAATGTTCTTTCTTTTCTCTTTTTGGGTTTTGGCCCTTCCTCCAATCTGACTAAATAGTATAATAAATTTCAGTGCTTTATTTGTTTCACCAAATAAAAGAATGCTTGCCAATATCTGTTGGTCTAATATCAGTGCTCAGTTCCAGCACATCTTGTAGTGGTTATTTCTAGTATGTTCTGGAATCTGTACTTCAGATGCTTAGTCTCTGAACCAACTCACATTTGAAAGGGAATTGCTAGTGCATGTGCTTATCAGAGTTATTGTGCCTGAAGAAGAATGCACAGCAGATGCCGTCCAGGTATCATTCTCTGGTGCCAAAAACGATTTCAATAATCTGTAGCCTCAAAGGCTGATTCCAGTACCACAAATGTTATGAAAAGTATGTCTATTATTGATGAATTTTTCTGGTAGATGAAATCATATAAATTGCTTTAAATGTGTTCTTCATGCAGATAATGAGGTTGGACAGGCCCATTTGTACAAGTTAGTCAGCTGTGTCATGGAGAGACAATAGTTAGTAGACTTAATAGTTCATCAATAGAGACATCTTTTTTGTTTTCTGGCTACATTATAAAGCAGAGTATTCAGACCTTTTCATCATGCCTTTATTTAGAAAATATATATTCCTAGGACTAGTCTCAAACTTTTTGATTGTGTTGGCCAGAACACCAGAATCTGCATTTAAAACTATGACCACAAGTTTAAGAACCAGAGACAGGTAATACATTCTGGATCCCAAACAATACCCAATTAATGTAAATTGCCTTAGCAAGGAAGTTTCACACACATCAGGGTATCCATGCATCTATTTCTAGTCACAGTTACATACTTAATCATCAGATTACTGAGCAGAGAAAGAGGTTCACCCAGACTAGCACCAGCAGTTGAAAAGAGCCCACTGGATTGCATGCCTCTTCCCTCTCAGTCCAGCACTAGGGTCAGGGGTCATCTTGTTGATGGTCCTTTGTTCTGTGGCCATCACTGCACCAAGCTGTTTCTGCTCACAAAACATTATATTGCAGGCTAGCCACTATATATTTGTCAAGTAAAGATATAGGTTAATATAGGTTAAGTCAGTCTAATCAGAAACACCAATCGCCCTATTTTACTTCTTTTGCAGGTACTGGTCACCCACACATGTAGTGAGTCTCCATCCGTAATGGGACAAGCTTTTCAACTTTATGATGCTCTAATAGATGACCTCCACTGGAAATTGCACTCTGGATTTCCAATTTTCATGTTTTCCCAGGCTAATGATATAGATGTGTCCTCTGTCATGATTTTGGGAGCTGCAGCTCATGGTTAACCACAGGTTTATAAGGGAGAAAACAGATACTCAACAGAGCACAGTGGTGCTAAGCTGTGATATTAGGTCATTCAGTGCAATTTGCTTCAGGGCATTTTCAATTTATGTTAGATTGATTGGGATGTAGTCCAGTTTGAGTTGAAAAGCTGTCTGTAACTCTCTGATATTCATTCTCTCTTCTTGATGTTAATGCTGGAAGATTCTAAGTATTGCTTTCCCATTTTTCACTTACCTTGATTGAGGCATAATTAACACACAGTAAACTGAAGATACTTAAACTCTGCAACCTGATGACTTGTGACACATAAACGTTTGTCAAACCATTGCCAAAATCAAGATATATGTCTGTCTGCAGAAATCTGTATGCTCCTGTGACTCTTTCCTCTACCCCTGTCCTGTCCACACTGCCAGAAGTTCTTGAACTAGTTTCTGAAGTGATGGATTCTTGAGAATTTTAAGTAACCGATATGCTCTTTTCCCCTTCTGGCTTTGCCTGCTACATACTGATTTTGAGAATCGCTTGCCAAGTATTGGTAGCTCTTTTTTTTATGTTGTTTAGTTGAACTCATAATGTAGGACTGCTTCCAGGTTCTGGCTGCTACAAGTGAACCCACTGTAAACATTTGTATACCCGTTTTGTGTGGAGGGATGCGTTTTCAATTATCTTGGTAAATAACTCAGCGTACAATGCCTGGACCAGATGGCAAATGTGGGTTTTCTTTTTATGACACTGATAAACCCTTTGTAAAGTGATTTTAATCCACCAGCTGTGTGAGGGTCAGTTCTGTCATATATTCGCCAGCACTTGATAAGATCTCTCTGTTATGGAGTTCCACAGAGTTTCAATTGACATTTTATCATAATTTGAAATTAAGAGTGGCCAATGTTATTCTGGTTTTTTAAGAGAATGGAAAAATGAGATGTAAATATGAGAATCTAGTCAAGTTTATACCAATCCCTGTCAAAACTCCAGAGCAAGCAGTCAAGCAAGCAGCTAGTAAATATTGTTATAGACTGGCAGGGTTGCTGCTGCCCGGGGCTTAGTCTCAACAGCTCATACTGAGTGGGGATTATTAATATTTTGCTAAGGAATTATTAGGTCAGGAAGATAAGAGTGGGAATGTAGGCTATAATGACTACATACAGTCATCAGTGCTTGGCAGTGGCTTTCCGTTATGAGAAAGGCTCTTGTGCACCTAGGTGGCTCCAGCCAGCTCCTCTGGGTCTGCCTTTGTTTGCCAGCCTTGTATCTCCTCGCTCTCATTCTGCAGCAGCAGGGAGTTCTTCGCTTGCCTTTGGGTAGCATCCAACTCCTGCAACCACCTCGTGTTTCATGACACTAATTTCTGTTTCAGTGTGTACTTTTCCACTCACAATGGCTCCCTTCCAATCTCCTACATGTTTTTCCATTTAATCTAGTTGTCAACTCAGGGTATTTTTATGAAAAATCACTTGTACGTTGCTTGCCCATAAATTTTTATAATTTTCTAACTGGCTTAAACATAATGTCCCGTTATACCCTTACTCATTATGTTACCTATTGAATATTCAGTTTGGGGACAATCTTCTAATGCTAGTCAGAGGACTTAAATCATTTTATACATAATGAGTTTTGTTATGCTGTTCATACTGTCTGTATTAACCTTGACCCGAGTTAGCCTTGTTTTTGGTTTTATTTGTGTCCCTTAATCCTAAACCATTTTGAGTTTGAGCAATATTTAATCTGCACCAAGTCTATTATTTTAAAAGTTGAATAGCTTCCCAAACCTGTTTCAATTGTCAGCAAGAAGTAAATTAATGTTGATTTTCCTGAGTTAGGAAAGGGAAAAAAATAATCTCCTTATGGATAAGACTTGGTTATAGGGTTTTCCCCTAGAACTCCCAAAATGTTTCTACAAATTAAAGAATGTAATACCTTGCTGCAGACTCCTAGTGGTTCTTAGAAAAGAAATGAATGTCAGCAGAGTAAAAATAAACACATTATTATCGTTTGAGTTAAGGACAAACAGAAAAATTGTTCATGATCATCTTTTTTTCTAGATTAAAAAAAAAAACCGTCAATAAGGTACCCACTCCCCAAACTCCCATCTAATGAGCTAAAGAATTCAGAGGCCATCCAAAGATTAAAATTCATCACTGAGATTGAGAAAACAACCCTGTATGCAGTACTCAAGGCCAGCTAGAATGATGTCCTTAACTGGAAGTATAAGACTATAGAAGTTTATCTACTTAGAAATATAAGACTAATGATTTGGGGCCAGGGCAGTCTCTGGTCTATAAAGGCAAGTTCCCTTACCTTATCAATACACTATAAAACAGTGTTCTAAATGTACTTAAGAAACTAACTTGAAGTACTTAAATAAAATCACATCCAAATAAGCTAACAGAGATGGGCCAGTTTCCTGTCCCCATCCGGGAATACAATGTGTTTTATGGGGTTTTGTTGTTTATTACACACTACAGTTTGAAATAGTAGAGTTCATAGAAACATTTCTCAAAATACAGTATCATAATCAGCCAAAGAGCTTGTTGGACATAAATTCTTGTAACCACCCCAGAGCTCCTAGAGATATGGAGAGACAGCCAAGGAATTCAAGTAACTCAGTTTCAGTAAATTTGAATACTTCTACTTTATACCTCTGAAGAGAATGTGCTGTGAGTACAGCCTAGCTCTAACATATGAGATGTTCCAGATACGAGGGTACACTACATAACGTTTTACATTTTGTGATCTGTAAATCATGCTGCTATGTGGTCCTAAGCCCACCTACCACTGGGAATTTTTAACAATGAGAAATTGTATTAAATCGAATGTTAAATATACAGTATATAAAGCCTCTTACATTCAGCTTCATGCATATGGACATCATGATTCGTCCTTACACTGGTGCTTTGAGAGCAAATATTTGATGGAGCTTTGGAAATAATTTATCCCAAACTTAACCTACAAAACAGATGAAGTATGCCTAGTTTAGTGCCTGACATATAAGAAGCAATTAGTAAATATTTAATGAAATACATGTATGGATAAATGTTACATTACTTCATCTTTTCTATTCCCTTGTAAACTCTCAATTTGCACAGTATAGTAATTACTATTACCATCTGCTGTGGTCCCATCCACAGCTCAAGTATTAAACCATAATGAGTCAATGTGATGTTAAGATGTTGGCTTTAAGAAATGCTAAGATAATAATGATGGCTTTTTTCATGAATGAGGTTAAGCATCTTATAAAAGTAGCTTCTCAAAGAATTTAGCCCTTTGTTTTCACTTGTCTATAGTAAGAGTTTTGGTTTCTTAAGAAACCCAGTTATGTTATGTGAATGTTTTGGTTTTAATCCAAGGTGTGGAATACGGAGTTGTTTCAGTTTGTCTACAGCTGTTAACTATGATTGTCTTGTGCTCTAGAAGGGGCATGATTTTTGCCAGCTGCAGATAGTTTAATTCTGAGGACTCCAGAGACAATTGAAGAAAAAGAAGGAGGGGAAGGTGGAGGAGGAGGAGGAGGAGGAGGAGGAGGAGGAGGATCAAGGCAGTGGTGGCAGCTGCTCCACTCTGCTCCTCCTGGTTGCTGCTGTTGTGGTTTGACAAGAAGAAGTTGGAGATATTCTGATAATGAAGATTGGACTGGCCCTAAGAAACACATATGCAGGAAGTAGTCTAAAAAGGTCTACGCCCCCTTTCCCCTCTAACCTTCGTTCCTCTTACTTAGTATTGGGAGTTTGAAAGGGATTGGGTAGAATAAAGGATGGAAGGGGAAGAGGTATGAGAACATAACAAAATAATAAAACAAATACACCAACACTTGCCCCTCTACTGTCTCCTGTCTGATGACCCATAATCAATGTGCCATCATGGAAACAGAGAGCAGCCCTTCTCACACAACCAAACCTGCTGGCACCTTGACTTTGGACTTCACAGCCCCCATAAGAAAATAATGTAGCTCTTTAGCAATACTTTTGTCAAAGTAGCACAAATAAACTAAGACACTGCTATGGCTTGAATGTAAAAGGTGACTCCCACAGGCCAATGTTTTGAAAGCATCGGGATAGGTATGGCCCTCATGCCTCACTGGACAATGACAGGAGGACCGGAGCCATTACAAGGTCCCCTTTTCAAGATTAGAATCGCCAAGGTCCTTCTATACTTAGAGAAGGGAGGAGATGTCAGGGGCAGCCCTGCTTATACACTGAAGGCCTAAAATCAGCCATAGGCCCAAAATCAGCAATAAGCCTGACATACATACATGCTAACACCAAGTCGTGGGTCTCTGTGGAAAAACATTGAAACAGAAGGCTATAAGCTATGGTAAACAGGCAGCTTTTGTGGAAATTTACCAGCCTGAGTAGTCATAGATCCTGTAAATAGGTAGCCTTGGCGCACAATACCAACTTAGATAAGGACAAGTGAATCATAGGCAGAGGCGTAGTGATCTGTCCCTCAACCTTCACCCAGCTGATACCCTGTTCTGAAAGGTATCTGTACTCTCTGTGATTACCTATGCTCCAGTGTCATTCCCTTCCCCACATCCTGCCTTTTTGTGTTTATAACCCCTGTGTGAATAAGTAAATTACAATGTGATTTAAAGAAAGAAAGAAAGAAAGAAAGAGAAAAGAAAGAAAGAAAGAAAGAAAGAAAAAAGAAAGAAAGAAAGAAAGCAAGCTTGGTTCCTGGCTATTGGCACTGTACTGTTTTGAGAGGTTCTGGAAGCTTTCAGAGATGGGATTTGGGTGGAGCAAGTAGATCACTTGGGGCATACCTCACCTAGATCCTTCCTGTATTCTTCTTTGGCTTTGCTTGTCACTGCTTGCCCTGCCCTCCCCAACAAGAGAGACTGATAACTTTGAAACATGAGCCAAATAAATCTGTCTTCCTTAGTTAGTTCCGATGGGCTTTCTGTCAGCATGATAAGAAAATGCTAACCAGTACAGAAGCCATCCACCAAGATTTCCAGGCCAAAATCGAGAGAGTTGCCCATGAACCACAATTTAATTCATATACAGTTGGTCACTAAGTCCCTCTAGAAACATCCTATTCTGTATAATTCCATAACACATTGATAAAAGGAATAACTGGAATAATTAGATCCAAGACTCTATCTAATAAGGATATAAAATGTCATCCTACAAAATAAAAAATTTTTAATATAATTTAAGAGTTTTATGCAGTTCTTTCAGAAGTACATAACCAACATTTTTTAGAGTAAAGATTATAGATGATTTGAACAAAATGATTAATAAATTCAAACCAGTAGCTATCTATGAGGGGACCTCACTTCTGGCTTTTACTCTGACCTGTCAACTGAATAGAAAAGTAGGATTTAGACATATGTTACTCAATACTTATTTATTTGAACTTAGAAAGTGATGGACGTCATTCATCATCACAGAGGGAAAGAAAAGCACATCAGCTCTGGACCCTATTCCTCTTAACATGCTGAAATTTCTCTTGCAACATTAACAACCTGTTTTGGGGGCAAATGGTTTGATGGTCCAAGGCCAGGTGAACACTAAGCCACTCCTGTGTGATTCTTCTAGAAAGGTAGTTGATATTTCTGCTGATAATAGTACACTTCTCATCAAATGCAATTTTTTGGCCACAGCCAAGTCTCTACCAAAGCTAGGATGTGACAGCCATGTAAATACTGTGTGTCAGTGCTGTTACCTGTTCAGTATTTGAAAAATATATATGTAATTAAGTTTCTCCATGAGTTCCAGCTGACCTTCTGACCTAATTGGTTGAAATTAGTGAAATTAGTATTTCATAGGAAGTTGAATGGAGTTTATCATCCCTGAACCACAGCATATTCTTTAAGCACTGGAGTGAGTATGCATTTAGACAGAGTAGCCTAGTCAGAGATCACTCTACTCAGAAGGTCATTTCTGCCCTCGCCACCAGAGGGCAGAAACTTTACCCCAAACATATCAGCTAGTCTGATTACCTTCAAAAGTAAATAGTGCAGACCCAAGAACTAAATCTTCTGCCTCCAAATAAAAAAAAAAAAAAGTTTATTTTCCTTTTTTAAAAAATTTATTCCTCACAAATGCACTTAGTTGGGACTTAAGTACCTACTATGTTCCAATTATTAGAAAAGACAGGGAAACAAACAAACAAACAATAACAAAGAGTCCCAGTTCCAAAGAAACACCGTTTATTTTCAAGTGACAGGTGAAGTTACATGGAAGATCCCAGTGTTTGCTGCACAGTCTTTAATAACCCTGCCTATCTGACCAGACTTGGCTGTTAACCCTTCTTGGATAGCTGCAGATGCAAGTCTTGGGTTGTGTGCAGTCCTGGGTTTCTCAGATTCACATGAATCTCCAGTTTTGAATTTCTTTAACTCCACAAATATGTCTTTTGTATATGAAATGAAAAGACAGTCACATTCAGTCTTCTCATAGTAGCTTTGTCAATGCTAGTCTTATTATTTTTTTTTCTGCCATAAGTAAATGCTAGCAGGAACCAGAAATGGCTCTCCAGAAACAGATGTTACTCTCATTTGCTTATTAGAATTTGACAGCTATATCTGAAGGTAAAAATGATGCCTAAACTCCTTATGAAAAGAATGCTTCCTAATTACTGTGTCAGGAACTGCGTTAGGTACCAGTGATGCACAGATTAAATATGTCAGATGCCTTGCCTCTGACGAATTCTGCTTCTAAGTCCACCTGTCCCTATGAGTTCCTACCAATTATTATATATTTCAAAAATGTATCTCACCAGATAACATTGCCAGAATGGTAATACAGCTCTAACCTGAGCCCAAAGTAAGTCAGGAGCTTACAGAAACTTGACATCAACAGATAAGTAAGGACATTACACAATAATCATTAATAGAGTCGACTGGAGAAGTATACAGCCTGCCTCTTTGGCTTTATGAACCATACACAGATGCAGGCACTTACCTCAAAGGGAAAAAAGCATGCTTGAAAGATTAGAAACAAAAGTGATATGCCATTATGAGTATATTGTGACACTGAGGGTATAGAGCTGTGTAGAGATGAGTCACATGTTCTGGTATCAGAATACCCAGGCCAGACTAGTTTAACACATCTTTCCTCAGGAGTCTGGAGAATAAATGGTATCACTCAACTCTACTGGAATTGTATTTGTAACATCCAATAACCCTCTATTATCCTCAAATAACCTTGTGAGAAAGAACTACAGCATATGGGGCAATCAAAAAGAGCACTGAAAGCCCAGAATTCTGGATCCATTAGTTAATCTCCCTGGTCCTCAGTTTTCTTAACTCACAATATTTGCATGAATTTGTTGTTTTGCTACAGAGCTCCCAGACACTGTAGTCAGAGCATGTTGCCTGGATCAATGGATGTCGGTTTCTCAGAAAGACAAACCTTCACAGCTCTCGTAGCACATGCATGAAGATAAAATGTTGTTTGTACATATGATCACTACACTTCCCATGGCCAGGATATCCTGGCTGATATCAAGTGGAGAATGCATCTGTAAAGCCTAATTAGTAAGGATCCGAGCATGAGCTCAGGTTCAGCTGATTGCAGAGATGGTACAGATGAAAACAGATGGTTGGATGGAGTCAGTGCTAGGAAGGAGAGAAGCATCTCTCATGTGACTCCTATTCTTTGTGGCTCCTGGTACTTTTAGACATTTCTTTATGTGGCTGGAAAGTGTCCTCATTTGTAAATCATAACCCCATGAAAGAAGTCAGGAACCTACTTTCTTTGTACTCTTTCCAATTAAAAAACAAGTTTGGTGGTTTGTTTTATTGTTGCTGTGACCAGATATTTGACACGAAGCACCTAAAGCCACTATTTAAGGTAAGTCTATCATGGAAGTGTAGAGACATGTACAGCTGGGACCCCACACTTCCTCACATCTTGGTGATGCAGTAAGTGGAACATAATCAGAAGTGGGACTTGGTTATAAATCTTTAAAGCCTCCCCCCACCCCACCCCCGAGATGGATTTCCTCCAGTGAGACTCCACCTCCTAAGGCTTCTACATCTGTGCAAAATAATAGTACCAACACTGAAACAAATGTTCAAACACGAGAATCTCTGAGGAACATTCCACACTTAAACCACAACAATAAGCATGTGGCCTTATCGAGTGACAAATTAGATCCAACAAAGTCTCAATTAAGAAGAAGGTGACACGAAGGGACAAATGGGCATGGAGGATCCAGTCTGATGAGAACTTGGAGAGATCCATTGTTCACAGAAGTGACATCTGGATGGGGTAGAGAGCCTGCTGCTGAAACCAGCGACATTTAGGAGGTAATTCAGAGCGTCTGTGCCAAGTCAGCCCACAGGAAGCTTTCTACCAGACCAGCTGACAACATGGCATGGCTTCAGCACCTAATGCCCTGGCCCTTTCAGATCTGAAGATTGCCTTATTAGCTTTTCTGCATAAACTAACTAGAGTGTATTCAGGGTGTCTGTGACTAAAACGCATAAGCGTCTTTAATGTTACCTTGCTTTTAACTGTACCCCAAAACAGACCATTCAGTGGGGAAACTGAGCAGTTACTACTGCCTAGAGAGAGGAATGGGATGTGTGGGGGTGGGATTCTGTTCCTTCAGTCTATGAGTGTCTATCAATGTCTCATTGATACTGGCTTGAATCAGTCTTCTGTTGACTCCTTGCTAGAGTCAGCTGCTTTACCTACTCAGTAAGCCAGATGCTTTGATACTTAGAGGAACATGCTATTTAATCTGAGACTTCAATGATGGAAAAATACTCTTTTAAAAATTCTGAGGAAGACCCCTCCAAATAGAAGCACACTAAGTAGCAAGTGCGGGCAGGGGTCGAAGAACAGGCATGGCAGTCTCATGTCTGGGATATATAAGGAGGCCACAGTGTTCTGGATGCAATTGATTTTGTCCCGTGGGTAGCTCAGATCATCTGAGAGTTAAAGAGATCCTAGTTCCAGCCCATGTAGAATGGACTGGCATGCCATAGGGCTCTGAAGGAGGAGAGGAGGGAAAAAAGAAGGGAGTGAAGAATGGAAGAAGGAAGGAAGAGAAGGAGGTTGATTTCTGGTGAGCATACATCATTTCATTGTAAGAACAATTTAACAGATAGACACTACAGTCACAGGCTAAACATTTCAAAAGCTAGAGAATAGTTTGGGAGAATAAAATATATGATAGCTAATGTATCAAGTGCTACATCCTACAAGAAATGAAATGCTAACCACTGGGCTACAACAAAGCCATTGCCTAAAGATTTTGAAAGCTAATAAAGAAACGTTACATAACCCTCAATCCCCATACCACCTGCCTGTGAAATGAACCGCTTTGGAAATTCTGCTGAAATAGGATGAAAGGAAGAGATGGGGTGGCAGCATAAGCTCACAGCTCCATTTGTTCCTGAATTGTTAACTTTGAGCCATAACAGGGTGTTCTTATTAGATACTAGCTGTGATTTTTTTTACCCCAACCAAGTTTTTGTGCCAGAGAGAAGGACATCTGGAGTTGTCACCAGTTATTAAAAAAAAAAAAAAGAGTTTTGAAGTGAAGTGCCAGACTCACAAAAGACAATGTGGTACCCAGAGCATTGAGGAGAAAGTGGACACTTCCCTTTAGAAAATCATTCAAGCAAGTGATGGGGAGAAGACAAATGCACACTCATCATGCCAAATGTGAACCATTAAAAATAATCACTGGGGAGCAATGTGCATAAACCAAAAAACATTTGTGTGTGCCTGCACACATGCATGGAAGATGTAATATACATCTGAGAAGCCCATGTTGAGTGAAGTGTCTGCCTTAGTAACTCTCCACCTTATTACTGTTTTAATATTTAATTTTATTATTCTAAATAATGTGTAGGTGTGTGTGTGTGCATTGGTGCATGTGTGTGTGTGTGTTGTGTTGTGTTCAGGTGCCCACTAAGGCAAGACATATCAGATCTCCTAGAGGAGACAGTTGTGAGCCCTGTAAGGTGGGCACAAGGAAATGAACTTGAGTCCTCCACAAGAGTAAGTATCAAGAAGCTCTAAGTGCTGAGCCATCCATCCAGTCCATTCACTTTTTTTTTTTTTTTTGAGGCAGTGTCTCTACCTGAACCCAGAACCCACCAATTGACTAGACTAGCTGGCCACCAACCAACAGGAATCTTCCTGTCTCTGACTCTCAGTACTGGAAACCAGATGCACACTATCATGCCAGTACTAAGAGGACACTGGGGATCTGAACTCAGGGCCCCATGCTTGTGTGACAAGCATTTTACAAACTGAGCCTTCTCCTCAGCTACAAAGCATTTATTTTTAATGCTATTGACATTTTTATAAAGATGCAAGATTTGCTAGAGTCTGACATCAATTTTCTTTCTTTCTTTTTACTCTATGTCTACACGTTCTTGTTAAGGATCACTAAGCCAGTGCATGTCTGTGGCAGAAGGAAAAGTACACAAAGCAATCAGATATTCATTATCAAGTACATACGTTGTATGTATACCAATGACATCGCTCTAAGAATGCAGACAATGAAGTTAAAGTCGACAGAAAATGCAAAATATTTCTAATTTTGAGCCATAACAAAGTTACAAATTCACACGTCTCACATAAACTTCTAATGAGTTTTCTTTGGTTTTTACACATTGTCAACCTGTTTGTAAGAGAATGCAAACTCTCAGGAAGATGTCCCCAGATGCTTGAAAACACATGTGCTACATTTTGATAGTGAGTTTCCCACATGTCCCTGACCATAGTTTTGCATACTCACAGCTTGCAGGGTGCAGAGTCCCACACTTAGAATGTAGACGCTCCTGGGGTCCTTCATCTTGACTTAGCCACATCGGTGAACATTGTCCATACTGTTTTATCTCTACCAACTAGAACAACCACACCACACATAGAGGGCCTCTCCTAACACGGCTGCAGGAGCTCTGCTTAAGCCACTGAGGGTCCGTTCAGATTCTAGAAGTCTTCAAACAGGTGGTCCGATGAATTAAACTCATATAGTAGGAATCCACATAAAACTTCCGAGGTCAGAAACATTATTTCCTCACAATAGTCATCAAGCTTGCATTCCTGAGAAACCACAACAGGCTAGGGCACCTGCACACATACACACACACACACACACACACACACACACACACACACACGCACGCGCGCGCGCGCGCGCGCACACATGCATGCACGCACGCACACACATACTCATTCTTATGGGTTAGATTTTACGAAATTTTGTTAAGAATTTTAATTTACTGATTATTGCTCTTTTGTTTTAGCTTTTTAAAAAGTTAGCTTTACAGAACAAATCAGGATATATTCCTGTGTTTTAAATTTTCTTGAAGAGTTTACATAGTTCCTAGCATTAATCTTACCTTAAATACCTTCTATGACTCATTGCCAATGAAGCCACCAGGACCTATACTATGTATGTGTGGGTCTGAGTAGGAAGGATGAAAGCTATAATCCATTTATTTAATAAACTATCTCATTTAGCTATTTCTTTTTTAGGACAATGGCCACTTACCTGAAATCTCACATGGCTGATTGGCTTTATCTCCTGCTGCTCCTGCATCCCATCCTTCTTCCCGAGTCATGGCGATTCTCTCCTGCTCCTCTCTGTGTCCTAGTCCACACAACTCTAAGTGTCCTGCCTCATCTCCCTTTGCCCAGCCATTAGCTGCTCGCATGTTTATTGATCAGTCAAAAACCAGTTGAGAACAAGGACCTTTAGCATTTGGTCACTCAGATTCCGATTGAATCAAGGCATTAGAACCAATCTCCAACAGAAATGGACATGTTTGTAGGGCATGTGAACAGTGCCATCAGATGGGTATGGGACTGGTGAAATGGGGCACACTCGAACCCCGGGAATCTCAGAGATTTAAGGTAGCAGGAGTGTGGCTGCTCCCTCCTTGCCTCTGTGCCTGCTCTGGAGCATGTAACCACAAACCTCAGCTTAAGTGAGCATGGGTTTCAGTCACACAGCACAGCACCTGCAACACGTCTCCATGATAATGAAGCACCTCAATAGCCTTAGCCTCAGCTATTCCTTCCTTTCCTGTATATTCTCATGCCCTTCCCCCAAAATTATAGAATCCCTGGTTTACCCAGAATAAAGCATATGCATTCACATCACCCCCAATAATGAAGTACAAACATGTTAAAATTGTCCCAACTGCTTCATTAAAGACCGCCATGGGGAAGGCCTTTGCCTAAAAAGGCCATAACACTGAGACTTCCCAAGAAGGGCTTCCCTTATCTCAGGCACTCTCCACTTGGTCCCAACTGGATAGGAATCTTGCCCATCCAAGACTCTGCATTTCCTTTCTGGCCTGGCATGCAGTGGCATCTGATGCCCCTGCCCCTGGGGGAGGAGAGTAGGCAGGGATTCAGACTACAGACCCTGTCCAGGACTTTGCCCTGTCTTCTCCAAGCCTGTGTACCAGCTGAGCCCAGGCAACCTTCCAGAAGAGAGGCAGAACACAGGACCACACTGTTCCCTATCCTGACAGTAGTGAGAGTTTTGCAGGTATATACATGTGACATGCTCACTGACTTCAGACACTAAATGTGTATAGACTACTGTATGTAAATTATGGTTCAATATATCTGTTAAAGAAAAAAATAATAAGGCCTAAGGATTTAGAGAGGAAGACTAGTGAGTAAGACATTTGCTGCCCAAGCCTCAGGCGCTGAGCTTGTATATCTAGCACGTGTGTGAAATCCAGGTATGGTGTACACATGCATAACCTCATCAACGGTGTGCACACAGATAGTTGGACCACAGAACCTCATGGACCAGTCAGAGTAGCTGAAATGGTGAACTCTGGTTTCAGTGAGAGACTCTGTCACAAATAATAAGGTGGAAAGTGATTGAGGAAGACATACTGATGTCTGACGCTGACTTCCACATGCATTCACTAAAAACTATACAGAGAGAGAGAGACAGAGAGAGAGAGAGAGAGAGAGAGAGAGAGAGAGAGACAGAGAGACAGATAGACAGACAGACAGACACAGAGACACAGAGAGAAGACAGATGCAATGGCTGGCTCATGGATGCTCAGAACATGGGCATGTCTGGATATTGGGTTTTCCTTGAAGAGGCAGCCTCCCTCCTTCATCCAGATGCTATACAATCCTCTCTGCTTTATGTTCTGTGTCTCTTTGATCCTCTACTGCTCTCTATCAACATCATGTTTCTCTGTGTTGTGTCCTAAGAAACTATCACTCAGATTCTGGTGGCCAAGAAACCAAGGAGTCATGAGAGAAAGCAATATGGCAGGAAGTGTCTTTGGATGACCCAAAAAAATGAGGACTGTGGCTGAGGGTTCTTCTTAGAGTCATCTTGTCTTTACTGGCCCCAGCTAGGAAGATGCTCAACCTGCCCAGGCAATCTTCTTCTGAGGAAAGCTGCAGAAATATACTCAGCAGCTGTCCACTCCTCCTCAGAGTCAGGAACCCTGCCTCCATCATAGAGCCCTGCAGGTCTTGCTGGTGGACAGAAACAACAGGCAGAGACTGGCACATGGCTGAGCTAACCCCTAAAGTACAGGGTTTCTCAGTAACAATTCACAAACAACAGAAACAAAAAAAACTGTTACTGCATTTTTTCCCTGTAGTCAACTCCTAGATTGAAGAACAGGGAAAAAGACAACATGCCTGCGAATCTTTGTGTGTTAGTACAGATGTGTGAGAGGAACAGAAGGAAAACTACCATTTAGAAAGAGCAATTCACACTCTGCTCTCTCCAGCAGCTAATGGCCACAGCTACAGAAGGAGGCTGCACTTATAAAGCAAAGAGCGAGTGTGGACTCTCCCTGGAAAAGCACGCCCTCATCGCAGCTTTTTCTCTTGACTGTTTGGGAGCAGCTCGGCCCTGCAGTGCAATCTGTTTCAGTTCCTTGGGCCGTTGCCTCTGCCGAGAAATTCCTTGTCGTCTCTGCCCTGTTTGTCATCCCACTGGCCATTTCCATGTGAAGAATTAGGAGCCTGTTGCCAAGCACAGGAAAAAAAATAGAGGATCAAATACTTATCGGTATCAAACTCACTCAGATCTTTATAAAATGTATGGCAGACATGAGAGACACTGACCAAACTCAAGCCATTTCTCCAACAGGAAGCAAGGAGACCTTGTAGCCTCTCACTAAAGCTTATATTCTAATTTCAAAGAGTTTTTCCCCACCTTCAAGGAGTCTTCCAGAACCAGTAATGTGACATAAAATGAATGCTGCAAAATCAGAGGCAATAGAGACAGCTGGAAAAGAACAAATATAAATCTAAGAACCATGAGTCCTGACTATACCGAAGAGAATGTTTTGTACTATGGCTGGGTAGCAGCCACTGAAAACTGGGATACTTCACTCTATGTGTGCCTGTGTGTAGTACTTACACCCCCCTCTTTCTCTCTCTGTCTGTCTCTGTCTCTGTCTCTGTCTCTGTCTCTCTCTCTCTCTGTCTCTCATATACACACACATATTCTCTCTCTCTCTCACACACACATTTCTTCTCTGTGGCACACACAAACATAGACACACACACACAATCTATGGAGACTAAAAGCACAGAAATTTTGAGTCATTTAATTGCTCATCCTTGATATTTGCCATCTGGGTAAGCTCTGAATCAGAGCTTCCTCATTAGTATGAAGGAATGACACTGACATCTGACCTGTTCCTTTATCATAGTATCATAAAACTGAAGTTAATACAAAATGTGGTTATTGTAAACAATGGTGTGTTTCACTAATACAATTATCTATGGAGTAGCAAAGGACTTTTAATGAAGGAGCAATGTGCTTTATTCACTCACAACTGTCTATGTACAAGGCATTCTTTTGTGTTTCACAATAAGTAGTCTTTTTAGTATTTTAGATACCTGGATAGTTCTCTGCTTAGACATGAAGATTTTACTGTTTTATGTTATATATACATATGTGTGTGCTATATATGCATATATATTACAAGGATATGATTATATTAATGTTATTGAAGAGGCTCCAACTTTTCAATAACTAAACTAATTATAAGTTGGTTAATTAGCAAGCAACATAATAATCAAAACTACATATGAATAATATGACTTACCAAGAGACTTAGTGTGTGAAAACACTAGACCACCAGTTGTTCTCTGTGACTTCAAAATTTGGGAAAGTTCAAAATTTTGGAAATTAATTCTCATGCTTTGCTATCAACTGCAGCAGAGCTTCCAAGCTATATGATCTTTTACGTTATACAATGACTTGATACCTACATGGTGAAATCTTCATCGTCTAGGGGTCTCGGTCCTCCAAGTGCTTCAATGTGCTACTTCTGTCTACATGCTCCATCCAGTCTATTTAGTAAGCCCAAAAAGTTAAAAACAAGAGTTCAGAAGTTATGCCCAGAGCCTCGACGCTTGATTCAAATCATCACTGTGTCTTCTTCTTATGTAGGAACAAGGCACAAAGAGAAGAAGGGAGGTCATGAGGTCATCCTAGGCTGACCAGACTTTACCAGGACTAACTGGGAGAAGTGAAGGAATGAATGTGTTTTAGCCATTTTGTGTTGCTATAACAAAATACTTGAGGATGGGCAGCGTGAAGTGAAGAGGTCAGTTTCGCTCTTAATGCTGATAGGCAGAAGTTTAAAAAGGATGTACCACCAGGGCCTAGAACCTTATTTGGGTCATTAAAACAAAAGGAGAAATGACTTGTGATATCTGCCAGTGCTTCAGGAACTCACACTAAAAACCAGTGAAGAATGATGTAGGCTCCATGTCTTTCTTTCTGCATAATTTAGAGCTTAAATAAATAGACAAATTAACTTTAAGTCAAATCAAAATAACCACTCACAGAATGTCATATTCATGAGATGGCTTCAAACAAAGGTTTTAAATAAAATATATAAAGCTTAGTAACTCTGTGCTCCTCAGTAAGTTTCCTAGGAAAATTTTTCCTTTTAAAGTACAGAATGGTGCTGTTCCTATGTTTTATTATATATTTTACTGCATCTTTCTGTTTACAAATGCAAATTTTAAAATGTTAAAGAAGCATAATGACAAAGTGGCATTTGGCAAGATAAATATACACAGTGTTTAGGTCCAAGTTTTTCATTGCCATGTGTGCTTCATATGACAAGAGACGGGAACTGCATGCCTTCTGCTCTCTTCTCTCTCTGAACAGGAGCAGAGATCCACTGATGTATTTGCCACCTCCATGTTTGCAAGTACTCCATGAGAATATCATCTATACCCTGAATAATCTGCCCTGATACCCCATTCCCATGGCGGCCACAGCACAGCCCTCAAGAGGAAGCGTGCAAACTGCGAAAGGAACAGCTTCCAGGTGGCCCCGAAGCCTGATGGCTGACATTTGGCTGGATTAAAGTAGAAATTTCATCAATGGTGCTAAAAAGAATTCCGACTCCAGCCCTTGGGATGAACGTCAAATATCTCCAAGAGAGGCAGAAAGACTTAGGCTAATGAAACATTTGCCAAATGCAACAACAACAAAAAAAAGAGCTTTAGTCATGCCCTAGCAGCCTTCACCTGGGAAGTCTGCCCCTCATGGCTGAGCCCAAGCTCCTCCATGCCGCTTCCTTTGGGTTCACTCAGGGATAGCATAACCAATAATCATCTCTTCAGAAACCCATGTCAGCCGGGCGTTGGTGGCGCACGCCTTTAATCCCAGCACTTGGGAGGCAGAGGCAGGCGGATTTCTGAGTTCGAGGCCAGCCTGGTCTACAGAGTGAGTTCCAGGACAGCCAGGACTACACAGAGAAACCCTGTCTCGGAAAAAAAAAAAAAAAAAAACAGAAACCCATGTCCTTCCACATGATGGTGCCGCTGTGTTTAAACAGGACTTAACGTCTTTAGAAGGGGCACAGAGGCAAATCCCTGTAAAATCTGTATTCTTTAGTGTTTGTAAACCAATCATGACTGCGTCTTCCTCTTACGAAGGGACAAGGCACAAAGAAGGGAGGCTGTGAAGTCAATCGTCCTAGGCTGAACGGGATTTTACCAGGACTAACTGGGAGAAGTGAAGGAATGAATGTATCTTAGCCATTTTGTGTTGCTATAACAAAACACCTGAGGATGGGTAGCCTGAAGTGAAGAAGTCAGTTTCGCTGACACTAGTAGGCAGAAGTTTAACCAGCATGTACCACCAGGGTCTGTCCAGAGCCTCCTGGCTACATCACAAGATGGCAGAGAAACAAGAGGGAACCAGTCGCAAGATGGATGAAGAGTTTCTGTGCATAAGCAAGGAAGGACCATAGTGAGGAAAGCTTAGGCTCACTCTATTACAACAGCCCCCTTTGATGGAAACTAGAAGATGCATATCACACCCAAGACAGGTTGCACAGTCCTGTAATCCACCTGTGAAGATGGAATGTGGATCGCTGTAAACTAATGGCCTTTTTTTAGGTCCCACCTCTGAAGTTCCCACTGCCTCATCACTCCTAACCTGGGTACCATTTTCCACCACATAAACCCAAAGGACAAACCACAATCCAAGCCACAGGAGAAGAATTATACACCTTTTTCCTGTATTCTTTATTTCAAATAACTTTTGAAAAAAAATGGGCCAACAGTTTAACTCTTATATATCTGGGTACTATGAAGGATAGGTCATCTTTTAATTTTTTTTTCACTTAAAATTTTAAATTAGCATATACAATATTAAATTTCACTATGGTAATTTTGAAGAAAGTCCTTTGATTCTTCTTTCCTGTTTCTCCCATCCACCTAACCAAGTCTCCTTCTCTATCCCACTTATATAAAAATTATGTAAATGTTATAAGCTAGGATACACATATGTGAGTCAAATGATGAGAACTGTAAAGTGGATAATTACATAATAGAAGTGTTCACCCCCAAAAATCACTAGATTGGAATCCAGGTACCTTCATAAAGTCACCAGAGATGAGAGCTCTCATGTAGTCTATAAACCCTTGGTTTTCTTCATGGTTTTGAGCTTTGAGCCCATCATACATAAATAGCATAAGAAAAGCCACCCCAAAGGCAGCATCAGGAAGGTTCCTGATTCTCTCCCTGAGCATCTGCCATTGGGATGAACACAGTCCTCTCAGCTAAAAACGCTGGCCCACCTCCCATTATCTCCTGAAAAACAGGAGGAAATAAACTGTTTTCAAAGGTGAAACCTCACATTTGGACTTTAATGAGCTCCAAGAAATCTCTGGGTCTGGTTTGTACTCAAAAGATACAAATCTTGTTTAAAAAAATTCAAAATGCCTTGACTTGGAAATCGTGTCAAGAATTAATTGGGATGCAACTTTATTAAAGTGGCGCAGCTTCAGTGTGGTGTGCATTATATTTAAAACATAACAAAAGCTGCAACCAACAAGCTCCTGAGTATGTGTCGTCCATCCTGGAGCACAGTGTGATAGCTCTGATCAGTTCTCTCTGGTCCATGAGACCACACAGCCTCATGGACAGCGATCCAAGGACAAATGAACCATGATGCTTCCAAGTGAGATAGGCTTCGTGAGAAATGGTTACAGTGCTGGTCTGTATGCTATTATTTACAGAGAACCAGTCATATTTTCTAAAAAAAAAAAAAAAAAAAAAAGAAGGAAAAAAGTACCTCCAAAGCAGAGATTTTCTGTTATTCTCTCTCTCTTCTTTCCTTGATTTATCCGTTGTAAGACAGCAGAGTCCTGTGTGAATGTGGTGATTGTCCAAGCTATAACTACACCACCTCTGTTACAAGCAGGGGAGGCCAAAGAAATTGGAGTTAAAAATCAAGGACTATGGATTATTAAAAGGAATTGACTCAGGTAGGAGAAAAGAGGAAAATCTTGAGCCAATGCAGCCATCTTGTAAAAATAGCATCAAGAAGACAACAACTACCTCTTATGTAAGGTTAGTGAAGCAGAAAGTCAGGAGCACTGGTCCCTAAGTCACCACACAAGTCCTCACTAGCCTTGCCCACCTCTAGAATTCCTTTATTAGAGAACAGTTCACCTGTGTCATCCACGTCATGGTCACTTTGGGTCATTCTTTCTAGGAGTCAAATTGAATCCTGTTTCCCTATTAACCTCAATGTTTTTAATAGTCTAAGCTTAGGGTGTTAAACATCTTTTTAAATGTTTAACCAAGATGATTCCAACAATGGGTGATTAGTATCTAAGCTTGATCACTTCATAAGGATTTATAAGCCTTAAGACAGTCTTAATTTAAAAAAAAAAATGAGGAGGGATTAAGAATCCTTCAATGTATCACACTTGTAATTTTAAAGGAAACTAAAAGGGATTAATAATATAAGTCATGGATAACGGCCTTCAGAAGGGAGGAATCACAAAAAGAAAATGATCAAAACCCTGAAAGAATAAGCGAAGTAAAGACAGAAAGGGAGGGGAGAACAAAGGATGGAAGAAGGAAGGAAAGGAGGGGGAGGAAGAGATGGAGAGAAGGAACTGGAAGGATGTATGAGAAAGAGTGTGTATGTGTGTTGTGGTGTGTGTGTGTGGTGTATGTGTGTTCTATGTGTGCATAGTGTATACTATGTGTATGTAAGTGTGCCTGTGTGATGTGTGTGCATGTGGTGTGTATGTGTGGTGTATGTATTTTACGGTATGGGGTCTGTGCATGTTTGTGTGTGTATGGTGTGTAGTATATGAATGTGTATAGTGTGTGTATGGTTCATATGTGGTGTGTGTATGTGGTATGTGTAGAGTGAGGGGTGGTATAGTATGTATGTATGTGTTTGTGATATCCAGTATGTGTATATTATAGTTGTGTGTGTGTGTGTGTGTGTGTTATATGTGTGGTGTGTGTATGTGGTATATATGGTATGAGGGGTAGGGTAGTGTGTATGTGTATGTATATGTATGTGTTTATGTGGTATATGTGTATGTGGGGTGTGTGTATGCATAGTGTCATGGTGTATGGGGGTTTACACGTGAGTTGTGGTTACACCCTTTGTGTGTGTGTGTGTGTGTGTGTGTGTGTGTGTGTGTGTGTAGAGCAGACGTTGACACTGGGAGGGAAGGGGCAAGGGAGGATGGGGGAGAGGGAGGATAAAGGAGATAGGCAACTATAATGCACAGAAATCCTGAGCAGCAAGGGCAAGTCTTCTGCCATATGACTAGAGAGCTGTGGAGTGTTAAGATGAATCTGGTGTAGCCACAGGAGAGAACACATATTTAACAGGAACATTTAACCAAAATAGAATCCGTTCAGTTTTACATTTTGGAGCCTGAAAAACCAAGCTCTTAGCTAAGCTTCCTCTAACAAGTCTCCAACTGTGCTGCAGACCTGGAGGGATGGATGACACAGTCACAGACCTGCTATGGTCAGCTGTGAGCACTGTGAGGTTCTCCATCATATTGCCATGTACACACTGGGAGCCAGCATCAACCAGACTTCTTGCTCAACAACAAGTCCTATTTCTTCCCAGTGATCTCCTCTGATGTTCGTAGAACATCTTCCTATCAGGTAGACTTAGGTGTTGACTTCTAAGCTGTAAAGTAAGCTTTAAAACAATTTGACTCCAAACACGGAATCTTCTCAAAATATGATAGGAGACATCCCCCAAAGGGTTTATGTCTTAGCCCATAGCTTCCAAAGGTGAAGAGTTCAGAAGGCTATGTTCTTTACCATGGAAGGAAAATAACTGGTTAAAGACTTTAGTCAATTGGTAAAAGTCAGCTTCAGACTGCAACTAGAGCCAGCCCAGGACTAATCTTGGGAAAACTCTGGCATCTACAAATTCAGGATGCGATGTGTTCTTCCATTCAGAAAAGTTACTGAACACTAATTAAATGCCAGGCCCTGGTAGATTACCAGATAAAACAATCAGGACTTGAAAAAGCTAGATTTAAGAATAAATCCTTGAGAAGCTGTTTTCCCTGCAGCCATTTTGAACCCAGCTTCCTAATCCCTTTCCCAGTATCTTCCAGCTGTGTTTGGTCAAATGATAAAGGGTGCTAATAAAGGAAAAGGGCCCACATAATTAAACTTCCTAGAAATATGACAAAGAAGCCTGAGCAAACGGGTTTGTCAAAGGTGAGATTCCACAGTGGTCCTAATGCATCATTCTCACACTCCATTTCTCCAAAAAGAAAGCAGGGCATGTGCCTCATATATCTGAAACTTATATACCCACAGGATGTTTCATGTACAAATGTACAGAACTAATGTTCCCAGGAACGGTTTTTAAACTGTTTTCTTGGGACCAGGGAAATGGTTCAGTGGGTAAAATGCTTGTTGTGCAAGTATGAAGAGCTGAGTTTGGATCCCCAGTACTCAGCATCCTAACTGTACCGGCATATGCCTGTAACCCCAGCTCTGGGATGGAAAGGGATAGATAGGCAGCCTCCTGGAGCTCACTGGCCAGACAGTCTAGCCAAAATGATGAACTATAGATTCAGTGAGAGATTATCTCAAAAAATGAAAGAGAAAGCTATAGAGGAAAGCACCTAAGATCAACCTCAGACTACACAGGCGCACACACACACACACACACACACACATGCATACACCCACATGCACACACGCATGCACACATATGCTCATACGCACACCTGCACATGCTCACACTCACATATACATTTCCTTAATAACTCTGCAACAAAATTGACTTTGTCCTTTGACCGTGACTGCATAGAGAAACATGGGAGCAGTCACACAGCTTGTGTTGGCTTCTAATGCTTTTATTGCTTAGAAAAGAGGGTTCCTTACTCTCCAGGTGAGAACAGCAGACAGACCATACCCAGCATCTGAGAACACCACAGCTCAACAGTCCTGGGTTATTAGCACCTAGAGAATCCACTAAAAGAAAAAAAAAAGAACATTCTGATTCACTTTCTAAAGCGATCTGACAGTATAGAACTATACAAATTGTGGGTCACCAATTTGATATTCTATGAAGGCCTCTATACACAGAAAAAAATTAATGAAGGATTCTATTCAAAAGAAAAAATTTCTGTCTTACTGAGAAAATAATAAAACATATAATTCATATGCTTTTCAAATTACTCACAAAGAACATGGCATGGAAAGCAGTAATTTAAAGCCCTTTCTTCAGCAAACCTTTCATTACACAGTGTTGAAAATAGTAGCAAATAGCTCTAATTTCAATCTTACCAGTTCATCCCCCTATAGGATACTTATGAATAGGTTAAAAAATAGTAATACACACAGAGAGAGAGAGAGAGAGAGAGAGAGAGAGACAGAGAGGGAGAGAGGGAAGAGAGAGAAGAGAGGGAAGAGAGGAGAGAGAGGAGAGAGGGGAGAGAGAGCAGAGAGGAGAAGAGAGGGAGAGAGGGAGAGAGGGAGAGAGGGAGAGAGGGAGAGAGGGAGAGAGGGAGAGAGGGAGAGAGGGAGAGAGGGAGAGAGGGAGAGAGGGGAAGTAGGGAGAGGGAGAGGGAGGAAGGGTGAGAGAGAGAACATACACAACCACTCATGAAATATGAATAATTAATACAGGATGAAGGCAACGCCTTTAAAAACTGATAGAGACCACAGAAACCCTTAGAGAGATGAATGGAAGTCTTGTTCAAGGAAGGCACCAAATATAAGGAAATATTTTTAAAGAATGTGTGACTCATCCTCCATTTCCCAGAGGCCAAAGTCGGGTGAACTTGAGCCTCCCTTCATCTTTAAGAGCCTGCCTTCAAATATCAAAGATTGGGGGAACATTTTCTTCTATCTCTCTTGTTAGTAGATGGTGCTACAGCAACCTTCTTTTGGACGTTCTTCTTAAAATAGACACAGTGGGTAAACCCTCGAGATACATGGTTAAATGGCTCTATTTCTAAACCTTGGAAGGTATTTTACTTCAAATAAAAAAATGAACAGCCTTGAAACACACAAACAAAATAACTTCTGATTGAAAAAAAATTGTTATGGTATTATGGGTCTATATGAAAGATTTTTATCAATTCAATGTGTCTAGTAGACATGTAAATATTGAGCCATATCAGCAAAACCGTACTTCAAAACTCACTGTGAAGCAAATGCATGGTTTCCCATCTCTAATCTATATGTGAAAGATGGATTAAGGAAGTGAATAAGTTGTCCTGTCTTTGAGTTGACAAGCCTTTGAGGAGAAGAGAGCACACTTGGAATGAGAGTTGTAACAAGTAAGGCCCCAGTCACAGCCTCGACAATGGTAGAAAAATTATCCCCACAAAAAAGAATCAGCGATGACATCCAGGTTTTGGGTGTGATTCAGAGACACCAAATGGGATGCAGAGGAATAGAGGAGAAAGTGAGGTGCCCTTCTAGGACCCAAACTGAGAGAGAAACCAGGAGACAAAGAAAAGAACTGAGAAAAAGCCAAGAGAGGGAGTTACCCTGGGCAGCCTTGCGATTGCTCCCGAGTGGAAGGAAGGGCCACATCAGTTGCCTTTCACCATGTCTGTCTGTTATGCCCGCATCATAGAATGTGTATTCCTCTACTGGCCAAAGTATTACAGTCAGTTTGCTCATGAGTCTTTTCCTTCCTCAAGGCCCAGGACTTTTTTATTTTGTAGCTCCCAGAATAGCAGGAAGAGAAGGATGTCTGCCCCAGAGCCTTCTCACTGACAATCAAAAGAAGCGGCTTAGAGTCCTGAGGACAGAGGAAAGGAGAGGATTCATCAACAAGTCTAGAAGGATCCAGGAGTCACAGCAGAGGTCTAGGGATCACTAAAGTCGCACAAGAAAGCTGAGAAGAAAACTCTAAAGGCTAACTCATCCATCCTTAAAATGGATGTTTTTGTCCAATTTCCTCCTTTAAAAGATAAAAAACCGATAGCTGAAAAATAATGCAGCCTTTGTTGAACATCAGCGGTGCTCTCCTGGGAAATGTTAAAGTCTTCGTCTAAATAGACCAGCAGAAGTATTTGAAATGGTGAAGGGATCACTAATTATATTCACATCTTGCCAAAGGAAGAATGGAAAGGAATGTGACTCATTTGTTTTCTGACTACAAAGTTTCCATCTAAACCACAATCATTAGTAGCCAAGCTGCTGGAGGGAGAAAGTCTGGGCTTCCCACGGGTCACAGGGCACTCACTCTTCTTGCATGGTACTTTAGGAAACGTGCTAGGCTAAGCATCACCACAAGGTAGGCAGTTGCTGGAGGATTTATGGCAGCCATCCTTAGCTTCCATTACCTTGCCTGGATCAGTGCTACTCTGTTTGTTGTGTTGACAACTTTACAAAATGGTGCTTCTGTGTAATTATCTTCCTCTGAGGAGTGGTTCTCCACCTGTGGGATGCAATCCCCTTGGGGCTTGAATGCCCTTTCATAGAGGTCGCACATCAGATATCCTGTATATCAGATATTTACATTATAATTCATAACAGTAGCAAAATTACAGTTATGAAGTAGCAATGAAATAATTTATGGTCATGGGGAGCACAATATGAGGAGCTGTATTAAAGGTCGCAGCATTAGGAAAAATTGAGAACCACTATTGGAAGGTCTTCCTCTTGAAGCATTATAATATATATATATGTATATATACATATATATGTGCATATATATAATTTACAGTAAAAAATAGAGAGCAATTGTCTTAATGTTTACCCAAATCACACATTATAGCTCTTTAAAAAGATGAATGGATAGATAACCAGCTATAGAGAGGCAAACACTTTATGAGGCCATGACCCAGCCTAAATGCATTAGATATTTAAGCAGTAGATACATCACCCAATTTCTAGGCTGTTAACTACTGAACTATATTTAATTCCTTGAAGAATTGAAGTCCCTCTCTTCTGTGCTTTTCTGAGTCACTGTGACCATCTTAGTTTATTTGTCTCCCTCACTAGATGACAAGTTGCTTAGGCTGTTTTGTGTACCCCCAGCCTTCTGGAGAGGGATCATAAAACAAATCCCCTAAGACTTGAGGGCAGGAATTTTTAAAAGAGTGTATAAAATAATGTAACAATTGGAGGGTGCTGCGTAGTATCATGTCCTTCAAAACAAGGTATGAAAGTCTATATTGAAAAGTTTGAAACAAAGTCCAGGCAATTCTCATTATATTCACAGCAGTTGTGGTCTACAAAGCTATTGTGTATGCAGAATTAACCAACACTGTGAGCTCCTAAGGGAAATAAATAAAAGATCAGGTTACTGGGAACTTTGGTCACACTCACATCAACTGAAGCACCATTGGTGATATAGGTTCATTGGCCAACTTCCGTTTAAAATAAACTGGTCTCATCAGCATTGAAAACCTGCACTTGAGCACAACCCTTTTCAATATAAGAATCTGCAAATATTTTGTAACCTCGTCTACAGCGTCCAGCATCCAGAGCTGAAGAATCTGCCTCATCTGCAAGTTTAACATCCTTCAAACTGTATCACATCTTAGAGCATGTACAGCACCACGAAATGCTAGCCAAGAAGAGCTTCACATTCTCCTGACCCCGGAGAGCATGACTATAAATTGTCTTGGCTTTCAGCCTCACACCCATTGTGTTCACTATGCTGAATTCACAAATCCAGCTGCTCTTCTATCTCCTGCATAGCTTTATCATATCCAGAGACAGTGCTTTAGCACTTTGGGAAGTGGCATCATGCCCATAACGGCCAGTTTCCCCTTCCTTTCTCTGCATAACCTATAACATTGGTTCATTAACATGGAGCCAGTGACCAACAGCACGGTAACTCATAGCTCAACAAGATTATCTCACACAGTGGCTCTCAACCTTCCTAATGCTGTGATCATTTAATATAGCTAGTTCTTCATGTTGTGGTGAGCCCTAACCAAAAATTATTTTTGTTGCTATTTCATAACTGTAATTTTACTACTGTTATGAATTATATATACATATACATCATATACACATACATATATCTGATATACAACCCCGGTGAAGGGTTGTTTAACTCCCAAAGGGGGTTAAGAACTGCTGATCTAACACATGAGTTTTTCCATAAGGTATATAACAGCCTTCTTGTGCTTAGTAAAGACACAAAATGGTGATTCACCACATTACCTGAGGACATTTTGAACAACAAAATTACTAGGAAAAAAAGCAAAAAAAAAAATTGTAAAAGAAAAAACTATCATTAAATGGAGTGTGAACAGAGTACCACTTTACAGCAAGAGTTACACCAGGCAATACATCAAGTCCTCTGACCTCAACAGAGGCAGTAGCATTGGGCTGAGTCAAATTTTTACCGCTGTCTGTTTCCACAAATGACCAGAGAAGTGGTGTGTTGATTTGGGTTCCCTAATCAAATTTAATGAGTAGGTGAATTTTCAAATGCAAACTTGAAAATGATGAGGCACCGTGGGGATAAAGGAGGAAATGTTCCATCAAGGAGGCACTTCAAGAGTGAAATAATATCACACGTAATGGGTAGCACAATTCTGGACATGTAGTTTGCAGTTAATGAGTTTTCACTGACTGAGATAATTCATAGGAAAGTGCTAACCACTTAGTGTCCACTAGTGATAGATAAGTCCTGTTAAATACATGGGTAGATGCAAAGAAAAGCATCCAGGAAGAGGAAACAGTATAAAGGAAGACAAAAATATCAAAATTGTGAATGGAATCAGCGTGTGTGGTTTGAATGAGGACTTTTAAAATGTTTACTTACTCCTCTTAGAAACAGGTAAAGCCTTTTTCAAGTAGGAAGAGGATCTCCAGGATGGTGAAGTCTCTCTCTCTCTCTCTCTCTCTCCTCTCTCTCTGTGTGTGTGTGTGTGGGGGGGGGGGGCTTGCCAACAAGCAGAACAGTTTTCATTCTAAAGATAAGTGGTGTATCTATTTCTTAATTTTGTGAAAATAAATAAATAAAAGGAAACATTGCTCTCTGACAATTAAAGGATATGACCAATCATCACAATACAGAGAGTTTTTGAGTTTTTATTTACTGTGCATAGTTGTAAGGGCTTTACAACATTCTTTTAGTATTTATGAATTTAGGAAATAGGTTTACATTATCATTAAGCCCCATTCTACAAAGGAAAACATGTGGAAGTATACAGGTTAAAACAATTGCCTAAGTTCACAGTACTGTATGATGGAGTCAGGATTCGAATCCAGTGCTCCAGTCCTGAGCTCATTCATGTTCTTAAGTATGTTGGAGCAGAGGTAGGGGCAAGAATGAAACACGGAAAAAGAATAAGGATCAGAGTGGGAGCCCACTATGAAACAGGGAGGTTGTTAATGTCTCTTTTTACAGTTAGCTGCACACATGTTCATGTACATATATTCATATGTACATTCATACACATACTCAGAATATACACACATACACATTTTGTGCTTGTACGTGCGTGCGCGCGCGCGTACACACACACACACACACACACACACACACACCACCAACACACACATACACGCAGCCCTTGCTGATGTTGAAATCCTTCCCCAGGTATTATAGGTATCTCTGTGGGTCCTGCTTACCTTTTATTGTCATTATGCAGTATGAGCCTAACTGAAGTCAGAGATCCACACAGAATAGGCAAAATAAGCTACAACTGGAGTGTCACTGATATTGCAGAGATGATGACAGGGAATGGCAGAATGATGCTAAACACACAACAGAAGGAAGATCCAGCAAATGAGCAGCTGGGAGAAGAAAGAGGATCAGTATTAGAGACTACACAGGAAAGTGAGGTAAGATATTTGAACATGAAGAGAGTGTTCTTGATACATTTCCACTCTTATTTTTCCATAGCATTAGTAACCGTTTCAAAAGATTTTCATGACCTTTATAAAAACTGTAAGTTTATCAAGGAGGGAAAAACCATAAGATATGACAGAGCCTGAAGAATGCAGAAGAGAGCCCGTACATGTTGAGACATTAAACCCATGCTTAGTTGGGAATTTTTATACATTATCTAATTTAACCCTCTCAGTACCACAAAGAAGTTTTAAGCCCATTTTTCTTAGCTGGAGACCAAAAGGCAAGGTTAATGGAAAGGCAAAAAGAGAATTATGAACCAGAATCTGCTACAAGCAAGAAAGAGAAGGAAAAAAAGTGAATCTGGTGAGGATAGAGCTGAATCTACATAAAGAAGCTAAGAGAAGTGACCCAGCCCATCCAATGTACAGTTATTAAATGTCTCCCATGAGCATGTGATGATAACAGGCTATGAAGAATTTACAAAGGGGTGTAGTTTCATTGTTGGGGCTCTCAAAAGAGCTTACCATTGACAATGAGAGACAAGACATATAATATCTGATACTACTCATGAAAAGCCTTCAAGAGAAAGACAAGAAGAGCAAGTGATGAAGAGCTTGAAAGCTGAGTGGACAGTACGGTTGTTTCAAGGAACCAAAATACATGAAGAGAATTTCAGTGGAAGCAAAACTGAATGGAAGATCCCTAAAGAAGATTGTGAGGAATGGGCTAAGTCTGGGAAACTATTAGATTTGGAAGAAAGCATGCTGAGAGAAATAGAGGGTGCGATTAGACAGGTATGAATGGAGCATCAGGAGAAATTACAACCATACAAACAGAACAAAGAGCTTTAGCACCACAATGAACTCTGAATGAATGCACTGAGACTCACACAATCGACTGGAATTGGTTCAACCTCATTTGTTTCTGGTGGCTTTGATGAGTCGAGATTTCAGTGTGCATATGTGCAGAGGATGACAAAGAACACAAGTGGAACTGCATCGTATCTCATGGGGTGGGGATATATGCACAATCTCAGAGCTGAGAATTCTAAATAGTGACAATAATCGTCACCTCTTGATACAAATTCTAGATGACAAAAAAATGGACTAGGAACTCACTTCAGGGGAAACAACTGGGGTTCCACAGTGTGAAACATGTCCCTTTTTGAAGCATGAGAATATATTTATTTTTCATTTTTATTTTTATTTTATATATTATAATAATATTATGTATTATATAACTATATAATAAATATATATTAATATATAATGGAGTTTTATATATAAAAAGAAAATTAAGTAAATATAATACACTATCAAATTAAAGAATCCAGTGATCTAGAGGTTAACAGAGCCTTGGTTCCTGTGGTTTGGAAAACACATCCCTAAACCCAATATGCATAGAATTCACCACATCTCAGTATCAATGATTCAAAGGTTAGTTACTAAACCATAACAGAGCAAATGACAGCAAAACCCACATGAGGGGTAAGTGTTAATCAAGGGGAAGCAATAAGAAGTAGTAGTAATATTACACAAAAATAAAAGACCTCTAGTGGGTTTAATAAAATTAAATTTTCTTATGGACTATGAATAGGAATGAGTTTTTTAAAATATGTGCATATGCTCCATGTATGTGTGTGTGGGGAGCTTAAGTGCCATGGGTGCATGTGTGGAAATCAGAAGACCATTATAGAAGTCACTTCTTCTATAGAATAGGTCCATGTCATCAGGCTTGGCATTTATCTACTGAGCTATCTTAAAATCCCCCAAAATGAGATTTTCTAGAGTGGATTGTGGTTCAGATGATCAGTAATGGAATGTTTCTGTTAGCCAACCACCAAGCTATATTACCCAAGCAAAGATAAGTAACCTGTATAAACATGTACATACACCCAATCAAGAAAACTGAGCCCCAGGAGAAACATGTGGGATGTTTCCAAGGCAAAGGTACATCGTCACCCATCTAAGTACCCCAAGGACAGTCCTGACCATGTAGCCTTGAGGAGCTAAGGACAGTATTCAATCAAATACATACAAGTGGACAAAGAGAGGTAAGACTCATGATTATTGCCTTACATTTCTGATAAGAGATATGGCTTAAATAATGGATATAAACAGATACCATCTTAAATCTCTTTGTGTTGTTCCTTGTGCATAATAAACACTCAATAAATAATTGCTATTCTTTCTAATATATAGTGTGCTTGCTTTACGTACTTTTCCAAAAATCAAGTGTCTTAGGAGATTTCCCAAAGCTTAAAGATCTATTTATATCTAGCCACAAACCTGGCTTCAGGTACAGTTGGAAGCCTTCCTAGTAGACCATAACTTAGTCTCTTCAGACAAGCTGAGTATCTTTGAAGACAGATGGTTTAGATCAGCGACTATATTATTCAAGTCTCCCCGCCAACAGGAATTTGCAGAAGTTTAAACTGAAGACTAGGAGTCATTCTGATTCAGAATCATCTCCATCTTGAAAACTGCATCCCCCCATATGTTTTGGTTACATTTTCCTTTGATAGACAAACAGGTCCAGCTGTTTCTACCCTTGAAGTGCCTCAAGGCTTCCTGGGCAAGCTTTAGAACCCGCTCACCCGCAGAGAAAGGAGATCCAAAGGGTAGGAGGATCTATGTTTTCCCTCTGATATTGGGCTCCTTTTGAGCAAATAAAACACAGCCCTGTTCCACAGCATCTACACAGAGAAAGGAAATGCATAGCGTTTGGATAATAAGATACAGTTTTAAAGGGAAACACGGGGCAGGGCAGGTGTTGGACTAGTAGTCCAATGATTAAAGCTTTAACACTTGCAAAATTCATATTGACGCATTCCAGGGTGCCACCAAGTCATCATTATCTATCTTGCTTTATTTGCTCTTACATGTAATAGACTTGGGAGATTTTTAAAGGTATAATTTACTTTAATTATTATTTGGATTGTGTGTATTTCTAAGCATAATGATCATTTTACATGTATGTATATAATGTGTGTAAACAAATGGGGGTAGTTAGCATTTTCTCTCGTTTGCTGTGCTTTTTGTTTGTCTATTTTTAGGTCAGCAGTGACACAGACAATGATAGTCAAGGTCACACAAGGGGGTTAGTGCTAATCACGGAGGCTTAGAAATAAGCCATGAGTGACAAAGACGTGTCACCTACCCCAAAGACTGGCACTGGTTTTGTTTATCTGATTGTTTGTTGTCTGTAGCCCAGGCTAGCCACACTATTATATATGCATGAGCGTCTGATACTCTTGCCTCCACAGACTTGTGTACAGAGAAAACAGGCATGCACCACCAGGTGAGTTTCTGTGGTGCGAGCACCAAACCAAGCCCTCGGGCAGCACTTTCAGCCCTTCTTCAGCCATATTTTATTAAAAAAAAAAAAAAAAACCTTTTGAGTGTTTGATGCTAGGGGGTCAAACTCAGAACGTTTTATTATGCATGCTAAGCAGATAGTATGTGTGATTCAAGATCATGGCAAGTTTGTAATTCAACAACCAAATCGAACTTGAACCTCTTCTTGACAGAGCACAGTGAGTTTGAAACATCATACTAAAGATAGTCTGAAAATAAATGCAAAGTATTACTTTATCATTCTACCAGATGGGGTAGCTTCCTTCCTATAGCCAGGACACTACATGCTATTTACCCATTTGATGATTGGTACAAAAAAAACAGACCCAAGATTGAAAACATCTACTACCAACTGGCCTTGAACCTGAACCCCTCAGGTTTTTTTTTGTGTTGTTTAAATAGAACTTATATGCCTCCTCTGAAGACATCAGCCAATAGCACGAACAGATTCCTAGAGTGAGGTCCAGAGAGAAACGTCCATTTTTTCCAGTAATAATTCTACTGAAAATAGATTTCCAGCTTGGGTAAAAATAGCTACTTTCATCAGTCATCACAATTCCTATTCAGTTTTTATATACATCACCTAAAAATGGAAAGAACTTGGAGAGGGGGAACCTTTAAATATCACCACATTCATAGGCTACATCTATATATAGTTATATGTGTGTATATATACATATATAGATAGATATGTATGTGTATATGTATGATATATATATATATATATATATATATATATATTCATATATAACTCTAGTTGATACCAGAAATCATGAAATTAAAATGATTAAGAATTTCTCCATCCAAAAGACTGCCTGAGAAGTACAAACACATCCCTGATTGACATGATAGCTCCTATCAGAACAGAACAGTACTAGCTAAGAATGAGAAATGTGAGTCCCACTGTGATCCAGCCTTGTCACCTGAAAGTGTGTCACCACTGCATATGGGTCACATGACTGAATGTAAGAGCCACAGTGATACTGGCATCAACAAAAGGCTCTGGAACATGTATTATCCAAAGGTGATTTCAGAACCAGGCATGTGGAAAGCCTGAGGTGTTTCCAGTGGGGCTTACCCATGTTACATCAACTTCACCACAGCCTCCACTCTAAAACCAAGACCTGTGTCTTACATCAGGCCACACAATGACGAGGAACACTTCATGAAGCAGCTCAGATTTGAGACTACCATATGGTGTGAATTACAGCACTCTTACTGTGCCTACAGTACATTCAGCTCTTACACAAAGATAGAGGCTTCCTTAGGGAAAACAAAAGGCTTCTAATATCTTCCTATCATTGTTCCTCAATGTGGGGCTATCATGTTAGTGTATATTTGAATTGTTAGAAAGTTTGATTTTTAAAAGTTACTATTTGAGTTTCTGAATTCACTTACATTGAAAAAAAAATGTTCATGTAGATTGAGATTAAGATAGAGTTTCTACTTTCTAAGTCTTTCTCAAATGGCCTAAAGATACTTCTGTCCCTTTTTTTTTAAAACCATGTATTTATGTGACACAGTATTGTTGGCATAAGTCAGAATGTCAATCAACTCTAAAAAAGCATTTAAAATGATCTACATACATCCCACAAGATCAAAAATTCAGCCAAGATTTAATTTATGTAGAAATTATGTAGAAAAATTTATGTAGAAATCTCATTAGCATGCAAATTTAAATTTGCTTTTGGCTTCGTAGATTTGCTTTAGATTTAGATTTAGATTTAGATAGATATGTGAGTTTATGTGTATCACATTGTGCAAATGCACTTGGAGACCACAGAGTGATGAATCCCCCAGAAATGGAGTCACAGGCAGGTATGAGCTGCCTGATACAGGAACTGCATTGAACTGCAAGAGCATAAGTGTTCTTACCTACTGAGCCATCTCTGAAAGCCCATTTTCATCTTTATAAGTGATAAAAATTATATATGTACATATATATGATTAAATATATATATCAAAGAATATATATATTTCAAAGAATTATAGAGACTCTAGAGTCTCTGTAGAGAGTCTCCATAGAGACTTGATGCCCCAAGCAAGGGATACCCTGGGGTTGGGGGTGAAGGGAGGGAGCACCTTCTCAGAGGCAAAGGTGATAAACTCTGGGAGGGAGGACAGGGAGGAGAGCAACATTTGGAATGTGAATAAATAAAATACTTAATTAAAATTAAAAAAAATAATTGTCTTAAAACAAACTCCATTGTGGTTTATGTATCAGTAAATGTTGTATTTGTCGTTCCTATCATCTATACCTATGGCCCTGGAGAAAGGTAAAGCTTTTCAAGTGAAAATGGGTTATGAGTAGAAACTGTTGCAGAGTCCCTCATCTAGGAAAGCAGGCATTCACAAAGCACAGTCACCCCCCTTAGGGGAGGGCTGCACCCAGAACTTTGACTGCAATAAAAGCATCAGGACTGAGATGTCGCTTCTCCCAATATCAAAGGCTTTCACCACGGAATGGGAGGCTGTCCATAGACAGTAACCAGTGCATCTTATCCCCTCCACGCCCTACAGTCCTCTTTCCCTCCAGTTGTAATTAGTTATCACTTTTATTTACCTTCATTGAACTTATTATATAAAAGTCAAAAGTTTTCAAAACACAGCATGTAGAAAGCAAAAATGTGAACAGTAGTGGCACACATCTTTGCTTTCAACACTCAGGAGACAGAGGTAGGTGGATTGCTGAGTTTGAAGCCAACCTGGTCTACAGAGTGAGTTCCCAGACAGTTGGGGAGGAGGGGAGTCACTGTTCCTTATATGTGACTTTACATAAAACAAAAAATATTGGAAAGCAAACAAATCTGTACTTTCCCTGTCTCTGAAGCTTAATAGGTTCTGGAGTCCTGGGATTTTGACCACGGTGTTATAGAGATGATTCACACATTTCTCATGCAATGCATTCATTGACTACCTGTTTACTCCTCAACCTCTAAGGGCACAAAGGGCAGGCTAAATGATACAATTCACTTTTCTATTTAAGTGTGATTTCTCCTTTATGGATTAGATACTAAAATCCTAGAACTGGAGAAGCTGGAAAGGGCCTCAGAACAATGAAACCCCAAACACAAGAAACACTATCTGACTCCACCATGTAGCCAAGTTGGCACCATGGCATCCTAAATCACTGCCTCCTAGCCTTAATGGGCATATGAGCCACTGGAGGATCTTGCAAGAATATAGACTCTTATGAGTAAGGTCTGGGAGGGGCCCAAGAGTGCAGTTTTAACTTGCAGATATTGCCAGGCACAGATAACACAAATTCATTTGAGACAGACAGGGCTTGGTAGTCAGCTAGCCCAATGGCTATCAAACTTCTCTGCATGCTGGGATTCAGATAGGGAACACAGGCCTCAGTTCTGTCACTGCTAGGCTTACTTACTTAGCTGAAAGGTTTCTCTGAGTCCATTGCCCACTTTCACCTTTTCTCTTCCAATTCAAATTTGTGTATTTATTTAAGCAGATTATATTATCATAATTGACTGACTTTGCCATAGTGAATATAAAATTGTGAACTAAAGAATATAGGCCTATTTTACATGCATGCAATTTGCTCTAACAGGAATATATACTGTTCTTTAAGGTATGTTACTGATGGGGAAACTGAAGCCCAGTGAAGATCACTAACTGTATGTCGGGTACTTCATACTCTGTTGTAAGTCATACAATTCCCACCCACCCTGTTGTCTTGTGTAATTTAAGAGAAGCAAACCAGGCTTAGGCCCAAGACATGGCAATGCAATTGGACTTTAGATCTGCTGACTTATATTCCATTATTCCAACAACAAAAAGTCAGCTCTACTGAGATGCCTGAGCATTCGGTACAGTCATCCTGGTCAATCCTGCTCCTGAGTGTGACTCTGCTGAAAATGACAGGGAAATGTTTACAGAAGCTGTAAGAGAGAAAAGAAAGTGTGATTTAAAGAGTCTGTCAGAAGCTCATGAAGGATCAAGCTCAGAATTTAAAAAATGGGAAAAATATCAAAGTAAGGAAGGGGACATACAAGAAGAGTCAGTAAGGCTCTAGAGCTCAGAGGGCATCTTGAAAGCAACTATCCTAGAAATAATGTGGCACACAGAAAGCACATTGAAACAGGGTCCGAGTGTCCACAGGGCTACAGAGACTGCAACTTGATTTGGATCCATGGACAAACTTAGGACCAAGTCTTGATTTCCCAGGGATTTAATGAAGAAGATGGCTGTGGTGACCTAATTCTACCTAATACTTGTGTAATACACTTTGGTTCTACCTAATACACCTTTGTGATAACAGACACAGTTATAGATCTCATTGCCATCACTGTGGCAATGTTGCCATGGTTACTAGACCTCTGTGTTCTATCCTGAGACCTTGTTAAGGTTCATTTTTCATTCCAAGAGACCAAGTGTGAGAGTGAGTATAGATCCCTAATGGCTCTGTAGAAGCAACAGTACAAAGAAGGAGGTAGGATTAGAATCCTACCTCTCTGTATGTGACTATGTGTGATGGCAAAGGAGTCAACTAAGTGACATTCTGTGCAGAAGTCCCTTAGAAATGTTGAAAAAAATGCTGAGCATAAAAGCTGATAAGCTGGTAAGAGAGATCTATAGAAAGAAGAACATGATAGATAAATATTAATGAAAATGTACAAACTATTCACATACAATGTGAAGCATGTAATCATTATATATACATATACATACACATACACACACATACACATACATATACTGGTAGCAGATGCCATATTCAGGCAGTATCTGTGGCATTCATGAAGAGACTAATGGCAAAGCAGTGTTGGTGTTGAGGGAACCAACCAGGTAGAATACCGGCTCCTGGCAGTATCAGGAGCAACTTCAACCATCAGCATCACAGAGCAAGGTAGACAAGTCCTTACAGAATTTCAATAATAGCAACAGCCGAAGGGAAGGCTTCTTCAGCCAGTGGGACATGGATATCTGGTTAAACCACAGACCACCCATGACCTGCCAAACCTCGGAAGAAGAGCAAACACTGAGGAGTTCCTTCAAACCTCTTAGTTCTAGCTTGTATCTCCTGTCTAACTAGACATCAACGACCTTCTGGCGGTGCCCTGGAATCCAGAGTCAGCAAGGGTGGGTCTGGAGAAGAGAGACTCTGTGCTGGAGACATTCCTCCCTACAGCTTTCTGAAACACCATGGTCTGGTGAGCTCTTTGCCTTTTTGTACACAGTATCTTCCAGGTGTGTCCATAACACACTGTGTCCTTTGGGAATTACCTGATGCCATCTCTCTTCTAAAACTAAACCTCTATAGATGGTTTACACAGTAAGTCTCTCACCTTAGGTACAATAGTTTTGTTTACCCACATGGATAGCAAGCTTTTTGAAGGCAGGAGCTATCACTATCTCTCCTCCCAACAGCCTGCTCAACAAAAACCCAGCAGTGGTCCTGACTGCTTAGGATTCAGCCTGTGTAGCCTAACAGTTTGACATGTTCTGGGACAGGGTTGGGGGACAGCAGCATGCCATAGGGAACCCTCTGCTATGCATTTATTTTTGTCCTGACAGTCTGCCCTCTGTGGCCTGTCTCCCTTAACCACACACGGCCTGCACATGTAGCCAGCACAGAGAACTTCGGTCTACACAGTTCATTACCATTTGTAAATTCGATGCCACCACTTGAGATCTCTGGAGAAGCACAGATAAGGTAAGCACTTTTCTTTCTTTGAATGGTAACATCCAGCAACACCAGGTCCATGTTCTTATGACTGCTTTGACACTTTTTTTCACCATCCCTTCCTGGCCATTACCAAGGACTTAAGTCTCTGTTTCGTATTCTAAGCACAGATGTTCTGTTGACTCCCCTCACCATGTGTGTAGCTGTTTCAGAAGAGTTGATCTGGGTGCTTCTTCAGTAACATTTCGGCCTTTTACCTTAACCAGATTGTTCTTTCTGCAAAAGGCATAGCCCCATTTTTAAGATACTCAGCAACTGTCCCTATCAGTTCCCCCACTATGCCCTCATTATCACAGATACCTTTCAGTGACAGGAACCTTGAGGCCTTGGCCCTCCAGGTGAGTTCCCAGGGTCTATGGATATACTAAAAATATATGCATACTATTTCTCCAGCCTTCAGCACACTGCTATTTCATGCAAACCAGCACCACTACAAATGTGTAGGCAACCACAACACTGCCCTCGAGTCTTCTCATGTCTCCCAGGCCACCTACTTTGTCTTGTCCCCAAGTATGCAAGGCCCTCCACCCTGCTACCACCCCTCTAGTTTCCACTTTCCTCTCTATTCCCAACAGCTTTGAAGCCTCCTTTATAACCTTCCCAAACGAATCCATCACCGTGCCAGCTTTCCCCCCTCAAGAGGAAGAGCCTATATCAGAGGAAGAAATGCTGTGTCTATGTGTAACAGGAAGAGGAGAAAGGAGAAAGGTGTGAATCTCTCAGACATCCTGCCCACAGGATCAACTACAGACATCCCTGCAGAACACAATGGGCCCTGCACGTCCACCTACAATTTAGTTTTAATGGGGAGACTGGAGCCAGGTCACATAAACCAGAAGTGTTTGAAAACCTTATTACTCATTTAGTGAGGCTTTCTCAGTAGAGTAGGATAGACCAAATCTGACATGATCCACAGGCAAAGAAGACAGGTGGTGTGATCTTTACTGCAATTAGGGTTGTTCTGGAGTGAAAGTTCAGCTGTGAACTTGGACCCTCCTACCAGTACCAAAGAACAGCACCAGACTGCTGTGCCTGTCTGGCCAGATGTGGGGCAGAGGGGCAAGAAAGATGCTGGGCCTTCAAACTGTCAGTAACCAGAGCTGGGTCTGAATCCCAGGTCTATTATAATATTTACTAGCTGGGTAATCCTAGAATAGTCATTTGGCCACACTGAACCTGTGTCTCATATCACTTAGAAGAAGCCACCAGCACTTTCCACTGTAACGAGAGAGTTAAATGAGGTAGCAAGTACTCAGTCCCTAGTTCATCAGGCCCTCTGCATCTGCAGCTTTGATGCCTGTGGAATCAACTAATCCTAGATAAAATGTTCTCAGGAAGAATAAGGGAAGAGGGTGTGTAACTGAATGATACAGACTTCTTGTTCTTGTCAATATTCCACAGGCAGCATATTTTAACAGCAATTTATACAGCATGTACATTTTACATGTATAATCTAGAGATAATTCAAAATATACAGGAAGGTATGCACAGGTTCTATGCAGGCATACACCTTATTTTATCAGTGACTTAAGTATTTACATATCAGGGAAGGAATCCCAGGATTACCTCCTATGGATATTGAAGGGGACTTAACTTGCAGATGCTCACTGTCAGACACTTTTTCCCTTCCCTCTCCAAAGCAAATTCTTCATCATGAGCCCTAAAGCCCTCCCCCATATTCACTCCAGCACCTCACTCCTATCGTTTACTTTCTTTCTTCTCCATCTTAAATTCCTTCCTTTGTACTGATGTCTTTCCTGACTATTGGACAGTAGCAATGTCTGCATGTCCAGCAGGCATCTCTAGCACGGTCCAAACACAGACCTGTAACTATTCCACACGCATCCAAGTCATTAGAAATTTTACCAAATCCTGGATATGTTTTCCCTACATTGAACATCTGGTTAGACATCTGGTTTTCTGAGTCCCAGATACAAAGTCTCTCCTCTAACTCTGTTGTCCAACATCCTATCCTTTCTAATTCTTCACTGTTCTCTGTCACGAGTTTCTAGATATCCCAATTCAACTTCTGCTTTGAATATCTATCTGTTACTTTTGTAATTATATAAAAGTGGATTTCGTTATGCTAGAAACTGAAATACACACACACACACACACACACACACACACACACACACACTTATCAGCAGGAGAAAACATCAAGCAAATAAGCTAAAAATCTCCACAGCAGTCCTCTCTGCATTACCAGACCATGGATTTCTTTTTTTATTCTGAATTTTCTACAATATGTGCTATTGTTCTCATAGGAGTTTTTTTAAATAAGAGACTCTGTTTTCCCCAGAATTTTGTCTAATCAAATCTACTTAGGTACACAGGGTACTTGGCAATATGCCCCTGAGGTAGGTAATCAGTTTCCACAATGAACTCAGATGCCTCTGATCTTCACATTTTATTATGTTAATAAGGCTGACCCATGTACCCAATGGGATATTGTAAAGTGAAAGTATGGGACACCAGAGACAAACTATAAAAGATAAACTGTATTATCTCCTCCAATCATTCACTGCAGGGGAAGATAGGTATTGTACTATGAAGATACCCAAACAGCCCTCCAGAGCGGTGCAGGCATGATAAAGGCATTTTTCCAGAAACAAGCCTGTGCTAAGCCGTTCAGACACGTGAGATAGAGTCCATGGAAGCAGAATTTCTGGCCTTGTCACATGTACAGGCAACTTCAGGCCAGGCTGACATCTCAATCGAACCTTATGCAAGGTTCTGAGCCAGAATCATCCATCAGGGACATCCCCTATGTTCCCACTCACAGAAACCATGAAATCACCAGCTGTTTCTAAGCACCTAAGGTTTGGAGTTGATCTGTAAATAGCAATACCAACTAGTGTAATCCCTAAATTATCACTCTGGTTTTCTGTCAGCTCTGCCCCTTGAGCACTGTCCTACCATATTGAATTGGTAAGCAGGTCCTGGATAGTTGGGAGGAATTCATGTCTATGTATTTATCAACTCCTTTATAGTCCTTTACATTCCCCAAGGCTTAGCTCAAAACATGCTCTCCAACAAGCAGAGCAGATTCCTTATCTCTTTTGCACGGCCTATCTTCCCATCTTTATAACAGCAATTACGCCACTCTGCTGCAGCAAGCCATGAATATGTTCACATCTCTCTAAACCTGAGGTATCAAGGCATGGCCTAATCATCATTAATCTTTGTGTCCCTGGTATACCAAAGACAAACTATATATATGTGGTGTGTGTGTGTGTGTGTGTGTGTGTGTGTGTGTGTGTGTGTGTGTGTGTGTTTAGTGAATGCCCACACAGCTGAGTGGATAACTATATTACCAAGACTGTCTTAGCCAGAATGGAAAGCACACACAGGACCTCTGCATTTCAGCTCAGCAGGGAGGCTAACAATCATCTGTGAAGGTGATGACTCATACAGTAGGTTAAGAATCCACGAGCACTGATTTATCAGGTCAGTGTCACTGCAGCTTTCAAGTTCGCAGAAAATAACAAAGAATAAAATAGGATAACTGCTCAGAACTTCAACCCTGAATAAAATGCAGTGGAATCCATAGAAGAGCTTGTTAAAACATATCCAGGTATAGTTGAGGCTGAATTGTGTCTCTCAAAACACTGTAAATGCCATAGAAGGAGCTAACATGACACAGTCAAGCCTGACAGACCAAAAATTCCTCTACTGACAAATATTGGTTTACTAGTACTGGTATTTTATTTTTGATGTTTTTAACTTTTATTTTTCTATTTTTGAAAGCAGATATTTTTCATAAATACATTCTGATTATGATTTCCTTCTTCTAACGCCCCTCAGACCCTCCCCACTTTTCCCTCACATCCAAATCCACACCCATTCGTTCTCTCTCTTGTCAGAAAACAAGCAAGCATCTAAAAATCATAATAAGATTTAAAAAGATAGAATAGAACAAAACAAACAAGAAAAAGAGTCAAATAAAATGCACAAGAAACATATATAGATGAAGAAACATGCATGTTTGCATACACAGAAATCCTATAAAAACACAAAACTGAAACCACAACATATTAAAAAAAAAAAAAAAAGACATATAAGTTAAAAAAAAAAAACTGACAAAGGACTCTGAGACAAAGTACCTCAAAATTTCCATTAAGTTCAGTATGTGTTGGCCATATACTGCTGGGTATGGGGCCTACTCATAAAGAGTAGTTTGTATACCCAGTGAGACTCCACTGGAGAAAACTAATTTTTCATTTGCAGGCAGTTAGCAATTAGAGATATCTTCTGGTCTACAGATAGGAAGCTGTGTCCACTTCCCCTCTCAGTGCTGGGACCCTATCAGGCCCAGACTTGTGCAGACACTGTCCGTGTGCACGCTGCCACAGTCTCTGAGTTCACATGTGCATCGGCCCTGCTGTGTTTAGGAGGTCATGATTCCTTGGTTCCATCCCCTCTGGCTTTTACAGTCTTTCTGCCTTCTCTTCTGTGGGGTCCCCTGAGCCCTGGAAGGATGGATTTGATGGAGACATCTCATTTAGGACTGAATGCTCCAAGGTCTCTCACTCTGCATTTTGTCTAGCTGTGGGTCTCTGTGTTCCACATTCCCTGCAGATGGTGGCTGAGCAAGACACTGAACTATGCTTACAGCAGAATGTCTTTGGAAGTCATTTGATTGTTGTGTTCCTTTAGCAGAGCGTATTTTTTAGTTTCCTCTAGATCCCTGGTCTATCTAGTCTCAGGTTCAAGCATGAACAGTGTCAAGCATGGGTTCCATCTCATGGACTGGGCCTGAAATTCAATCCGAATATCGGTTGGTTACTTCCACAAGCTTTGTACATTGCACTTGTGCATCTTGCAGGCAGGACATCATTGTAGGCTGAGGGTTTGTAGCTTGGTTGGTCTTACCTTTATCCTGTGGTAGCATGCAGAATACTTTCCAGTAGCATGAACACTAGCCCATAGGGGTGAAGGATCTGGGTAGATACCAGTTCAATGTTTAATGAGTTCTCCACATTTAATGATTTATGTAGGTGTTGTCTTCAGAAACAGGGGCTTACTGCTTACTGTTATTTAGTGGAGAGCAACCAGAAGACTTGACAATAGCCAGGTTGTGTGTGAGTTTCCACGAGGCTCCTTTGGCCAACAAGTCTATTAGATGTAACTCGTTCCTAGAACTGGAGGCTTCATTTGTTGACAAGAGTTGTCTAGTTGGGGCTCTGTATTGGGCCATTATTTGGTGATCTCATTTAGATTGCTTCATATATGTATATATTATAGGATGCTTCTGCTGATTTAGGTTTCCATACAACCTCTCAGATGGACCTTAATTTTAGCTGTCCCTCCCCATATTCTCTCCTTAACCTCACTCTTTCCTCTTCTTCCTGTTCAATCCTCCCATCCCCACCCACTCCCTGACATCCATCCATAACTACTAATTCTATTTCCCCTTCCAATGGAAATCCATCCCCACCCCCAGTCCCTTACTCTATGCCTAACCCCTGTGGTTATACAGATTATATCCCCTTACCAAAGACTTAATACACACAAATAAGTAAAATTTTAAAGTCAGTTTAAAAGGACACATTTCTCTAAAACATTTAGTCTTTCTACAAAATATGCTCCTCTGAGGTAACTATTAATTTACACCAACTGATTATTGATTATTATTTATAAATGATTTTAAGGAACCAGACATTTATGGACATCTCACCAAGATCTTGAATTAAAATAAAAATTATTAGCATTTAAAGTCATCATGGCATTTCGAACAAAGTATTTTAGTAGATTATCCTTTCCTCTCCTATGCCTTATTCATCATTACTCCTCCTGTTGTGATCTCTCCTCTCCAGTCACTTTTCCTCTTTTAAATTGTTTTTTGAGTTGTGTGAAATTTAAAGACAGTCATGTTGGCTCCCACATTGCTGAGCTCACTTGTCTTCACAGTTCAAGCTAAGTTCTAACATGGAATCTCAGGTTTGGTGGGTCTGTAGGTTGTCTTGTAGATTTCTGTAACAATGTACCATATGCCAGGTAATCCATAACAACCTAAATTTAGTTCACAAGCTGGGGCAGCACCAACAGAACTGGTATCTGGTGAAGGCGCGCTACCTGTTTCAAAGATAGAATCTCTTGCTGTGCACACCTTGGAGCGTGAATGCATGTCCACATGGCAGAAGGGTGGAAGGCTCCCACAAGCCTTTCCTGTTCACAAGGGCATTAATTCTACTCACAAAGATAGAGTCATTGGACTGATGGGGCACTGAGACAGAGATGTTCCAGCCTTATTTCCTTTATCAGAACTCATCTCTGTTTCTTGAGAAACGTGACAAGGCTTCAATAATCCCTCAAAATTATGAGTACTATGCTGAATTAGAAAAATTATGACTCTGACATTTTTTAAAGCTACAGTTGCTTTGCTGTTACATACTTGAAGCTATACAACAAAGAAATGTGATTTTATTCACTAGCATGAATTTCAGTAAAAAGTATAAACTTGATTTTATAAGTATCAAGACAAATAAATATTACTCAAGTGTGTCAGTTTGGTGGTAGGTAAATGTGCTAAAATAAATGTTTTGTGCAATCCGTGAAAGCAAACAACCCACAGATATATATATATATATATATATATATATATATATATATATAATCTGTGATAGCACCAACACAAAGCTATACTTAACTAATAAAAATATTTTCCAGTCAGGTATTTTTTATAAAGATTGGGCAAAAAAAAACATAAACAAAACAAACAACAGTACCTCACAGAGATAATTTAAAACCAGATATTAAAGACTAGATTTTAGAGAAGCATCTGGATGAATTTTACTTCCAAATTCTGTACTTGACTTGCTAACCCCTCACTGCAAACAGCCAAGTAATCTTGGCTCCTGGTTCTAGGGCTACAGACAGCTGGATCTCACAGAGGACTATGCATAAGGAAGTGGTAACTCTCATTAAGACTGGCAAGCCTGCCTAATTTCTCTTCATTGCAGCCAGCTTGCCCTTAAGGGTGAGCTTCCTCACAGTAGGTTTCCACCGTCCTATGCTAGCTTTCAGAGTTTTTCAAGCTCTACTTTGACATGCTTTGGGTCTATATTGCTCCCCAGGAATTTGTTTCTCCCAATTTGCAACTAATACTTTCTATTTCCCAAGCCTTTTAACCTGGCTGTCTCTATGAACACCTTTGTGTCCCATGCCCCCTCTCAGTCCAACGTACTTCTGGAAGGAGTTTCGGGGTTCCCACTGGTAATTCAAAGCCAGCTTGCACATACTCTTGACCCTCAGAATTCTGTGGCCTCTGCCTCTGGTCACTACAGACAGCCTCTCAATGTGTGGTCATCATTTGCTTTGTTTAGTATTAGGAATTCAGCTCACAGTTGCAGACATGCTAGACACTCCCACCTTATTATCATTAGCTAGGGTTCAACAACCATTTGAAGGAGGTAAAGTTACAAAGAGTGTGACTAGCAATTCTATCAAATTCACATTAGCACAAAGCCTGTCCATTTCAATACTTACCAGATTGGCAAGTTTTCAAAATCATAAGCCTAGTGACACAAACTTTACATAAGATGTGAATTACTATGCAGTAATAAAATCATCCTTTCTACAACCATCGTGGGGCAATTTTGTATGAAGCTAGTTAAGATAAACACACCTAGAAATGCTACTTCTAAACATATCAACAGACCTAAGAAATATTTCAAAGTTAATTTCAGTATAGTTTATACAAGTGAAAACATATAAATGTCTATCAAAAGATAAATGGAGATTGATTATGATTTATCAGTATAGCAGTACACAGAAGTAGAGTTCATATACAAACAGGAATAAACAGGAAGTTGGATAGGGCTATTTTTAGAACAAGAAAGTTGGTAAGGGATTGCTGTTATACAAGTATACATTTGTTATCTACTGTATTTTATTTATTATTTTAAAAAGAGAGTGGGCTCTGGAGAGATGACTCAGTGCTTAGGAGCACTGGCTGCTCTTCTAGGTGAGCTGGGTTTGGTTCCCAACATGCACATGGCCACTCACTACTATCTATATCCCAGTTCCAGAGGAATCTGACACTCCTTTCTGGCTCTATAGACATCATCCACACATATGATGCACACACTTACATGTGTGCAAACATTCATATACATAAAATAAAACTAAATTTTGAGACAGGGTTTCTGTTCAAACCTGTGACTATCCTGGAACATACTAGATAGACCAGGCTGTCCTTAAACTCATAGAGATCTGCCTATCTCTGCCTTCCGAGTTCTGGAATTAAAGGCATGTGCCACCATGCCTAGCATGAAACTAAAACATTTTTAAACAGAGGGTAGGGACTTGAAACAAAGCAAAGGTAAAGCTTGAGTAACAGGTAATATTTTAAAGAAAAATATGTTCAACTAATTCTTGGCAACAAGAGTGGAAACCTGGAATAACTTTAGAATTCCAAATATCCTCAAGCAATATAAATGTTGTCTATGTAGAAAAATATTAAAGATGTCTGGCAGCTATTCAATTGCTTTTATTGGAATTAGACACTGAAGATTAAAATTTGCATGAAATTAATGCATTTATAAGGTACATTTCTCAAGCATTTAGTACTGACCACAAGTACCAAATAGCAGCCAAATACCCTCTGCAGTGTGTATTATATGGAAATAATCTTACATACAAACCTCTAAAGGGTTCAACCGGGGTGGGGAGGGGGAGCAATTTGGTTCCACACCTGGCCTCACTTAGGGAGAGTAACGCTGTATTTATTCAACATCATTGTGAAATGAAGTGTTTCAAATAATTTTACGCTTTTAAGTGCCAAGACTTTTCCTACTTTCAACTACTTGGATTGAAACAGTTTCTGGAAAGTTGTTATACATTTGGGTGTTTGCCCTCCTTTCTGAAGGCAGTAGATGCAGGATGATTAGAGTTTCGCTGTTGACCCGAGGGCAAGCTCAGATGGATTAATCTAATTTTCTTCTTATAATTCCCAAGCATCCCATCTGCTTTGGTCTTCAGAAAGTGAAAGCCATGGTTGCTCTCCACACACTCTGGGATGCTACCCAGTTATGGGATGTGTGTGTGAAACACCTTCCTTTTTCACGTTCATTTTAGCAATCCCATGGAGCCTAAGCAACATCCACGCAGAAACACATCTTTGGCGACATCTCTCCATTTCCATTAGGCTCTTGAGTGATCCCATCCATGTTTCACAATCTGGGCATGTCGCGTCCGCCTTGACCAGCAATTAAGACATGACACGGTCGGATCCTTCTCAGTCAGCTTTATTGCAGGAACGACTCTTGACTTAGGACGGGACAGGACGGGGACCTGGATGGGGACCGGGACAGGATGGGGCCCTCAGCAGCAGAAATGAGCTGCTTATATTAAGGCAGGCTGGGTGACATGTTCTCTCAGGATAGGTTAGACTGCCAATACCTCATTAGCATAAGCCTGCTCAGGAGGGGCGCGGCCGACACATGCTCAAAGGACTTGTTTACAGTTTAGCTGAGCTGGCCAGCTGGAAGCCAGCTGCTTACATTGTCAGGTGCTAGTCATACGACTTTGCAACTGTCCCAGGGCACTAACACGGCTGCCTACATCTCCCCTTATTTATTCATTAAATTTGAAGTAGGTTACCTCTGGACCCTTCAGACCTTAGGCATCCCAACCCAAGCATGCTTGAACTCATTCATTAGGTGTTTGGCGAGAGGCAATCGAGAGCACACCTAGAAGGTCGCTGCTGGCGCAGCAGTCAGCGGTGGAAAACACAGGTCCCAGCCCTTGTGCAAAGTGAAGGCATTGTGATGGGAAAGTTTATATTTCTGCCATATCCGCCTTCGTGCCTTTTTTCAGGGAGAGGTACATTTGGCACAAAACCTCTATGCACTCGAACATGCTTTCAGAGAATCTATCTCAGGATTGAGAACATTTCTAGATCGAGGCCTCCTCTACTCCCGCTTAGAAACATTGAGGTGATGCTGTAGGAGCCTCATGAGTGTACACCCTTGGCAATGGTCAAGATGGTCAGGATCTAGGGATAATGCCTGGACAGCCATTACCGGGTCCAGAAAGCTCCCCACTATGCCTCCCTAAGGAAGGCCAGCCAAATACCTGGGGAGTACCTTCCTCCATGGCAGTCAGCGTCTGATAAACCACACAGCCTTATGTCTTGTATGGTCAGGCACAAATGACACAGAAACCAAAGGAGAAACCACATCCCAGGAGAACAACGGCTCCCCAGATAAATACTCCCCCCATTCTTTAAAGAAATTGAGGGCATCCTTGACCCAAGTGGTGAGCCCTCCAAAGTAACGGGATCCAGGCGGGTGCCATTCAGGGTAGCGATCTGCAACAGGAGCCTCCTGGATAGGTCCTTGCCTTCCTTGACCAATTTCCTTTCAGGTACTCAGACAGGAGGCAGCTCTGATTGAGAGACTGAGAAGAGTTATATACCAAAGGAGTAATACACAGTCCCCTGAGAGAGGAGACGCAAGAGAGCTGGATAAGTAAAGTTTGTGGCCCTGTATATTAGAGGGGAGTCCTGATTTGGACAATACAGGGTGCATTACGAGCACAAGAAGTAGGGAAAAAGGTAGGGAGGACCGGGGAGTTAGAATGGACCGGCATAGGCACTAGCCAGGTGCATGTGATGGCCCACAAAGGTATAAAGTACCCGGTATCAATGCAAATACCTCTTTTATTTTAATGCCTCTTGCACCATTAGTTCTTTTAAGGCACTTCTCACAGGGCACAATGGTGAGTTCCCCATGGTTTCACTTTCCTGATTTGATGCTCGCCAATACCCCAGACAAAACACAATTACGACACCCAGACAGACCCACACCAAACAAACACAAACAGCAAACACTAACATGATACTTCTAAGGTCTCTCGTGATTCAATTGCCACTTTACCATGGACCTATGACCACGGACCTTATGACGCCACTTTACGCGGACCTTGTGACGGCCCCACTCACTGGGCACTTTCTACTGCAACAAATATACCTGTACGGCCGTTCCTAGCTGCTGAGTTCTGAATCCAACGAAGGCGAAGTCCTCGGGTCCCCGGACAGGCCACCATATGTCGTGTTCGCCTTGACCAGCAATTAAGACACTACACGATCGGATCCTTCTCAGTCAGCTTTATTCCAGGAACGACTCTTGACTTAGGGACGAGGAACTGGACGAGGGTCTATGGATGAGGACCCCAAGCAGCAGAAATGAGCTGCTTATATAACTGCCCTAGGCGGGCTGGGTGACGTGTTCTCTCAGGATAGGTTAAGCTGCCAATACCTCATTAGCATAAGCCCGCTCGGGAGGGGCACAAAGGACTTGTTTACCAGTTTAGCTGAGCTGGCCAGCTGGAAACCAGCTGCTTACATTGTCAGGTGCTAGTCATACGACTTTGCAACTGTCCCAGGTGCTATCTTAAACACGGCTGCCGACATGGGCACACACAGCAATGTCTGACGATCTAGCTGTCACCGCTGGATGGAGGTTTGCAATTGTGTAGATCTCAAGCTCATGTAATCTTTTATTCTAAGCTCTCAGTCTCTGGAGGGCTTTGCTATTCTCCGTTTTGGATTTGCTATTGCTGACCCTCCTTGGCCTAGGAAATTAAATTATTTGAAAGCAAGATTGAATACATTGTGACTGACAAGCTGAGGTCTCTTCTAGAGGGAAACTTTGTAAACGTGAGCACCTGAATTCATTTTTAAGCTCTCTAAGTGTCTTCCTGGTCTGCAGTGCTCTGAAGTAATCCAGTTGTTGGAGGATGTGTGGGCTGTGTCTGTAAGTAAGAGGTGAAATGACCCCAGGAATTGGTGCACTGACTTCAAAGGATATATGTGAACCCTTATGGGATCTTCCCTTAACTTGACTCCTCTTCTGAAACATCATAAGGAAACAGATGCCAGGACTTTCCTGGTCCTGAAAAAGTTCTTAGGTAAATTCTGATATTTGAGAAATTTTATAAAAGGACTTCTAACAGACACGCTGACAGAAAAAAGTAAATATCTACAATAAATCCATGACTGTGTTTTATAAGTTTCCTACTGATATTTGAGTAATCCCATTTAGCTTCTAAACTGAGAGAATGTTTTCAGGAGACATTTTACTTCCTTAGTCAGCCATCAGCAAATAATTTCCAAGAGGCTAAATCCTGAAGGGTTTTACAGCTACAGTTTTATCAAAACTCAACTCATTATCTCTGATCTTTTGATGATACATTGGCAGAATTTAGGAATTGAGATGAGTGTTGTTTAGTTCAATGTCTGAATAACTTGGAGAAAAAAATTTTAGCCAACCCTGACCTATGCTAAATCAACACCCTCCCCTAGCAAGATACATTTACTCTGTACTTAAAGTACAAAGCAAGCAAATTAAAAACTCTATTCTTTTTCTAAATGGAAAACACAAAAAATAATCAGACAACATGCAAATACTATTTTCTGAGATATATGGATAATTTTGATAAATTATTCTATTGCATTTTATTTATTTGGATTACATGGCATGAATATGTAGATCAGAGGACCACTCCCAAAACCCATCCTCCCTTTCCCACATGTGGGAGCTGGGGATTGAACCTAGATCATCACGATGAGCAGTAAGCACCATTGCCTGTTGGGTCATCCCTCTGGCTCAGGTAAATCCCTAATGACAGTTCTGCCCCACAGAACAAGGGAAGCTATTTATGAGACTAGAGTTTGTACACATGCCTCCTGAGAACATCATGACATGATCTAACCTTAGGGAAAATGTTGGGAGAGTGCACATCATAATTTGTCCCAGACATAAAATTAGATAAGAGAGGAAATTCCTTAAATTATGACTACATTCTACAATGCAAAGTGTAGTTGATGTAGTGTGAGACCCACAGTTTGGAAAAACTACAAACACTGGGAAATGGCTAGTAATTGATAGATTGTAATGTTATTAAGGCAAGATAAAGTTTATACTATGTTAGAAAATAAATGTTATTTATAACTACTTTACTTTGTCTAGGTTTTATCACTATAATACCAAGGAAAGGAAACACAAACTATTTCTCTCCTGTATTTAGTACTGGAATACAGTGGCCTGTAATTCACCGTTATATATTACGTCAAATTTCAAGGGTTTGTTTGTTTGATAGAGTTTTAATATTTGAAGAGACACACTCAGACCCAGAAATAACAAAAAATTCTGTTATGCGAGTTTCAACATAATTATATGTAGTGCATATCTTTGTTGTGTGGGATTTTGTTAAAATTCAGCCTTATTTCTGATTCTCAGTGTCCTTGGAAATGACTCTGTGAATGAAGCTTTGCCCAGACATACACAGAAACTCAACAGGATTCTGAACTTTCTATTCACATAGGGTGAAAGAACAGAATAAAATCTCATCTCAGAGAGTGAGCATCCAGCCCAAGATATCAGTCAATCAGTACCTTAGACTCGTGTAGCCTACACTAAGGATAGAAGTAGCCTGTGTTTAACCCAGAAGCTCACAATAATAAAGTCAACAATTACTGTTGAAGGAACAAAAACCTGAATCAAAAAGGATGACAACGGAACAGAGAGAGTTTAAAATGAGAGTCCCATAGATACAATCAACTCTTAAAAATAGGAGAGATAATTTGATCAAGAAAAGATTGTCTCTTCCACAGATAGTACTCAAATAATTATGTGAATAGAGTCAGGTAAATAGTAGGGTAGATAGGTAGGGAGGTAGAGGCAGTTTGGTAGGTAGTAGGTAGGTAAGGAGAAAGAATGGAATAGGTACATAGATTCTTGGAGAGAAGCCCAAAGGACCAGGAGAATGAATGGAAATACCCAGCTGGGGGGGGCGGGGGCAGGGAACCTCTAGAAAGTTCCAGGACCTGGATGTGAGAGGCTCCCAGGACTCAATCGGGATGAACTTAGCTAAAATGTCCAACAGTAGGGAGAGGGAACCTGAAGAGAACACCACCAGTAAATAGACAGGGCCCCCAGGGGAGCATGGGGCCACCTACCTGCCTTCAAAATTTTTGATCCAGATTGTTCCTGTCTAAAAGAAATGAAGGGACAAAAGTGGAGCAGAGACTGAAGGAAAGGCCAACCAGTGACTGGCCCAACATGGGATTTATCCCATGGGTGGGCACCAAAACCCTGACACTATTACTGATGCTATGTTGTGCTTGCAGATAGGAGTTAGCATGGCTGTCCTATGAGGCTCTACCAGCAGCTGACTGAGACAGATGCAGATACTTACAGTTAACCATTTGGACTGAGGTCAAGGGACCCATATGGAAGAGTTAGAGGAAGGACTGAAGGAGCTGAAGGGAATGACAACTCCATAGGAAGAACAGTTCAACTAACCAGGTCCAGGGAACTCACAGAGACTAAGCCACCAACCAAAGAGCATGCGTGGGCTATCTGTGGCCCCCAGCACATACGTAGCAGAGGACTGTCTTATCTGGTCTCACTGTAGAGACTTGATGCCCCAGGAAAGGGGAAATACCCTCTTAGAGCCAAAGGGGAGGGGTGAAGAACTCTGAAGGGGACTTGGAGGGGCAACATTTTAATTTAAATAAATAAAATAATTTAACAAAATATAAAAATAAATTAACTCAAATTAGTTCATAGATCTAAATTTAAAATAAAATCTTTAGATCGTCTAGAAAAAAATAAGCTAAAAATCTGGTAATCTTGGATTTGTCATGGGTTTTTAGACACATCAAAAGTAAAATTCATGGAAAAATAGATAAGTTGGAATTTAGTAAAAGTAAAAACTTCTTCTAATGAAAATAATACTGTTGGAAAATTAAAGAATGATCATACACTGGGTGAAGATCTTTTTAAAATACACATATGCTAAAGAAGTTGTGTTCAAAATAGTTGAAGAACTTTTACATTCAGTAATAAGAATATAATCTAACTTAAAATGAACAAGATTCTTAACAGATACATTATAGAAGAATATATATATACATATATATTAAATAAGCATATGAGATATTACTCATCATTATTTGCAAACACCATGTACGGGAATGGCTAAAATATTACAAAGAAACTAACAAGTTGCTGGCAAGGATATGAAATAGCTCTTATGTCATTTGTCAGTAGGAAAGCCATGATAGAAGACAGTTTGGGTTTGTGAAAATACCAAATAGAGTCTTATACAATCCTCTATGTTTATCTAAGTGAGTTCAAAATATATTCACATAAAACCACAACACAAATGTTTACAACTGTCCTATTTATAATTCCCAAAAAGACTGGGAAGAAATCAAGAGATCTTTTAATGGTTAATAAATAAACTGAAAATTCCATAGAATAGAATCTGATCCCACAACAAAAAGAATTGTGATGTCAAAAACAAAATGACATGAGCAGCTCATGAATGCATACTCCCAGCAAGGAAGCCAGTCTGAAAAATCCTCCATACACCACACACACAACACACACACACACACACTGTATACATAGACACAGAGAGACAGACACACCTGTATATACATACATATACACATACACACATATATACATATATGTCTCATTCATTTCCAAGCACCCTTGTTGGGTGGCTCATAACCATTCATAACTCCAGTTCCAAAGAATCTAGGGCCTCCTTCTAGCCTGTGTACAAACTCACACAGACACATACATATAATTAAAAATAAAATGTTAAAATGTGAATAAATATATATATATTACTAGTTGCCAAAGAGTTACGGGAATGTTTGCAGGCTGTACAGGGGAAGATTTTAGGACAGTATAAATATTCTGATAATAAAATTGTAGACACATGATGTTATGCTTTTATAAAACTCCAGAGATCTTCATAGCATAAAAACAACCATAATGTATGCAGATGTTATTTTAAAGTCATTCAGGGCTGAGGGTGGTGGCCCTTTAAGTCCCAGCACCTGGGAGGCAGAGGCAGGTGGATTTCTGAGTTCAAGGCCAGCCTGGTCTACAGAGTGAGTTCCAGGACAGCCAGGGCTATACAGAAAACCCTGTCTCGAAAAACAAAACAAAAAACAAAACAAAAAAAAAAAAAGAAGCTTAAAGTCATTCAGGACATCAAGAGAATTCATAATGAAGTATACTGTGTAACAAAACATTCTAACAGTAAGTACGAAGCAATCTTACTGAGAACAGCTACAGAAAGCAAGCCATGGCCTATGTGAAACTAATGTAAAAGGATTCTACAGCATTTTGATTGACAGAGATGTTTCCCATAGAATTATGGGTTAACAAGTTTGAAACCACTATATTGTGTGCACGAAATGAACAATTAAGTAAACAGATGGTAGATACAGAAACAATTGTTCTCACTTTGGCATGGTTTGTTGGAGTTTACAGGTGAGTAACTATGAAGGTGATGAGAATGGTGTATGTGATCATGAATTAGAGAGATGGGTCTCAGCTCATGATTAGTTTAATACAGTCACAAATGGTCATGCACAGAGATACAGCTGAGGGAGCCCAGGAGCAACAAGCACATGTGGTACTCTTACAAGGAAGGCATCAACAAATAAAATGCTGTGTTATGTACACACACACACATGCATACACACATGTACACATATATGTACACATGTACACACATACATGTGTACACACACATACATGTATACATGTACACACATATGCATGTACACATATGTGCACATGTACATGCATACACACATACACATGTACAAATATACACTTGTACACATGTACACACATACACACATGTACACACACATCACATGTACACACACCATGTATACATGTACCACACACATGTATACACTGCACACACATGATACACATGCACACACACACACACACACAGAAGGGGTTGTCTGTTAGAGACACAGAATCAATGGGTAGAAAAACCTTGGTGACCAAAGCTTTTACAATTTGAATAACACAGTAAGAGAGTTTAGAATTATTAGCACAAAGTATTTGCTACTGTCCAGTAAATAAAGTCAATACTGATTAAATAAATACATGTCAGAGAGGAGACAAGTTTCCATTGCAGAAGTCCAAATAATTTATGGTCTATTCCACCCTTAAGAAGGAGGGTGCAACTCTGCTTTTTAAGGTGGCTACACGTAGCCACTTCTGAAGAGTACATGAGCCTAAACAGTGCCTTCAAGAGGAGATGATTGTATGTAGTCATTGTATGTAGTCATACATGTGTATGTGATGTCATGCAAACTGGTCCTGGATCTCTGTGTGATCTGTCTTCCTCATATCCTTTCACCCCCTAAATGCTCCAGACTCATCATGAGAAAAGTATCAGATAAAAACAAATTGAGAGATATTCTACAAAACCCTCGCCAGCTCTCCTCAAGATTGACAGGACCATTGTAAAGAAGGATGTCTGAGGAGAGCCAGAGCCAAGGAGAGTCTTGTCTATCATGGCCAAGCAAAACACAAGGAACTATGACTGCTGAAGGTAATATGGTATCTCAGACCCAAGGCCCTGGACTGGAAAGGGGACATCAAGACTATAAAATAAAAATCAGAATTAATTGTGTACTCCAGTCAGTCATATAGTAGATTTATCATTGTAAAAAATACAGTACATTAGTATCAGATGTTAAAACAAGGAAACCAGTTAGGGATATTTGGGGTTGCTATACTATGCAGTCTCTATATCTATACATTTTTTAAAAAAAAAAATTAAAATAAAGATGCAATTTACCCATGCATAAAATTCTCAAAAATAAATAAAAAATAATAACTATTAAAATGTTTCAAAGGTCTTACTAAGAAGAACTAAAACAAAGAACCAAAATGGTATGCTAGCTTTTAGCATTTCTATCTTACAAACAAGGGAACAAATAGTGAGGAAAGTAAATGCCTCCCTCACAGATGCCAAAGATGCTCCAAACATTCTGAGGACTGAAGCTGTGTATGCACTCATCCTCCCTTCAGTCCTCCCTGCCTTCAGTCCTCCCCATCTCAGTCCTCCCCCACCCTCACTGAAGCCCCTAAGGCTGCAGGAGAAAGTGAGCTCTTTCTCCACCATACTGAAAACTCTCTCCATCGTCACTACTTCTTTGGGACCATGTAGACTGAAGCCAAGGCACAGACATTGAGTCTACTGACTCAGAAGCTGTTGATCCACAGTGCAGGGCTCTGCTCACTGGCTCCAGGCTCTCTAGGGATTCACTGTTTAAAACTCAAAAGATATTTCCCTGGGTCTTTCAGGAGCTGCCTGCAGAACTCTTCCCACCCCAGATCCCCGGAAGTAGGTATTATCCTCCATCTCCCCTTGAGGCTGAACCTTAGCAGTCCTGATTTCAGGGCCAGCAGGCCACACCAGCTGACAACGCAACACGGACTCACCACGGCTACTGTTGCTTTCCCTACTATAGAGAACATACAGAAGAAACAGAGATCACGTGACAGCCCTGCTGAATGTTCTTGTGCAACAAGACAGAGAGTAATAGAAAGTAAGAAAGGAGGAGAAGGACGAGGAAGAAGAAGAGGAGATGATGGTGGCAGGGAATGGGGAGGGAGGGAGAGAGGGAAGGAAAGACAGATAGACAGACAGACAAACAGATAGACAGGCCAATAAGACATTCATTAGACAAAGATACTTTGTGTCAACCCTAATTCATTTGATCCCCTACACCCACAGGCTGGAAGGCAAGAACTGACTCTCCAAAGTTGTACTCTGAGCCTCTACACTTGTGTTATTGTGTATGTGCCTGTGCACACACACACACACACACACACACTCTGTAAATAAATAAATATAAACATTTAATTAATCATAAACATAAATAAAACATTTAATTAAAATTTAACTTCCATACATTAGCCCCACATTCTTTGGGTGGGTGATATATGAATCTGATACCACTCTTAACCATTAACTTTTAAATTATTTCTTTTCTTGTGTCTCATTTAAATAATAACATCTGTTGCCTTGGTTGGACCTTCAATTTTAATACTCTGTCTGTGTTTATAGAATAAGCATAGATCCAAGGAACAAGAACTGTTTGTGAAATTAGCTTAGTCGTAAGTCAGGTCTAAGTTCAAGCCTACTAATTCTGTAGCTTACTCTCCAGCTACATTACAAAGACCTCAAATGAGAGAGGAGTATCTTCCACATTTCTGTAATGTACGTTAGTGCAGAAGTATAATTCTTACCCTAAAATTAATCTAAGAAATGCCAATGACTTGACAACTTGAGAATATATCTGCATATTTCCCTGATTTAACTGTAACTAGCAAATTCAACAAAAGCAATCGAGCATGAATTCAGGTTAGATCACAAAATTTGGGACCACAAGTTGGACCAGCAGGCTTCCAGCTAAATCATCCACTGACACAAGCAAAGCTGCCATGGCTGCCCCAGAATGATTCAGAGTAGAGGCCAACCTGCAGATCCGTGGGATGACAGACAGCCTGCCACGGCTGTCCCATAGGGGAATGTCATGATCTTGAGCAGTTCTAAACAGTTCTACCTTGGCCAGGGACTTTGGTTTTCTGTGATACTCCTTTCTCAAGCATACCACACCAAAAGTCTCCGAGACTTGCCAGGACTGTGAACAGCAGGCTTTGCATGGACAATGGATGGAGGGTTAGGTGTTTAGGACCATCCTCCACCTCCGTTTGTAATCCTCAGCATGGCTGGGGCTCATTTCTTCACTCTCAACGTTCCACTGTTGCTCCACCCCTCCTCCCTTTCCCCTAACTCCAGGCTTACCTGGTCCTCAGTGACGGAAAACTCAACATTGGCCACAGCGCAGCCTCTTCTATCCTGTGAAGCCAGAAGTTCCTGAGTCTATGTCTATTTTAGTATGAACTGGGCAACAGAAGATGGCACAGGGTACTGCATAACTACAGAGATAAAAAGACACATTAACCCCAGAAAACACACTGGTTAACACTTTGAGCTGTGTTTTCCCATCAATTAAAAAAAAAAAAAAAAAAAAGCTAACCGTATTTACCCGTGATGTTGTGTTCTTTGAAAGAAAATGGTTTGAAAACAATTGTGATTCAGTCTGAAAATGTTCATATAGGACACAATGCAGAGAATAACACACAAAACAACCATCATGGCCAAACAAGAGAATTCTGTCTGTTAGATTAAACTGATGTCATCTTAGGGACAACAGAAGAGGGAGTTGTAGTTGTGTGGGGTGAAGGTCACTGTTGGTGACTAATGACAAAGCAAGGAAAGTAAGCATTTGAGCAAGAGGACCCAAGAATCAGTTGTATCCTTGTCTTGGCCATACCCTCTTCTAGCACTGCCATCTTCCAAATGCCCTCTCCTGCTCAAGTAAATGAAGAGGAGATGGGCAAGCCATCCATCCAACCAGGGGCCAAGGTGTGGTCTGTATTTTCTGGGAGCCTCCCCTCATACGGCTTACCTCATATCCAGAGAAAAGACAAGACATAACAGGAATACCACATGCATGGCTTTCACTCCCAGTTTTCCCAGTTTTTACCCCCAGTTTCATATTTGTACATTGCTATACCAAAATGCCTTACTCTGGGAAACTTTTAAGAATAGAAGTTGATTCTGTGTTGTCCTGAATGCTGGATAAATCCAAGTTCAAGCACCAGTGTCTGCTGAGGGACTTCTTACTGCCCTGTGTGGCAGAAGTAAACACTGTGCACTTACATGCCAGACAGAAGACTGAAAGACACAGAGCATGGGGACCCTTTAGTTCCTTGGAGCTCAAGCAATCTAATAAGGATGCTAATGTCATCCATGTGGGAGGAGCTAATTGGACCATGTCTTCCCCTCCAGTCTCCCCATAAACTCCACCACATTGGCTCTGGGTTCTGACGCAGTAGATTTTAGGTGGACACACAGTCCCGACCTCTTGTCTTTTTCTTGTCTAGGCTTGGAGGAGTGATGCAAACAGAGGAAGGGATGAAGCTGCTTCCTTATAAGCCTGGCTGAGGAGCCCCAGGGGCCTTCAACGCCAGGCAGCTCTTTGTATCATGAGAGGCAGCTGCTATCCATCATTTTCAACCATGGCCCCTGTCGTCCATAGTGGGACATTAGGAGAGGAATCACCAAACAACATTCTTTAGCAAGCTTCAACAGAAAAATGTAAAAGCTTTAAAAATAAACAAAATGGGCAAAATGTTTCCACCACACGTTCATCAGAAATGAATGAGAGACAGCATGTGGCACAGAACTTACTCTCTCCGTGTGTGTGTGTGTGTGTGTGTGTGTGTGTGTGTGTGTGTGATATGTATATGTGTATGTTATATGTATATGCTTTTGGACATGGTATTACTATGTAGCTCTGGCTGGAACCCTCTCTGTAGACAAGGTTGTTCTCAATCACACAGATCTCTGACTGCCTCTGCTACCTGAGTGCTGGATTAAAGATGTGGGCCAACACCCCGGCCTCATTTTTTATCTGAATAGCCCAGTTCCTTTGTATGTCATGAAGGAAGAAAGGAGCCTTTTCCCCAGATAAGAAAACGAACACCCAAGACTTCAAAACCATCCTCTGACCCATGAGGGGAGGGACGCATTCAGAATTCCTGTGACAGGAGGAAGGACTCTGTTCCCTGGTTCTCCAGCCACTACTTTGCTCCAACATGCCACTAAATGAAGGACAACCTGCGATCCTAAAGTACAAATCTGTAAGTGGAAGAGAACTGTTCTAAGGAAAGTACAGGTTAGCCCCAATGTAGGTTCCAAAGGGACCCCTGGGGGATATGAATGCCATTTTAAGATGTTATACACAATAGATGACTCCTATATTCAGTATTCTATACCTCTTTGCTCACTTGTACATCTCCCATACTAGTTCCAAGAACTGATGAATTTGTTATATACAGGAAGTGGGCTCTCTTTATAGATGTCGGTAAATACAGATTCATCCCTCAGCAGTATCTAACCATTTGCAAACCCTACAAACATAGTACCTGGCCAGAGGAAACACTACATGAATACTTTCAAATGAAGTGATTTCAAGGGTTGTATTTCTAGCAAAGCAGGAGTTATGTGTGTGTGCGCGTGTGTGTATGCATTTGCGTTCGTGTGTGTGGGGTGTGTGTGTGTGTGTGTGTGTGTAAAAGGAAAAACCTGCCAGTTGGATGTACAATGGTAACGAGAGGAGGAAGGGGGAACCTGGAGCAGCCAGCCTTGGGTGTTATCTTGCAGAGCTTCTGCCTCCCACAGGTCAGCTGGAAGAAGTTCAAACCCAAAGAACAGGCTGCCATTCCCATACTAGATTGTTTGTCAAATGCAGGGCTGTCCCTGACCAGAAGGCAAGAAGGCACATTATACCAGACTCTGCCTTGGAGAAAAGGCTAGATATTATCTTGTGAATGTCCCCGTGATAAGCCAGAGCCTCTCTGGGGCTAGAGTTTGCTTGGTTCCCTCTAGTCAGTAACTTGGAGCATGCTCATAAATGATAGCCATGTTTTCACAGTTCAACAGTCCCATCTGGTCTCCAGTCTTCTCCCTTCCTACAGTAGAGAAAGGGAGAGGGGTACTTTGCAGTGAACGGTTGGAAATCGCCTCCTTTCCTACAGCTGCTCACGAAGGACCACTCAGATAGAAAAGAAGCCCACACCCTCCGTGTCTCTGCAGTTACCAGAAAGGTCTTACTGTTAGCCCAGCTGCCATACAAGTCCTGCGGTGAGCTACGTATAGAGTTGAGGCGTCACCTCGTGGCTAAAGCTGGAATTACATCCAGAGATAACTCGGGCAGGGGAAACATCTTCCTCAGCAGGAACCAAACCAAAACCTACCCTCAGATCAGGGCTTGCTTTCTGCATTCCCTGTAGCTGATAGCTGCAGATCATTAGATGCTGCTTTTTTAAAAATGCCAACCTGTTCAAGGAATGTAATTTTGCCCAATATGTCGGTCCCAAAGCAAGGACTAGATAAAACTAGATCAAAACCCCATACCTTAGTAACGTACTCTGGCACAGTGCTCTGACAAATACCCTCTCAAGCGTTAAATCATCCTGAGTATCTGTGGACCCTCCTCCGCACCTACAGGAAAGTAAGTTCATGCAGAAACTGCTAGTGGTGCGGTTGGGGGACAAATCAGAAAAAAATTCATTTTTGGCAGAGCAGATTTCTGTGAGGCTTATTCAGAATATGATAGGGAAGGAAGGAAGGGTCCTCTTCCTGTGGTTTCAAGTGCTGACAAATATTAACTCTTGCCCCGTGACACGTTTTAAGGACCACCCTGAGGGGGGCCTGACCTAGCAGGACTGAGGCAACTCATCTGGGGCTGAAGCTCTGAGCACCCCTTTTGGGAAGGTTGGAAGGACAAGTCAATGGATCTCAAGGCCTCTACCAGAATGACAGTCTGGATCAGGCATGTGAATGCGAGCTTTATTAAAGGATAGCTGGAAGATACGGTCTGAGGGAACTGAATACAGGTATACAATACAGTTTCTAGAACTCTAAGTAATGTTCCTGACTTAGTGTCTGATGCAGATGAAGTGGTTAAACAGTAAAGCCAATCTTGGGTGGTTTAGCCTGGATAGTACTAGTTTTCAAGCCCAGGAAACTACCGCTGATTGGGATGCTCCATGGTTTTCCATGAGTGAGCCTTCAGATGTTTTCATCTTTCCTGGGGTTTATTACATCCCAGGCCCTCCCTGGAAAGCCCAGCTTTCAGACAACGGCAGAGACAGTCATAATTCTTCCCTTTCAGGCCAATCTAGGGCAAGGTGACAATTTTCTTTCTCTCCTTCCTGTTCCTATTCATCCTGATTGCAGACACTCTGCATGTCCCATTGTTTCTTTTCTCCTCTTTGCATTTATCTTTCAAGGTCACTCTTGCCTTGACTAGGGTAGGGCCCCAATTAGCTAAGCTGAACTGAAAGCCTAGTTTCACCAGGGGTCATAGGGTCATATAGTCTTCCTGGTCAGTCTCAATCATGTCAGAACTCTTAGTTATGTGTCAGATCTCTACCACAGTTAATAGGCTCTCTCTCTTTCTCTCTCTCTCTCTCTCTCTCTCTCCTCTCTCTTTCTCTCTCTCTTTGTCTCTCTCTCTCTCTTTCTCCATTCATCTCTCTTCCTCCCTCTCTCTGTCTCTTGCCTCACTCCCTTCACTTCTTTCTCTGCCTGTCTCCTGTCTAGCTCTATCCCTCTCCCTCTCTCTCTCTTTTCCTCTCTCTCTCTCTCTCTCCTCTCTTTCCTTCCCCCTTTCTGTGAGTGTGAGAGTGTGTGTGTGTGTGTGTGTGTGATATTTTCTTTCTTTCCCAATAATAAGCAGCTCAGACCACTGAAAATCTCCCTAAGCTGGTCCTACAGATCCAAAGCTACAGGATCTCCATGACACAGGCAACAACAGAGTATCTAAGAGAAATCTGGGTGAGAATCCAGTATCGATAGTTTAGCAGAAACCAGAAGGCTAGAACCAGAACAATGCACCACTCATTGCACCAAACATCTGCAAGTAAAGATGTGTGGACAAAAGGGTGTACTGTGTGACATACCGGGACACACTACAGCTTCCATGACAAGATGTTTTTATTCTCTCTTATTTGGGGGGGCATAGGGGTTGCAAGGGCAAAGGGAAGATAGAAAGGAATGGGGAAATGAGTAGGATTGGGTGCATAGTATGACATTCACACAAAATAATCAATAAAAAGTTAAAGAAAAGAAAAGAAAAGAAAATCTTTCCTAAACTTACTTGGGCTCATAGGGACAAACCTAGGTCTTCACTTATTTGCTATCCACAGCTGACTGGAGTCCCAGAGAAGGAGGAACAACTGAGTTCTACCTTGTCTGTGCTAAAAGAATCATCCGCTATTTGTGCTTTCTGGACAGATTATGAAGCTGTAAAAAGAAACCCTGGGTCTCTCTAGTTGCAGTTCAGAAAGGTGGTAAGCTGCTTGTTTGTTTGTTTCTGAGCACATCCTTTAGGGAATTTTGTCTTCATTTTTATTGAGAGAAATCTTCCCACATTAAACATTTGAACACCTCCTGCATTCCACTGGCAACACATATGCTCATCCTTGGAACTCATGATCTGGTGGGAAGCCCAAGAGAGCGAATGGATACAGTTCCACCAAGAAAATTAGGTACAGTAGAAAGCTCTGTAGATTAAATGTGAGGGATCACCCTGGATCCAGGACAGCAGGGGGCACTTGCTATAGGAGACCTAACTGGAAGGACAGACTCTTGGGAGGGACAAGAAGATGCTGTCAAGTGCTGTGAGCCAGGTGTGGAGCCTGGAGATGGAGGTACGTGTAGAGAGCCAATGAGGGGGACAATACAGGCCATCAGGCGAAGCCTGGCATCACTGTGTTACCAGGGAGGACTTGGATGCCAGGTTGAGACTTAGTCTTCATTTAGGGGCCTCGGGAGTCATTTGGGGTTCCTTTGGGGAGTGCACATCAGACCAGTAGATTGATTAAGATGGACTGAATAGAAATGCTGATAATAGAAAACGAAGGGAAGAGAAAGCAGGCTGGAGTGTGATGAGGGACGCTGTTTAGGTTTTAGTTAACTCCAGAAGTAGTCAAGTTGACAGCCATACTAATGATTAGAAAATGGAAGAGAAGGTTCTACAAGAAGGGGAGCGGGAGAGAAAAGAAAGGCAGGCCAAAAGAAGAACTAAGAGAGAGAAGAGGAAATGAAGAAAGGAGGGAAAGAAAGGTATTGCTTCTGAACATGTTGGTTGGTTGTGAACTTGGCACAACCTAGAATCAATCGCCTGGAAAGAGTGTCCTGGTGAAGGGCTGTCTAGGTCAACTTGTCCAGTCATCTATGAAGAGTTACCTTGAATCCTTTCCCTGGTGGGGGATGATCCAGCCTGAAAGTGGGCAGCCCCCTTCCTGATTTGGGGCCCTGGAATTCAGAAGAATAGAGAAAGCTACCTGGGAACTGAGTGAGCACACATCCGTCTCTCATGCTCATGACCGTGGATGAGATGTGACAAGCTGCTTCAAGTCCCCGCTGCCTTGACTTTCCCGCAATGATGGAATGTAATGTGGAATGTCAACTGAATTAAATGCTCATGAAACCAGGACACTGACCATTTAAGACAGGAGAGATTTTGATGTTTATCAAAACCACAAATTTTTAGATGATGACTACTTCCCTGAAGCTTAAGTACCTAGAGACAAAGGCAACCTCCCTGTGATGCAGCCCACACTGCATTCTGGTCCCTCGTTCAGTACTGTGTTCTCCACTGAGCAGTCAGCCCATAATGATGTGGGTCTTGCAGTTTTCTTGCACACACTCAAGTGTAGTAACCTTTGCATCACCATAACCAAATATCTGACAGAAACACTTAAGGGAGGAAGAGTTTGTTTCAGCCCATGGTCTTAGAGGTGGAAAGGTAGCAGAGCATTTGTTATGGTGGTTGGGAAGGAGATGAAGAGAGATAGAGAGAATAGGGTCAAGATATCCCCATGGATCTACCCTACAGTGACTTATATCCTTTAGAAAGACACAAACTCCTAATCTTTCCAAAACTTCCCAAAATAGAACCAGCAATGTCACCCCGGCTTTCACACGCAAGGGCTATTTCTTAGGCAAGCCCAACAAGCACTGAGTAGCCTATGGAAATGACTTTGTTTTTCTTATTAGAGAAATGAGTTGGAGGCATCAACATTTGGACTAATAAATCCTATGAAGATTTTCTTATTTCATGAACTCTAAGCTATATATGACTTCATGTTTCTACATTCCCGAGATAGAGGTCATAGCACAATAGCTGTTATCTAACTAGCGGTTAAGATGTAACTGTCCCTGCCTGCATCGCTGCATAGCTACCACAGAGGGCTGACCACATGACTCTCCAAACTGAGACTCTTGAGAGTGAAAGAAGAACACCAGGTGACATGTAGTGATAAATATAAATGGGGACTGTCCCAAAAAACCTGGACAGACAAGGTCACCCTAGTTACATCTTTGTAAATACCGTGTAAGTTGTCTAAATATCTTGTAAGTTGTCAAAACATGTTTTTAAAAGGATAAAAATTGTCATTAGAATTATCATGCCTCTTTCTTTCTTTCTTCTCTTGTTCTTCCTTTCTTTTATTCTTTTTTTTTTTTATCAAATATAATCTAGCAGGAGTCAAACTGAAAATGGAAACTTCAGTTGAGAAAATGTCGCCACCAGATTGTCTAGTAGGCCAAAGGTCATTGAGTATTTTCTTGACTGATGGTTCACTATTGCAAGTGCCATCCCTGAACAATTGAAATAAGAAATCAGTCTGCACAAGGATAGTAATCGTATTCCTTCATGCCCTCTTCCTCAGTGCCTGCCTCCAAGTTCATGTTTGAGTTCCTGTCCTAACTACCGTTCATAATGTACTGTAAGATGTAAGATGAAATAAACTCTTTCCTCTCCAAAAATTAATTAATTAGTTAGTTAGTTAGTTAATAAATCAAAAAGAAGTATCATGTTAGGGCTAGAGAGATGACTCGGGGGTTAAGAAGCCATGCTTTCTTCTAGAGCAGCCATGTTCAGTGCCCAGAACCCATGTCAGATGGCTCACAAACTCCATGGGAATTGACACCTGCTTCTGATCCCCACATGCACTTGTCATAACACACACACACACACACACACACACACACACAACACACACACACACTATACCAAAATGCCACACATCTAGAAATATATGAAGACAGCTCTGGACATAGTCCAAAAAGAACCGCCTGGATGAACGGGGAGCTCCATGAATATGTTGGTCAAACTATGTGTAAGAACAGAAACTTTGTATGTACAGCAAAAGAAACTCCACGTTATTTAATAACATATAATAATCTGGAATGTGAACTGACGTGTTCCAGGCAGCCCTCCTGGGCACTGCAGAGTATGAAACCATCAGTGTAATTCGTGCATGTCCCGTGTTCAGGACTCAGGCTGCAGTGAAGTAGAGCCACACAGTCAGGCAAGCACAACCAGAAATACCTCAGGTTCATTAGATATCTTATTTTTAATTGATTTTTTGGTTATCTGTGTTATGGGGCTGTGGAGAAGAAGTGGGAAAAGGGGAAGGGGGGAAGGAGGGAAAGAAGAGGGTGTGTCACGAACCACACACACGAAAGGACAAAGTTTCCACAGCTCTCGTGTCAATAAAATCATCTTGGTATATAAGGAAGTAAACCATTGGGAAAAAAACGTATATTTGTGACTGAATATTCAAAGCTCTGTAGAATTCTCTTGGGCACAAGGTGAAGGAAGAGTGCTTTGGTTTGAGACTACTCTAAACAAAGACAGAGGATACAAAAGGCTACAGCTCCCCTGAGCAGCATGGAGCGGGGCTGAAGATGCATCAGTTGGTAGGATGCTCACCAACCACGCAGAAAGCCCTGGGTATGATCCCAGCATTGCCTCAAGCCAGCTGTGGCACACACCTGTAACTCCATTCCTAGGGAGATTACACCAGAAGTTTAAGGTCTCCTCCTTCATCTTCATGGCAGGTTCATGGCCAGCCTAGGATACAATAGACCTCTCAAAAAATAAATAAATAAAACTAACAAACATTTGAGTGATTTGAGTGATACCTACTGTAGAAGCCATCATCCCTTGAGATTTAAGAACACATGAGAGGAACTCTTTACAGTGTAAATTACCAGGCATGACCACCTAATATTCTGACTAGGGAAGTCTGGCATAGACAAGTGATTCTGGGAAAAGTGGTCCAAAACCCATATAAAAAACTGTGATGTTTGGAGGAAATAATGACAGACAGGTAGGAAGGAAGGGTGGATTCAGATGACAGATAGCCTTGACAGCCAGCCAAGAAGGTTGGTCTTCATTCTGTCACCAGTAAGAAACTCATAACTGTGTTAAGACAGTATTCTGGTTGGAATTTTTCAATTAATCCAGGCTCTTTTAATAGTCTGATGTTTTATGGACTCTACAGGCTTGTAGGAGTTTACTATAGAGATAGTGGGTAGTCCATTTAACAAGTTCATGAGAATATGACTATGAGTTACTGACTAGGAGAGTACATAGATGAGTCTGTATGATTGCTAGACTTCCCCTGTTTGTGGAAGACTACAAGTCACAAGGGTTTTTGCAGTCATGAAACAAAGAAATTGAGACAAGTTTTGCCCTTTTTTTGGTTTTCTCCTAGACATTCAGAAACTACAAATGGTACATTCCATGAGAAAAAGGAGCACTGACTTAAGAGTATACAAATTTGCACATCAGAAAACTCCAGAAGTTCTTTTCATCTGCAGCTGTTCATGCAGTGGAACAGATGGAATACTCTCAGAACTTTCTAAGTCTCTTACAAAGTATCTATCACAGTGGTTCTTAGCCTGTGGGTCACAGCCCCTTTAGGGTCAAACGACCCTTTCACAGGGGTCACATCACAGATATCCTTCCTGCATAGCAGATATTTACATTATGATTCAGATCATAATGGCAAAAATGATAGTTATAAAGTAGCAATGACAATAATTTTATGGTTGGGGGGATCACCACAACATGAGGAAGTGCATTAAAGGGTCACAGCTCTAGAAGGTTGGGAACCACTTAGTACAAACTGTTGTTCTAGATTCCTTTGATCTCTCTCAGTCCTTGAGAAGCACAGGACGATGCCTGTGCACATCTATGAAACATCACCTTACAAAGCTAGAATGACTAAGGAAGAATTTGAGAAGATGTCTAGTTCTAACCTTGTTTAGAATAGGAGACAAAAATCAAAACTAGATTAAGCAGCAACCGCGGGTAGTTAAAGATACGTGAGAAATGCTGAACTACCTAAATTCTATTTTCTTTACATATTTCTCCAAAGGAACTCATAGCACAATGCACCAAAAAGATTTTCAGTGAAGAAGTTTGATTAGAGGAGGGTCTCCATGTACTGCTTTGAACTTCATTAGCTTCGGAGCTACTTTGTAGAGACTTTGTAGGCAGCTTACAAATATTTGATATATGAATCTCTACAGTAGCACACACATTTGTTTATAAATTAAAAAGTGATCTACATGTATTTAAATGATATGAGATTTTATTTCTGTTTGCAAATGAAAAGAACTTCCTAAAATTTTAACTACATTTGAAAAGTGTTCAGCTTTTAATAATCTAAGTAATACAGTCTAAGTACTACAAATACAGTAGCAACTGGGCAATATGGAATTTTTCATACAACATGCTACTTTTTAAAGTCAAAGCCTAATTTAAGAGATGGGAAAACACCACTGCTATTCATGAAGCAAATAATAGCCACCTTGTTTCCATAACAAACATTTAAGAGAGTTGTTTCCTAATGGAAACTCATTGTTACTGAATAAAAATCCTTAGAGAGGGAGAAAAGTACGTTTATATATAATCTGCATTGGGGATGCAAATTGGAGAGAAACATACACCAGAGGATTTGCATTTAATCAAATCGGAAGCAAGTGACTTCAGAAGCATCACTCAGTGTGCAGAAGGCTTCCCACCAGGACTAGACTGAGCTATCCAAAAGAACAGGACCCCTCGCTAAGGACATTTGTCAGAGGCCTGGCACTGTGGCACCACCCAGAATGGACAGTGGTGAGTTGATTATTACACAGTCTTATTATTAAAAACAGTCTTCAGAAATACTAATTCTTAATTCTGACTATAGTCTTAACATCATCAAACATAAAAACGCAATAGCACTATCTGGCTTTGAGGACAAAGGCAGAAGCCAACTGTTGATGTTCTTATAACTCTAGTCACATGTGTTGCTTGTAGATTTGATTTTGCTGCATTGGCTTTAAGTGGGTATTTGTTCTGAGCAAGAAATCTCATCAAATGATTCTCATAAAATGATGACCTGAATATTAACACATCCTTTTCCAAAACAGTGGAATTTTGTGTTAAATGTAGCACTTTCTTGGAAGCCATCAATTATAAAGAAAGGACAGAAAAATCCACATGTGGACAGAGCTTGAAACATCTTTTGGCATCTGACTTTAAACTCTTTGGGCTAATGACAACAGCTGTTCTGCTAATGTATGATAAGGAAGAGGCTTGAGAGTCATTTCATGAATTCAGAGTACATATAGGTCTCTCCTAGACAAATTTGAGATGTCGGCGTTAGCATATTAAGTGTTAATAAATGACAGAAGAAATACTTTTGAAATTCTTTATAAAGTACTTTGAATAATAACTATCTCTTTCAAGTCTGCTCTTAGAACCTAAGAAGTGGGATGGAGCTCTGCTGTCAGGAGAGCTCAGGGCCCCCTGGAAGGGTGAACAGGCAAGAGGAAGGCGTTGAGAGAGGTTGTGGGTTGTTACAGTATGATGAAATGACCTCCACACAATCCTAACACGTCCAGTAATTTGACTGTTCCTGCTCAAAATGTCCCATCTTTACTTTAAGCTGTCATGTCATGAGCCGTTGTCATCATTTTCTGATTAATTATGCAAACCTTTCTGGACTCAATGACCTTGGAGACTTTTCACCTCTGGTGGTCTCCTGGCAATAAAGCCAGTGCCTCCTCTTCCCAGACCGGAAGCAGAGCCACACACAGTTAGCTTCTACTAGAAGTGCAGCAAGCACCATTGGTGGTTCTGAGAGGGTATCTGCCTTCCCCTCAGTGAGGCAGACAGAGCCAGGGGGCTGCAGGAGGAAAAGGTACAAAAAGGAGGGACAGTTAACCCAGACAATGAACGAGCACACTATATTATTGCTGTGCTGTCTGGGACCTCAGTACCTCTCTCTCAGTCAGAACAACCTATTCGGTATTCTTACTTTGACAGTTGTGAGTGACGGGAGAACTGTCTACAGTGTTGTGAGGGGCGGGCTGTTGCCCACTGACTTCATTGTGCTGTTGTCAGGTTACAGAACTCAGAATCCAACTTCTTTGCTGAAGTTGCAGGGGAAATCTGGTTAGTTGTTTATCTCACTAGGTCATTTCATTTCCCTACTTCATGTCACCAGCACCTCCTTAGCCTCTCCAAAGAATTCAAAAGCAAGAAAATGTATCTCAAAAAAAGCCATTAAAATACTAAAATAAGGACATGTTTCAGACACCATATATACACTTAGCATAACTAAAAATGCTTTGGGGGAGGGTCACCAATATTACAAGTATCAAATTAATCTTAAAATATATGAGTTTGGTTTGATGGAAATAGTAATTTTCAAAAACAGATGAAAACAATGGCACCATTAAATCTAATTCTCCAAAGAAAAGGGGACTAGGTGACAGTGTGACAGAAACATTTGGGGACAGATACATAGTCACAACCCTGCAATGCCAACTTCTTTCCCAATTCTAAAGGATAAATTAATTCCCACTGGTGTATTTGCTTGTGCGCATGCTCTCTCTCTCTCTCTCTCTCTCTCTCTCTCTCTCTCTCTCTCTCTCTCTCTCTCTCTCTGGAAACACTCATCTTTGTTTTCCCAACAACTGATCTGAATGTAAGTTTGTATCTCAAGCATTTGAATAAAACCTCTCCGTGCTGATGCAGGTGGAGATTCTTTATATAGACACAGTGCACAGAGAGGGTCGAATGAGTAGGAACATTTATGAATACTGAATATCACTCTGTCCAAAACAAGGAATAGAGACTCCTCCAAAGAAATAAAGCTGTCCCAGGTGGGATTTAGAGAATTTATGCTAAGCTCCATTGATTTGCTGAAATTTTAATGCACTCATGTATACTGCTGTCAAAGTAGATGTTCACGCTTCCAAGCTGAGGCTACAAAGCTTGTTCATCTGGCTCCTCTCATTTCCTCACCTTGCTTGTTGCCATGGCACTCAAAACTGAGGGCTTCACTTCTATGTGCTGTGGAATGACTCTTGCCCATTCTAAGAACCTTGGCAATCCCACTGACTGTTCTCAAGTTTGTCTCTCCCAACTTCTCTAAAGTGCTACATCTATATCTATCTATCTCTATCTCTATCTCTATCTCTATCTCTCTCTATCTCTATATCTGTATATATCTATACCATCTATTGAGATAGATGAGAGAGATCTAGATATCTCAAAACTTGCAGGAATGTGTGTGTGCGCTCGTGGTGCGTGCGTGCGTGGCGTGCGTGTGTGTACCATTTATTGAGTACCTACTAGGTACCAGGCACTTGACATTTCTGGTTATCCTTTCTTCTCTAGGTTCCCTCTTCCTTTCAGCCCCCCTGGTGCTTCCATCCTGATCCATCACTACTGTTCTGTGCTGCTGGACCTTCCCACAGTGATCCTTCTGTGGACCTTTCTTGCTCTAAGCACCAGTGATTAAATATCCTCTTTCCTCTTATTGCAAATCCTTCTATGGAGAGCATTGTTTTCATGGCTCTAATTATAATAGTGTTAAAGATACACAGTGCTAACCCAGATCTAAAGTCGTGTTTTATCTACAGGACACATTCACTTTTATTTGATTATATCCCCACCACCTCAGAGTCAACAAATTCAAAATGTTCTTTCCCTATCCAAATCTTCATAGTTCACTATTTGTGTGTGTGTGTTTGTGTGTCTTAAATCTGTCCTTTGTCATTCCTGTTGCCTCATGATACCTCCCACCCCCTGTATTTTCATCATGAATCTGTTCTAGGACCCGCTCTCAGATTAATCTTTCAAATATTTGTTTCAAATCTTCCAAAACTATGACAAAGGTCATACTTCTCCATTGAATATTTTAGTGGGTCCTTTCATCGTTTTTATCAAGTGTGCAGTGCACGATGTTTCCATCAATTTCCAAATGCATAAAGGACAGCTGTCCAATAGCCTTATATCACCTAATTTATGTCAACTAGTGACATCAGAGTCACCTTAATTTGCTTAAGTATACTCTATGATGTTTGCAGGAGGATGAAATTACCTATCAACTTGTTGTCGCAGCATGTTGCCATCACTAAACAATGCATGACATTATATATTTTTATGTATTTTTAGTTTTTAATTATATCTAAGTATGTGCATGCATGGGGTTTGAGGGGGAATGACACAGTGCTGCATTCATATGAAGGTCAGAGGTCAACTTGGAGGAATCATTTCTCTCCTACCATAAGGGACCTGGAAGACTGAACTTGGGTTGTCAGGGTTGGTGGTAAGCATCTTTATTCACTGAGCCATCTCACCAGACCAGTAATATAAATTCCTATAGAAATTTATTTGGTTATCTCAGCACTTTCATTAGTATTAACAGTATCAATGAAAAGAATTTTTGAACAGATATTTACCTAGAAGCCCAGTATGTGCCAGTCACAGACATCGGTGCCGGCCACGGGCATTGGTGTACTAGTGAGGTCTTTACCCTCATGGGCTTCTCTGCCTGCAAGGAGCAGAAAACCAACAATAAGCTTCTAAATAGTGGGACTTTGTAAAATGGTGAATCTTAACCAGAAATAAAAGTACAGAAGAAGAAATTGGAATGTCTTAAGGGGACAGTGCAACATTTAAAATGCTTTCATTGAGATGGCCTTACACAGGGACTCTGAGGAAGACAGGACAGTTAGCCATGGGACAAAGGTTAGAGGAAGACAGGGCAGTCAATCACGTGGTAAAGGACAGAGGAAGACGGAACAGTTGGCCATGGGGTAAACGGTAAAGGAAAAAGGAACTAACTTTCCAGCTCAGAGGGAGCAATATCCTCAGGTGAAAGCACTCTTGATCCATTTCAGAGCCACGCTCAAGTACAGAGAGGGAGACTCTTAGGAAATGAGATCAGAGGAGCCCAGGAATGGAGTCATCTGAGATGGATGAAATGAGGAAGTGCTGTAGGGCTCTGAGCACAGCAGTGATATAACTGGATTTTTTTTAAAGGACCACCCCCACCTGCACCCCGCGCCATGCCACAGCCCTGACTACTGGGAGGATAGACCACAGCAGGGATGAAAGATGGAAGCAGGAAACCCAGTTGAACAGTACTTCTCAACCTTCCTAATGCTGCAACCCTTGAATATAGTTTCTCATGTTGTGGTGACCCCTGACCATTTATTTTCATTGCTACTTCTTAACTGTAATTTTGTTGCTGTTATAGACCATAAATATCTGTAGTTTTCAATGGTCTTAAGTGACCTCTGTAAAAGGGTCCTTCAAACCCCCTAAGGGGTCACAACCCACAGGTTGAGAACCACTAGGTTACTAGGCTACTAGAACAATCGCTACGAGAGGATCGTATTTCCTCTGGAGATGAAGAGAGAGTTAAGAGATTCTAGACTGTTCCATAGGCAGCATCCTCACGTAGATCTAAGCTAGAGTTTGTGGAGTTCCAGAGAAAGGAGAGTTACGGGTGGCTATAGAACTTTGTAAGTGAAGGTCTGTGAGGATGATGTTGCCATCAACTAAGATAGGGAAGCGTTCTGGTAAATAGGAGGGAGAAGACAGTTTCTATTTTTGGACTTGAGCGGGTCGAGTATCTGTGGAGATGCACCCAGAGATGGCTACTGAAGTCTAAAGCTCAAATCAGAGCCCTGGGGTCACTGTTTGAAGTTCATCTAAGTACAGATTCATCTCAAAAGAATAAGGGAACAACAGAGTAAGAAACCAGACATTCCATCTGGATAATGCACGCACACACACACACACACACACACACACACACACTATACATACAAACCATTTAATTAATTAACTAATTAATTGATTACAAAGTACACTACTCCAATGCTTTACCCACCCACATAAGCATGGCTCCTTCCTGTGTCTTCACTTTTGCCTACACGTGTCTGCTAGGCACAGGGTCTTTCTCCCCCTAACCTATGAACATTCTTCTAAGTACACAGTCAGCCTCATGCTCTCCCACAAATCTTTGCTTAGACATCCAAAGTGCACTCTGATTCTGCTTACTCTCACATGGAAGTGTCTCACCGAGCACACGAGCATGGGATTCTGCTGTGTGTGTGTGAAACTTGTTTAATAGCCTCTATGGCATACAACTCCATACTTTTGCTAAGTCAAGGCCAATCTGTGATGATCATCCAACCTCTACCATTCTTTACTTTCCATCTTCAAGAACAATTACCCCACCCCCATCGCCTCCATCCCTCTCTTAACATCGGTTGACCTCTAAGTACCCCACATTTCCAGAATCTCTTTGCTAAGGTTTACATCTACCACTAAACTGAAAGCAGGGGATACTCTTCTGTCCTCATGAATCCCCTACATAGACAGTAGATACTACATCTTTCTTTGTTGAAATGTCTGCCCCTAAGGTCTTGATGCCTTCATCCCCATTTCTTACTGGTTCTTCTCCCACTGATCTTCCCTGTCTTCTTCATAAACGCTCTCTTCCTCCCTGAAACCTCTCCAGCTGTGAATGCAACCTGGCTTCTATTATTAATCTTCTAGTCCAGGCCTGTGCATCAGGATATAATGATACACACTAGAGTTTTATTCAGACATGAAAAATTAAATTGTTATCTGCTGCAAAATGCATACAAATGGAGATTAATGTATTAAGGAAAGCAAGCTGGGCTCAGAAAGATACATGTTGTATATTTCTCTTTTATGGATCCTAGATTTTATGTAGGTACAGGAATTCATTCTTATATATGATGTGAAAATAGCAACAAGACTGCAGGAAAGGGAATAGCAAGGTGAGGGGTGAAAAGAAGGGAGGTTGTGAGGGAATGTGGCCTTTATGAAAGCTAGTAGTATGTATTATGAATACATGCCAATAATTATGCACATGCTGCACTGCACACACACACACCAGTATCACAGGTTTTCAATATAATTGTCTCAACCCTTTACAGTATCCTGACCTGTTTATCCCAGCATGCCAGAGCAGATCACGATTACCTATGAGTTTCATCATGTGACCCTGTCAAACATTCCCTTTAGGGGTTACTTCCTCTTTCCTGGTTTGTCATCAATATCATGATGGCTCTAAAACTTATATCCCAGAGCAATGGTGGAAACATGGAAATTTCCTTTCACTCTTCCCCTCCAAATCCTCTTACATCTAAATAATTTTCACATCTGTTCCTGGCACTCCTACCTGCCCAATGATCTCTTGTCTCAATTACTCTAGAGTTCTCCAAACTGACCTCCCTGTGGTTTTGTGGTTGTCAAATCCACCCTCTATGCTGTTGCCAGAAGAGTCTATCTAAAATGCAAATCGAAGCATACCTGCCCTTGCTGAAGAGCCTTCAATGGCTCGTTGCTGACAGGATGAAATCCTAGCTCCTTCCGTGCACCGAAAACATCATGGTTGAATGCTATTCATTTTCCCTTCTGGCCACTTCCTCTCATACCTCATTCAGTTCTTGCTCCCAGACCTTTGCCTACTCTGCTCTCCACACCTGGAAGATTCCACCTTAAAATCACTCTCCCCTGAGCTCCTTCTTTAAGCCTACACTCAGATCTCATCCTGCCTTTCCCAGCTCCCACCCTCCCTGTCCCTACAAAGAAATGATACAGCCTGTGCCTCTCTGAATATTCTAGACAGGCTTCTATTGTTGTGCCTGGCACATTTCCTCTATAATTATTTTAAGGTGTTTCCCTCCCCACTAGATAGTATGCTCTCTTAGCTTCTATTGACACATAGAAATTTTTGGATAAATAACTAATAAATATAGCCTAAAGCTTTTTCAAAAAAATAAACAAGAAATAAGCTATTCTAGATCAAATCTCATGTTTTATACTAGATAATGATTAAAAAGATGTATTTTAGTCCTCCTTAATAAAAAATATGTAGGCCAAATCTTATCAAAATTATACCAAAAAAGGATCCCTGAAATAATCTTACTTTGTTGGAAACCATGTTGAGTGTGACTTTGAGTTAGCTGACTAATTCTTGTGAAACCACTTCTCTTTCCCACTCTATCTGCATACAGGGATCTTTATGAAACTAAGTAGCTTCAAAGTATTTTCAGATGTATTGGTTATTTTTCCTTATAAGTCTCTGAAGACAGCTGAGAAAAAATTACAGTCATTTCATACATGAAGAAAATGGGGCTGAGGGATTTTCATTTTTCCACAGCAGTGTCTAATGTGTGACTATGCAACTCCTGATGCTTAGCCAGCAACCCCCTCTACCCATTGCCTTGCCTATGACCGTACTCTCTCTCTCTCCTCTCTCTCTCTCTTTCTTTCTCTCTCTCTCTTTCTCTCTCATTCCATTCTTTCTGTAATACAAATTGATTTGTATGTCAGATACACCCTAGACTGTTTACAAATTCAAGCAGATTAGAGTTTGGCCATGTGCCTCAGATATGTATACATGGGTATGTTCTGCCATATGCAGAGACACTCAGTCTGTCCCAGCTGTATTTGCTTGTAAGCCAGCAGCACTTCAGTTAAAGTGGCTCACAGCCATCCAACCTACCACAGCAATTTCAGCTTGAAAATATTTTAAACTGTGTCTAGTTCAACCACTAACTCGGTGCTTGAACACCATCAGGGTGGTCCAAGGAGAAGATTCTCCAGGAATTACTTGACCATTTTGATCCACAAAGCTCACAACTGCTTAAGACAATGCTGATTAACTTCAGAATCTTGGGAAGATGTTCCTCTATAAATCCATCTATCTGTTATTTCTTCTTGATGAAACCTTTTCCCTGGTTGTTCGGCTACAAACTGATCTGAGTCTAAATTACATCTATATTGCTATTAGTTGAGACTTTGGCAAATAACTTAGCTCAGTTTGTTCATTTACAAAAATGGGTCGCGTTAAATAATATATGCAACTTGACTAGCACTATAGGATCTTCAGCAACTGCACCTAGTAAGTACTCAAAACTATGTTAACTAAACCAACAACTCTTCTTTATCCTTGGTCTGGTTTTGTTTTGAGTGTGGGTTTGAGTTGGGGGATGCATGCATGTGTGGGTGGAGGGCAGAGGTCATCGTGGGATATCTTCCTTCATCATTGTCCACGCTATTTTTTAAAGCTCACTGACTCAGCTAGACCAGCAAGCCCAGAGGATCTTCCTGTCTCTGCTTCCCCATTGCTGGGAATCCAGAGCACATGCCTGTGTACCTGGCTTCTTGTATAGTGCTGGTTGTCCAAACTCAGGTCATGTGCTTACACAGCAAGCAGTTTACTAATTGAGCCATCAACCCAGCCTATACTGACCTGGGTTTTAGCAGTAATTCCTCATGGCCAATCACCAGATTTTCCAAGACAAAACACATTTAGTTTAGTAAACAGAACACATGACTTTCCTCAAACAACCCACTTGACCCTCTGCCACGTGTTCCATTTTGATATGCCGGAGTAGGAATACAGTCTCACAGTAACCTGAGTCAGCCATGCTTAACTTCTTCCCGTGCAGTACGAGGTATTATTCTGAGTTCATCTGATCCTTGATCTTGTGCCCAAAGTGGAAAGTATAAATCTTCTTGGAGTGATTGTTGACAAAGTAGAGGTGAGAACCAGAGAGGTCACTTTGAAGAGCTACTGTGCAAGAGATAGAGAGGAGTCTCTTCCATCTCTGTGGAGTTTGTATGAACATTCATCAAGCAGCAGGAACTAGGATTCCTTCCAATCCACTTCAAATTCAAAATCTCTCTCATTCTAATGAGAAAACAGGACATGCTCTTCAGCCTGTGGCCTGGTGACTCCATCTATCCCTAATTGTGACTTTTCCCTTTGCTTAAGTCCCAGGAGATTACAGCAAACGCGTGTACCAGGGCGTGAGAGTGAAGCACACAGTCAAAGATCTCCTGGCGAAAAGCGATCCAGGCAGACAAGTAACTCCAGACTCAGTGTAAGTCCTCATTAATTCCATCTGAAGCCCTGAAGGTTGAAGCCTCTGCTAATGCAAGCTCTCTCCTCTCCTCCTTTACCTACATATCACTATCTCAACCCCTGATTCTGATTTTTCTCAAGAGACTTTTCTTTACCTAGGACATATGTCAGAAATACATTGTGTTTTGTTTTATTTTTTTAAATTTCCTCCCTGGATGACAATCTTCCCTGTTGAGAACACCCACATGGGGACTTGTCTACTAGCATCAAGGTTTTTACTTGAATTTTTAATTCTCTACATTCTCCCCATTGTCTTGATCATCACATTTTACAATGGTTTTTTTGTTGTTTGTTTGTTTGTTTGTTTGTTTCACTTTTGAAATAGTATGCATATCTCTATTCATTTGATATTGGTCATACTACCCTGGAAATAGAATGTGTTTGCTCCCTCATGCCATGCAAATAAGAGTTGACAAATGCTAGCCCTCTTCCTCACTAAGGTACCTGGTATGATAGAAAGACCATGCATAGAGAGGGAACGTTGGCCTGCCAAGGACCATCTGTGTATGTAACCTCCCGGGAAGGTCTCTGGATCTAACAAAAAAAAATGACCTTCAGGGTTTCTTATAACATAAAAATGTCTGACTATTATCACCTCAAGCATGTTCATTAGCTACTGGCAATGTCTTCAGAGCTCTGCTATCTAATTGCTGACTACTTCAGTTAGTGACAGAAACAGGATGTGTCTGGACTTTTCTCCATCCCCTAGTCACCAGTAGAGAAAGGCTCAAAGCTTGAGGAGAAATTGATTGTGTATACGTTATATTCTGTTAATTCTCTATCTGATAGATGTTATTCATGATAAATCCCATAGGTTTGGAGCGCCATTGATGTCTGTCAGTCATGTCTGTACTTGTAGTTCTGCTCATGCCTAAAAAGTTGTGCTTGTGTCTCAACAAGTGACTAGAGCTAATACAAAAAGTTAATGTCATGTATTCTAAGAATATAATAGCCTGAATGCTGGGCATGTAGGTGACCAGGAATAAATAGAGCAGCCACATCCAGCATCTAGTCCTGGGCACACAAGGGAAGTACTTCCTCCAGAATACCTGCTGACATGTTTGCCACCACCTTCAACACAGCTCCAATGGCAAACTCCTAACATCAGTGATCAGCTTCAGAATCAGCGTCTGTAGCCAAGACTACCTTTCAATGCACATCCCTCTGCCCCTAGTGAAAGAGCCTCTCCCCTTCTACTCCGACAATCAGAGCTTAGCTTACACAGAGAAATCTGAACAGCTGGGCTCCCTGCCTGATCCCGACTCAGTATCTCTCTGAGGCCTGCTCAGAAGCATCTGGGGGTGTTTTATAAATACATCACCAGACTGAGAGGAAAATCAGAGAGAGTGGGGGTGGGGTGTTTCTGAATCTACTCAAAATGAACAACTGCAACATGCAAATGGCAGGGACGCTTAGCCCCAACCTCAGACAAGAGAACAACTGAATTTTAAAGCCTGATTCTTTTTTTTTAAAAATCCACACTTCTTGGTATCATAGATATATACATAAAGATAAGACAGAGCATCGGGCTTCTGTAAAAAGGTGCACCATAGAGAAAGACGAAAGGCAGACTATATCCAAATGGTGAATTTATATATGATTTTAAAAATAAAAGGGCTTCATGCCCAGGACCTATAAATATCAAGTCATAGATTTTTCTCTTTTTTCTCTCTAGTTTTTAAGTTTTACTTTTTTAAAAGATAAAATGATAAAACAATATACTAATATCTTATTATTATATTATTATATAATAAATATATAATAAACTAGTCAGTTACAGTAGTTAAATATCAATATTTTACTAAATCTTTGAGATTTCATACAATATATTTTGGTCCTCTTTACCCATAATTCCTCCCTCCAAACTCTCCCCAAATCTACCATCCACCTCTCAACTTTACATTCTAGTTTTTTTCTATAACCTGTTTAGTCCAATTTGTGCCACCTCAATTGGTGTGGGGCAATGACCACAGGAGCATGGCCAATCTATCAGGGCCACACTCTTAAAGAAAACTGACTCTCCCTTCCCAAGAACCCATATACTATCCACAGCTCCCCTGTTAGACGTAGGACTTGTGAACTCCTCTCCCTTCCATGCTGGATGTGAACCTGGCTGGTCCAGATCTGTTCAGGCAAACACAACCGCTGTGCATTATGAATGTAGCAATCCGGCTATGCCCAAAGGATATGGTTCTGCTATAGTTCCTCCTTAACCTGTGGTTCTCACAGTCTCTCCACCCTGTCTACTGCAATGCTCCCTGAGCCTTCGGGAGACAGGCACCTTATACATGTCCCTTTTGTGTCTGAACATTCCACACACACTTACTCTCTGCACTTTGGCCAGCTCTTGATTTCTATGGTAACCACCGTCCACTATACAAAGAAACATCTCTGATGAAGTCTGAAAGCTGCACTCATTGAAAGCACATGATTCAACTTCAACTTAGAATACAGATTCTTGGGCTTGCCCCGTTTATGCAGGTGGAGTCAGGAGATGATCGGTTCAACACTTGCTCCTTGAATAATGATTCTCTTGCACATTGTGATTTACATAAGGAGCAAGTGCCCTAACCTGACTAGCATCGTGGTTTCTTATTTCTTATCTAAGCCATGGGTGTTGGTCTATTAATTACTGAGAAACTTGGAACCAGATTTGTGGAGCACATATACAGTCTGCTAGATACCAAATAATCTGGTAAGAAGAAAGATATCTACACATAAAAGTACACATTCACATAGCCAAACACTAAACGGAATGCTTATGATCAGACCATGTACATATGCAATATGAAAATAGCTATAAAATTTATGTGAAGATAGAGTGAGGTGGGTTTTGTGTGTGATATCTCATTTTAGGGCATATTATCTGAGATTTGCATTTATATTTTACAGATGATTATGTTGAAAACTGGATAAAGATGTGTTGAAAAACAAGGCAGAGAATTCTATATGCTGAAGAAATAGCTTGGAGGACCTGAGTTAGTTTCCCAGCACACACGTCAGGTGGCTCACGACTACCTGTAACTCCAGCTCCAGGAGTCACTCTCTCTTGGTCTATGCATGCATCCTCATGCACATGGCATACCCTCACACAGACACAGACATGTAACTTGTATTTTTTAAATTAGGCTTTCTGAGTCTTAATTCTGTATTTAAAAAGAAATCTCAGAGTGGACCAAAGCACAGGACCTTTGATACATGAAAAAAAGAGGAGGGGGGGAGGGAGGAGGAGGGGAGGGGAGGAGGAGGGAGGAGGAGAGGGAGAGGAGGGTATTAGAGAGAATAAATATTAGATAGAAAAACTAGCAGCAGAAAAATATGTTGCCTCCATCCGTGGTCTTGACAGGGTTATCCTGGGTAACACATAGGACCTTACCTCCATGTTCTCACTGTATCATCTCAGTACCTAGAATCTTCTTTCTCACTTTGGTGGTGTTTAAGCTTCAGTGATTAAAATGTAGCATCCAGTGTGAGTTTATTTGGACTTTAAGCATTTCTATGAATTGATTTACTAGCCGTTTACTACTTCAGAATACTAAGATCTGTCTGGAGAGATATTACCATCAGTCATCACTCACTCTTAAAGGCCTATTTCTATCCTTGCTGTAAAGGTAACTCAATGAACAGAACCATGGAGCATCCTGCTGCCCACAGACCCTCACTTGCAGGCTCTGATGCCATTTCAAACGCAGTGCTGAGATGACCTGCTTTACTTCATACAGATCCAGTAAGGACATAGTGAGTCTCCACTCTCAGATGGCCTTGTAGTAAGGAAATACTTGTGAGGCAAAAAATTTCCAGTATGGCTAAAGGCCAATGACTAATCTCCCCAACCAAATACTGAGCTCCCAAAGACCCCACACCAATCCTCTGGGACCTGCTGACCAATACATGATTAAAGAGCTTGAGAGGAATTTACCTGGGTGGGCATTTAATGCAGCCAGAGGTAAGGACAGCTTTGAAAGGGAAATACAGAAAAGATACAAGAGGAGAAGGTAAAGCAAGCCCTTCAGCGAGGCTGCAGCAACAAGGCAACCATCAAGGAAGCCCCGAAGCTGCAAAGACTGGAAGAAGCAGAAGATAGATTCCCCACTGAAGCCATAGCACGGACAGCCTGGAAGAAGCAGAGGATAGATTCCTAGTTGAGCCCCAATAGCAGGGACAGCTTTAGGCTTGGGGTGTCTGGTTTTCAGAACCAGGAGAGCACATTCAGATGGGTTTAGACACTGTTTAATAGTGATAGGTTACAGTTGTCCTAGGAAACATATATTATGAAAACTTAGGTCCCATCAACCAATATGCTTCCAGAAGCAGTTATAAGACCCAGGGTGGCTTCTGGCTCCTTCTGACCGCTCTCCAGGGTGACCCAGGCTGAGATTTTCTATCCTTACAAAAGAGTTTCGTCAAGAACAACTTTCATCTTCTTTATTTTGCAGTAAAGCTTCATAAAATATCATAAGAATAAAAATCTTGTAAAAAAGCAAGATTTTGACCAAATCACTTCCATTATTTTACCTGCCATATACTGGGGCTTGGCAAATGTACATCTCTGTGTATTTTTAAATTGTGAATTTTTCTTTATATTTTTTTCTCAGGTTTGGTTTTGATTTCTGTAATTCTTCACTACTTTCCTGGATTTCTGCCGGGTAAAGAAATAAATAGATAGATAGATAGATAGATAGATAGATAGATAGATAGATAGATAGACAGACAGACAGATGGATACCACTTGCCAACACCTGGTACCAAAACTATATAATTAGATTTCTGAGTGATGAATTTTTCTTGCAACTAAACTATTTCAGTTGAACCACAAAAGCTAATCATTTAACATTTTAAGAATTGCATCACAAAATTCAATAAACCCTGTTATCTACAGAATAAAAAAGAAAAGCAAGAAGCCTAATTGCCACAATTTTTCTGTTCTGTTTTGAAATTCAGTCAACAATTCACAGACTATTTAGCTCACTAATCAAGTTTTTCTTACGCAATCATAAAGATTCATCTAGAGTCACTGAATGCACAGCAGCTGGTATGAGGGGAGAATGAAAAGCTGTTTGGAATTTCAATTGTGTGGGAGAGTAGGGGAGTACCTTGTACTACATGGGAGACTAAGAAGGGCCTGGAACCAGGCTCTGGTGGTTAATCGCGCTCGCGGATTGGTGGATACGGTGATATCTTTCTGGGCATGCCCACAGAAATGCTGTAGTCAGTAACAATAGCCAAGCAGATGTGAATGTCTAGGTTAATATTTTACATAAACACAAGGAAAAATAAACAGAAATATCTGGCTCCAGTTTGGAAAGCCTTTAACGGAAGGAAATGCCAAGAACTATTCCACAGAGGAAATATTTGGATTATGCTGTTTTGAAATATGTAGAAAATAAATGTAAAACAAACGTTACTTTCACATGGTGAGATCCTCCCATGCCAACTCCAAGTGTTTGCTTAGTTATTATATCTCTGTTCTCTTTCTGCCCAGTCCTAAGTCCTTCTACCTCAGTCCGCTGCTTACATCTCTGTGGAGGACATTCGGATACAGCCGTATCTTGGTTAATGATTTGTCCTGATCATTTTTCGGGTGAAAACGTTGTGAGTAGAGGAGCAAGGCCTGGCAGTGGGTCAAACATGGAAGAAACTCTGAACAGCAGGTAAACGGGCGCTGTCGAGCGATCTTTATGGTCTGGAGTCATTGAAAATGTTTGCTCTTTGATGAGAGAGGTATGAGAAGCACTAACTACAGGACAGGTGTCCACTGGCTGGCTCGGTTTGGGGGACTCCCTTTGCAATAGGTCTACAATGGAAGGTTTGTTTAGTGCCCTGCCCAGGTATCGATTTGCTCTGCCAATCACATGCACCCTCCCCTTCCCACAGAATATAAACCTGTGACATCCAGATCTGTGATTTGCATATGTATTTCCTGTGAAATAGTAGGCAGGGAACTACATAGTGGGGAAACTGTATATTATGTTATCTCAAAAGTTTCTTTGACTGCCCTGAGACTTCTCTTCTGCCCCTAGAGAAGCACTGCTATTGCCTGGGTCTCTTTCCAGGCCCTGACTATGGCTCCATAAAGTTAATGGCATTCTCCTTTCTCAGTCTTGATGTCTTTGTCACCAATTAGAGTCGAAACCCCCTCCTAAGACTCCTCTCATTTCAGCAACCGATTTTATTTGTATTTGTTTGTCTTATGTGTGCACATGTATCTTATACATATATGTGTCGAATTAACATGTGGGGGGGCATGCGTGCTTGTGTGCATACACATGTGTGCAGAGACTATAGGGCAACCTCTTAGAGCTCTGTGAGACTGTTTCTTACTAGGTCAGAACTCATCGATTGTGCAAAGCTGACTGCACAGGGTGTCGTGGGTCTTTACTACCCCAGCTGTGGGATTACAAACTCCACCACACATGCCCAGATTTTTACATGAGGGCTGAGGATTAGATTCAAGGCCTTTCCTGGTTTTAGGACAAGTACTTTACCAATTATGCTATCTCCCCAAGCCCAGTATTCATTTCTAAGTAAATTATACTTTATGTATTTGAGATTTACAACACAATGCTAAGAGATAACATGTAGCTAGTGAACTGCTTACCATAGTGAAACATCTTAGCATATATACACAGATGGATACATACATATTCATGCGTGTGCATGTGTGTGCACGAACACAAACACATATCATTCTACACAGTTACTCTTGTGTGACAAGAGTTATTACAATGTATTTCTATTACAAAAGTCCCCAGCAGTACAACTTTATGAACAACCTCCCCTGTATCGGCGTCAGACCTATTGACCAGTTCTGCATATTTCCATCTTTTAAGACTTTTAAGACTTTTAAGATTTCATTTTTAAGACTGAAACCTTAAAAAGTATATCCTCTTCCTTCAGCCTCTTTATTTTGGTTATTAATGTTCACATGTTCTCATCTCCTATTTAGCATTTAAAACAGATCTCTGGAGGCTAGGGATTCAGTTCAGTGGGCAAAGTGCTTTCTGAATATGCACATGGACTTCAGTTTGTATCCCTTCCACCCAAGTAAAATCCAGGAGTGGTGGTGTCCATTCATAACCTCAGGGCTGGGGCCAGGGAGGAGGGAGAGAGCATGCAGACTGCTGAGGCTCACTGGACAGCCAGTTTGGAAAGAAACTATCTCAGATTAAATAAAAGAAGAAAATAACAACAATAAAGTCGAGTGGCTGAGGAGGCGGCTCAGTGATAAAGAGCTTGCAGCTCAAACATAACAACCAGAGTTCCTGTGCTCTGAACTCATAAATGCCAGGTAGGTGTAGCTACTACCCATTCATTCAAGACTCAGAGGCCAAAATATAAGGTCCCTAGAGCAAGCTGACTATAAGGACTAGCCATGGTTTTGAGCCCTGGGTGTTGGGTTTGATTAACCTAACCTGCCTCAGTGAGGAAGGTAGAAATACAAAAGATGGTTTCCGTCATTAACCTCAGGCCTCTACGTGCAGGTGTATTCTCTCCAACACAGGTGTGCCCAGACACCCTCAAACGTACACAAACACACATGCCACAGAGAGAGAGAGACAAGAGAGAGAGAGAGAGAGAGAGAGAGAGAGAGAGAGAGAGAGAGGCCTGAAATCAATCTCTGGCCTCCACACGTGCATGCACAGATAAGCACACCATGTATACACGTGTGTGCACTCATACACCACGCCATAGATGAATAAAGAAATAAATCTGAATCCGAGTCTCTGAGAAGTAGCTTATCCTGACTTTGTAGCATCCTTGAGCTCATGTTGAAGATCACTGTCACCCAGGAACCATCTGAAGTTCATCTTCCACAGGAAAAAGCATGGCGACGGAACTTGGGCTGCTCACCGCAATACCTCAATCTATAGGCCAACCCTACCATCTACAAACACTTTGCTAATATTGCCTAATCTTTCCTTAAGGTCACCATAAAGGTCACATTTACTATTTTCCAAGGGCTCAGCATACCATAGGTAATTAATAAATGCAGTTTCTATTAAGTACCTAGTGTATATAAAGCTCTGTGCAGATGAGAATTCAAGGCCATATGAGAAACCCCTTGCCCTGGAGATTACACAGTTCTGTTGTGGGGGAAGAAACTGTCTTTGAAGAAGAAAATTAAAATATCAAAATGGCTTTATTCCAAGAGCCCCAGTGAACGTTGTGCAGGTTCACATGGAGACGTGAATGGACAGGGTGGGTGGAGAGCACTCCCTGGAGGATGTGTGCCTTCAGCTAGAGTTTGAAGGAAGACACTCGGGTGATCCAACAAGATGCATGGAGGGGACAAAGGTCAAGAGGAAGGAGAGGTCCACTTGTCAGTCTGCCACATGACATAGGTGAACCATTTTGCCTACAGAGTGCAAGGGGTGAGGGAGATGGTAGAAGAACAGCTCTTCTAAACTTCTGTCTAGCCCTGCCTGAGACACTTTCTCAGACATCCCCTTGGATCCCTGAGATGCCATTTTCTCCTTTAACATTTATTACAATGTGCTATGACTGCTGTCCTAAATCTCCTCCAGTTGGCTAACGTCTTGCCATTTTCTGCCTGTTCCTTCTGAATGAATGGCAGTGTGGCAGAACAGCCAGGAGTTTGTCTTTCAGAATTATGGACTCAGGCTCAGACTCCATCCATGAAGATAGTTCTGCTTTCTGAGTCTCAGTTTCATCCCATAGACGTGGGGACAGCAAACCTATCATAGACAGTAACACGAGTGAAATTACGTTATGTCTGCAGAGCACCTGGTACATCATGTGACATACCCCCAGTGCTCAACATGCAATGGCTTTTATTTAATACAGCTGACACATGGCACCACTTGACAAGCACCAGAGGAAGTACGTGCCAACCTCACCTGAACACACACTAGATTATGGGATGTTCTGAGAGCAGGTCGTGGAGTCCTCTCACCCTTGTAACTACCATTTCTAATATAATGGAGACATGTCAAACCACTGACACTGTAGTTTAGAAACAATTACTTATTCTGAGTGAATGAAACAGAAAAATGGCTGACATGAGGGTCTTTTCATAAAATGAAGATTTTTTTGATGCTTGGGATTATTTTTAATTGATTTAATTGAATAATTATATATATGTTTGTAATACAGTATGATATTCAATATATGTGTGCAATATATAATCAATAGTATGCCTGGCATACCCAACCCCTCAAGCTCTGGCTGGTAGCTGTGTATCCTATACAGCTAAATGAGGAAATGGCTTGATTCGACTGTGCAATGAGACTTTCATTTTGCCTGTTTTACTCAGATGCACTCTTCTATCTTTTAGTCATGACCTCTCCCTCCCTTCTCAACCCACACACCTCCGCTGACCCTTCCCAGCTTCTGGGAACCACTCTAGGGGATGACTCTGTAAAGGTTGCAGACATCATGGAGGACAAGTAGTACTTGACTTTCGAGGCTGTTTTGTTTAACATGATGGAGCCAGTTCCATCTGGGCTGCCACAGTTACAGCTGTCCTTCTTTGTGTAGCTGAGTAACATCCATTATGTATATCACCTCATCTCCAGCCACCTGTGGGTGGCTCAAGTCACTCCTCTCTTAGAAGCAGCAAGCTTAATTGGACAGACACTGAGCCAGTGTCTGTCACCTTCTTCCTTCCTGTGGGTCAAGACAGTTGAAAGTCTAATCTAACAGCTACAGCTGAGATATCCCAGTTTCTTCACTCTGCAATATTAAATAACCCAAACCTTAGCTACTCTCAAATAAGGTTTTGATTTATTCATCATAAACTCTATTTCATGAAAAGCCTTGCTTCAGGAGGCAGGGAAAAGATAAAAACCAGGATGTGCTAGCAGCTTCCTGACCTGACAGGACTTCCTGAAGCTACTGCTCCTCAGTATGAGAGGGTCTTGTGAGTGGTACACAGGGGAGGGGATCGGTGTTCACCACAGCTCAGGAATCCTCCTTTCCCCGCTGGGAAGAGTTGGTTTTCTTCCTAACTCAACAGATTTCTACAGACCTCAAAACATGTTCTACCCCTCCCCACAACACACACACACACACACACACACACACACACACACACACACCAAGCTCCAATTCCTAATCTCCAAGGCCAATCTTAAGCAAAAAGTAAATCCTCTTTCCTCAAATTAAACTGGAGTTTTAAAAGTTGGATTTGCAAGAAATATGGAAAAACAGAAAAATCACACAAAGTACAAAAACAATCACATGACAGGCAAACAGCCTGACACTAAGTTTAATATCTGGACAAGGACTGGGCACGGGTGGTTACAATTGTGTTGACTTTCATCCTTTCTCTCAATAATAATAATAATAGTGGTACATATCTGTTTATCCCAACACTGGAGAGATGGAGGCAGGAGGATCAGGAGTTCAAGGTTGCCTTCAGCTATATCGTGAATTGAAAGCTCCATGAGACCCTGTCACAAACACTGATCATAATAGCTGTTATTTACTGCTGTGCTCTAAAATAGAGACTTTACAAATATCCCAGTTTCTGTATTTAAGATATATTCAGTTATCAACAAGAGCTCAGCAGCCTCCAAAGGAAGCCATGTGGGACAGTGAAGAACCAGGTAGAAAGCTGCAGAACTTACGCTTGGACCCAGAGTTATGGGCCTGACTCCAGAGGTTTCCTCTCATCTGATTGATGTGTTGCCACTATGCATATATTTTTGAGACTGGGTCTCATGTGGCTCAGGCTAGTCTCAAATTTACTATGTAGTTGACGATGACTGAAGTTCTGCTATCCCTGCCTCCACCTCCAGAGTTCTGTGATTATAGGTGTGCACCGCCATGTTTGGATTTTGTGGTTCTGGCATTAAACCTAGGAGAGGGTTTGTTTGTTTGTTTGTTTGTTTGTTTGTTTTTTGGTACATGCTAGGCTAGAATTCGACCAATTGAGCCACTCCTCAACTGCATTGACCATGCTGCCTTCTTTAATGTATATATTCATACCAAGTGAGACAAGGCTTAGAGTCACCACTAATTTTCAGGTCTTTATACCAGGCTTCAGACTCCATATATAATGATGAGTTCCAGTTATGGCTTGTGCCCACCACCACCATTCAATGTGATTTTCATACCTATCATTGCAACCGGTATATAGACTATCCAAGGAATGCCCCACCAAGACCAAGACTCTCCTTTCCGATGATTCTAACATATTTTAAAAGAAACTAGACTCTCAAAAGTTCTCATTTCTTTTAACAATTTTCTCTAGTTCAATTTCAGAGTCTGCTGCCAACAAACAGTCCACACTCAGCATCCTTAACTCCCCTTAGACCACCAGATCTCATGGGTCTCTCTACAATCCCACCCAGTGTATGAGAACTTCCTGATCCAGAATCCTCTCATGTTACACATGGGCATTGAAGAAGTTTCCTTTCCATTCTCTTAAAAATCCCTAGGGGCCACACAACCCATTTCTCTCTCTAATTTTCTCTTCTACATGCTTTATCCCTGCAGCCTCTTGTGGCTGCCACTCTGATTTGAGGGGTTAATATAGCTCCTACTGTCTCAAGCGGACAAAGAAACATGAACCTCACTCCCAGGATCTCTCTTGAGGGATACTGTCCCTAGAGACCCATCCCTTGATGTTATCTTACTCCCATGGTAACCAGAATTCTCTCATGGTTACACACATGAAAGAGGATTACTCATATTTTGATGTTTGACTAGCATATATTAATAATTGTATGTGAGTTTATTGTGACATTTTTATACATGTATATATTTTGATCATATTCACCCTATTCTCTTCTCTTGTCTCTCTTCCCCTCCCACTTATTTCCTTCCTCTTCCCAATTAGTCCCTTCTTCTCTCATGTCTTTTGCTTTTTGAATGACCCGATGAGTCTCATTAGTGTTTCTCACTAATGAGTGGGTATGTTTCTCACTAATGGGTGGGTATGGCTTACCCAGCACTTAGATGACTTTTCAAAGGTTAGTATACATTAGTTAAGATGTCCTCAGGGAAGAGACAGGACCCCGTGAGCTCCTTCCTCCTTCAGTCTAGGATGTTGGGAGACTTGTGTGGATCTTGTGTGTGTAATCATATTGGATCCTGAAGAGTGTGCCAGCCACTGTTGGCCATGCCCAAAAGCCAGCATTAGCAAATATAGAACTAGAGAAAGAGGACGCCAGCATCCTTACACTGTACTTTTTCATGGAAATATGCAAGAGATTGGAGGATGAAGATCACCAATGCTCTCATTCCCTGGGACCCTATGGCAAAAGACAAATGGAACCCTTTCCTAATATGGAACTCTAATTTTAATCAAAATACACACACACACACACACACACACACACAGCTGCTAAGGTTTGCAGTCTCACTTTGATGACTACACTGACTAGCAGTGCAAAGTGAAGTTCAGAAGCTGATTATCCATGTTTTTAGCCATGTGGAGTTGATCACATAAATTCACAGCTACAATCTAAGAACATAGCAATGTACAAATGCCGTTTGAAATCAGGGGTTGTGAAGTTTCAGACGAAGTGCCCCAAGCTCTGAAAGCATGAATGCACAACTGTCAGTGACGCTGTCACAGCATATACCCACGAGCTGCTCGGATTTCCTAAAATTAACCATTAAACTGACTGTTCACCTCTGCAACCCTCATAGCTGGAACCCATCCTATGATAGCTTTGGCTTCAGTAAGATTAACTTGTTTGCCTAAGGCACAATGAACTGCCATCACATGGCTAATGTGTGTTTAGTAGTTTGCTACTGTTTGGGAGTTCTGCAGTTTTTGTATATTTTTATTTTTCCCCTGTGATTTTCTTCTTATAATTTGAGAAACACCTTATGTTTGTTTGGTTACTAAAGCTATTGAGAAAACTTAAATTTTTAATACATTTACTTCATTTTACCTTACTAATTTTTTCTACATTTCCCACAGAAAAATCCATTTCTTATTCCCCATTAGTTTTCAAGTTCTTAATAGAGGAAACCCACATCTAATCGAAGACTATCTTCCCTACATCTTTTCCTTGTTCTCAAGGCGTGGCGTTTGGAATATCTTTCCTTAGCGATGCTTAAGGAAGTCCCTTCATGAGCCTAGAAACAAACCAACAAACAAACAAAAAACCAACAACAACATTTTCTGAGCACTCAATGCCTTGTAAAAGCAAAATGCTGTTGTTTGAATTTAGCGATACAAGTTCTACAGTTGCCCTTCATTTGAATGAATGCTTTATTTTCTAAGGCTTTCCAGACCGCCTATTGTCTGACTTTAATTAGCCCCACTGTCCTGCCCTGTTTGGAGAACTGAACCACACTTCCAGAGTTTTCCGTGGTCCCCACCCAGCCACCTGCTCCTGCACAATTGCAGAAAAATTTTAAATAATAATAAAAGCAAGCCATTCACAGGGAACTTATTTTCTCAGCTGTTCTATTGGTTCTGTGGAATTTTCTTTTCAAATGTCATGAAATTTAAAATCATTCCTGCTGGAGAATTCTTTCATGCAGCTTGCAAAAATAATCAGGTTTTACAGCAAAACAACGATGGCTGATCCATCTGGTGGGGTTGCCGTGCTGCAGTCTTCTCGCTGGCCAAAATGCTTCCCAGTGGCTCTCTTGCTCTAAGTTAGCTGCATAAATACAAACAGCATTTCAAAGGCACACCAAGAGCCAGGCTATAAAAATATGGTTCATTTTGTAACTAAGGCAACAGCAATCACTTTCTCACAGAGACAGCCCGGACATAATTTTGTGCCAAGCAGCAGAGCTGTTAAAATAAAATTTTAAGAAACCATCAAAAAAGTTGGAATTCTGTAATCTTGTGAGATTTCCAAGGGACATAAAAAAGCTCATGGCTCAGAAATTGAAGACATTTTTTTATCAAATGAGAAATTAACCATAAAGATATAAAGATGACATCCATTTTAATATTAAAATTAACTTTAATTTAATATTAATTAGTTGCCTTAATTAAAAAAGCAAACCATTGTGCAATTGCCAAAGAGAATACAAAGTAGAAAGTATAAAGACTATTCAGTAGAAATCTGTGGAAGTCTCCCCACAGTGTACCACATCTTAGTTTCACATACTTCTTACAGATTTTGTTCCAACCACTGGTTAGACCCTAGGTTGTTGCAACAGGTTAATTGACTTCAAAATGTATCCTATATAGTTCCACAGGCGATACAAAGAAAATCTGTGTTTCCATAATAAGCTCCTTTCACTCAGAATTTTAATATGGTTTTTGTTCTTCACTCCTCTTCCGTACTTTTGAAAGCTTTAATCAATCATTCCTTCTACATCAATAATGTAGTCCCTACGGTTGCCTAGGTTACCAAGGGTGAAGACAATCTCACACAGAGTGAGGCTTTGTAAATATAGGGTAAGTGCTTATAAAGATGTTTCACCATTCTTTCCTCAATTAAACATTATGACTGACCTGCATAGTGCACCATTAAATTAAATCATGGAAGAACTTATGGGCCTTTTGATTTTGTAGTGTGGAACCAGGAGATGTAGCAGCCCCTCTGTACACAAGTATCAGTATGAAGGTAGTCAATGGTGAACAAAAGAGAAAAACCCTGGGAACTGTATGGTGGCCAGGACAGCTCTCAGAACCTAGAGGCATGAATCAGCTGTCCTCATACAACTTCTAAAAGGATGACAAACAGACACAGACAGAAGTGTCACCTGCCAGCCTCCTGACACGCTGCCAGACCCTCAGCATCAGGTTTTCGCTGGACTCCAGCAGCTGCACACTTGTTTACCACAACTCCAGACCCATGGCTTCACCATCAGAGTCCATTTTTTAGAACAGCTCTTTCACCATGGCTGCCACCCTGAGACTCAGAAGATTCCTTGCCCACTGGTGGACAAAGTCCAAGCCCTTAGCACAGCTCAACAGCCCTTTGTAACTGAGCTCCTGTGTCTTCCTCCAGCTCCTCGTCCTCATTCTGTCTTCACACTTCCTGTTTGCATTCCCACACCTCAGACACACTGTTGCAAACATCCCGGCCTTGGTTTTCTCCACAGTGACACATCCTCCTCCAACTTGCTTGGTGATTTCCTTTTATCTTTTCAGGTTAGATTCAGATGCCATCTATATGATGGCATATCAAATCCCATTCTGTCAAGACAGTCAGTCACCCCAACTCTCATCTATGTCCTCACTTCTCTATCTATACCAAGTTGTGGTTAAACAGATCTAGATTAGAACCCAGGCTGTGTCATGTGACCTTGAACAAGTCAATCTATAGACCAGAGGATACCTTACAACATCATCTGAAAGATTAATGGTGAGCATTTGGTGAGAACACTTAGCACACAGTTTGAAGAGAACACAAACACATCTATAAAAGTTGTCACTAAAAGTGAGTGACACATTCATAATGCCTAACAGGAAGTAGCTACAAGAGCGCTGGTTCCATCAGCTCAACTCTTATTCTAAACACTGTTCTAATTACACTCACATTTGTATAGCTATTGTTTCTATGGATCAATATGCTGACTACAAAACCCATGTCTTCTTTGTGTGTCTGGAATTACCACAGTCCTAGAGCACAACGGGCACACAATATATCTGTATGGAAGCAACAAAAGGTAGTACCTGCTGCTAATGAGCAGGTTGCCTTCTGCTCCTTGCAGAGAAGCCAAGCTTTTCTTCCTCTGGGTTCAGTTCATAAGATTCCTTGCACGGGAGCTTCCTTGCCCTTCTCGGCCTTCACATTCAAAATCTGAGTACACTAACCTGACTTCTAATCTCCCATCTGTAGAAAGTAGGAACAAGCCATTGTATCTCCTGAGCTACATTTCCCTGGCTATGTATCTGTACTTACTGCTTCCTAATAAACTCTTGGTCTTAGTAGTATAAAACAATTATCACTTCTTACAGCTTTCAGTGTCATCTGAAGCTTCATTTGCTGTCTCCCAGGGACGACTCATGCAGTTGCATTTAGCTGGGACTCAGGTTAAGTGCATGGCCAGAAGCACTCTTCCTTGTCTCTCTGGTACCTGGTGCTGCCAGCGGTTGGCAGGATGACCCCACTTTCACTTCATGCAGTCTCTTGTCCTTCTGGAAGATAGACTCCCTTCTTTATGAGGAAGTAAACAGTAGTGAACGAAACAACCTTCAAATCCCCTTGAGGCCTAAGTCCTGAAGTTCACAGATCCCTTTGGCCATATTTTATCAATCAACTCAAACCATAACCTGCTATCCTAAAATCAGGAGTAGATCAGTTGATGCCACTTCCTAGGGGGAGGAGTTTCCAAGAAACTGTAGCCGTATTTTCTTCTCACAGGTGGTTCATCTTCACAAGTGGGTCCTAATCTGAGCAAGTTTTCTTCTGGCACCTGCAAAGCCTGTGATCGTTTTTCACATCAAGGGCAGCCAGTGAATTCTGTGACTCTGTTGAGAGCCAGGACACAGAACTTGCTTGATACAATGTCCTTGATAACTTACCAAAGAGGGATGCTTGGGAGACTGGAGTTGCATGCTTGGTTCTCTTATTCACTGGCTGGTTGGTTGTGGGCACATAGCTGCTCCTATGCTAGGTATCTCCTTTAGTAAGCCTGAGACAATGCCCACTTTCTTAGGCGGCAGTGTATGAAGTAATTGGCACCCTGTAGACGTCGTAATCATAGTTTCTAGTCATCACGGAGTGTATGTCACTAGTTGGATAGTTCAGGTACGCAATCTGTAAGTGAAATGTGTTTCAAAGTTTGCAAAAGAAGATGTTTGAGGTAGTGTAGGCACCATATAAAATGTGACATACATCTGATTTCCCTGATTCTGCAACATATTTATCACATTAGTGCACCCAATTCTCTATGCCTGTTTTTATTTCCTGCGGGAAGAAAGAACGCCCACCTGACTGGGGTATCCATTTAAAGGTAATGTCATTTGACATCAGCATACCTTTACATATATTACAAAGTTAGTGGAAAATCATGTCCCTAACATGGATCTAAATTCAGATAAAATATGATGTCAGCTAGTTCAATATAATATCGCTAGATTGACCTGCCTCCCAGGCATGGCTAGGGTAATCCTAAAAAACTAAATGTGTAAAGTGTTGCAAATCACTTGGAGGTACCACCTACTCACAAATGGCTATAGCTATTACAACTGAAGTAGCAATATCAATATCTTTAAAGAAATGCTTTAGAAACTTTGTAATTATTTTTAATGGATTTAACAGCTCCAAAGAAACATTAAGCCACTGAGAGAGATCTTTCTTCATATATCGCAATGTATTCCTTCAACTATGTTGGCACCTAAAAATATTATAGGGTCATAAAAATGGCAATAAATGTATTCAAAGGAAACTCCTAATCTTATCACTTTACTACCTCGGTGACCTATTAGTTCGAATTAACTCATTTTCATGGAGGGGATTCTGGGGCAGCTGTGAGGCTGCTCTGCTAGCTACAGGAAGTTGCAGATCGGCAAATTTCATTCAAATATAAACCTCTAAATTTGGCTACCTGGTATTGCAGGATCCTGTTGTTTGCAGTATGCAAAATAAAAATTATATACCATCTTACATGGTCAAAAGCTAGGAACTCTGAGATATTAAATCCAGTGTTATTGATAGGATAGAAAGTAACCGCGTGAATACAATGTATTGAACAAAGAATAAAAGGAGAGAGTGGCCCCTTCACATGGGGAAGGAAGTTTGTGTGGCCCCGGCCACTCCTAACCTATGAAATCTAAGAGTGGGATGGAGAAAAGTAAGGTCTAATCGTTAAATCTGTCTAGTGAAATCTTCCCCAGTCACGCACAACGCTCTCTTCTTTGTTCTATGAGGTGAATTGAAGAGGTGTGTGTTGGCATTGGATTTAATATTGGATAGTTTAATATCTGAATAGTTCCTGGCCATAGAGGGGACACACACCAATTTAATAAAAGTGGTCTATAACATGCTTTGGGCATTGTGATATAAGAATTCATTGAAATTTGTTAAAACACATCAAATTGCATACTTAAGATCTAAGAATTTTAGTACATGTAAATGATACCTGACTAAATCTAAATCTGGTCCCCATTAAGTGAAATGTCACTGGAAAACTCAAGAAAAAATATTATATTCTCTCTCTCTCTCTCATCTCCAGAAGTATCTAAACCCATATAACTGTGGGCTTGAAAATGATTATGTTACTTCTCTGAATGTCCCTAACTCTCCTTTAAGCTGAATTTTTCTAAAATAGTGGTGTGTTTCTTTTTCTATTTTCAAATTAATGTTCTTGGAAGGTAGCCTGGTGTGGTGGTAAAGAACTGGGCTCTGAAATAGAGGTCCTCACCCCTGCCACCACAACACACCCTAGAAAGAAACTTGCATGTTCCTTCAGGGCCTCAGCTTTCTCAGTCAATACAACCAGAAAAATGATACTTACCTTCAGGATGTTTTAAGACAAAAATCACAGAGCAAACTTTGAAATAGGATTTATAAAAACAAAAATATAAAATGTTAATTTAAAAATACAGAAGTCAATGTGGATCTGGGGAGATGGCTCAGTCAGTTAAAATGCTTGCCATAAAAACCTGATGTCAGATACTCCACATCCAAAAAAACAAAACAACAACAACAAACCACAGACACCATAGCTCATGTGTACTCACTTCAGAGCAAGGAGTGGGAGAAGACAAAGTCAAGAGGATCACAGGCCTTGCTAGTCCTACAGTTTAGCCAAGTTAGTGAGCTCTAGATCCAATTAGAGACCTTGTTTCAAACACTAAGATGGAGAGTAACTGAAGAAGACACTCACCATCAACCTGGGGCCTCCACGCACGCATACACATATGTGCACACTCATGTGCATAAATACATAATTTTAAACTTAATATGTGAGTTATGCACCAAATTACAATTGAACAATTAGTAGACCAATAAGATCTGAAGAAATCCATACCAATCTATAAAAGATATAAAGAAACACAGAATCGTGGATGGTAGGGAAAATGAGAAGGTTGTATAATATCTAGGACAAAAGCAAAAGATCCAAGTAGTCTCAGAGGATGTACTAGAGCAAAGTTTAAGCAGGTAGTGGTTCAAAGTGGTTGTAACCTGCTGAAAGGCATGAAACACCAGGAAAACAAAGATCCAAAGCGCATCCTGTACCAAGCAGAAGGAAGAGGACTGTGGTTTACTTCTTGACAATGTAAGCTGGGTTTGAAGATCCTGGAAGGCAGAAAAAAATGTATTTTAAAAGCAACAAGAAAAGAAAACCAAGCTTGTTGCACAGAATCACTTTAATAGCAGACTTCTGACTGGATTACAGAAGCCAAAGACGGTGGGCTTATGTTTTCAAAGTGCTAGAAATTAAATACAAAGAAATTCTGATTGTAAAATCAGAAATATGATCTTCCAAGAACAAGGTCAAAAGAAATTATTTCTTTTTAGATAAATAAAACTCAAAGTGAATTACTTTAAAAATGCACACACATTTAAGGAATTTTATAGAAAGTTGCTTTTGGAAGATGAAGCTAATATAGAAAGTCTGAACAAATACTAACCAGATAAAAGGTAAGCATAGAAGTAAGTATAGTAGAGATTTGCTTAATATAATAGTGGTGCCTGCATTGTAGTTGCTTGACTTAAAGAATAAAACTGGCTAGAGCAAAACGGTAGCGAGAATTAATGTCCTTTGGTTCTTGTCTTTCTGTAGGTTTTAGGTATTGTTTGCAGGTCTTGTTAAGTCTGCATGGTAACGTTTTATGGGTGACCATAAAGAATGAAAATAGTGTATAATTCCCACAGTGCAGACAAGAGGAAATTGTATAGAAGGAAAGAACGCACCAGGCTTCTTTTGTCAAATTATAAATAAAATTAGCTAGCCATAACTATAGAGCCTCCCATATTAAAATTGGGTTTGGGTAGGAACAGCACAGGTATTTCCATGCTAATAATTAAGGCTACACAGAGGGAGGAAAGGAGTTGTATCTTTAGGACTGGTGGTGGTGGAGGGGAAAGGTGGGGGACCTTTTAGAGCAGAATTGTAGAAGCCAGAAGGATCTTCATCAGCCACAGTGAGCAGCAGCCTGCCTGCAGCCCAGCGGGGGCAGAGGCATGCGAGCTGGTGCTGAGGAGAGAAGTCCATGATGCTCTGAGACTTAAAACGTCAGAAAGACCCAGGCATCCAAGTGAGCTTTGATTCATAACTTCATCCTGGCCCTGGCTTGGCCAGAGCAGTAAATGGGAGGAGAAATGGGGAAGGGGAGGCAACATCAGACCCAACCAGAGAAGCATCTGATCAGCTACCAACCCCACCACCATTCAATCTCACTGACAAGGAGGCCGAGACCGAAGTCAGAAGCTATCAGAGGTCTGCAATAGAATCCTTCTAGAAGAGGCCCTGGCAGGCATTCAGAAACAGGAAGGGATGATGAATAGCAAGGGCCCTGGCCACATGGGAACTTGTGCCAAATCCAGGTCATCTATGATTTGGTCAAACAGGTTATTAGGGACCTTGCTCTGCACCTCTCTGGTCCCTATGTATCTAAGGGTTCCTATCTGCCACTTAACTTAGCCAGGGGTATCAGTACTCATCTGTACTCCCAGCAAGAGTGATGGGACAGCACAGGCCTGAGTTCAAGACCTGCTTGGACTACATAGTGAAACCTTGTCTCAAAACCAAAATTGTATTATCCTCGTCCTTTCACCCCATGGATTCACAGTTTGGGTTTCTCACTGTCAACAGCAGTTTTAAAGTATTCAGAGGAGAATCCTGTCAGTAGATAATTCATGTCTTACATTGTAGCCACTCTGAGGAGCTGATAAAAATCTCTGCTGTTCCCCAGGTCCCACCCTGAGATGAGATGGGTTTTACCTTTGTAAAACACCCAACACAGCAAAAGGAGACAGACTTTTCAGTCACCAGGCCAACTCTCATAAGATCTCAATGCTTAAGATCGAGTCACCCTTGTCCCACTAATAATTACTCCAAAGAAGAAGTGATATGGGTGATTTCATACAGAAAATTTTATTAATTTTGTTTTATATTATTAACTACCTCTTACTGTGCCTGATTTATAAGCTAAACTTGATCAACATGTGGAAGTAGGAATAACATAGTGTATGTATGTTTCAGTGATAGGAGGGGACTGCTGTAACATGAGCCATATAGCACATACTAGGTATTTATGCCAGGTGCTATTTTAAGCACTTCATGGCTATGTTCTAACCAAAGTTCACAATAAGGGGACAGACCTGGGATTCAAACATAGACATGTTGGTTCTGCGGTATTCATTCTTAAATACAATGCTGCCACTGAGTGGTTGCCTGATGATATTTTACCTGGAAGAGAGAATTCGAAGTCAGAGCTATGGACAGAATGATTGAGACCCCAAGATTTCCAGGATGAAGCCTAACCTCCAGTGTGGTTGTATTCAGAGGTGGAGACCCGGGGCTGATTAATAGCTTAGATATATGATCTCTGTGTGTCACTTGAAGTCACAATGAGAAGACTGCAAACCAGAAAGAGAGCCAAACAAGAACGAAGCCATGACCTCAGATTCCCAGGTCCCAAAAGTGTGGAACAAAGGACTAAGCCCCAGACTGCAGTATTTGTTGTAGCAGATAGTGTGACTAGGGAGGCAGTTGGTAAGGGTGCTCTTGAGAAAATGACTCAGTCAGTAAAATGCTTACCACACAAACATGAGGACCTGAGTTTAGAACCCGGCACCAACATACAAAGCTGGGAATAATGGCACACACTTGGAATCCAAAGCCAGGAAGACAGAAACAAGAATACGCCCAGGGCTTGCTGGCCAACTGGCCTCACTTAATTACTGATCCCCAAGCTCCCAATGATGCCTCATCTCAGAAATCAAGATGGACAAGATTGACCTCCTCTGATCTTTAAACACACACACATGCACACACATACATAAACATATACACATGTGTGTACACACGTAAACAAGACATTTGTAAAACAATGGATTATCTTCAAATATTCAAAAACCTCTATGTGAAGTAAGAGTTAAACCTATTCTGAATGATAGAAAGAGATGATTAGAAAAGACTCCTTTCAGCTGAGTTTAAGGAGTCAGAGATCTCTAGGACAAGAGAGACAGAGAGAGAGAGAGAGAAGGCAAGCCAGACCACTGAGTTCTCCAGTGTGGGACATTGGATACATGGCATTGGAAACACACAGGGTGACTGCATACGAGTCTGTGAAATCTCTCCAGCTCTTGAGTCTGCAGGACCTGGAGTGTTTAGCTAAGAGAGTTTGGCCTGAAGTCTTAAGGATTCTTGACGTCCTTGGAAGGTATTTCACCACGGACTTTATTGAGGCCATTTTGGAGCTAGCATTTGCTTTTGTAATATTCATTTCTTGTATCTTATGTGTGACTCTGTGTGTGCTGTTGTGTACATGTGTGATCTGTGCACATGTATCTGTGTGCATGTAGAGGCCTCAGGTCACTGTTGACTGTTGTCGCCTCCGCCTTGGCCAGCTATTAAGACACAACACGGTCGGATCCTTCTCAGTCAGCTTTATTCCAGGAACGACTCTTGACTTAGGGACGGGGAACTGGACGGAGGCCTATGGATGGGGACGTATGACCAGGGGCCTGGACCAGGAAGGGAATGGGCTCCAAGCAGCAGAAATGAGCTGCTTATATAACTGCCCAAGGCGGGCTGGGTGATGTGTTCTCTCAGGATAGGTTCAGCTGCCAATACCTCATTAGCATAAGCCCGCTCGGGAGGGGCACGAGGCCGACGCATGCTCAAAGGACTCGTTTACCAGTTTAGCTGAGCTGGCCAAGCTGGAAGCCAGCTGCTTACATTGTCAGGTGCTAGTCATAAGACTTTGCAACCGTCCCAGGTGATATCGTAAACACGGCTGCCTACAACGGCTGCCTACAACGGCTGCTACAGACTGTCTTTCCTCAATTACTCTCCCACTAACCCTGACGTTCATGAATTCAGCTACAATGACTGGCCAGTGAACTTCAGGATACACTTGTCTGTAACACCCACCCCTAAGGCACGGGTTACAGGCACATGCTGCCTACCCAGGTTTTTACAGGGCTTCCGAAACCCAGACTCACACCCTGGTGCTTGCACAACTGACTTGCCTGCCCCCATCTGTAATATTCTAAGAGTCTGCACATCTGGATACCCTTCATTCTGATGTCTGTACAACATCACCTCCTGCTGGGTGGTGTTCCTGTGCAACCCCGACACCCACATCTGTCATCTTTCCCAATCATAGATTCCTTACCTTTACGTATCATTAGTCTCCCACAGTGGCTACGGGCACAGACAAGCACAAAGGAAATAGCTTAGACCAGTAGAAATACTGGTTCTGGAGATGTGAGCAAGCCCTGGTCCCTCGGAACTACAGGAACAGAATCCCTTTCCCTTCCTCCTTTCTTCTGGTGGTCACCAGGGTTCCTGAACGCCCAATCATGAGGTTAAATTATTCATGTTTTTCTTGTCTCTATATGACCACCATGTCTGTATCATTGAATGTTCTCTTCTTTAAAAATCATTTTATATTTTGTTGTTATATAGTTTTGCCTGCATGCAGTACCCACAGAGGCCAGAAGAGGGCATCAGATCCCTAGGGACTGGTTACAGATGGTTGAGAATCACCCTGTGAGAGCTGGGAATTGAACCTGCTCAGAAAGAGCAGCCAATGCACTACTTAACCACTAAGCCATCTCTCCCGGTCCTCTTCTCTTCTTACAGGGCATCAGTCATCTGGAATTGTGGGCACATCCTAATTCAATATGACCACATCTTAATTTAAGTGGTTACACCTTGAAAGATCCTATTTCTAAATATGGTTATAGTCGCAGTTACTAGGAATTAAGATAAGACTTCAGTGTTGGAGCTCAGTAGGTAGAGACTTCATGCCAGGTGAGCTAAGCTCAACACTTGGAAGATGGAAGAACATGCCTGACTCCTGCAAACTGTCCTCTGACCTCCATATGTGCAACCTCCCACAACACACACACATATACAAATACACACATATGTACAACACATAACAAATACACACATATGTACAGACACACATATACACACATAACACACATATGCAAATACACATATATGCACAAACACATAACACATATACAAATACACATATATATACACAACACATATATAAACACATACACATTCATATAAATAACACATATACAAATATGTACACATGTACAAACACATAAATACACACAAACACACACACACACATTCACACCCAAAAATGAAAGGAAGGGAGGGACAGAAGGAAAGAGAGAGGGAAGAAGGATAGTTTGAAAAATATATTCCTGAATTTTAAAATTAAATTCAAGAAACTTAAGATGAAAACACCTGCATTCTGTTTGCCTTCCAGGGCAGTGTCAGCTCCTCCCAGTCGCCATTCATCCAGATGCCAGGTGAGACCTTTAACTCAACAAGCAATTTACTCCCTTTTAAGTAGCAAGTGAGCATGTGTGCTTTGTTTTCCAGTGTGGGGAACCACAGAACCCAGGGCTGCCACATGCTGTCCTGTCTCCAGTCAAGAGCTTCCAATGTTTTGTTAACACATCACATTCTCGTTTTTGCTTCTTTGAGGGAAAAAAAAACTGATCAGTGAAGATAGATCTCATCGAATCACCCTGAACTTAGTTGATAGGTCTTGAAAGGTGGGCCTTTTGATCTCCTGCCTGAAAGAAGCTTCTAGACAAAAGCGATAGTAATCAGGCTCCTGGCATGGTGTCGAAACATCTAAAGCTCTGACATCATGACCAAATACCACTTGCAGTTCTCAACCTCTGGGTCATGATATCAGATATTCTGCATATCAGATACTTACAATTCAAACGACTAGCAAAGATACAATTATGAAGTAGCAAGGATAATAATTTTATGTTGGGGGTCACGACAACATGAGGAGATGTATTAAAGTGCCACAGCATTGGGAAGGTTGAAGACCACTGTAATAGATGCTGTGCCCCCTGAGATAAAAGGAGAAGGGAGATGAGGGTTGGGGCTACATTTATTAAGTACCTCCTGCTGTCACACAGTGAGTTCCGTGTACTGTATTTGAGTCACTTTGGTGTGTCTTGATTCTACAGTCCTGTGAGGATGGGAACAGATGTTCTTAACAGTAATAAGTGCCCTTGCACGCACACACCCCAGCCCCACCACATACTATCCTTTCCAGGTCTAAAACTCCAAAGTGATTTAACACTTTGCAAGTTGCATGGGAAAAGAAATTCCGAAGCATCCCAGATAACTGATGTAAATGTCCCTCTCTGTTGTATTTTCCCCTCGTTTTTACTTCCATTCAAATTTGATTGCATCTGCTCTTTTGTACTAAAAGGAGTTCTTGCAGATTCTCCTAACTTCTAGAATTTTCCTCCTCTTTTTATAGAGAAATGGATACACTTGGGAAAGCAGAGGGCTTTTCTTCATGATTGGTTTTTATTTTGAAATTAGAAATATAAATGCACCACTCTGGAAACATCATCTGCCTGTTCACCACCCTCACCAATCGGTGGGATATAACTTCATGACATGAATTTTATTTGCCCAGATTTCTCTCCCAGGAAAGTGTGTTTATAATTAAAACTGTCAGCACAGAATCCATCAGTGAGGGAAGTCAGGGCAGGAACTTGAAACTGACTCATCACAGGCTTACAGGCCGATTGGAAATTGTGGATTTAAAATGAAAATGTAGTGAGTCAAAGCGTGCTAAAGGCTTTGGTGGGGAACTTGGTCTCCCCAAATGAATACATTTGCATGGCATGTCGAATGCAGCATTCCACTCCTGGGTTTACAGACCAGACGTGCACGAGACCCCATCTACCAGCACAGAGCTCTTAGAGCCCAGGGAAGATAGCAGTACCAGGGCACAGCGTGAAGAGCAAAATATAAAATACTACATTAGGTGGAAGAGCCTTAGGCTCTCAATGTGGGAACTTGATTTCTCTTCTGGTGGGGTGGGTAAGGACAAACTCAATGGGGACTCACTGTTGTGGGAGGAAGGGAAGGAGGGGACATCTTCTCCGCACCTCAGCACTTTAAGGAAGAAATTTAAGGTGTATAAAGGTCTGAGGATATGAAAGCTTAAGTGAGTTGTGAGGGTCTGAGAAGGCAATTTAAGATATGCAAATTCAAGTTATAAAGATCTAACATGGGATGTATAAAATGATAAATTACACGGACCTGGAGCCCGTGCCCCAAACGACTTCTCGACAACCATCCATTTCCTGCCACAGACAACTGCAGGTCAGAGTGTCACAACCATTTCATTGGTCTTTTCTTAAATAAAACTCACTCGCCAGTTTCAGCTTTTCTCTCTGTTCCTCCTAACGAAAAGAAACGCTGCCAAGCTTTCTCTTCAGAAAACTGCTATACGTCCTGGAGAGGTGAATGAAGGAATCCAGTCTAACCACAAGAGGGCAGCAAATACCACCAAAGCCAGAAATGTCAAGGGGTTTTTTTGTTGTTTTTTTCCTCAAAAACTGGCTTCTCTGAATCATATTGGCTCAGGGCAAGCCATCTCCTGATTCAGGCTAGGTGTGAGACATGTGGTGAAGATCGATGTGCAGAAAAATCACAAGACAATACACCTGTCCTGGCTTGAAGTGAGGTGGTTATCATCTTACCCAGAGAGATACTATCCGATGTAAAAATCCCAGAAGCAGCCTCCTGGCTGTAATATTTTGGATGTAGTCCTGTATATTACAGGATGCAGTCTTGTATATATGGGATGCAGTCCTGTATATTATGGGATGTAGCTCAGAACTGTGAAAAGATGTTTACAGTTCCATCAAAAGGTGTAAATTCCAAATATTCCAGTTTGATTCTGTTGCTGCAAAAATATCATGACCAAAACCCCCTGAAGAGGAAAGGGTTGTTTCAGCTTCCAGATTACTGTCCATCATTGAGAAAGTCAGGGCAGTAACTTGAAGCAGAAAGCATAGATGAATGTTAGTTGCTGACTCGCTCTCAGGCTTACACTTAACCAGCTTTCTTAACTAACCCAGTACCTGCCCAGGGAATAGTGCCTCCCACAGTGGGCACACCCAACATCACTTAATAATCAAGGCAGTCTCTAGCCTCCATACCCACAGATGGACCTGATAAACACATCATTTGAGACTTTCTTTGCAATTGGGTCTAGGCTATGTCAGTTAATGCTGACTAGGATACCATACCAAAGGATTCTCTAACTTATCTCTCTGTGCCCCTCCTAGAAGTATCTGGACCTAAAAGATGCATGATAAATCGTGCATCTAGGTGAATCGTGATAAATCTAGGTGAAGTTATTGTATATCTAACATGAATTCATCTCTGAAGCCAGAGTGAACTTGAAACAGTGATACAGAAATATTGCATGCCATTCAAGACATGTGGTTTCTTTGTTAACAATGGTGTCAGGCACATGTGGGTACCATCTTTTCATATGGCACCAATGCAGAACCACAATGCTCTGAGCTTCCTACTTGAAATTTTTGCCCATTTCTCTTTCATTTGGCTACAGGATCACCAGTGATGTCAGGTTACTATGGTGTCAGGAGATCTTTCCTGTCTGATTCTGACTTCCATAGCAGCAAACAGTTCTCAAATGACCTCTACACCTCCAGCGTGACCAAGCCCTTTGCCTGCGAGTCCTCGGCTGGGCAGAGTCACACAGGCCTGCTGGAGTCCTACCTGGCAGAGCCCTATGGAGACTACCGCCCACCAGCGCTGACCCCCACACCGAGTTCCCTGTTCAGCACCCCGGCTCTGCCACCGCTCTTGCCACCTCCATTCCCCAGTGACCCAACTCATTTCGTCTTTGTGAGTATGGTTATTTCGTGTTCAGGGAGGGAGGGGGGTCCCAGCTCCTATGACCCAGCACTCATGCATGGTAACCAAGCAGAAGCCAGATGACTCACCTGGGGATTCCTGAGGCTGCTCTGCTCACACCTGGAGGTGCTGGCTCAGGCTGGCTTTGCTGGGACACTTCTGAGGAAGTCCAGCTCAAAGATCCCATCAAAACTAAGACATCAAAAGTCTAGGGTTTTGAAGCAGGGGCCTGTAAGATAGACTTTACATTCGTTTTGTTACCGTTCTGTTTACTGAATGTTCCCCACGCTGTTAAGGCAAGACTTCTTCAGGCCTCTGAGCCCTAAGGGGCAAAGGTTGAAGTCACATCTAGATAAGATTAAATAAGCTCCCCAAAGAGATTCACCCAACTTCCTCTTCCACTTCCTTACCAGTCCCTTGGCTCTGACTTCCTCGCAGCACGCCCTCCTACCTTGTTCTCTCTTGATCCCTCTGAAGAAATAAGTTCAGAAAGATCTAAAAGCTTCTAATAGTCCTCTTATAGAAAACTGTAAAGCCTTCTGCCACAATAGAATGAATGGCTGAAGGTGGAATTTTAGACCAAAAGGGTGGGACCAGGAATTAACCTTATTCTGTGGCAAGGACTTTCACGATGTCTGTTCATGTACGGCTTGCAGCAACTCAAGAAATCTGTGCCCCGTTTCACAGATGGACAGCTCAGTGTCGGGAGGGTGGTAGGTAGGTACTGTGAGTGAACTCCATCCACCCAGGAAAAGTACTGATGATCCCGAGGGGAGGCCCAATCCCAGGTCATTCTAGAGTCTGTATTATTGGAGGGCTACTCACCCAAACCAGAAACGAATGCTGCTTTCCCTTGCTTCTGTAAAGAGGAATGTAGGGCCCAGACTAACATCTTCAAGTAGAAATTAACCCAGATTTTCCTGGGGGAAAAGCTGCCTGCAAGGCTTGCTTCAGCAGCAGCAAAAGCATACAAAGTTTCTCCGGATGTCTCAGTCCAGTGGCAGCTCTGTATCCTCAGAGCATCAACTGAAGAATAATTCCTGTGCTTTCGCCATTTTCCTTAGAGAGACTCCTGGGAACAGACAGTACCAGATGGTCTCAGCCAGCCGGACCCTATGCCTGCTGATGCCCTGCAGACCTTGCCACCCAGTACCAGTTGCCTCTCCCAACTGGAGTCAGGAAACAGCACCCAGCACAGGAACATGGGCTGGGGGGCATCCCTTGCTGGGACCCAGTCCTACCCGCTGCAAGCACTGGAAGATCTGCACCACGCACCAGGGTACCCCACCCCACCTCCATACCCCTTCACTTCTTTCATGACAGTGTCAAATGACCTCCCACCCAAGGTGGGGCCCCTCTCCCCAGAGGAAGGGTCAGATGCCTCTTCCCTTCATGATCCTTCACCTTGGACAAAAGAAGATGGCAGTATGGCCTGGAGCTCTTACGAATGCCGGAGAGCTTACTGAGAGGCAGGCCAGAGGACGTTTGCATCCTTATAGAAGTTGGACCCTGTGTCCACAGATTCTTCTAGGTGTGTTAGCTCATCCAGAACTGGATTTTCAGTTTAAGCCACAATTTGTCAGTGCTAGTTGACAGTGACACTCATCCCTGTTCTTATCCACTGTGAAACCCCTACAAAACACTACAATGTCAATCAACTATGTTGTGGATCACATGTTAATGCGACAACCTTTACAAGGAGGCCGCTTTAGAGCTTTGGTAACCTATTTTATTCTAAATTTTCTGTTACCTTCAAAGCATCACTTTTAGAACTGGTTACTTTTCTTATATTGCATTAAAAATTTTATGCAGATCATAAAACAATGATTTTCCTGTCTAATTTTTATTAGTTATAAACTATGTGTATTTAGCAAACGAAAAAGGAAATGGTATATGCAATTTGGAACATGTAAAACAAAACTCATTTTATATAGCATGTGACTTTAAAGTGTGCAGTATTATACACATTTCCCTTATTACAGGGACTTGTAAAGGCCCAGTAAAAAAAAATATGGCACCTGATACAAGTGCTTTATTGTCAATAAAATAGTATGAGGTCAGGAGATTGGCTTTGTAAAGGTAAAGTTTTACCCCAGATGTCCAAATGTTATTCAGAATCCCCCCACCCCGTAGAAGGTTGATCAATGGTAGCTTCAGTTAAACTAGGCAGTATCTGACTAATGGAATACATTACAGTTACCAAAATGTCTGAATACAATGGACATTCAATGATCAAAGAAAAACAATTCATATATTTCAAAGAAAATGTAGGACTAACTAGCTTGTTGCAGGCAGCAAACAGGACACCAAGAGGCAAAGGGACATTGAGACAGCACATATTGCCAGGCAAGAGTCATCAACAATACATTCAATATTTTTCAGCTATGCAAAGGAAGACCACTGTGGCTTATTGGGAAGAGCCTGTATAGCATTTACCACATACAAAAACATAGAAACTAACATCAGAAACAGAAAACTGCTTCTAGTAATTCTGGGAAGTATGGATTCCTTTGCTGAGCTGAGTAATGTCCACTGGGTAGTGTGGTTACCTGCAGGCCACGCCCATCACACCTTGAGTTGTGAATGCAGAAACCAAGGCCCATGACATAATAGGTGACACTCACAATTTCCTATCACAACTCTTTCTTTACTCCTCTCATATCTTTCAGACCCTTCTGGTCCCTCCTGTCTCCTAGAAGCCAAGACTTCTGTTTTCTACCAAAGGCGCTAAAGTTCCAGTTTGGCCAAGTTCTTCAAGAAAGTCCTCAAAATGTCCTCTGCTGATGTCTTATTGTTTACCTCAGCTAGGAAGGCAGGGTGTACAAATTCAAATCCAGGTATAATTCATACCTAGATGCAAATAGTGGACATCTCCTCTCATCTTCTGGTGGGGTTTTCTGTCTCAACAAACCACCCCTACCTAGCTTATGAAATACGAACAGAAATGCTAAAAGTTAAAAGCTTCCCTCTTCCGTATGCTCAAAGCTCCCTCCCTGGGAGTACCCGTGTGGGAGCAAAGGAAAAAGGAACTTCAGTGGCTGCCTTGTAGCCATCTCTCACTGGTGACTTCCTTTCTTTCAACAGCTAATTTTAGGTATCTCTAGATATGCACACATATGTATGTATGTATGTATGTATGTATGTATGTATGTATATGTATGTATGTACATAAAATGATTATACATATCTGTGGGGATACAATGTGATTCTTCAATATGCATGTTCTAATTTGCTTTCTGCTGCTGTGATAAACATCATGGCCAAAAGCAGCTTGGGAAGGCAAGGCCTTACAAAGCTCCAGCTTAGCCCGTCATGAAGGAAAGTCAGAGCAGAAACCTGGAGGCAAGAGACCCGTGGAGAAACACTGCTCCCTGGCCTGTTCCCGCGGCTCCCTCAGCTTTTTGGTTTTGTGTTTACAACTCAGAACCTCCTGTCAGGGGTGGCACTACCCACATTAGACTGTGGCCTCACACATCAATCCTTTACCAAGAAAATAGCCCCACAGACTTGCCCACAGACCAATCTGATGAGGTCATTTTCTCAGCTGCGGTGCCCTCTTCCAGATGACTCTAGTCTGTGTCAGGTTGACAGAAAACTAATACAATATGTAAACATTATACAGTGATCTAATCATGGCAATTACATACCCATGGCTTCAAAACATTTATCCTGTCTTAGTAGTAAAACATTAAAACCCTTTCTTCAATGATTATAATAAAAATAAGGGGAATCATCTCTTCTAGGTTTTTTGAAATATTAACTATGTTATTATTAATGGTAGTCACTTGACTGTGCAGTCAGATGTCAAAACTTGCTTATCCTAACTGTAGGTTTGTACCCAGTGTCCAACTTCTTTCCTAGCTCTTGCCTTTCCCCATCTTAGTCTCTGCTGATCATTTCTAAAAGGCTCTATACAATGTATAGTCTTCTATATATCTATACAATGTCTACAAATGAGATCATACAACACCTACCTTTGGGCACCTGGCTTATTTCATTTAATGTGTGCCCCTGAAGTTCCTCTATATTGTCATAGATCACAGGAGCGATGATTGAGCAGAGTGAGCCAGAAAGAGACAGAGACAGAGAGAGAAAGAGAGAGAGAGAGAGAGAGAGAGAGAGAGAGAGAGAGAGAGAGAGAGAGAGACTTGCATTAATTTGAGTGCTGGCAGCTAGCAGAGATTCTTCAAAACATTAGAAACAACAGGCTCATAGCCCAGCAATCCTGATATACATTACACTGAGTATACACTAGAAGGAAAGGGTAGCCTAAGCTCCATTCTGCTTAGTATGTGCTCACCCAGGGAAGCTGGCATCATCCACTGCAGGAGGGCTGTTCTTTCTGGACTCTTCTGTCACTTTCTGGTTCCCAGGAGCTCTAGAAGACCCTTCTGTGACACAGCTGTTCCTCAAACCTGAGCATCAGGCCCCTGAAGTGGAAAGAAGAAACCTGGGCCCTCTGTAGATGAGGGATCTTCATGAGGGCCTGAGAGTCAGTTTTCTAAATTGGTTGTGTAAATGTTTTAATAACAATAGCTATGTAGTACCCACCAGAGAAAGTCACTAAGTAGTGATAGTATAATGCAGTTTCTGTCAACTGTAATTCTAACATTTGTTTGGCTATTATGGTCAGTATTTGTCGTCTTGACTCATTTTGCATTTATCTACTCGAACATTTTGTTCATTTATCTTGTAATACTCTGAAGAGACATTGGTTCGCAAACGAATAGAGCCTGTCTACCAGACCTTAGAATGTAAAGAGAAACAGAGTACACCAAGGTGTCTCCACTCTTCTTAAACTGCCTGACTTGGTTCACAGTGTCCACAAGTTAACCTATAACAAGGAAGACACATACAGTCCATTCTCCATCTATTGCCCATTACAGCTGTCACACCCACAGGAGAGGGGGATGGGGGAGGAAGAGTGAGGTGATAAATTCCAAATGGTGGATGATTTTAAGGACTGTGTTTACCTTGACAATGTGTGTCACTTTCATATATTCTAATTTAGTCCTCTTTATTGTTCTAGACATGTCTTATTTTTAAAAATGGAAACAAACTACAAAGTTCTGTCAGGGAAATTAACCACATTTCCCCACGCCACTTCCTATGCAACATGGGGATATCAACCACATCTTTGGTTGCACAATACCAGAACATGGAAAAAAACGCATTCCTTTCTCTCCTCTCCCCCTTCCTCCCCTCTCACCCCGCCCCCACCCCCCACTCTGACTTCTGACTCATACCCTCCCACGGAAGAACCAAAGTAAACTGTGAGCCTCTACTCAGAATGCCATCTCTTTTAGGTCTTGCCAAGACTCAGGCATGTTTACAGTTTAAGTTGGGTGAAAATGGTGATGTCAAGTTCAATCTACTTAAGAAAACACCAGAAGTCAAAGGTGAAACTTAAGGACCAGTGGTAAGGCTTAGCAGGTGAAGCCTGCTGTCTCAGGCCTTATCCTCAGGTCCCGTGTGGTAGGAAGGGGAGAAGTGACTTCCACGTGTGTACCATGACATGCATATACCTCTTATGCACACATACCATGCACGAATAAATAAACTCATGCAATAAAAATCATTAAATGAAATGTAAAATTTTCCTGTGCAAAGCTAGCCTTGTAGACAATCACCTGGTGAATCACTCGCCACAAACAGCATGTTGTTGAAGTGTTTGTAATTCTCTTATGGTGTAATTAGAACCCTGAAGAATGAGAGAAGGAAACCACATCTTTACTTTGTTTGTTTAATAAGTACTTTTAAATGATCTTTATGACTTTCCATGGCTGAGTTAATGAAACAATGGCAGGGTGCCCCAAGAATAAGTCCACAAAGAGGACAGAGTTACTAACCTCGACAGTTAAGTTAGGTGCTTTCGTAGAGAGAGGCGTACACACAAAAGAGTATCCGAAGATCTACCTTTTCAATATGTAAATTTAAATATATAGTCAGGAATAAAGCCACTTATATTTAAAGTACCAAAATAGTAACTGATCTCAAGAACTAAGTCACCCTGCACGCTAATGATATTATAGCGACTCGCCAAAATTAACTTTAGAGTCAATAGCTGGGTTCTCTCTAAAGTGCCTTCTCTACTCAAGCCACTGTTACACTGTATTATAAAACATATTCACAGATCGTTGACTCTAGAAAGATCGACCACCTACACTCTAAACCAATGGTTCTTAACCTGTGAGTCGGGACCCCCTGGTGTCACCTATAAGACACCCTGCATGTCAGATATTTATATCACTATTCGGAACAGTAGCAAAAATACAGTTACAAAGCAGTTAGGGAAATAATTTTATGATTGAGGAACAACATGAGTAACTATATTAAAGGGCTGAATTATTAAGGTTGAGAACCACTGCTCTAGACAAAGAGTGATTATCTAGTTAAAGATTCGAGGGTGTGGGGACTCATGAATGACTCGCCTGGCTTGGGGCCAGCATGTTGTAGGTGCTCAGTAAACCTTCCTTATATTGAATTAAACGTACCACAAAAATGAGCAGCTATTTAGCCCCTGACTCTGTGGCTATCAGCCCTCTAAAACAAGTTGACCATGGATAAAAATTGAAAATTTGTGGGCACATTCTTAAGACAGCTGGTTAAGTACTTTAAAATATCTTTAAGAATTAAAAATTGATGAACTTCTGAAGTGGCACAAAAAATACTGGTGTATCTTTTCCTAACCATGTGTACTTTGGCATGTTTCTAAGAAGACATACAAATTAGTTATTTGGGGCTTAATATCTCTGGTGTGATTATTGAAAATACAATAAATCAAAAGCTATAATCTTCCAGGGTCAAACTAAGTAATAATAATTTTTTTTCCAGAGTTATTTTCAAACATTGGCATCATGCTGTGTTAGATGTGTGATACGCAAATAGCTTTTAACAATAGCTTCAGACCAATATGACATATAGGTTTGCAAAATATAGATTACAAAATCAGTAGATTACAAGAAAAAATGGGGGGGGGGATTTCCATATTCCAAAAGGAAAAACTATAGACCTAACAAATAATATCAAGATATCAGCTTTTCTACAGTAAGAAAAATAATAGGCTTTTCTCCCAATCAAATCTCTTAAGTGGACGGATCCAGAAGTTCCAGTGCTTAGAAAGTACAACGCAAATGGACACTCAGCCATCTTGTTTCTCAACCTTGGTGAAATATTCACAGCTTTGCATGACAGTATTCTCTATACACTTTTACGTAAGAAGTATGGTACAATAAAAATGTTTTAAGTAAAACAGCAACTTTTCAAGTAGTATGATGTGGTACTTTCCTTGTATAAATAATAAATGATCAAAGATTTGCTCATCATAACCTTTTTGAAAAGGAAAGTCTACATTCTGAATATATACTATGGGGAAAAGTGACTATGTATACACTATTACATAACCTTCATCTATAATCTTCTTGGTCATTTTCACCTGGACCAAACTGCTTCCCAAGGACCCATAAATACTTGTTTCTTCTATGTATTCAACATTTTGGAACTTGATATTTCCCACAACATTCGGTAACAGTGTCCCAACGTTGAGGTGACAAAAGAATTTTGCATTACTAAAGAGAATTTAGGGTTATAGTCAAATTTAGAAGCAATAACTACACCTTTTCCTGATACTGAAGGTCTCTTAATATGCACATGTCTACATTTAATAAACCTGTTTTGGAGGGGAAAGCGCAAGGTTGTGCAGTGTCATTTGCATGAAAAAGACCATTGATTTTTTTTTTTCAATTAAAAACGTTCAACTTTACACATTAACAATGCTCATTCCACTCACCCCAGGAACTGCTGACTTTATGATGGTCAGTGACAAACTGAAGAGATTCTGAGTTTGTGGCATGGAAAAGCAGAGATCTGAAAAGCTGATTTAGGACGGATGGGAAAAAGTATGGACAGGGGCTTTGAGAGGAGAAGGCTTGGGTAGAAAGTAAATACTGGACCAGTCAGAGCAATTAACATATGGTGGTTGAATAAATGTATGAATGAGTGAATGAGTGAATGAATGAATGAATGAATGAATGAATATGCAAATGAACCTACAATAGGAAAGCAGTGGTGAGCACATGGGAGAACGAAGCCATTGCTGGCAGAAACCAAGGCTTACTTATCTGTGTACTCCTGGTGCTCATTACTGTGCCCGGTACATACCTGCTGCTCAAGGAACAATGTACATCTCGTTGGATTGTGGCTCATTTAAAGGCAAAATCTGCTTTACAAATAGTGAGACCTATCTCCTCCACACAGACTTTTCTATGAGCCAATGATGGAGCTACAAGCTAAAAAGCCACTGGTCAAATGCCACTCTTTCTCAGCATTTCAATATGCTCTCCCATACCCAACATCAAGATAGCATTATAAGAGAAGAAGCTTGTGGCAGAAGACCGGAAAACCCCCCCCATTTTTTTTACAACCTCAGAAGGATTATTGGGCCTTCAGGGAGGTATCCTAGAAGCAATAAGCTCCCAGGAAGAGGGTTCTGGTTGGACAGCTACAAACTACAGTCAGTATAATGACCAACTTATTCTCACTACTAGTCAGTTGTTTCTTTAGGACTCCATGTTTCTGGAATATTCTATCACCAGTATGCTGCAGTCTTAAGCTCCTTGGACACACTAGTAACACAGTAATGACTTTGGGGTGATACTTACAAAAGTCTGAACACCAGTTCTGTCATTTACTATGCAAAACAGGCCTGGTACCCAGGAATAATAGATGAGAACTTTAAATAATCTTCTGAACTAGGGATGTAGTTCTGTTGTACACTGCTTACCCAGCATGCTCTGAATTCTATCTCAACACTGAGATGGATGGATGGATGGATGGATGGATGGATGGATGGATGGATGAGCAAGTGAGCGAGCAAGTAATCAATCAGGGTACCGAGTTGTATAGGCATTTGGAATCTCAAGGCAAAAATAGCTGGATGCTCTAGATATCATCATCACACAGACACACACACACACACACACACACAAATGCACACACACAGACATATATGCACACATGCACGCTACACAGAGACAAAGACAGAGAGGGTGGGGCAAGGGGATCTACTGAGAAAGCATTGTCCCTGCCTCCTGAAGCAAGCATGGTTTTGACTCTGAAATGTCTGTGCTGAGGCTTTTCAGTTATAAGAACAAGAATACAAAACTCCTGAATGTTAAGCTGACCTGAAGTACAGATAGCACAGGGAAGATTCTCAAAATGGGCCTGTGGAAATAGTTTTCTGTTGCCAACAACGTCATCAGACTCTGGACCTCAGGAACTGCAGCAGCACGTAAATGCACCAGCCTCAGGATGTTAGCCATGACTCAGGCAAAGACTTCCGGGAGAAAGGAATACAGATTTCTTTGTTCTTTGTTATCTCTGTAGACACCAGGCTTCTAAAGAGCCTATGTCTTCCAGTCTGAGTCGTCTCTAGAGAACCCAGTCACCAGCATCAATGTCCTTGATAATGTCAAGGGAAAACTGGGCTCTCAGGACACCTCTGCTCATTTCTGCATGAAAGGAGAGCTGAAGAAAAATATTTAGTGTAAAAGAATGAGACAGCACTCCAGAAGAAGGGAAAGAGAGGCACGTATAGACTCAGAGAAAAAAGAGACAAGAAATGAAGAAAAGCGTCAACAGGGAGAAAAACAAGGAACAGAAAATGGGGGGGGGTGTTTAAACAAAACAGCCAAAGGACAACCATGAGACCTTAAAAGCAAGACAGAAAGGGTAAAGGCAGCAAGGAAAAAACGTTGACTAGAGAAAAGAAGGATGAGGTGCCAAGGAGAGAGTTTCTCTCAGATCCCGTGGTCCTTTTTCTGGTCTGGTCCTCAGACCTGGCTTTGCAGAAATAGGCTCCAGTGACTGATAGACACTCAGACCAAATACAACCACATCTCACCCTACTCTCGTCCGCCAGATGCTACCTCAAGTGTCCCCAGCCCTGACCCTGTCCCAGATATGTGGCTCCACCTGCCTGACAGACAGGCCTACCTGGCATGCTTTCATCATCCCCAGATACCCTTTAGTTGAGCTGTGTGTTAGATACACTGTATCTAATACACTGTATCTGATATATTTTATATTTTCAGATATTTTTTCTAAAGGCTTTTGAGTCTAAAGCTTGCTTTTTTGGTTTTTGTTTGGTTTGCTTTGGTTTGGAGGGGGTTGCTTTTTGTTTGTTTGTTTGTTTGCACTTCAGATAACTTGGGGATTAAAGAATAGAGGCCTATACCATCACTTTTCTGCATTCCTGGAAATGTCCTAATTGTTTGCAAAGGGGATCCTTCTGTCTCCCTGTGACGTCTTGACCTGACATTCCACATCACTTCAGTCTCTTCATCCTTCAAATCACAGGACAGAGAGCAACTCAGGCAGTGCTTCAGAAATACACATCAGCACGGGCCTAAGTTGTTTATGAGTCCAAGAAGATAGCTTGATTCCAAATTCCTACCTCTCTCCTGACCCTTCAAAAAAACAAAACAAAACAACAACAACAAAAAACCCACACCCTTCCTCTAAAAGAAGCAGGAGTTCTATGAGGCAAAAAAGCTAGGGTTCGAGGAATTAAAAACAAACCAAACACAGGAATAGAATTGCCATAATGCAGCAGTTGAATCCTGGCCTAAAGGAATCTCAGATAATCAGGGCGTGACGGTCCACAGCTCCAAAGAGTAAAGTGAGCGCTGATGTACAAGGACTGTTTGCTGGAATCCCAGTGTCTGTGGCCTAACAGGAGGGAGGATGCAGACAGGCAGGCCTTGTGGCCAGGCAGGGCCAGAGCAATACAAAGCCCAAAGCTTTGGCCTCTGCTGTCCTCTGGCCTGCAGCCTGGGCCTAAAGTGGCTCTTTGCTGTGCCACACCCTCTGTCTGCCATGTTCACTCTCCAAAACCTGAGGTTTCCCCCTTAGAATGGAGACTGGACGAGTGAAAATCAGTGTGGTTGTCCAACCTGGCTCAGGTGGTCCACGGGGAGCACCCTAGGTCTGTGGAGACCTCTGAGCAGCCTTTGAGGCAGTAACATAGAGCATCTTTGAGGACACCTGCTCTGTCTGTGGACAGATGGACAAAATGTTTAAAATAGGAGAAAAGCAAGGGTCAGGACCCAAGGGGATCTCACTCTCTGTTTCTCTGGACTCTCTGAGGGGTGCCTGTATGCAGGATTTCTGCAGAAGATAGTCCATTTTGTTAAGCCTTTGAATATTCAAATTGAAAGTATCGCGCAATCATTGATTGTCAAATCATGGGTTTCTAGAGGTTTTAAATACTTGGCATGAGGGGGAAAAAACTCAAACCTATACCCGAAGGTATAAAACATTAATTCTGTGTGTCTCCTGATCCAGGGACCTGGTGCTGCCTCGTGTTTGTGAAACTTTAAAAATGTCGCATCTCTGCCTTTCTCCCTGCACAGGAGCCTTCCTAGGTGCTGAGTCTCTGAAGCTGCAGCATCCAGTCTCCGGCCCAGCTCCTGCTGACCAGGATGTCGGGTAACTCAGATGCTTCTCCAGGGGTCGGGTCATGAGGGCCAGGGACACTGGATCCGAGTGTATTTCCTCTGCTTTTCCTGCGTATAACAGAGAGGCACAAAGTCAGGGAATGATAGTCAGGGCCGGGCATGGATCCAGAGAGGACGGGAGCCCGCAGTGTCGGCTCCCTCTGGGTGCCTGCTCCCCAGAGCAGAGGCCCAGAGACCCATAACGCCGCTCCGGACAATCGCGTCCCCCAACGCCCCTGCCTACCCTTTCATTTTTCCACCTTGGCGCTCTGGGAATTTGGAGGCGCCGACCTTGTGAGCCCAGAAGCGGCGGCGCGGGGAGCTAGAGGCTCACGGTGAGCCCTGGACTGGAGCAGGACGCACCCAGCAGGGAGCTGGGCTGGGGCTGGCTCCGCGTGGACCCGAGGCGCGCCCGCGCTGCCTGCAGATCCCAGAGCCGACCCAGTCAGTGGGGATGGGAGGGAAGGAGACTGGAGCGGAGTGGGCGAGTCCTGGCACTGCAGCAAGACAACTGATGCCCAGGACCGGGAAGAATAGCGCACTAACTTTCCTGGAGGATCTTAGTTCTCAGGATCTAGCTCGTGGGTGGGGGTCTCCCTGCTGTCCAGCCGCGGTCCCTACACTAACCAGGCGAGGCGCTGGTGGCATGGCACTATCGCCAAACGCCTAAGCCCCTCCCCGTGCGACTAATAGGCGCTTTCTCCAGGGTCAAGGTTGGGGTGGGAGTCCACTGGGCTTCTAGGTCAAATCCTACTCGGAAAGTGCGTTTGCCGGGTCTAGCCTGGCCTAACAACCAGCCAGACCTACTCACTGCGCTCTGCCGGGGACCCCCAGGCTGTCACCGGTCCCTCCCAGCCGACCCCCGCCTAGCTCGGCCGGTCACCTGGGCTCTCCCAGGTCTCCCGAGCCAGCTCTGCGGCTCAGGGGCGGCCCCTTCCGGAGGGCTGCCTCCAGGTGACTGCGCGGTCCTAGGGAGCCTCGGGATGCCCTTACTCAAGAGCTGCAACTCTTGCTGGAGAACTCTCCACAACCCAGTTCTCCAAATGCTTCACAGGAAAGGGAAGGGGTGGGAAAAGATGAAGAGAGCGACAGAGTCAGTGGAGGGAGAAAGGAGGTGAAGAAGAAAAGACATTTTTGATAAAGGGAAAGAAACGGCAGGAGAATATTCCCCGAAGTTGGCCCCTTTTCTGAGGTCAGTGCAGTAAGTTCCTCACAGGACCAGACAGACTGTCCAGACCCTGAAGCTTGTCTCAGGGCTGGCTTCCAGACCAAGGGCACCACAATTAAAGGTTGTACTTCCCCAGAAGCCATGCCTGGACTGATAGAGGAATACAGTGGGGGGGGGGGGGGGGGGGGAGAACGGGGTTGTTCACAATATAAACATTATGGTGAGGTCAATGAGGTCAGAGAGCACCCCGGGATCCACAAGCCGAGTCAGAACCCCAGATTTTACTATCATAGCCAAAATAGCAGGCTTGTTTGACCTTCCTCCACATTCCAGAGCAGAACAGCTTGTACTGTCCTGAGATGGGGCCCAACTAGGGGTGAATAACTTCATAGATGCCTACAGGAACTGTGCCCCCTAGAACCCTGAAGCACCTGCCTGTGTTCACCTTTTCAAGTTTGAGAAATGTGGGTGTTTTGTTTTGTTTACATTCTCTTTGTGTGTTCTGCAAATGTAGAAACTTGGCCCTGGGTATCCTAGCCTTACCAAAGGAACCCTCACTGTATCCCCTTGACACCCAAGCTTTGGAATTGACCCCTGGCCCTGTTGCCTCTCCCCAGAAAAACCTAAGGTATATCAAGGCGTCCGTGTGAAGATGACCGTGAAAGAGCTTCTGCAGCAAAGAAGGGCACACCAGGCCGCCTCAGGGACAACCGTAAGCACCACCCTCTCCATCCCTCCCAGAGTCAGGGAAGGTGCAGAGGCCACCCACAAGCACAGCCCTGCTCAGGATTCTTACATGTGTTCCCAACCTCATCCCAGGTCACCACAAGCAGCCACAGAAACATGTGGGACATGGTATAGGGCTCAGGACTGTGGGAGACTTAACTCTCATTGCTCATAGCTGAGTGGGGAAGGCTTCTTGGTCCCCTGCAAGGGAGAGAGGCAACCAACAGATTAAGTTGTTTTTACAGTGTTAAGAGAGAGTATAGATACAGCTCCAACAAACTCACTGAAAAAAAATCTCTCCCAGAAACCCACTTAGTTTTTCTGTAATTTAGGTTCTGAGGTCATGTAAATGAAAAACCACCAGTCACTGGAAGTCCCTAGAAGAAAAGGCCTCTGTCTCTGGCATACACAGAACTATTACAGAACTGATCTGGGTGGTCCTAAGGCACCCTGACACCTCACATATATTACTTGAGTGCTCAGGGCAGCTGCAGAGCCATGTAAACTTGGCGTGCGTGTCCACCAAGAAAGACAAGTTCAATTCGAAGAGCCTTCTGCACATGACACTGTTATTGCTTGTGGGTAGGTGTGGATGTGGAGGGAGGATCAGACAGACTTCCAATCATCTATGTTGTCACTGGCTCGTCAGCATGTGATCCTGTTCGTGTTCCATGTAGGACTTCGTGAATGGGACTGTGGCACCTCAAGCAATGGGAGGGAGGAACTATGGAGGGATGGTGACATAGGTTTCTGAGCCAGAGGAACTGGGGCTTAGTTCTCAGTAACTCTGTGGCACATACATGTCCACCACCACGTTGACTTACTAGAATCTTTTTTGTCTGTTCCCCTGATCTCTCAGTTGAATGCTAATAGGGTTGTATAAAGGTTATATAAGTACTTAGGGGGTGTTCTCCACAAGTGAATGCTCAACAGATCACTAAAATAAATTCTAACCGAGGATGGATAGGCAGTGTACACTAACGTACATTACACTGTTCTCTCAGAACTTAAAGTGCAAGTATATTTGCTATGATTTGATACATACAACTAGAGAAATTAGTTGTCCCCATTTGCAGAATTTCAGGCAACAGCAGACTGTCCTTACAGTACAAAGGGGGATTTGAAGTGATTCTTTGTTCGAAGTACCTTTGTATATTTGTTATTTCACTTGATGGAAATGATCAGATGATAAGTAGATCAGAAGTATTCCTCCACGACAGGTAAGACCCAAAGTCTTGAAGGTAGTACCAGGCTAAAGGTAGAAACAAGATCATCTTATTTTTCAGTATTGGCTCTCTAAATTCATCTTTCTGCAGATCCAACCATACTAACAGGAGCTTAAAAACCTCAATGGTTCGTAGCTATACCATTAATAAAACTAGGACCAGGAGCTTTGGCACTTGGCAGAACTCAGCTTCAGCCATACCCAGAGCATCCCATTTAGGTAGAGTAATCCTGTGGCTATTGGGGTCTTAACAATTGGTGTGACCACCCTTGGCTCATAGCAGAGTACAGGGCAAGAGGAAGGATTTCACCTCAGTACTTGATCAAGGCTCTGTTCCTGAAAGAAGTCTGATTCAGCATTTTCTGAGTTCCCTATGAGAATGAAGCAGGGCTTCAGACCCAATGTCTGGCAAGAGGATACTCTGTTTGCTGGAATATGCTTTACTCTGCTTCCTAGAATGTTCTCATCCTGCCCCTTCCAGCTTGCAGGAGTCATGCACAAAGAGTTTCAGTAGGAGACCCAGATGTAAAATCTTTTTCTGAGAGCCAACAGAAGGATTCTGGGATTCTGGGACTGCTGCTACAGTGTACCCAGTCAGTGAGGGTGGTAGATAGCATCCCAGGGGGAATAATGTATGCCTGCTCCGTGCAGACCTTTCTAGTTTAACAGACTGTATCCAATTTGGTCCAATGTTAAAAGACATCTCTGGGAAACAGTAATCCAAGAGAGAATTAATTGTGCCAAATACTGCAAAGCAAGAATAAATCTGCCTTGATTTGCTATAAAACTTTAAGAAACCAATCTTGAATGGTAGTTATAGACTGAGGTAGATATCAAGGTCTCAAGTTGTAGCAGAAAGTATACGTGTCAGACTGGTACAGTTAATTTTAAATTTTATTTCAGCCTTATCAGTTCACACACACACACACAACACACAACACACACACACACACACCACTTCTCTTCTTTGCCCTTGGGGTAAAGAGAAACTTGAGTTGGTGCTTATCTAAAGATAAAATTTACCTTTCTTCTTTTTAACCACTCTCGATTTCCTTTGTTTTGTTTTAATAGGCTTAATGTGTTCTTCTATGTTGTCGATTGTGGATGTGTGTGCTGTTTGAAATAAGAGAGGCGCCATTCTTTGTATTCTGAAAGCAAGGCAGAAAGTGGACCACGGGCCAGATAATATCAAATAGGACATTGTAAACATACCTCTGGGAGATAACAGGGAAGCAAGCAAACAGGCCAATCAGGGGAAGCAGGGGGTTAAAAGCAAGCTCTACAATGAAGCAGATTTACAAAAAAAAAAAAAAAAAAAAGTCCTCCTTCCAAGTCCTTCGGCTCAAGCTGCTGCAGCCAAATATTTGCATAAAGAGCTGCAAAGGCCTCCAGCTTCCTGGTTCGTGACTTTACAGCATGGATCGTTTTCAAAATTAACACACCTCCTGTTTGAGCAGTGGCTGGCTGGGTGCTCTCGGCAGTGGCTCAGAGAACAGGAGTGAGTCTACCCCTGCAACCCAGAGAGGTGTGGTGAGCTCCCCAACCTAGCCCAGAGCAACAGCCATAGTCCCTTTAAACTTTAAAACCACCACCTCAAATATGAAAGAAAAAAAAATCCCGAAATACTTGGTCAGCATAATTGTCCTTTCAACTGGAATGGCAAGCTGTTTAACTTTAAATATTTGAAAGGCTCAGTCTCATGAATTTTCAGTATTTAGATACGTCATTTTAAAAACGTGAATTATATAAGAAAATAGAAATTTTTTTTGAAATTTGCAAAGAACTGAATTCTTCTGGCTATGAACTCAAAATGTTTATAGGCTCTGAATCACTAAATACTTCAAGAATTTTTCTTATATTTTAAAAGTCATAAACGTGAATATGTTAGCTTCTCAGATTTAAGAAATCTAGAAACAATGTCTAATTATTACTTATTTCTTTAGGGGAAATAATTCCTAGGACAAAGAAACCAGTAGTAGATACAAACTTGAAGAAAATGCAGTGACTATAGCCATAGTTAAGTAATGTTAACTCTTATTCATTATAAAATAAATTGCTTAATACAAAGACTGCTTGCTGACTTTTCTTGAATTGTCCTATTTCTGTAACAAAAATGACTTACATTTGCCTTTATCAAAATTAATAACTTAACATTTTATCAAGAAATCTGATATTAGGGAAAAAAACAATGCCCAAGTTAGCAAACAAAAAAGCAAACCTCAAACATAATGCTGGCTGTGTTTAAAGTCCAGTGTTCTTAGAAGAAGGCTTACCGCAGAGCAGAAGCAGCTGTCCCCATCGAATCCCTGCCCAGCTTCCCCAGTGGGGAAGTGCAGCCCTTCCCTTTGCTTGAAGTTCCTCTTCTTGCCTTGACAGCTGTCAGGAAGCAGCAGTCTCCACCTTCCAGACACCACGACGCCATCACCTGCAGGTCAGTACAGCCAACTTTCCTCAAACCCTTTCAAAAGTCCATCTCAGAAGCCCTTCAGAGCCTGATTCAGGGGTTAAGAGAGGCACCACCATTTAATTGGAATCCAACCAATCAGAAAGTGACTCCAGATGCAAGCCCAGAAAGGAAAGAAAGACATAGTTTTGTCTTCGTTCTGAACTGTCTATTCTGTAACAAGACTCTGTCCTTTACATTTATCCTACTTGTTGCTGGTCTCCAAGCAACTCAACTTCACTATAAAATCAGGGTTTGCTTTAGAATCTTGTCGTCTTTCCTTGGTGTAGAATGGTTCCCACCAAATGTCAGTTTAATTTAACCTGAAAGGAACCTGAGACCTTTTAATCGGGCTCCCTCTAAACCTACCCCCTTTGAAATTTAAGGCTGATTGTCACCCACTGAGAATATTATATTAACTGGAAAGGGGGTGATGCTTTTTTCAGATTGTCCTCATTTGTTCTCTATCATATTTTTCCCACTGTGCTCTCATCTTAAGGTGTCCACAGATAAGACTCTTCTGCTCTTTGTGCTGAGCAAAGCGCTCTTGATTCGTGTGCTACATTCTAAGCCTCCAACGTTAGCCTGTGCGTCACTGCTCATGTCATTTCTCAGAACCCTCTTCTCAACAATTTAAGTCCCTACATGAAAAGTTTAGGAAGGCAACAGAGCATAGTACCAGAAGGTTTCCCAAAGCCCCCAACGAATTCACCAGAGACCTTTCCTTGAGCTGCAGATAAGAGTTTAGTCATTAAGGTTTTTATGTCCCCAAGGCGGAGGTTTGTGCTCTTCCTTGAATATGACATTTAGATACTGGCTGGCCACATGCATTCTCTTATTTCACCCTAACCATATTGAGAGTTATCTATCACATTACTGATCAGACTAAGTTCTCTGGGACTTGGATTAACCTAAGACAACTAACATGGTCCAAATTCCAAAAGTGTTTACTTACAAGGAATTTCCCAACCTCCATTTCCCCCTAGATATAATAAATAGAAGAAAACTCAATTCAAGCCTATTTTGCAGTTTTTAAGCAAAAATCATTTCCCTTTCTCTTCTAGGACTGTATTTTGAGCCTGAACCAACGCCTTCCATGCCCAGTTATTTTCAAGCCCGAGAATTTTCCACCTGTGTCTCTTGTGAAGAAAGTCCTAGCTACCTCGACCAGATCTTTGAGTCCTACCTTCAGACAGACACACTCCCGGAGCCTTTGCTCAACTCTGCACAAATTGCTCCCCACTATTTCCCAGAGAGCTGTCAAGTGGCCCCTTTCTGCCATAACCAGAGCCTGGTAATTCACCCGCATCCTTCCTGGAGCCTGATACTTGCTAACTGTGGGGTAGAGATGCTTTGTAGAATTTTGCATCATCTCGTGAGAAAGCATACAAATGCTATCAACCAGGAAATAGTCAGGGAAGCATTTGAAAGCTCAGTGTGTGGGCACTGTGAAGGGCATAAACCTTTGAATACACATATTATGATTTCTCATGTAAATGGATGTCTGGCAATAAAAAGGTCCCTGGTGCTATTCTTTTTTAAAAAAACATCTGTTAAGACATCTGTTTATCTGGAAAGCAATAGTTTCAACAATAGCCCTTAGATTTTTTTTTAAGCCTTGAAATGGATTGAGGCTACTTATATGTGACACCAACATTCTCATGGTGCCTGGCTGAACTGCTGAACTGGCTCTACTAACTGGCTGGTTTGGGCTGCCATAGACAAAAGAACGTGCTTAACCCTGAGATGGTTAATAAAGCAGAAGCCCTTTGGGAAGCATGGACAAGAGGACTAGGTGTTCAAGGTCAGCCTCAGCTAAATATGGAGTTGATATACAGCCTAGGCTACCTAGGCTACGAGACCTTCTGACAAAACAGTCCTAATCTTTGAAAGAATTTGGATTTTCTATTCTTGATGGACCTCAAATGTTCAAAATGCATTCTCTTTAAAATGAGTAATATTGTTTTTAATGTCTTCAGGATTTATAATTTTTTTAAACTTTGTAAGTTTTTTTTTTAAAGGAAATGTGAATACTTTCTTATTTTTCATTTGTCAAAAGTCTATATAAGGAGAAACTGAATTTAGAGAAGATAGGAAAGTAACTAACTCTACAGAATGTGCATGCGTATTTTGATGGGAACATAACACACAGTTTCTGCTCAGCTTCCAAGGTTGGCCACTGTAAATGTGCTTAAGATGTCTAGAAGGGGAATACATTGGCAACAGGAGGGGAGCGGTCTCTCATCCTTGAGTGTTCTAAATGCTGGGCCCATGAAGACTTGGGTTCTCCCTCTGTGTGTTTACCTGGCTCCTTCATGTCAAGGGTGTGAAGAAACACCCAAGGTGCCACCTGCACCTTATACTGTGGCATGCAGCAGGATCTGACGTGCAGGTGACCTGAGACACAGTGAGATTTCGTGGTTTAAGAACAAAACATCCTGCAAGGTTTTAACAAAGGGAGGCAGTGGAGCAAGGCAATTGATTGTTGGGAAGGAGAAAAAGAAATATGGGATGAGGTGTCATGAAATCACAGTCGGCAAATGAGATTACTTCCAAGGACTTAAGTTAAGGGTTTGAGGCTCGTTCTTAGCCCTAATTTTCTCACTTTGCACAAGTAAATCCACAATGCTCCGTTCTTTAATCCTGTCTGAGTTACCAAGCTTTTTGTTCCCTGGTTTTCGTTTCTCTAGATTCCAGGATCGCCTTCAGATTCCTCCGGTCTCTCTGGCTCCTTTGATTGCAGTTACTCTCCAGTTCAACTGCCTTCCTACACTCCAGAAAATTACACCTCTCCTCCTTCTCTGGATTCCCTACACTCCAGCCTCCCGAAGAAGGCTACTTCTGCCAGCATTGGCCCTCTCACCCCCAATACAACCACTCCTCCCCAGCAGCGCCCACCTCTGTCTGCTACTACACATCCTGTGAGGCAGAGCATTTGGATGTCCTCAGAAGCACAGAGTTCTTCTCCTACTCCAGCATGGACTGTGTGGACTTTGTCCCTTCGGCGGCCACCACTGGCGATTTCTATAAGCGGGAAACAAGCTGTGATACCTGCTATAGTTAGTAGAAACCACACTGGGATGTGTCATGGGTGTATCTCTTTCTTCTACTGCATCTAGATGACACTTCAAAACATCCAACCCATTCACAAACTGCCCCACATATGGTTTACATTTCACCGTTTTCAATCACCTGATAGCAGCTAGCATAGGAATTGACACAATGCCTCAAACCTGGTCTTGTGACACTCTTATTTTATACACTCACTGTTAAAATTTTTTTGTATGGGTTTTTCCAGTGCCGTCCTTCTCAGTATAACGAACAAACTCTTTTGTAAACTAATAAATAACTTTGTATAATACATGTTGGGTTTTTTTTTTTTTTCAATTTCCAGTAGAAGTATTGTTTGCTTTCAATATTGTCAACTAACCAGGAAATAACTAACTATACGTGAATAGTTTCATCGTAACTTATTTGTGCATTTAAAATCATTCTAATATGATGAAAGTCCTGGATGCCACAGGATAGAGGGGTAGGCACTGCTGAGATGCTGAAAACAGAAAAGCCTGCTTTGGTTCACCAGGGATGTACATCTTGGAGCAGCATCAGACAAAAATGCGATGACTCATTGCTTCTCATATCCAGCATCCGTCAATGGAATGTTAATGTGACCAAAAGCACACACTTTACCTACAGCAGTGTCAACCTTGAGACAACTCTTTTGCATTTCCAAAGTACTGTTCTATAAACTTTCTCCACAAACGTTGAACTCCGTTCCCTTGACATCTGCCGTAGAGTAGACCCAGTGTTGGTTTTAGATTCATGTTTATCTTCTTTTCCTGAACTTCTGCCTTAGATCCCTAGATATGTCTTACACGTGCTCACACAGGGATTTATAAGACTATCTGTGTTGTTTACAACTGACTTTTCAGAGTTTGAGTCCTCCAATCGATCTGGAGAGGAGCCCAGCTGTCTTTTAAAGTCTAGAGAAGAAACTTGTGCAAAGTCAAACTGCACCCGGTCAACTTCACCCGTTAATCTTGTGTGCTCAGGGCATCTGGAGTCCATAGAAGTGAAATCTGGGTGACTTTCCCATGTCCCATCTTGAACATGGTGCAATATTGGTCCCGCAGCTACCATTCTTGGATCCCTTCCTGTGTGGTATACTGTGTGCAGATTTCTCAAGCACTGTCCCATTGACTCTTCATAACAGCATTGAGAATACATGAGGAGTCTAGAGCTCAGAAAACTGAATTCCCAGACAGTAAGCACCCAAACCTGAATTTAAAGGAACCCCAAACTCTGTTCCTCACCCTCACATGGCAGGAAGTTTGAGCCACCTTTGTGAAATACTGTTCAGTACACTATGGAGTCATTTAACCCCACACAAAGGTCTGTTGTCAGCTGTATCAGGCCTCCCTGGAAGGATCAAACTGTCCAAAAAACACGAGGGTGTGAAGCATTAAAAACTGCTAAAGCCCCAGGAAGCAGGAGGGCCTAAAAGAGAAGCTGACTCACTGGTCCTCGGTGGCCCTCTCCTTATGAGAAGAGATGAGTGCTTTCAGAATGACACCGTCTCTCCTTTCCCTGAGGACTTAGCTTAGATTTGGGCAAACAAGACAAGTTCTAGCCTGCCTCAAAGGATGTCTGTGCCACGGAACTGGAACAATTGCTGCCTTTCTGAGGTGCCAATAAAATTGGACTTTTAATGACTTGAAATTAAATTGATGCTGGCCTGAAGTCAACAAATACCTTTTTATGCAGTCCAAAGCCACTTCATACTCTCTATGGAGTATGGCTCCAGAAGCTATCCCCAAGAGAAAGCAGAGGAACAAATATTGTCCAGTGGTTGGTATATATATATATATATATATATATATATATATATATTATCCCTGCCCTAGATTCCATTTCTGCTTCTCCTCTTCTCCCTTCCTCTTCCATTCTCCTCCTCTTTATCCATCAGTTTGGTATGTTCTGAATCAATCTCCTTCCAATATTAACAAAGGGTTTTTCTGGCACCCTTATTTTCTCATTCCCCTCTCCCTTTCTCTCTCTCTCTCTCTCCCCCCCTCTCTTTCTCTCTCTCTCTGAGGCATGCACACATGCTCATGTGTATACACATGTGTGTGGGGGGACAACAAATAGATATTCACAGACAATCACTTCACTTTAAAATATTATTTAAGAATTTTTAGATTTGAAGTCAGACCAATAGGTCAAGCACCATATCACTAAGTGGATGGACTCTGCCCACACATCTGCCATAGCTCACGAGAAGCCCTGGAATGGTCCACAGCCAGCAACACAGGACAGCCTAGACCAGTGGCTCTCAACTTGTGGGTCATGACCCCTTTTAGGAGCCAAAGATCAGATATTTATATTGATATTTATATTACAATTCATAAAAGTAGAAAAATCACTATTATGAAGTAGCAATGAAATAATTTTATGGTTGGGGGTCACCACCACATGAGGAACTGTATTAGGAAGGCTGAGAACCACTGGCAGACCCCATCACCAACATGTGCCTGGACACATGACAGCATGTCTATGCCTCAGTGCGAGAAAGCATGACAGGGTAAGTGTGGGTTGTGACCAGATGTCTACATGTCCTGCAAGTATATACATTTATCCTAGCCCTTTGTCTACACTACATAGTCAATGCCTGGCCTTTTAATGGAAGGGCTTATTCACATAATGCTAATCACTTACTTGCTCTGTCTTCTTTCTGTGGACCTGTGCTTCCTGGATCACCCCATAATCTTCGCACTGCCACACAAGTGTCAGATTCCTATTGTCTCATTTTTATAAATGATGAAACTGGAGTTGAGGAGATGAAAACTTTGTCCCATGTCACAATACTTCTAATAAGAGTTCTTATACACAGGAGACCTGAGGACATGGTCCAAAGTCCCAAAGCTTCTTCAGTACATGCTCCATACCTAGCAAAGCAATCTTTGTAGAACCTCACCTTCCACAAGAAAGTTATAGCTGTAGCTTAGTTGGCTCCTCATACAGCACAGACACTTAATAAAGTTATAGTTGGAGATTTAAATGAATGGATAAATCTGTTCTTCTGGAACTATCTGAGAATATTAACCCATATGCACTCAATGCTAAGTGCATGCTTTCAGTGTGCAAAGGGGAAGATTAAAGAGACTCAGGTTTTAAAATCTGTGAGAAGTTCAGTTTGGATAGACACACACTTACTTTCAAGTCTTCTGGAAACTAAAATTATGGGTCAACTCTTAAACCCAAGAGAGATAAGACGAAACAGAATAGAAGGTAGTAAATGTTTGTAAACTCTTATCTCACACAGCGACCTAGAGCACAGACATCTTAGTGGCTAGTCTAAGCCTGCAGGGGAACATTTGAGAGCCCTCTATAGATATAAAAGGACTACTGAATGATGGAGAAGAGCTGCCTATTGACATACACATTTTTATTACTAACTCATTAATCTAAACAGATTAATGTTTAAAACACATTAGGAAACTGTCAAAGCAAATATATTGTGAATAACCAAAATCAAAATAAACACGGTCTCATCATCACTGCCAAATTCTTGAGCCTACACAATTAACCCCTCATATGACACACTGGTAACACTGCTCTAGAAAGTGACCTCACCCTGACATCTATTCTCTTGCATGTAACAGTAAGGAGGTGCCCTGCTCGTGAATAGAACTTGATCTATGTCTTGAAGTATCTTAAAGCTTGGAGATAGGTTTTAATGTGGCCAGAGGACACCATTTAAGACCCATGTTGTTTAAAGGCAGAGTATTGACCTCTGTACTTATGCTTCCATAGGACTTTGTCAATAAGTAGGGACTAAAAATATGAACAATTTTGAATACAGTTTTGAATGAAAATGAATCATAAGACTCATTGTAAACAGGAATCTGTGCTCTCTAGACCAGACAGCAAAGTTTGTCTTGCTGAATATAGGCAAAGAACATCCTTTGGGACCTAGAAAAATATGAAGGTATAGTCAGTCTCGTCTCTCTCTCTCTCTCCTCTCTCTCTCTCTCTCTCTCTCTCTCTTCTCTCTCTTCTCTCTCTCTACCTCTCCCCTGTGTGTGTGAGTGTTGTGTGTGTGTGTCTGTGTCCATGTCCATGTGTGTTCCAACGACTGTCACCTGAATAATTAATGGGAAGGAGGAGGTACGTATCTGCCCCTTAACCTGTAGATTAGCCATGGAGTCACACAGCTTCCCCAGGGCTTTCCTAGTGAAATCCCCTCTCCCTCCCCTGTATACGTTTGGCTGAGGAGTACTTTGTGAAGAATTTTGCTGGGGTTATCAGAGTCCTAGCATCGCCCTAATGAGGGGAGATGCAAATCCTGGGAAGAGGTTAATTGGAGAGCAAGCAATATCATTTCCCCTATGGATTACATTAAGGGATTTCACTGATTGTACAAAGGATCAACTCTGTGCAAGGACTCACCAGAAGGCAGGGATCTCTGTGGGAAACTAGGCTATCTGTGGAAGGTATAATTCAGGCATGTTTTTCTTTTGGATCATGAACTCAGGCCTATATTGGCACGTTATGTTTGAACTCTTCCTCTCCATCTTATTGGTTAACTCTAGTTATTTTTTTCAGTATAGGGTTGCTTTTGGATAGAGAAAAAAACAGAGAATAAAGTCAATACTAGAGAACAGAGCACTCTCTCACTCACCCTCTCTTCTGGAAACCCATATGGGGTCAGTACTGTCTGATTTCAGAGACTTGGGATAGAGGACTCATAAGACGGGACCCATGGCCAGTGAGAGGTGGCACAGGTTAAAGTCATGGACAAAGACATCAATTAAGAAGCAATAGCTCCAAGCCTGCATAGAAGAACAAGGTGGTCACCATGCAAGAAGTTAGAGTTTGTGTCACTCAAGAAGGTTTTCACGGAAAAAAATAAATAAACTCAAAACTATCCTGCCCCTGTATATTGAACATGGACGTTCAAGAAGGGCTTTGATCAATTTGGATGATGATATATTTAGGACTAGGAAGGTACTTAGAGATCCTGTCTCAAGCAAGGTGGACAGTGCCTTATAAACTCAGAAGTAGGATCCTGTGATGACTAGGAATCCTTTTTAAGTCTTTGCTTTATAATTATGAGGTTTTAAAAAGCCTTGTGTATCCATGACATTTCATATAACCGTAAGACAAGAGCAAACTCAGGAAGTTGGCATGGACCCTGTGCTCTGTAGTGGACTATAGACACTATTCTAACCTCACCAATTTTTACATGCAAGCAGAATTGCCATTTTTATTCATTTCCAATTCAAATTTTAATTTTTAAATTAGATTACAAAGTAACAGACATATCCTCTTTGGTAATGGTGCCTCTGATTTCTCTCTTTTGAGGTCCCTGAAACACTTTCCCAGCTGCACACTTTAGCCTCCTGAACCCACCCCAGCCCCGCCACAACCACACACACACACAACACACACACACACACACTTTGTTCTATCATCTTACCCAGCCCTAATCATATGAACCTCTTTCTAGCCTTCTAGGCTCTCTCTGGTATTTTAGTCCCATTTGGAAATCTGACATTTCACAGAGACTTAAGACCTATGCCTGAGAGGACATACTTTATGTGTCCTTCTGAGCCTGGATTACCTCATTTAAAGTATTTTCTGGTTCTACTTACTTTCCTGGAATTTTCATTTTTCTTCATGGCTGAATAAGATACCATTGGTTTTTGTTTCTATTTTAAAGTTATCTGAAGATTTTAATTCACAGGGCAGAGAACTTGGAGTTCAGTCAAACCTAGCCTAATTTTATAGATGAAGAAATTGAGTCAAAAGGTAGAATGACTTATCCCAAGAGGGCAACCACTTTTGCCAGTGAAGGCAGATGACTACCTAAGTTGCTCTACACAAACTCACCTCTACTCCTTTGTGGGTTATAGGTCAATGAAAAGCTGACTCCTGGTAGGGAAGCACAAGATGTACCCAAGGAGTGTGTCCCCAGTTTAAGTCATCCCCCGGAACAAACAAAACTTTTAACAGTCATTTAACCTCATTTTTTTTTTTACTTTATTGGAAGGTACAACAGCGTGTTGTACATGTTGGACTGACTTCAGTCACTCTTTGTAGCCAAAGACAATTTTGAACTTCTGATCTTCTTGCCTCCATCTCCCAGGTGCTGAGAGTGCAGTTGTAACAAGTGAACCCAGAGCTGTGTGCATCCAGGACAGTCACTGTGCCAGCTGAGCTGCTTCCCCACACTTCTGACAGACTTAAAGAGTCATGAAACACATGGGCCTTGGCAAATAGTAAGCACAATCTTCCTGTGCTACTGTTATAGAAGAGTGTGGCTTGGAAGGATGTGGGTCCGAAGTGCGTAGACATTCTTCTGCTTGCTCTATATTCCAAAAAAACTTCCAGAGACTGGGAATACAGGAAGGCTTGTCAGTGTGACCTCCCACCTGGCTTTCCCAAGAACACCCCTTCTGTTCCCACTTACAGCCTTTGGCCAGGCAACTAAGAGAGTTCACTCACCTTGAGGCACCTCAGCACTCTCTTGCACTGAGTAAGCCACATGAGTTTCTTCCATGTCCACTAGCTTCCTGCTCCTTGTACCATGAGACAGCACATGAGTAATAGCCTGCTAAAGGGCAGGATGGCTCCCTCCCAAACCTGTCTTGGTCTATCCTTTTGCATACCAGTCTTCTACTGAAATCTAAAAATGCAGCTCTGAACTGCACTGAAGTCTGGGTTTGGGGGAGTTGCAATAGATGGGGGGCAGACAAGGGGTCCCTGCTGGAAATGGCTGTCGCAGATTGGAACTCTGAGCTCCCAGCTCCATCAGGTTCTCTTCTCATTCTGCTCCCAGAACCCGCTTTTGGCTCACATGCCAGTTTCCAGCGTCAGTGTAAGGAGCCAGACTCCTAGGAGCACCTTGTCCCTTGTGCCACCGAATTTACTAGCCAGAACTAGGCACAGACAGATAGAATCTCAAGATGGCATTTTTTAAACTTCTTTCTGGAGAGTTTTAAGCATTCCTTGGCGGCTAAGCTCAAAGGCTAAAGTGTTCTTTCTGTTCCCGGTCCATAAGAAGGTAAACAGAAGACTCAAGGCTTCCGTAGATTTGGATGCTGTTCTCCAAACCTTCATTTCCCCTCCAGATGGAACAAGGAAGGACCACCATCTTGCTTGATGGGCAGCCATTGTTGCTACCCCCAGGGTCTTGGCTGAGGGACAGCAGCTCAATGATTAACTGGAGGAAGCCATGTGTGGAAGACTAAGTAAGCCTGGTAATGTAGCAGCCATCAATGCCTGCACTACAGCATCTGCTCCCAACCCCACTGAAGACCATGGAGGATTCATTTCTGCCCTTCTTGGTCCAAGTAAAAAGAGCAGGGGCTTCACCTTCCCAAAAGTTAACTCTACTTCCACATAAGGCAATATAATCCAGACCCAGACTCTAGTGCCAGGTCAAGTTGAGTTTGACTCTAATCATTTACTCTGTGACATGGGGCAAGCGCCCTAACCTTTCTGGGACATAATTTAGAAACCGAAAGCACACAGACCAATAAAGTGAAAGCTCAACCTTTAAAACATGGGCTTCACCCTGGGAACACCTATGTAATCCTTGCTGGGGGAGAGGTTTTGGTTTGGTCTGGTTGGTTACTTGGTTGCTTATTATATTGATATGAGGAGAGCACATCTGGTATCATTCCAGAAATCCAACACCTTTCCACATCCCCAAACACCCAAATTTTCCCCAAATTCTCCAAGATGTTGAAGCACAAACCTTTCTTTATTTGAAAGGATAAGAGTATTGTCGATAGCACGAAGTCTAAGAAAAGTCTTCATTACTTCTGCCATTCACCTCTGCTGATGGGCTCTGCAACCCCCCAGCTGTTTTGTCTACTGTATCAGATCCTGTTAGACTGCAACCAGTCTCCATTTTATTTGTTCCCTATATCCAGCTGTGCTGTTTAGTTTTTTTGTCAACTTGACACAAGCTCTGGTCATCTGGGAAGAAGAGACTTCAACTGAGAAAATGCCTTCATCAGATAGGCAAGTGATGGATGTGGGAGGGCCCAAAACACTGCCTTCCCTGAGCAGGTGGTCCTGAGTTATATAAGAAAGCAAACTGAGCAAGTCATGACCAGCAAGTTAGGGAAAAGTGTCCCTCTGTGGTCTCTGCTTCAGTTCCTGTCTCCAGGTTCCTGCCTTGCTTTTCTGCCCTGACTTGATAAACTGCAGTCTGCAAAGTGAAGTAAACCCTTTCCTCCCCAAGTCCCTTTTCATCGTGGTCTTTATCACAGCAGCAGAAAGCAACTAGAACACAAGCAATAAGGCAAGTGTTGTTATCCCATTTCCAGATGAGAAACCAGATTCAGAGAGAATCAAAGGCCCAAGTCAATAAATTACATGACCACAATGCCAACATGAACCTGTAGCACTCCATAGTCTAGCCTTTCCTCCCCTAAGAAAAGTAACTTTTCTGGAATGGAATTCTCCTGCAGCAGTAATACAAACAACTGGCCCATTCTTTATCCTTCTCAGGACTTCAGCAGAATAAGAATCATTCAGTCTGACCACCAAATGCTGAAGTGGAAATCTCTGTAGTAAAATGCGGTGTAAATACAAAGAGCCCAAGAAAACTGGTAGGATAGTATCATAGACTCTGTGAGGGACCTATAGAGTCCTGATTCAAATGGAGCCTTTGATGTGTGTGTGTGTGTGTGTGTGTGTGTGTGTGTGTGTGTGTGTGTGTGAGCCAGAGCACAACTTCAGGTACCATTCCTCATGTTCTGTCCTCCTTTGTTCTTATTTGATTTTTAAGACAAGGTCTCTCATGGGTCTGGAACTCAGTAAGTATCCTAAGCTGGTAAACCATGGTGATCTACCTGTCTCTGCCTCCCCTCGTCCTTATTAAGATTACAGGAAAAAGACATCAGGATGGGTATGGCACTCATGCCTCACTGGACAACAACAGAAGGACTGGAGGCATTACAAGGTCCCCTTCAATTATTGGAGGTCAGGCCTCTATCCCTACCTTCACAAGATTAGAATCGCCACAGCCCTTCTATACTTAGAGAAGGGAGATGTCAGGGGCAGCCCTGCCTATACCTGAAGGCCTACAATCAACCATAGGCCTAAAATCAGCAATAGGCCTGACATACATATGTGCTAACACAAAGTCTTGGGTCTCTCTGGAAAAACACTGAAACAAATGGTTATAAGCTACAGGCAGCTTTTGTGAAAATTTACCAGCCTGAGTAGTCATAGACCTTGTAAATAGGTAGACTTGGCAGATAGTACCAACTTAGATAAGGACAAGTGAATCATAGGCAGAGTCATAGTGACCTATCCTCTGAACCTTCACCCAGCCAATACCCTGTTCTGAAAGATATCTGTACTCCCCCTGAACACCTATGCTCCAGTGTCATCCCCTTCCCCACATCCTGCCTTTTTGTATATAATCCCTGTATGAATAAGTAAAAATTATGATTTTATTTAAATAAATAAATTTTTAAAAAGATTACAATTGTGTTCTATATGCCTAGTTTTTGTTGTTTGTTTTGTCTGTTTGTCTGTTTGTTTTTAACATGAGTTCTGAGGATTGAACTCAGGTCCTTCTGCTAACAAAGCAAAGCTTTAGCAAATGAATCATCTCGCCAGCCCCTGACCTATCAGCCTGAAAATCCTGAAGAAAAATTGTAAGGGGCATTCCTGGAAAGGGCTTGAAGTTTCCAGGCTGTTTTATCTTCAAAGGACATTTATTGTGTTGCTACCACATACAAAATTCTGTGCTGGCTTCTCTACAGGTGGAAAGGTGGTCAGGACTCATTTCATCCCTCTTAAAGGTTTGTGCACACATTCCTGTGTGAAATTCTTTCTACCAAATCAGAAAAGATAAAACACTGAAATATGGAAAAATTAAAACATAAGCAGAGAGCTATCAAGTCTAAGTATTTAGTAAGAAGTCATTATCTTGCTCTCCTCTCTAGTGTGCAAACAGATATCTACATACTTTGTTGCGCTGTGGCCCACCCCTTATCTTGTGGAGTAATTTGGAAAGTTGTTCCTTATTGGCTTGACACTGGACGGTGTTCCACAGGCACAGTACTTAAGTGTGCCCAAGGATTTGGTTTCAGAGAAGCTTTTCTGTTCAAAAGAATGGTTTTTTTCCCCTTGTAGTATAAACCTTGAAGAATTTGTTGAATGTCTATGCCATTCTCTCCTTTGTGAGAGATGAGGATAAAGAATAGTATTTACCTCCCGGGTTTGTTGTAAACATCAAATAGAATAAAAAAAATATTTGTGGGAATTGTCATCAGTCACTTCATGAGTAGATAATTTGTTTTAATAAAGACAAGTGACACTCCTGTAGAGAAGTATTTAACCCTGAATGAGTTCTCTTTCCTTTCAGTTATTTCTTCTTTGAAAAAAATAAAACCCAAATGTGTAGGTTCTATCCTCAAACATGGAGTCCTCTCATGTGTCCGTGTGTACAGGGCTCCATCCGGGATCTTGTTCAGGTAGAGATTCTAACTTAGTAGCCCTAGATCCCACAAGCTGCTGATCGGTCCTGACGCTGTTTCTCAGCAAACATGCTCATTCATGTGGCTTCGGCAGCTCACATTATAGTCACAGTGCCCAGAAGGAACTGATACACTTCTGTATGTCTAATCTAACCTAACGCAGCCCTAATGGGAAAATGAGGCTTGTGTTTCATCTTTGAGTTCACTTGAAGTTGGATTGCCTTCATCCCGTCTCTGATTCCTGAAAGCGTCCTAAAACTTCAGGACTACGGTTTCCTTTTGGAGGTAGAAAAAAATTAAGGGACAGAAAACAAAAACACACAAATTATTCTCAGGTTTGAATCCTCTCAAGATATATACCTGAGTAAGCTAGCCTTGCCTCAGCCTCCGTTTGTTTGTATGTTAATGAGCATGAGGATGGAACTCCATCGTCTCCTATGGTCTCCAGAGAATGGTCACTAGACACTATACCTGGTGTGAAGCCACAGCAAAGGCAAAGCTATACAACCTTAAGGTTTCAATTGGAAGTTTCCATGGAGATTTTTGTTCTACTCTCTTACAACTCTGCATTATGACCATAATATATAGTAATGAAAAAAATCAAGATTTTAACTTTAGTGTCTCAATGACAGTTAGATAATTAATGCTTTGCCTGTTTCATTGTTTGGGTTTGCTTTGCTTTATTTGCTTTGTAACAGGGTCTTACTATGAAGTCCAGGCCAGCCTGGAACTCGAGATCCTTCTGTTTTAACCCCCTGGTCTCAGGATTGCAGGAATGTGCCACCATGCAATCTTCTGTTGCTCTTCAGACGGGCTCAGTCAGCAGCTTGGAGATCTGTGATGAGTTTAGTTTTTCCAGCTACTACAGATTCTTGTTGTCACCGAAGTAATAAAGAAATACTAAGAAAGGGAAACATGAGACTTGTCTACTTGGTACCCCAAACCACTTCTTTTCTCTGAGAAAAAAAAACCTGTGCAGCCAAAACAAGCAACTGTGGTTGACATCATGGGGCTAAGGACAGAAACCAGCTGATCCTGAGAAACAAGGCAATCATCAGCTTCCTGAACTAGCCAAGCAACAGCCAGCTCAGAGCAGATCTCAGAATGGTTCATGAGCAGGGAAGTGAGTTTGCCTCATCTTTTCAATAGCGTCCAGGAAGGTCAAAACTGGCTGACAAGCAATTCTGGAAAGTCACCACAGGTGTCAGGCTGAAGTAAACTCAGACACAGTTCAGGAGGCTTAAAGCACTGTTAAGGACACAAGACTGTTATGGGTAAGGACCCAAGTCAATAGATAAAAAAAAAAAATGGAAACATTGGTGTATGAGGAAGAGAGAAATTGGGAAGCCAAGGGGTAAGGATCATGAATATATCAATAAAAATAAAAAGGAAAAACCCAGGACAATGCTAATGAATGAATCCCTACTGCCCAGGAAAAAGACTCTCCAGAAAACCGATAGGCACTGGCAGTGTGTCTGTGGAAATGGCAGAATTGGGTATGCTGTAGCTTAACTGTACCTCTTCCAACATCTAGTTGTTGCCAACGTGACATAAAGATGTTAAGGCCTTTAAGAGGCGATGAAGCCATGAAGTGATGGGATTGGGTCCTCTGAAATGGCCTTGGAAGAAATTCTTCTGCTTGTCTTTCTGTTTTCTGCCATGTCCAGGGACTCGGGGTCACAGAGTCACCTTGGGACACAGCAACCTACCATTACTCTGATCTTAAACTTCTCAATCTTGAGAAATGAATACATTTCTATTTTGTACAAATTGCCCAGCTTCAGATGTTCTGTTAGAATAGAACAAACACACCAACATAGAACTTTTGTCTTTTCTTCCTTCTATTGACAGTTCATGAAGCTGGAGAAGTAGCAGAATCCTACAAGGGGACTGAAGACAGGAATGCATCAACTCTTATAGCTGAATTTGAGACCCCACCCCTAAGCTGCCAATCGAAGCATCCATAGCCTAAGTTGCAAGCAAGGTCCAACAAATATCTCAACTTCACAAGCAATTGGATGGGGTTCCTGGCCCAGTGCACATAACTATGGAGTCCCTAGCCCTCCTATTTTTCCTCACTGGGACTAATAGCAGGCAGTATCCATCTGTTCCTGCTACTCGAGACAAGATGAAGTAAAGAAAGCTTTGCTAGAGCTATATACAGCAAATGTATAGTGGGTCTGTCCTCTGTGAAATTCCTTCTCATTTTCCAATAGAAAATTCCTATTTGATCCACAAGTCTGCCATCTCTCAGTGATCACCCAGATTTCAGCATCTCAGAAAACAGCCCCGATTAATCAATACTTCCTGCTACCATGCCCCACTCCTAAACTCTGAGTTATGACCAGGAGTGGGCTTCAGAACTGAGGCCAGTCAGCCACTGTTTGAGAATAAAATGGATTCAAGGTAGAAATTATTAAAATTAAAGCCTTATGCTTCTCTAGTGACTCTGAATAGAGTCAGACCTCTCCCTCCTAAAAGGTCTCCATGGAAACATATGGCAGTCCATCTTAAAGTTTTTTTGACAATAGCTGCCTAGAGAATTTTTACATCTTAAAATAGCCTATCTACCCAGTCAGATCCTTGGCAATCAGCCAGCAGTGCCTCATGCAATAAGCCAACTTCCCATAAAATGTGAAGTTTGGACCTCAGATTGTTCTCAGAGATATACTATGCAAATATCCAGCTGGGTATCAGCAGAGCCCACAAATTTAAGTTGTGGAAAACACAGTCACTGATGACCCAGAAGAAAAGTTCAGTGTCTGTCTCAAGCTAGATATCTGCTCCAGGCGTCTTCCAAAGGATCCCCAGTGGGACCTAGCTTGATCCTGGGAAGACACTTCATTCTTAGACTCAGACAGTGGTACTGAGCAAGTCCCTCTTCATAATGTGTACAGCATCACCAACCTCTTAGGGATACGACAAATGCTCAGAGAAAGACAAGGTAAGGAGAGCCAGTCCTTCTAGCCTAGAAGACCAGCCTCCTGATCTGTAACAGAGAAAGAAAACATGATGGAACTCAGCTCTCCTCACATAAGAAGCATGAGGAGCGAAGTTCATATAGACAACAAGCTACTATGATTGACACTATAGTTTGGTTATTCACACAATGTGTGAGAAACATGCCCATGACTACCACCATGAGACATGGTTCTGAGACACGGTTCCCAAGCAGGTGATAGATTTGAACCAAATTCTTCTCGTAACAAGGCTGTACCTCCTAAACTGCCCCAAACAGCACCATTAACCAGGAAGCAGGGTCCACATACTTGAGTCTATAGGGGCCATTCTTATTCAAACAACTATAAACAGTTAATGCCATTAAGTATAGTAATGCTTGTTGTTGAAGTTGCTACTGTTGATATATATATATATATCAACATATCATAGATAGATAGATAGACAAGATAGATAGATAGATAGATATGATAGATAGATATATAGATATATTGAACCTATAGGGTCTTGTACATACTAAACAATTGACCTTCCACTAAGCTGTAACCCCTAGCTTTCAAAAGCATATAAGGATTTTTATCAAGTTCCCATCACAGCTCAGGCTTTTTCTAACAGCTAATATTCAATGTGAAACAGAGTTTTCTTTTAACCATTTTCATTTTACAATAAAGAAAAATGGCAACCTAAAGAAGTAAGTTGACCTGGCCAAACTGATGGGCTTAAGCAATGTCAGGATAGGATTCAAACGAATCATTTTTCTACAAAACTAGTACTTGACCCAGGATGCCCTCAGTCCTCAGTAGCACATCATCACACCAACCCACTTTGAACCAGGTAAGGCTCTCAAACATGCAAAATTTCCTGGGTAGACAGCAATGCAAATGCTCATCTTCCCTGATGGAGTACCCAGGTGGCCACTTCGCTATGGAATGTACCCAGCCTGATAAGAAGGCAAATTCCTAGTGCCCTGATGACTAAGGATGTTGAACATTTCTTTAAGTGTTTCTTGGCCATTAGAGATTCCTCTGTTGGGAATTCTCTGTTTACCTCTACACCCCATTTTTAAATTGGGTTATTTAGTTTCTTGTTGCTGAAATAATCAAAACAACTCTGAGATTCTACCTTATACCCATCAGAATGGCTAAAATAAAAAACTCAAGCAACAGCACATGCTGGCACAGATGTGAAGCAAGGGGAACACTCCGCCATTGCTGGTGGGAGTGCAAATTTGTACAACACTTTGGATCTCAATTTGGTGCTTTCTCAGAAAATTGGTTGTACCTCAAAATATAGTTCTACCTCAAGACTCAGCTATACCAATCCTGGGCATATACCCCTCAAAAATGTTCTACCATACCACAAGGACACTTGCTCATATGTTCATAATAGCTTTATTTGTAATAGCCAGAAACTGGGAAAAAAAAAAAAAACAGATGTTCCTCAACCAAAGAATGGATAAAGAAAACGTGGTTTGTTTACACAATGGTATACTACTCAGCTATTAAAAACAAAGACAAAATTAAATTTTAAAATTGCAAGCAAATGGATGGAACTAGAAAATATCATTCTGTATGAGGTAACCCAAACCCCTCCCCCAAAATGTATTCACTTATAAATGGTTATTAGCTGTAAAGCACAGGATATCCATGCTATAATCCATAAACCCAAAGAAGCTAAGTAATAAGAAGGGCCAAGGAAGGATCTTGAGTCATCTGAGGTTGGTGGAGGGAGGGAACTGGGTAGTGGAGGGAATGGAGGGGGGAATGGGAAGGGGATGAGGTGTGGGGAGAGCTGTGGAGAAAGGGCAGGAGAGTTAATGAAAATTGGAGGCTCATGAGGGGACATCTCTATGATGTGCCAGAGACCTGGGATGTGGGAGGCTCCAGAGAGTCTGTGGGTGATTGTAGCTGAGAGGTGATCTAGCAGTGAAGTATATGGAGCCTGAAGTGGCCACCTCCTGTAGCCAGTCAGGCAGGACTCGAAATAGAGGGTTAAGGACACCAATCCACCCACAAAACCTTTGACCCAAAATTTCTCCTGCCTACAAGAAGTGAAGAGAGAAAGATAGAGCAGAGGCTGAGAGAATGGCCAACCAATAACTGGCCCAACTTGATACTTATCCCATAGGCAAGAACCAGCCCCTGATGCTATTAATAATACTCTGTTATGTTGCAGACAAGAGACTAGCATAACTGTCCTTGGAGAGGCTCCACCAAGCAGATGAACAGACGCAGAAACCCAGTGCCAAACATTAGGGAGCTCAGGGTGTCAGTTGGGGGAAGGATTGAGGGACCCAGAGGGGATAGATAGGTACTCTACAGAAAGACCAATAGAGTCAACTAGCCTGAACCCTTGAGTGCTCCCACGCACTGAACCACCAACCAAACAGTGTATAGGCTGGATGTAGCACACACACACACACACACACACACACACACACACACCACACACACGTATCAGATGTACAGCTTGGTCTTCATGCAGGTCCCCCAACAACTGGAGCGAACACTGTCCCTGACTTGTTGTGTGCCTGTGGATCCTGCTCTCCTAACTGGGCTGCCTTGTCTGGTCTCAGTGGGAGAGGATGTGCCTAGTCTTGCAGTGCCTTAATGTACCAGAATGGGCTGGCATAGCGAGGAGAGGAGAGCTCCCCCTTCTCAGAGGACAAGGTGAGGGAGGATGGAGGAGGGGCTGTATGACTCGGAAGCACATCCCTGTTACCTCTCAAAGCTCACCCTTTTTCAAGGTTGGTTCAGCCCAGCCACTAATGGTAGAGTTTCAAATGCAAACCCTAACCATCTCTACCTGTGTGACCTTGAATGACTTGCTTCAAGCTTCTGAACCTTGGCACCCTTCTCTGGATAAAATGAAAACAAAATTGTTCACCTCCTAGGGATGTGAAGAATTGAGGGTCTTGCCCTGGATAAACTGAAAGACAGTACTCTTTCTTCTGAGTTTCCATTTTTTTCTGATCACCTGCCTCACCCAGTGAGCATTTTCTCGAAGACTCAGTTTGGTTCTATTTAAAGTATCACTTTCCAATCAAAGATAGTTCTCTTTACTTCTAGAATTCCTCTGAGCTAAGAACCATGGTTAGGCTTTCCCTTAGCTCCATGTAACTTCCCCTCCACAGACACAGTGTGTGGACTCTAATGTGAACCCTGTCTTGGTGGGTTGGAACTCCCCAGTGTAGTAGCAACGCTGCTCAACATTCTCAGTAGAGTCTTAAATGGTAGTGTGCTACATCATTGTGTTTTGCATCCTGCGAAATGGAACAGGCTCTGCTGATGTTCACTCTGCAGGTAATTGACTCTTATGTAGTTAAATGAAGTACTCAAAGGTACAGCATATGAGGAAAGAAAAGCAGGCTCTAAATCTGTATCTGTGCAACTCTGAAACTCTTCATTTTAGCCATTCAATATCTTCAGACCAGTTACGTGGTCAGGGCCCATTCCTCTGGCAGAACAGAGTGTCCCCTCAGAACAGAAGGAAATAAATAGACAAGGAAACACAAAAATAAGCTCTTGGGAGACAGGGCTGGGGCTGTCTTCCTCTATTGCCTAGGACAGACCCAACTCCCCTCTGAGCCACAGCCTAGTTCATTCCTAATAGACACACACAGGAACTGGTGTGAGATTCAAACGCAAAACAAACAAAAGTTTCTTATTAAGATTTTCTCCTTGAACACTTCCTTCTCCAACAGCCAACAATGACCACCAGATGCAAAAGGCTCCATTTATACAGGAAAAAAATAATAACCTCGATTTTGAGCTCTTAGTTGTAAAGGAAGAAAGTGCTCACTTTAGAGTATTAATTCCACCTGTCTGTTACACCTCAAATTAAAACCATTTGCATACTTGCTAGAGGGTTTTCTTAATTCTGAAATTCATCTATTATAACTTGAAAGCCAAAAAGGAAGAAAAAATAACATGGAAGCCAGTCCAGACTCGTTCCTGGGAGATGCAGCTGAAATGTACAGGACTCCACCTCCGTGACTGTGGGTGCTTTCCCTGAAGACTGTGCCTGTGGTCTGGTTCTTGGCTCAGGCTGGCTTCTTCTACCCAGGCTGTGGGGAAAGGAGCCTGACTGGCTGTCGGGGCTGCTAAGCCACAGCCCGAAGCTCAGGACTGGCTGCTGGCTGGATGCTCTCTCTCCTTCCTGAAGCTTGTAGATCCCAAGAAGTCTTGGGAGAAGGCGATCTCAGGACCTGTATCACACTCAAGAAGTGACTCCAGGAAGCAGAAAGCAGGAGCTTAATTAACTGCCTCTCAATGAGCTAGGCAGCAGCTCAGATTTCAGTGTGGCCACCTCCAGGACAGGAAGCTCAGTTACCTCTATTGAGAGACCCTGATTTCCCCCAAACATGGGGTAACAATCCTTTAAGTGTTATCAGCTTTTAAAACCAGTTTGGAGAAGCATTTGTCAGTGTCTATTACATTTTTTTCATTTGCGCGTTCTATCACACAGCACTTCACTTCCCTTCAAAAAACGTTCATCAAAGTACGAAAGGAACTTTGTCCAAGGATCTTCTGAAGCATAATGATCATGGATTACAACATGGATTGACCAGAAATGGGGAATCAGAGCACATTCATGGTGTGGTATAAAGCAATGAAGAAACAGCTTAGAGGCATGAGAAGAGGGTCAGGATGGATTGGGATGGAAGTAATGTCAAAATAGCATCCATAGTGTGATTCCATTTATCACAGAATAGTAGGAGAGGCTAGTGTTTTCTGCACATAGGTATGTGTGTGTTAAAGTGGAGAATTAAAGAAGAAATTAGATACACACCAACGATCTCAGTGGGGAAAAGCAGTAGGAAATAGGGATTGTTCCTCAGGGGCATTACAGCCTTTTTCTGAGTACCATTTTTTAAAAGAATTGTGTATTTATGCATTCCTTTTGTGGTTGTAGTGAATATAAAATGAAGTCATTGGGGATGGAGAGATGTCAGTGGTTAAGCATTGGCTGCTTTCCCAGAGGACCCAGGTCAGATTCCCAGCATCCACATTGGGGCTCAAGACTGTCTGTCATTTCAATTCCAGGGATCTGAAACCCTTTTTCTGGTTTCCATGGGCACTGCATATATTGGTGCACAGTAATACATGTAGACAAAAGACTCACATACATAAAAATAATAAATAATTAAAATAATCAAAAATATTTAAAAATGATGTCTTTTAGTTTTTTCTGCTTGAAAAATGGTAGCACATGGTAGCCAAGGAAGCAGTGCAAACTTGGTTTTCATGCCAACCTGGTCACTAAATGGCTTATGACCTTAAATGATTGTTATAGGCTTGTGTATGTCTCTTGACCTTCACCCATCAAATTAAGTTACTCAAATAATAAAACTCCTGAAAATATGAAATGATGGATAAAGCCCTAAACCCTTTGTCAGAACACATAGATCAATAATTTTTGGCATCACGGATTCCTTAAGTCCTTCAAGGAAGTTGCTTTGAGATCCAGCATGGCAGAAAGCTGTTGGGGATGGTGGAGTATCATCACAGCTCCAAGAGTTCTAATAGAGGGATAATGTGAGATTATTATCATACCACAAAAACAAATGCACAATGTGTCTACACACACACGCACATACTCTTGGCACATATTCATACCATGAGAGAAGACATGGACAATCAGAGGATATTTGCCAGGCAATTTGGGTAGGAAATAAGGCTATACACTTGATTTTGAGATCCAAGGACACTGGATCAGGAAGCCAGGTTTCAGTGAAGACTATCTAGTTCTGCCCTAGTTTGGCAGAATGCAGGAATCCTCTTAGCTCTGAAATCAGGAGATCCACTCCCAGGGAGAGCAGATCTCTAAAAAGAATCATTTGGAGGGAGACAGGGACAAATTTCTGTGAGGCCTTCACTTGGTTGAGTCAGAGCACTAGCTGGGTAGAGTAGGTAGGTAGAACAATGGGAACAATAAGAAGGACTAGGAAGGTCAAGATGGAAAGTAAGGACTAAACTTTCCAGGTATGCTCCCCTTATTTGGATAATAAAGATATAATAAATTTCCATGTTCTATTAAAGACACAGGGACCTGGAATACTGTATAGCCCAACACATTCATCCGAATCCCCATAACTGACTCTGAGAAAAACAGATATGTATCTTGCCCATAAAGCTCTTGCCAGGGACTTTTCTTGGCTCCCAACAAGAGCCTGCAAACTCAAGTCCTACGTGTGGCTTTGAGAGTTGAATCCTGTGTATCCTGATTAAATATTGACAATAGCTCTTCAGGATCATGTAGAGTCAATGGAAATCCAGTCCCCAAAGAGCTACATAAGTAAAATTTATCCCTATATCACAACCATCATGCTGTCATAGGTAAGCATCCTTTAGGTCCCTTTAAAAGATCTAAATCCACACGTAGCAAAATCAGCTTTATGAAATTTTAGATGCCCAAACAAGTCTCCTTCAAACATCTGAGGTATATGGTGAAAAGATATCACCTGTAGAACTTAATTCATTATTCATTAACTCTTACCAGCAGGTTAACTTGTAGGTTAGGAATAGGGTTTGGGAAGGCTCCTTGGTGTCTGAATCTCCAAAAATTACATACCTTCTGGACCAGAGGTCAGGGGGCCTGCACAAGTGCAAGGACAACCAAGAGTCCCAGACCTCAAGGAAAGAATCAGCCTAAAGTGATGTTTCAACATGAAATAGCAACATGCCTTTCAGATTCTTCTGTGTCACCCTTGACTCCAACCTCTTCATGTTTTTTTCCAGGAAACACAGTAGGTCCTTATTCAAGATTCCAGTCCATCTTTATTTCCACCAATGAAACAAGTTTGAAATGTTATCTTCTCCCTGAAGATGAAGAAGGGATGGCTACTGTCCTAGGTAACCAGAAAGGGATAATATTAGGGGTAAAAAGATTAAATAGGAGGCAGGGGACTGAAGAGACAAAGGAATGTGGATTAACCAAAACAAAGGTTGTGTGAAAAGTCATATGGAAATTTACTATCTTATAGCCCAGTTAAAGTATGTAAAAGAGATATTGAAGTGGCATAATCTGCATGACTAAATAATGCTACTCTTAGAAAGCAATGCATCACTAAACAAAACTCCCAGTGCCAGGTATACCAGATATGGGATGCCTTCTGTAGGAATTGTGATCAGGAAGGTCCCTAAAACAATACAGTCTAATCAGTCTACCTCATTATACACCCAAACAAGAGAATATGACCCTATGGCTGAAGACATTATACATCTCTGAGAAAACAAGTTGGAACTGACCTGTAGAATTTTAACCCAATTCTATGGGGACAACCAAATACTCTCTGGTTGGACTAAGAACTGTTCCCCAGGATTGAATCCATACCTGTACTGTAAACCAGTTAATAATCTATGTCTGGACAGGTCAAAGGCCCAACATGGAACTTCTTACTGCTGTTTTGCTAAACTGAAAAGAATTGAATTGCCATCTTAATGTCTTCTTCTACCCATAAACAAAAGCTACTCTCAGCCTTAATTAGAGAAGTCTATTTGCAGTGAATGTAGAGACTCATAGTTGAACAAGATGCCAAGATAAGTGACAGAAGAGGGTTCAGCCCTAAACCAGGCATCCTTTACAACACCCTCTGAGGCTCAGGGAATATTGCAGAGAAGATTGTGAGAGGAATGTAAAAGCTGGAAGACAAGGAGAGGCACTGAGACGTGTCATCCTCTGGGCGCAACATAGGCATTGCAATCATGAACTCAAATGGCCGCAGTTACTGTGACTGGGCTTGCAGAAGACTGTTCCTGTCAATATCAGTCATGGATCAGTGAAAGAATTGTAGAGTCCCATAATTTACAATGAAATGTTGGTTGAGGATTCTGGGAGAGGATCCTCCAACAAGATCACATCTCCTATAGTGCCACTCCCTGACTTATAGGAGCCATTTCATACAAACCACCATGACTGATAAGGTTTCATGTACTGATTGAGTTCAGTGAGAAGCTGGATTTAGAAGAGAGGTTGTTCCTTCACCATTTCAGACCCAGGTATGCTTGTGTCACAGTGTTCTCTAAGGACCCTTGTCTTGGGATGGGCTGCCTACTGCTAACTCTGACAGGGAAAAGAATACAAATTACCACAAGAATAAAGACATTGTGCCTTTGAGAACAGCTAGAGGGTTAACCACTCCCAACAGAGAGTACCACTATTTATCCCTGCCTAACAATGCCTGTGTAGAGAAAGAGAGGTCAGAAGTTCAGTCATGGAAAAATCATCCATAAGGAGAAAAGGCTTAATTAGAAACCTCAGACAACTTTTTCAACTTCTCTAGTCAGTTTCTGTTTCATATTGTGAGCACCCAATTTGATGATGTAAGTTCTATCTGCTGCTATTTGTACTTTATTTGGAAGCCTCATCTGCTCTCTTAGAGACTCTTAGCTGGGAACTCCACCTGGCTGTCTTCACAGTGTTTCCCCAGTTAGTTTCTGCTAGGTGTTTGTAACCCTCCAAGTCTATGGTTACCTTTCTGTGGTTAGCTATTCTTTTGGTTGGAATTCTCAATCAGGGGAAAACTGCTTTGCCAAGGACCCTTCTCTCTATCAAGAACTCTAGCTGACTGTCTGTTACAGTTTCATCTTTCAATTTCTGCTGGATGTTTAGAGCAGCACTTAATCTATATACCTATTTATCTATCTACTTATCTATCTACCTATTTATCTTTTTTTACTTTGGCTTACTTTATATTTAATAAACTCACTCATTCAAAATTACCATGTGGCTATTATAGATATTAGACTGTATGAAACACAAGGTTTCTGTAGAGAGGAAAAACAATCAGAGACACAAATGCATCCCTAAGCTTCTGTCTGGACGGTCTCTAAGACTTTCTGGTGGACTTGGTTCAACAGCTTTCCCCTCCACACTGCAACAGCTAACAGATATGAGGTCATGGAGATTCCATATGGACAGACATATAGAGACCCCTGAGAGAGTGCCAGAGCTTAGGAAGGAACCACATATACCAAGACTGTTGTAGACAATCTTCTGCTTATTCATCAAATCCCACAACTCCACAGATAACTCACTCAAGGAACATGGTTTCGGTTTTTTGGTGTGTTGTTGTTGTTGTTCTGTTTTCATCATTGTCATTATAGCCACTAATTGTGAAAAACATTGGTCCCCAGACTCCATGTTTTGCATGTATCATCTAATCCATTTTTAAGGTAATCCCTTCAGGATATGTTTTATAGATGATGAGAGCTGACCATAAAGATGTTATGCATAGGTTTTGACATCAGATATTTGTGAATAGGGTGTGTTACAGGAACTGCTGAGATGACCTCTCCATGGTATGGTTAAGGGGAAGGCTTTTATTGTAGGTAAAAGAGAAAAAAATATCAAGTCCAGCAAATGTATAAAACAAGGTTTAACTTGCTATCTTTATGACCATGTAGCTTATGGTCATGGCCAGTTAGCCAACAGAGATAGGGTTTTGAGGATGCAACAGGGTGAAATAGTTCATATCTGTTGCATGTTTACAACAGGACCCTCATCCATAGTAACACTATACAAGTGTTTATTAAATAATAAAATGCTTTCTGAGATCATGGAAAATGGTTTTGTATATTTATGCTATCAGGAACCTCAAAAGAAGCAATAGATGAAGTGAGACTGAAGAGTACCTTAGCCTTTTATAGATCGCTCAACTCTTGACTGTATCCCTAATCCCATCTCCTGAGAAAAAACAGGAGTCACCTCCAAGATGAGACCCATGGTAGATAGAAGAACTGTAAGGACTTTGGGGGCCTTTGGGGAAGACAGAAAAAAGATATTCTCCTAAAATACCCCTGGGATATACCTCAGCTGGAGTTGGCTTGCATTGGGATTTCAGGAACTGTATCTTCCAGGAAGTAGATCTACAGTACGCAAATTATTTGTTCCCAGATTCTTCAGAAACTACCAAGCCAGGCAAGTTGGAAACTGCTGAACTACTTAATTTTTTCTATCCATCTACAAAACAAAAGTTGACATTTCGGGGTCACACAGGGATTTCCTACAGCCTGAAAGCCAGTGACAAGAAAGTGATCACTTAGGGGGAATTGAGGAATAACTGGTTGTCCCTCCCTGCAGGGTTTAGAAGCCAATGTCTACCCTATATTCTGAAGGGGTTAGTGAATTTTATATAGTTTATTCTTAGGACTCTCTAGAAACAGAGTGACCTCTCCCAAGGGCCTTTTTCAGGTCATTTACTCTGACTGACCAGATGGCTGAAGATTTTTTTGGGAAGATGGTCTTTGAACTGGACATTGGAGATGAATCATCATGGAACAAGGCCATGTCAAAGACCCAGGGGTGGGAAGTTATTTTAAAACACCAAGTAATTGAGTAAAGATTAGAAGGTTGAGTTCAGTGACAACCAAAGGCATCATACAGTTTTGTTAGGAAAAAATAAGGTAACAAAAATAGGAATATTTAATAAAATCACAAGTTCATGTCTAGGCATCATAAAACTTAGCATCTGAATGAGAAAACAGAAAATAAACAAAAACTACTATCTAGTTCCCTGGCTAAATCCCCTTTCTGATAGGCACTGAACATTTAAGAGTAGGAGATAAGATTAAATAATCGACAAATAAAAATCGAATTGCTAATTCACAAAAATCAGCACCCTTCCTATATACAAATACAGACTGAGAAAGGCATCAGGGAAACTGCACCTTTCACAATAGCCTCAAATTAAATAATTAGAATATCTTGAGGTAACTCTAACCAATCAAGTAAAAGACCTGTACAGCAAAAACTTCAAGTCTATGAAGAAAGAAATTAAATAAGATATCAGAAGATGTATTGGTATAGTGAAAATGGCTATCCTATTGGGGTGGCTATTCCAAGTTGTCAACTTGTCTCCATCTCGAATGAATTACAATCCAGAAATGGAAGGCACACTGTGATTCAGATCTTGAGGCTGGAAGACAGAGGTTTCTGGCCTGGATCTTGGCATGGAGATCTTGAAGAATAGTAGCCATGAAAAGCTTAGGCCTGGGTAAGGTAGTACATGCCTTTAATCCCAGGAGACTGAGGCAAGCAGATCTCTGGGTTGAAGGTCAGCCTAGGACAAAGCAAGTTCCAGATCCAGGTGTGGCAGTACAACCTTTAATCTGAGCCACATCTGCTGGATGCTGACATAAGGACATTGGAAGAAGGAAGAGTCACTCTTCTTCCCTGCTTGGACTTACTTGCAAGCACATCTGTTGGAACCTACTTCAGGGTTTCAGCTTATACAGAACACCAGCTGAAACAACTAGCCTTGTAGTTAGCACAAGTTGAACTACTAGATTCTTGGATTTCCCATTCACAGCTTCCCACTTGTTGGGTCAGTCAGATTATAGACTGTAAGTCATTACAATAAATTCCCTTAATATATAGAGACATTCCATGAGTTCTGTGACTCTAGAGAACTCTGACTAATACACCTACCAAAAGCAATCTACAGATTCAATGCAATACCCAGCAAAATTCCAACATAATTCTTCACAGAAATTGAAAGAACAATTTCCAGCTTAATGTGGAAGCACTAAAAATCCAAGATAGCTCAAACAGTCCTAAATAGTAAAAGAAGATTCTGGAGGTACCATCACCTGAATCTCAAACTGTATTACAGTACTACTATTTAGTAATAGTAGCAGTAGTACTAGTATCATAGTAATAGAAGTACCATGATATTGGCCCCAAACCAACATTTTGGTCAATGGAATTTAATTGAAGTCCCAGTCATAAATCCACACACCTATGGATACCTAATTTTTAATAAAGTAGCCAGAAACTGTTGTGGTTTGTATATGCTCAGCCCAGGGAGTGGCACTATTAGAAGGTTTGGCCTTTTTGGAGTAGGCATGTCCTTGTTGGAGTAGGTGTTTCACTGTGGGAGTGGACTTTAATACCTTAGTCCTTGCCTGGAAGTTAGTATTCTGCTAGCAGCCTTCAGATGAAGATGTAGAACTCTCAGCTCTGCCTGCACCATGCCTGTCTAGACACTGTCATGCTCCTACCTTGATATTAATGTGCTGAATCTCTGAACCTATAAACTAGCCCCAATTAAATGATGTTTTTATAAGAGTTGCCTTGGTCATAGTGTCTGTTACAGCAGTAAAACCCAAACTAAGACAAAAAATACTGGGGAAAAAAAAAGACAGCATCTTCAACAAATAGTATTGTTCAAACTAGATGGCTGCCTGTAGAAGAATCCAAACAGATCCATCCCTAACACCCTGCACAAAACTCAGCTCCAGTTATATCAAAGACCTCAACATAAGACAAGATGCACTGAATCTAACAGAATAGAAAGTAGGAACCAGTCATGAATCCATTCACACTTTCTGAACAGAAAACCAACAACCAAGCACTAAGAACAACAATTACTAAATCAAACTTTGTGAAACTGAAAGCAAAAGGAGCCATCATTCAGACAAAACAGCAGGCTGTAAAATGGGAAAATATTTATAGCAACTACACAGAAAGGGCTAATATCTAAGTATATAAAGAATTCAAGAACCTTGACATCAAGAGAACAAACAACCTAATTAAAGAATGGCATATGGATCTAAATAGAGAGTTCTCAAAGAGGAAACTCAAATGACTGAGAAATGCTTAAATAAATGCTCAACATCCTTAGTCATCAGGAAAATGCAAATCAAAACTACTTTGAGATTTTATCTCACACTGGTCTAAATAGCCAAGATCAATAAAACAAATGACAGTTCATGCTGGAGAGGACGCAGAGTAAAGAGAACACTCATCCATTGCTGGTAGGAGTGCCAACTTGTACAGCCTCTATGGAAATCAGTGGCAGTTCCTCAGGACAATGGGAATAGATCTACCTCAAGATCCAGCTATACCATTTTTGAACATATATCCAAAAGATGCTTCATCCTACTCCAGAGACGACACTTGTTCAACCATGTTCATTATGGCTCTATTCTGAAATAGCCAGAAATTAGAAACAAACTAAATGTCCATCAATGGATGGATAAAGAAAATGTGGTACATTTACACAATAGAGTATTACTCATCTGTTAAAAGCTGAAATCATGGAATTCACAGGTAAACAGATAGAGCTAGGAAAAATCATCCTGAATTAAGTAACCCAGACCTGTCGTGTCCGCCTTGGCCAGCAAGTAAGACACGACAAGGTCGAATCCTTCTCAGTCAGCTTTATTCCAGGAAGACTCTTGACTTAGGGACGGGGAACTGGACGGAGGCCTATGGATGGGGACGTATGACCAGGGGCCTGGACCAGGAAGGGGATGCGCTCTCAAGCAGCAGAAATGAGATGCTTATATTACTGCCCAAAGCGGGCTGGATGATGTGTTCTCTCAGAATAGGTTCAGCTGCCTTATTAGCATAAGCCCGCTCGTGAGGGGCACGAGGCCGACGCATGCTCGAAGGACTTGTTTACCAGTTTAGCTGAGCTGGCCACGCTGGAAGCCAGTGCTTACATTGTCAGGTGCTAGTCATAAGACTTTGCAACTGTCCCTGGTGCTATCTTAAACACGGCTGCCTACACCAGACCCAGAAAGACAAATATGGTGTGTATTTGCTTATATGTGGATGTTAAATCTTCAATAAGCAAGCTACAATTTATATAATGATAGAGGCTAGATATAAAGTAAAAGAAGAGTAGGAAGGGATGAATCTTCCTGGGAAGGGGAAATAGATGGTTGGGGTGCAGAAACAGGATCAAATGAAAATGTGAAAGAAAAAAGGGGTAAAAAAAGAGACAGAGAGAGGCAGCTAAAACTAAGTGCTATTTGAGGAGTCTTACAAAATTCTAATACAGTAGAATCTTCCTAAATATAAACATATATAAAGGTGTTCTAAATAAAATCACCAGATAATGGGAGAGACAGAGCCCCAAGTAGATATCTCTCATCACTAAATGAAACCTTCAGTTCTGGGGATGGGTTACAGCTAGTCAAATTGTTGGCCAAAGGGTTCTCATGAGAACCCTATATTGTAAAAATACCCTCCACAAATAGATAGTAAGGCCCTATTGCTGAAGGTAATACCTACACAACTCATTGAAACAAAGAAGCCAAAATGGTGCCCATCTAGAGCCTTTACATGTAAATTAAATGGTTATTATGTTTTGTATATTTAGCACTGGAATTAATATAACAGAAATCATTCCTTAACCAGGTCTTTACCAAATAACCCACAAGAGACCTTTTAATATTTCAAAGCCTTGGGCCTTGGCTGGGCAGATTCTCAACTAGCCATCTAGTTAACCCAATTATCCAGCCCATCCAACCACGTGGCTAGCTATACCTTCCAGGCCTATGATCATATCCATCTCCCATCATGTCTTCTGGTGACCAGGCCCTCCCTCTTTCTTCTTCCCAGAATTTCTTTCTTTTCCTCAGGAAGCCCACCTTCAACTTCCTGTCCAGCTAACTAGCCATCAGATTTTTTATTAAATCCAATCAGAGAATGCCTTAAGTAGGTGAGCAAGGACAGAAACACAATTTCACATGGCATATCCCAGCATTCATACCTAGGACTAGTGTTCATGTACCGAAAGGTATTCTGCATGCTACCACAGACAAAGGCAAAATACAGACCCAGTTACAAACCCTGTGATCACAATGATGACCTTACAGTGCAATATACAAAACTTGTGAGAGGAACTAACCAACATCTGATTGGATTTAAAGCCCAGTCCATGAGATAGAACTCATTCCAACACTACTGGTGGCCAAGTACCTGAGACCAGACAGGGCAGGGGACTAGGGGAAAAGCAGATCCTGTTATGCTAAAGGAATATGGCCATAAAATGATTCCTAACTGTATCTGCTGTATTCTTGCTCAACCATCATAAGAACAGCTTCTACTGCAGTAGATAGGAACAGATACAGAGACTCACAACTGGGCAATGTGCAGAGTGAGACACCTTGGATGCTCAGTCTTAAATAAGATATCTTTATCAAACACTTCCCCTTGGGGCTCAGGAGACTACACAGAAGAGGGAGAACAACGATTTTAAGAGACAGAGGGGATGAAGGACACCATGGAAACAAGGCCTTGTAAACACAGAGCCAACACACATACAAACTCACAGAGACTGTATGGCAGCATGTGCAGAGCCTGCACAGGTCTGTACCAGATGGAGTCCCAACCCTGATAGGATAAGCGGTCACGAATTTCTATCCTTAACCCAGAAGTCTTCTCCACTTGATAGCTACCAGTCAATGAAAAATTAATTCTCACTGGGTATACAAACGACTCAAGTGCAAGGCCCCATGCCCAGCAGGAGGGGACCAACACAAAAACAAACGCAGTGCCATCTTTGGAGGTTCTCTGTCTCATGTTTTGTCAGAGTCTTTTGTTTTTGTTTTTTACTTTACAGGTCATTTGCATAAATAGAGCTTCCACTTTTGTGTTTTATGAGACTCCTGTGTGTATAAATGTGTATGTCACTGTATCTTATGTGTTTCTCATGCTCTTTCTATGACTTTTTCTTCTGTTTGTTTGTTGGTTTACCATTATTCTTTAGATGTCTAAAGAATGTTTTCTAACAAGAGACAGAAAGTGTGTGTATTCAACTGCATGGAGGATCTCAGAAGAGTTGGGGGAAGGAAAACTGTAATAAGAGCATATTACATGAAGAAAACTATTTTCAATGAAAGAAAGGGTAAAATATGAAATCTCAATTGCTATTTTTATAACTGAGCTCCTAGGTCTAGCTGAACGAAGCGAGCCCCAGGTGGACCTGTAGCTTATCCACTAGGACTTAGAATCCCAGGTGAGCAACAGAGACAGGCTCCTCCAGAGAATGAATCTAGAAACAGCAGATTCTTGAGGCTTACATGAGGAGGGCTGTGGAAACATGGGGTAGGCAGCCAACAATAGATCGTCTTACCCATCTTCCCTCTAAGCCCAGCAGGAGAACAACGTACGTAGCACAGTGAGGATGATTGGCTAGTCTCTTTATGTGTATGTGATGTCACAATGGGATTCTCCTGGAATGAGCTTAGTGATTCCTCACTTCCAACCCTAACAAGGTCTCCAGACCTTCGTGAGCTACCCAGAAGCCCTTTCTCTTTAGCCTGGGAGTGGAGCTCCGGTCACTTGTGTCTCAGATCACCTTCTCTGCATCATGAGCAACAAGAAAATTAAGAATAAGTTAAACCTCAAATTATTAGAGTGACTATAATAATTATAGTCATTAATTACCGGTAGCTCATCTTCTAGGAAAGGATATACAAACACATTGGACAACTTAAAAGAAACTGTCAAATGTCTAGAAATGAATAAATAGAAAATCTAAGTAGATCAATCAATCACAAAACGGGACCAGTAGTACAAAGTGTCCCAGAACATACAGCCTCATTATTGAGGTTTACTGAATACCAATTTTCTGTTATTTAAAAAAATAAAAAATAAAAAAATCTTATACAGAACAGGTGTCGATTTGGGTGAGTAGGAGGTGGGGAAATTTTGGAAGGAGCTTAGTGAGGGGAAACTATGATCACAACACATTGTATGAAAAGAGTGTCTGTGTTGTGTGTGTGTGTGTGTGTGTGTGTGTGTGTGTGTGTTGCTTTTACAAGACATGGTTTTCTCTTTGTACCCTTGGCTGTCCTGGGGCTCACTCTGTAGACCAGGCTGGCCTCAAACTCAGAGATCTGCCTGCCTTTGCCTCCCAAGTGCAGATCAAAGGCATGTGCCACCACAACCCAGGAGAATATCTACTTTAAAGTTTAAAGGGGATAAAAGAGGAAGCTGCAGTGGTTTGGATGGGAATTTCGCCCCCACACACACACCTCCTGTAGGCTCATAAACTGGAGTACTTGACCCTCAACTGGTGGGATTGTTTAGGAAGGATTAGGAGGTGTGGTCATGGTGGAGGAGATTTGGCACTGGGACTGAGTTTTGAGGTTTCAAAAGACTTGTGCCGTTCCCAGTCACAAACATATACACACTGCACACAAGTACACACATACTGAAAAAAAGATGTTTGGATGTAAAGTCTTCAAGTCTTCAAGACTAGTGGGCACTAGCAAAAATGGAAACTCACCCATCAATTTCAAAATAAAGCATTTGAATGGAACTGAAGGAATGGATTTCTTGATGGTTTTCCTTAATTACCTAGCATAACCAATGGTACACTGATTTTATTTGGATATAAATATCATCCTATGACATCATTTTTAGTTATAGCATCCAAAGAACCAAAATCAAATGAAGTTGAACCCTACTTCATAACAACACTGTGTATACCATCAGTATATATAATGATAAATGGTTAATTATGATAAATTTTAATGGGTTGAATGAATGAATAAAACCTCTCCCACAGTACCTAGAGTTGAAGAACTGATAAACAGGTTTAAGGACACCGGCTAATGGATGGTTCTCTCCAAACATGCAGAGAAAACATTTGGAACATTTGGGCAGTATTCTGTGTCTATATTTCCTAAGGAAGATGCCAGAACAATCAATTTACAAGTATCCATATCAGTTTTTAGGAAAAGCTGACAGAAAACCTCCCAAATTAACCCCAGTTCAACAGGGATGCACTGAGATTCTCGCAGATTAAGTAAACAATTAAAAAAAAAAACAAGTTAGCTATGTTTTCTGGTGTCAAAAACCTCATGTTTGGTAATAGAGGCTGAGGAGATGACTGTCAGCCAGCGCTTACTGTGCAAGACTGAGAACTCCAGTTCAGATCCCAGCAACCTCGGAAAAAGTCAAGCAAGCTTCATGCACCTATAATGCTAGCACTGAAGAGGCAGAGACAATTGGATTGCTGAAATATTCTGGCCAGCTACTCTGGCTGATTCCGTGAAGTCCAGCTTCCCTGAGAATCTGTCACATAATAATAAAGTGGAAAGAAATTAAGGAAGACATGTGACATTGATCTTTGGCCTTCACAGGCACCTGAGGATACATGGGGAGGGAGGGAGGAAGAGAGGAAGTGGGGGAGAGAGAGAAGAGAGAGAGAGGAGAGAGAGAGAGAGAGAGAACTTAACTTCAAAATTCCACTTAAAAGTCAGTATAGCCTGACATTCAAAAGAATTGGGGTCGCTCTGTTGTAACTGTGATTTCTTTCTCCATGGTCCACTTTGTCTGACCACACCCTTGTCTGCTCCTGGCTCCTTTCACACTAAGGTGCATAGCTTCAGATGAGAATCCTGCAAAATACCAATACATCTCTCTTCCCACCAAATCCCTTCTGTTCCATGCCTCCCCCCCCCCCCCGCACTTAAGTTGTTCATAAATGTGCAGAAATAATGGTGCCAATTGTTCAAGTGATTCTGGTATATGGAAATAGTTATACAGCAGAATAATGTGAAAGATTTACAACAATGACTCCTAAAGACAGACAACTAAGGCGGTAAACTCAGAAACTAATTAAATAAATAAATGCATTTTTTCAAAGTCATCCCTCAGAAAGGGTTACTTGCTGAAGGATGGAGTCGGGGTGGGGACATGACTGCCTTCTCAGGTCTCTTTGTGTCACATGTCCAGGGTCCTGACTGACAGCTTCACCAAGAAGGCCTGTGGCAGAAGCCCAGACACTAAGCATCAAGAGAACACAGATAACAGGAAGAGCAGCAGGCCAACAAGATCTCCTCCCACCTTCCAGGCCCCTAGAGAACAAACCTACCAATCAATACATATTCCACTGTGAAAATTGCCTGACAGACACAGTGGGGACAGCTTTTCCCTCCTTGAGCAACAGATCAGTTTGCAAGATCAGAACTACTACAAGCTTCTTCCCCTAAAGACACTTCCTCTAAAGATTCTCTACTGAGAGATAAGAGGGATTAATAGATAAGAAATAAAACACCTCGGCACAGAAAAGTCGTCTAGAAATCTTTATTGAAAATGTTGCAAATGAGTAGAAAAACTCCGGAGGAAATCTGGGTGAACACCTGCAGCCAAGACTTGAGGTCTCAAGAAGAGAAAAAGACACAATTCAATCCTAGCAAACACTCACACTACTTTCTTTGCTGTTTTGCTTGTTTTCCCAGCATTAACTCGCCTGTGATTGCCACTCCTCCTGCGTCAGCTCAAACTCCCAAGTAGCTGGAAAATCTTAAATAGTGTTTTTTAAGTGCAATGCAACAAGGTCTTAATTAAATAGGCTGAGGCTTCCTGTTCCTTCTTGTTTATGGTAACCACCAATAGAAGTATAAACCTATCATCCAGATCTAAACATTTAATCTAAATATTAAAGAGGAATAACAAATTCGAGATAAGCATACCAGGATTTTAGGTAGATAATGAGATGTCTGAATCAAACACAAAGCAGAGAAAGAAAAAAAAAAAAAAGACAGGTAGCTCTCTCTAAATTTTCATTGAAAATGCAAACAAAGAGGTAGGATAGCAAAGAAACTGTCATTTTCTAGAACATCTATTACTCCTACATGGATTCTACAGACTAAAGCTTGTGTGTATGTAATGATGGTATCATTAGCAAACAGTGGGCCAGTTCCCAAAGACACATCCACTTCAGGAGCAGAGCACCCGGAGACAGCAAATGTTATGCTTCTCCAGCAATAAAAATGAAAATGAAGGCTAGCGGGCCTGCGGACCAGGACTCCAGGACCCCAGAGATAGACGGTAAGTGGGCGGAAGAATCCATGGCAACGCGTCAAGATGGCCCTGGGTGAGACACAACAGGAAGTAAAAGCCCACGTGGAAGGACTAAGTCCGAGCCTCCTCACTGATAGGCTTCACCTGTTTCCTTTTCCTGTTGCTATGACAATATGCTGACAAAAGTATTTTAAATGCTGACATCAGGTTAGAGGGCCTGTAGATGGGGCAGAAACAGGCAGACTTGTCTTTTATCGTTTTTACCATATCTAACTTTCCTCCTAATCGCTGTCAAGAACAGCTAAGCTGAATTAAAGTAATATTTCTTTTCAAAGCTGATTGTTAGGTCACTCCTCAGCCTCCCCCTCCTCATTCCCTCTCTAAATACAGACACACTTATGTGTCCTATTCCTTCTCAGCCCTGTCTCCCATCACTCACTGACTGTCCCTACCCACCCTGATGATCCTGTCCCATCCCTCTCTAACCAGACCAGAAACATCCACTTAGATAGTACATCTGGCCAAGGCTGAGAACACCACACAAAACAAAACTGGAGTGCACTTCAGAATGGCAGAAAATGTGTAAGTAGTCATAGAGTAGATCTACAAAGCTACTGCTAGCTACCAGGAAGCAGGGCCCCCCTAGAGAAGGGCGCTTCCCTAATGATGTGACACCAAAGGAAAACTCTGAACTGCAGACTTGGTGACATTCAGCTTAAAGCGTTGTTCATAATATCACTATCATTTGCTGCTGCAGAGGAAGAAAACTGGGAGGAGAAATAAAGACGCGAGACGGGAGTTGGCAGAAGGAAGGAAGCAGAGGGAAGGAAGAAGGGAGGAAAGAAGAAATATAGTTTAGCTTTGGGAAGAAAAAGAATCTATAAAATAGCTACTTCAAACAGAAGTCTGGGCTCTATTGAGCTCTTTTTAAATCTCAGTTTCGGGTGGAAGGGCTGTCAGATGGAAGCCAGCCCTAAAAGCCCTCCACGGAGAGGGTGTGGTTGAGCTCGTAGGCGTTGCTCTCCTCTTCCTCCAGAAGCAGCTTGTCAATGGTCAGGGAGCTGATGGCCCTTCTGGGGTCATCCATGTCCTGTAGGACTGGCTCCGGGATAGAGATGGGGAGCTGGACAAACTGGGGCCCAGACAGAGTTGGGGCTGGAGGTTGATACTGCAGACTGGAGGTGGGCAGTGTGGAAAGGGGCTGAGGCCACGGGAAGTAGGTGAGGGGCGCCTGGTGCTCTGGGCCCTCCAGCTGGGGCCCCATCGCGGGTGTAGCAGTGCTTCTTGGCTGTGGCGAAAAACACAGGAACAATGGTTAGCGAACTGGGGTGCCCACCTGCATCCTTGCCCCATCATGACCTCCTGTAGTACCTCACCTGCCCTTACTATGTGTTACACGTAATGAGACTCTACCACTTCCTGTTCAGTCTCCTACAAGAGAAAGCCTGACAAGTTTCTGCTGTGTTCCTCCCTTTTCTAACTGTACGTTTGAGCTACTTCCCAACTTGGAAGCTTCATTTTTTTCATGAAAAAGGGTACAGAAAAGAATGATGTCATACCATTGAGTAAACTAAAGGCTTTATAGGTTTCAATGAATATAAAATATACTCCAATTGTAAAAACCCTTAAATTATGCAAAATATATGCTTGATGTATAATGAGCCTATTTCATAGCCTTGTAGCTGCTTCTTGAAGATGACTACTATCTAGCCCAGACAGAAAGGTGACACAGACCCCTATGGAGGTTTGAATTGGTATGGTCCCACGGACTCACGTGTTTGCATGTTTGGTCATAGAGAATGGTATTATGAGGAAGTGTGGACTTGTTGGAGTATGTATGGTCTTGTTGGAAGAAGTGTGTAACTGTGCAGGTGGACTTTAAGATCTCCTATGCTCAAACTACACCCAGTGGAGTACACAGTCCCCTTCTGCTGTCTGCATAGCAAGACGTAGAACTTTTCAGTTCCTTCTCCAGCACCACATCTGCCCACATGCCACCATGTTCCCATCATGATGATAATGGACTAAACCTCTGAAAGTGTAAGTCAGCCCTAATTAAATGTTTTCCTTTATAAGAGTTGCCACAGTCATGGTGTCTCTTCACAGCAATGAAATCTTAACTAAGACAGAAGTTGTTACCAGGGACTGAGGTATTGGTCTGATAAGCCTGACCATGTTTTTGTTTGGAAGGATGCGGATTCTTGGACTTTAGATTAGAAAATCAATTAAATGCTTTAAGGGGGCCTTAATCGCCATACTAGTAAGAACATGGGGGGGAGGGGCTGACTCAAGAGGTTTCAGAGGAGAATAATTTTAATATGTTGCCTAGAAATCCTTCTTGTGATATTTTGGTGAGGAATGTGGTTGCTTTTTGCCCTTGTCTGAAGAGTCTGAGGCTAAAGTGAACAGAGTTAGATTAGTTGCATTGGAAAAGGAAACCTCAAAACAGTATAGTACAGACTCTGTGTGGTTCACTCTTATGAAAAGTGTTTTGATGAAAAGGATCAAGCTAAGCAAGAAAAAAACACAAAATGTATGGTTCAAGGAGAAAGGGAGCACCAGGAAGTGGAATGGAGCTAAATCCTGTGTTCGTGGAAATAAACAGATTAAAAATATTAAATGGAAATTGAGGGAGTGCTGACCTTGGCAAGATCCCACCCAGCTAAACTTCCACCTTATGAAAAGGAATTAAGGAACAGTTTAGGTCCAGATGTGATGGTGGTACATGCCTTTAATCCCAGAACTCAGGAGACTGAGATGTGCACATCTCTGAGTTCTACAGTGCAAGTTCCATGACAGCCAAGGTTAGTCAGTAAAGAATCATTGGAAACAGAAAGCTGGTGAAGATGTAATTGAACAAGGGGCTCATGTTCCAACCCCAGCAAGCAACAGAACTTGGCAGCTTTGACCATATGATTCTGGCTTTAGACTTAAGAATAGAAAAACAAGGGGGGTTATGGAATCTCCATCTGAGACTAAGGAAAGTTGCTAAGGACAGGTATGTGGCAGGGATGTCCCTGCATGGAAACCTAGAAAGGCCATGTGTGAAGCTATGAAGGTGAAGCCTGTACTGACTTGGAGACCTCAAGATATTAGAGATGCAAGAGCTGTGGGAAACCTTCTGAGGAAAGCTGCTAACAGGAAGTGGAACCAGCCCAAGAGAAAGATGTGTGTTGCAGTCAACAAAGCTGAAAGGAGTTGGAGATCTGAAGAATGCTTTCATGTCAGACGTGGAGATGCAGAGTTTGGAGTTTGCCCAGCTGGTTTTCAGTCTTACTTTAGCCCAGTATTTCTTCCCTATCTTTCCTTTTGCAATGGTAGTATATATCCTGTGCTATTATATGTTGGAAGTATGTGATCTGTCTCTTTATTCATCTTTTGTTTTTATAGGGGATTACAGTTAAGAGATTGCATGAATCACAGAAGACATCTTGAACCGAACTTTTAGAAATTGTTGAGACTGTGATAGATTATGGGGATTTTCAAAGTTATGCTAAATGCATTTTGTATTATATTATGGCTACAAACCTATGGGGGGCTAGAGAGTAGAATGTGGAAATCTGAATAGGTATGACACCCATAGACTCATATGCTTGAATGCTTGGCCCACAGGGTACGCACTATTAGGAGGTGTGGCCTTGCTGGAGTAAGTACGACCTTGTTAGAGAAAGTGTGTCACTGTTGGAACAGGTTTTGAGGTCTCCTATTCTCAAGTGATACCCAGTATGGTACACAGTCTCCTTCTGCTGCCTATGGATCAAAATGTAGAAACTCTTGGCTCCTTCAGTACCATGTCTACCTGCATGCCGCCATACTTCATACCATGGTGATAATGAACTAAACCTCTGAAACTGTAAACCAGCCCAATTAAATGTTTTCTTTTATAAGAGATGCCACACTCATGGTGTCTCTTCATAGCAACGAAACCTTAACCAAGCAATTCCCAAGCAGCTTTGACATCTTTAGGACCCCATGGGTTAACATAGCTCCCTTAGCCCCTATCCTTCTAGTACTGACTAGTACAGGAAGCCCAGCATTCCTGTGGCACAGGAGCACTGTTGTATCTGCAATTGTGGTTTCTCTTCCTGCTTTTGCCTGGTACCTGTCCCTGCTCAACCCCTCTCCCCTTTCTCAGAGCTGCTCTCTGAGACAGGGGACTATCCTCCCAAGTGCTCTACAGACCATAGATCACATCCAAATATCAGATACTCAAAAAAACCTCAAGTCATCGAGGCAGGGCCTATGTTCCACAGCAAGCCAATGGATAAGGAAGTTTTCTGCATAGGCAGAAGAAAGACAAATACAACTCCCTCTTTCTATCCCCATCCTCCTCTGTCATCTCCCAAGCTGCCACTGTGTCTTAAGAATAAACCGCTAGAGTCATTTAGGGAAGAATTTTCATCAGCCTCCTGGAGAGTTTGTCACAACATGGATCTTGATCCCAGAGGTTTGGATTCGGGCCTGGGATTCTGCAATCCCAGTCAGACCTCTGAGGATGCTAACATGGCTGGTATGGGGACTACAGTTTGGGAAGCAAGGCTTTCTGAAGTTTCTATATTTGAACAGTGGGGCTGGAGACTCTCAACATGCAGCCTGGTATGTATATCCCACTGCACAAATGGTTTCTTTTCTTTCAGGGTGAGCCCCTGCTCCCCAGCTTGGCTTCCTCAAGGCAGACAGGAGCTGGGAGAACCTTACTGCCATTATTTCAAAGGTCCACATGGAAATCATTCACTTTTGACTCCTCTACCTAAACAGGTCAACGGCAACGGCTGGTTCCTTGCCAAGGGATAGAATTGCAGGTCTTATCTCTTCCGCTCAGCAGTGCTGAGCCAGTAGCTCAAGCCAGCTTTGATGAGTTAATTTACAAAATGACAAAACAAATCACTTCTTAATAAATACAGTTTGTTTGATACCCAGAACCTTTCAAAGTGTAAGGCACAGACAATAGAAGAGGATAGATAATAAACAGAATCTTCAGTAGTGAGAAGGCTGTGAACCACCATATCTTCAACCCCAGGTTCCCACCCCCCTCCATGGAAATGAGTTGCCTAGAGAAGGTGTTCAATTAACCCCTTCCTACTCACTGGCATCAAGATCCACCCCCAAATCACTTTGTTGGGTATCCAGGTAGGCACAGCAAGGAGGTTTTGCCAGGAAAGTGCTCTAAAGCAGAGAACAAGGGCACTGGAGTGGCCCTGGACCTTAAAGGTAAACAGAGGGACATGGGGATCTAAGGCAAGCTCCACCACCAAGGTGGGTTTGAAGACCACTAGGGAGGTTCCAGGTGTACTGCCCATAGCCCCAGAGTGATGCTGGTCACCACTGCTTCCTACCCTATTGTCCCCACAAGCACTTCAGGGATTCCCATTCTTTTGGAGACATAGCCACTCAGCATATGGGTAGCTCCTTTCCTCTACTCGTCAAGGATGGGAGGGCTTCCTAGAGTACCTGACACTTGAAAGCAGTCATTTGTTGACACTGTTGGCAGACTATGGCCATGAGGCTAATAACTAACATTTAAGGAGTGCTGTCTCTACGCTAACCACAGCCCCATATGTATCAGCTCATCTGACCCCAATAATAAACATCTTGTTAGTCTCTCCCATCTTATAGATGAGGAAAACACAGGGCTATTAAGAAAAAGGGAAAGAGTGATAAACACAGGTAACTTGATGTTACAGCAAGAAATTAAAAATTACTCTACAGATGGGTCTGACCCAAAAGTAGTTTTCTTCATCAGTAGCATCAACTTTTGCTCAGCCTAGAAGTATGATAGTAGTTCCCATTGCTAGGTATACCTCTATTCCCCAGGTTATCTGAACTGAAAGGAACCCAGACCATACACAGATCTACCTAATACTTTATCTGCTAAAACTCCACTCACTTTGACCCACTGCTTCCAGAGTAGCTGGGATGGTTTGGGCTAGAACCCACAAAGTAAAGGATGTGAAAACACAAGCATGCAGTGTCTTTGTGGAGGATAGATAGTTTCAGCTAACAGGAATAGGAACAAATCATCCTGGAGGAGGGAGTGAACTTAGTTCACCCAGTACTCATGGAAATCAGTAGACAAGGAAACCAAGAGTCTTCTGAGACGGTGCTCACAGCATTGGTGGATAGAGCTCTACTTTTGTGTGACATACCGTGACATTAGTGATAAGTGGTGGAGAAGCATAGGTCAACACCGAGGAGGGTCCCACTACTGTGTAGCTGGGACACACAGGCTGCACATACATGTCAGTGGAGTAGGGCAGCTGACAGCTTCATGGACACATACTCCGTGTAGGGTGTCCATGGAGCCAAAGGCTGAAGAGTGGCCGGGGCAGGTTGGGAGAGCCAGCCAGCACATAATGTTCCCTCCTCTGTCACTGTGGAAGTAGAAACCTCCATGTCAAGGCAGGAAGGACCTGTGGGAAAAAGGAAATTACAGAAGTGCAGGCTCCCCCAGAGTGGGAGTCCCCAAAGACACCAAGGCTATGTAGGAGAGCTCTTACCCACTGTGCTGTAGGTGGCCAGGGGCTGGTGGGGCAGTACCACCTAGAATGGGGACAAGAAGACGAAAATGGGTGTTTATCTATCTGCAGCAAGCCCTTTCTGGGACTCTTGTGGTCCCAGGATAGGAGAACCACGGGGGGAAGAACCTCCCATCCCACATCGCCAACCATCGCCACCTGCATTTTTGAGGGATTTGTGTTTTGGTTTAGCAAGAAGGCTGTATAATTAAAGAAGTTTTATGAACTCCCAACTCACTCTAGGGTGTATAACACTTGCTCCCTGAAGACTTTTCCTCCCAATAGGCTTTTCCTATGGATAAAAGCAAGACACCCCTCTATTCTCCTGACCACCCAACAAACCATCAGCTTATTGTATCTGGGTCCACCTTCTCCATGTAATTTTCATGTTTCACAGATGGTGCATGAGTCAGGGAAGAACACTCTTGCTTTATCCCTCTGGCCACCCTGACAAGTCCAACTGCACACACACACACACACACACACACACACACACACACACTGCAGTCACACCGCCCACAGCAGCTTCTCACCGCAGTTGGTGGGCCAGTTGCCCCAACGCTGGTATGGCCACGCTTTCTTCTCAGTAGCTCCTTCACTGGCTCCTTGACTCGAACGCCCTGATATGGCCGTGGAGGGGCAGGAGCTTGCTCTGGAGCTGTGGCTGTAAAGGGGAATGTCACTTGAACCCGTGGCCCTTCTCAGATATCCCCAACCACAAAACACCCACTTTCTCTACTGTCCAATTCTCTAAGTTGTACTTGAACTTGAATCTCTGTGAGGCTTCCTAGAGTATTTCTCCCAAGACTCCTTCTATCCCCAACCTTTCTGGGTCCCTACATATTCAAATAATTAACCCTTTTCCCTTTGTCTAAAAGTGACAGGGCTTCCCAAAGATATCAAAACCCCATTTTTCTGATGCTATACAAACTAGCACTAGCAAGAAGGCCTGGTTACGGTCTTCTGCACTCCCTTTCATGTTTCACCTCTCTACCTTCGTTGTTATTCCTCATAGTCAGAATTCTGATCTGAGGAAACTTTTTTTACCTTTTCCATGGAATTCCTACATCCACCTCTCCAACCCATCTAGATCTGACTAACTTTCACATAAGTGGCAGTAAAGGATACCAATCAGCCTGAGAACTCTTGAGTCAGGTATAACTGGATCCCAATCCCCTCTCAATCACAATCTAGCTATGGCATCCTATGAAGTCATCAAATTTCTCTGAGCCTCATAGTTTCTTATCAGATAGGTATTGGTGCAATTTGTTTTCTTGTCTCCTTGTTTTGCTGGCACTGTGGATATAACCCAGAGAGTCAGACACGCTAAACAAGTGTTTTACCACTGAGCTACACCCTCTGCCCCACAAATTCAATAAATCTCCAGCCTGCTGGGTAATGATTAGTTATCCTTGGTATGGTGAATTTAAAATGCTTCCAACTAGATTATAAACCTCTCAAGATACTGTGTTGTTTCTGCCCCCTGGAGTGGCAGACATGTCTAGTCTCTCTATAAGCTTAGTCATAGCTGTTCATTAACTAATCAAGTGAGTAGTGCTTTCAAATGTCCTTCCTTTTGTCTTCCTCTCACTTCTTTTGGATCTTTAGAGTTAATCGACTGATGGGGGAAAAAACGTGGCTGCCAGGTCCTTGGTTATCTTCAGTACATGAGACAAACATCCAACGCTGACTCATGAGTCCTAGAACTGGAGTATCCACCTTGTGGCGGCTGGGACAATGTTGCCTTTCCCTTTTCTCAAGAAATCCATGAAAGCATCAGTTAAAGCCAAGTCAGGGCATAGGGTTTGTCATTGCCTGAGATATCAGAGACAACCTAGCCACTCAGATGGAAAGGCCCATGGCAGGTAGGCCAAGATCTAGGTCAAACGAGATCAAGAAGCAATGGTCTTTGGTACTCACACAAGGAGCCCATTATCCTCCACTGATAAGAGCCCAGGTACCCAGGCTTTGTATCAAAGACCAGGAAACCAGGGTATCTGTTCAACCCGGATCCACAGGCTTACCTTAACTGAACTTTGTTCAGTAAACACCTAGCTGATATTGATAACCACTGTGCCTCAGTCTGCTCAAGACCTCCTGAAGGATTCCTAGGCTCTCAGCACCAGCATGGTCTGGTCTTGAAAGCCAGAAAGCAAAGAAGCCATGCATGGCCAGCAAGTGGAGGGTGAATGAGCCCCAGAGGTAGACAGTGAGAGTCAGGACCTAGCACCTCAATCTAGGATTCTTTATATGCTATGATCGCTTCCCTGACCATTGGACAGAACCAACTAGAAATTGATGCAAAATACAGATACCCAGGGTCTTGTTCCCATGGAGTATGATTCAGACGATCCACTTAAGCCAAGGAGTCTGTCTGTATAAAAGTACTTGCAGCGTTTCTGAAGATGGCTGGGGTTAGAACTCTGATACTTCATTCCTGATGTAACACTGGAGCCACTCTAGAGCATCCCAGGAGATGATCCTCATGTTAGTATCCACTGTCATAAAAGTAAATATCTCTCCCATACTCATTCTTCCAAAATGTTTCTGGACACATGTGGATGTGGCCCCTACTCACATGGATTGGAAGTATTCCAGAGAACATAAGCAATAAAATCCCTACCAATAAGATGAATATAACAAATGAGCGATTTAGATTGGCATAAGAGTGTATATGAGAAAGAGCCAACATAGTAACTGTGCCCTGAGACCATCTTCATCTTTGCTCAAAGCAGCAATGACAACAGACATAAAAGCCAGAAATACTCACATTCAAATATGACCTGTCACTTGTTAGTAGAGAATTCCCAGATTTATATGACTCTAAACCTCAGGTTCTTTATCTGTGAAATGGAGGTATGTTTTTAAACTTCTCAGTGGCATATTTCTAGCCCCTAATCATCCTTCTGCGTGTGTTAGCCCTGCGCAAGAACTGTTTGCATGACTCATCTATGTGTGCAAGACTGATGTCTATATGTGCAAAAATTATGTCTATATGTGCAAGAATGATATCTATGTGTGCAAGAATGATGTCTGGTGCTGTCCACAGACCCAGTGTATATAGACTGACATGAGAGACAGTAAGAGCATCTCTGTCTCCACTTCATTCTGCATCCCTTTCTCAGGATCATCAGGACCACATCAGCTTTCTTCACAGACATTTCGTCTGCCTATCTCCTCTTAGGCTTCCTGCCACAAAGCCTAGCCTGAGATACTCTACTCTCAGAAACATAATGAAGCATGAGTCAGAGGAGAGAGAAAGTCTAAGTATCATGGTCACCCTCTGAATTCAGTTGGGGATCAATACACATATATCTCAGCTAAGATCAGAGACAGGAATCAGGCTCATGCATTTCTGATTTGCATGTTCAGTTCCTGGAAGGGCCTAGAGGCTTCCAGGTCCAACTCACCCTCTGGAACTGGACACACCATGCACTTGGCTATAACAGGACTTGCTGGGCACTTCCAGATCTTGTGAAGTAAAGGTCCCCTGTCCTCTGTTGTTTTAAAATCTATGAACCAAGAAGGCTTTGGGAAGATGCTATAAACACAGGGTAATCATTCTTCAATGTCTGGTCGTCTCTGGAACCCACACAATTAACAGATGTGCCCTGGCATGAGAGAGCATGCACAGCAAAGTACTGATCTAGTAGAGCTTCGAAACTCCCACAGCTCTGTAACCATAGCCAGCTGACAAGGAGCCTTTGAACTGACTCTACCTGAGCAGGCAAGAGTGGGGATACTTTTGATCATGACTCTTTAAAGTGCTGGTAAAATATCAGAATCCAAAGCACCAAGACATCTCCCTCAGAAGCTCAATAGACAAGAGTATTTTCAAGTTGACAACTTGTAGTTGGAGCCTTTCACACTAATCTATGGAAAGCAAGAGTCAGTAAACACCGTGACCTCAACTATGATCTGTACCAGCACTATGGAAATTTGAAAGAAGGAAAAAAGTATGTCCAAACTCACATTACCTTGGCTTAGGGCTGCTGAACTCTTTAAGTGATCTAAGTGTACAGTGACTGCACTGAAATATCTTGTGACTTTTTAAACAAGATATTAAAATAATTTAAGATAGCAATTCTAAAAATAGTATAAGAAAATAAAATAGAAATGAAATAAAATAGAAACTTGAAATAATACTCTATTGGCAAAGAAGAAAGTCTGGAGTGCTGATAACTAGAGAATTTTTTTTTTTCCAAAAACAACCCAAATGCTTTAATAACTGCTCCCCAGGGCCCAGTCTCATCAAAACCCTTAAATAAGACAGGAACTGTCAGCCACCAGCTGAATTCAGCTCACTGCAGGGAGGTGACCCCAAGAGTGCCCCATCAGGAACTTCTCCCAGCCTTGAGCTCACACAGCCTGTCAGGCCCAGTCCCTGTAGCTGCTTGGCTCTAGACACATACAACTCTACACAACAGGGGTGTGAGACGCAGCCCAGGTAGGTTACAGACATGAATCCAGAACAGACTTAGGCTCCTCAGGCCCCAGGCCAGGTCCCTGCACCTGCAGCGGCCCGGTGGAAGAAGCACGTGAGTCATACACATTGTACCATGTACCTCTAACATAACTGGGTCCCAAGACACATGAAGACTTGACAAGAAGGTTCTGCCAACCTCAGTCTTGTTATTCCACAGCCTGACTGAGTTCACGGGGCTATCCTGGGCAAGTAGCAAATCAAAGCATGGTAGTTGTATTTCAGACATCATCCCCACAACAACCCTTGTGAGGTAGGCTGTGTTATCTTATTCTACAAATGGGAACAAGGGCTCATGAGAGGTGAAGTGTTTGCCCAGGACACAGCAGTCAGGATTCAAGGCCAGGTGGGGTTGGCTCCAATGCCCACAGGTTTTCTCAAGGGAGGGAATCGCTTCTAACAAAGATCCTCAAGTTAAAGTTCAGGAAGTCTCCGCCCAGTGAGGTGGGCCCAGTCTCATCATATCCACTCCTAGCCCTGGGGCAGCTAGATGTCACGACAGGTACACAGTGGTCCCCAGATGGTTGGCTGTCCCAACAGCACTAATAACAGTTCTACAGATGATGGGTCTGGCTGTCCAAGAGCTGGGAGTGAGGCGAAGGCCGATCTGCTCCGGAGGCCTTGTGGCCCCAAGTAGGCAGTGCCACACCGTTGAGCCAAGCAGTTTCTAACAGGTTGTGGAAGCGGGCAATTTAATAATTCTCTAATCAACTGTAGCTCTGGACAGTACACTGGCAAAGGCTTGAACTTTTCTGACCATTCCTCTTGTGGTCTGAGGACTCTTATAGCTTCTGTGGGCTTGAAGAATCCATTACAATGGAAAATCACTCTACCTGAACATGAACCTCTGGGAATCTCTTTGGACAGGAGTTCGCCCTACTGCTTTTCTTTACATCAGTTGCCTATAGTATTCAAGGAAAAAAAAACCTACCGCATTATCAAGGGAAAAGCTAGGCTAGGGCGCCTGGTCCACAGGAAGACATGCACCACTGTTGTCCTCACACAGGTTAACTCAGAAGTCAAGGGTGCTCTAGCTAAGCTGGTGGAAGCTATTAGGACCAATTATAATGACAGATACGACAAGATCTGCCACCACTGGGGAGGCAACGTCCTGGGTCCTAAGTCTATGGCTCAAATTGCCAAGCTGGAAAAGGCAAACGCTAAAGAACTCGCCACTAAACTGGGTTAAATGTACACTAAGTTTTCTGTACATAAATATAATTACAAAATTATTTTTTAAAAGCCTAGTTGATAGTAAAACACATACATTTGATCACAAGGAGAGCTCCCCTTTTCCAAGATGAGCAGTGAACGATCTGGAGTTAAAACAGTCAGCAGAGGGCATTTCAGTTCCCCAACCACTCACTCAGATATGCTGTACATCACAAAAAGAAGAGGCCTGAGGCTGCCATCCACCTGAAAGTGAACAGTGCAACAAGTTGAAGCCAGCAAGCAGGTCACACATCCATCCCACAGTCCCTGTGTGCACATTGGCATCTATGCTTCCTGTCCACCAACCAGAGAGATACAGGTTTCTACTGGGTTAAATAAGCATGGCACTCTGGGTTCCTCAATAAAATACAAAAAATCTCACTAAAGAAATATGCAAGATCATAGTACCTATTTATTTAATAACCCCATGCAAACCATAACACACATGCTACTCAGGTACGAAGCCAGTAGCTGGCCCTAGGCAACTGTAACTTGTCTTTCAGTTTAGCTTTAAAAGAACCTATGTCCATTACGTGTTTTCTGAGAGAAGACTCTTGCCTCAGCCATTGTTCTCTTGAAATTTCCCATGGGTCATCAGGCCTAGAAACAGACTAGATAACAAATAAGAGCTCTGCGCTAAAATATATGTAATATATAGTTAAGCATGGATTTGCATTACCAGGGAACGAGAGAACAAGAGTCCTCACATCTATAGAAGCCCTTCCATCCCAACTCAACAGATGGCTCAAGCTTCACTTCACAACTCGTAGAGCCTCCCAGCCTCACAGCTCAGCCATACAGGCTACTTTGAAAGATAAAAATCACCTAGATGAGGAGGTCACATGACACGCTGCTGTTTAAGAACCTTCTGAATCACTCCAGATTACTGCTGTGGAATATTTTCTTTCACTGCTGGTGTTCAACATTATCAAAAAGAAAATAGAACTCATTAAGGAGAAAGACCGCTAATACTCTCTTTACTTGTAGCAAAACCAAAACAAATAGTCAAACAATAGGACTTCAAGCCTGGGGCTAACAAACTTGTCCTAGCTTCTACTGAAAACAAAGTCTGAAAAGTTGCTGACACTTTAATGTGAAGAATCTTGTTTGTGTTGCTGGCCTGAGATGGCTTAGATCTTCTGGGAAACATGAGTTCAGGGAAGCCACAGTCTTGCTCACATTCTTTATGGAAACACTACTGCAGGTGCTCTTCTTAGGGTGAAGTTCTCAGTCAGAGTTTTTAAATTTATTCTTTTCATTTATGGACAATGGCTGATATTTTTTTTCAAACAGGAAGACTTTGTTCTTTGGCCAGAAAGACTTGACATACTACAGAAAGACTTTCCCACCCATTTATATACTTCCTCTCCTCCTCCTCCTCCTCCTCCCTCCTCCCTCTTCTTCTTCTTCTTCTTCTCTTCTCTCTTCCTCTTCCTCCTCCTCCTCCTCTTCTTTTTTTCCTCCTCCTCCTCCTCCTCCTCCTCCTCCTCCTCCTCCTCCTCCTCCTCCTCCTTCTCTTCCTCCTTCTTCCAATGTAAGCTGACAAAAAGACCCTGGGTATATTGAATGTGTGTTTTCTATCACTAATGCTTGAACCAGAAGACACCCCAAATGAGAACAATAAACATGTCATCTATACATTCTAGCAATCTAGATAATACTCAAGGCAGAGAAGAAATAGAAATGGGAAAGGGGCAAGGGGAGGGAACATATCTGTACAAAAGCTGCTCAGAAGATCTGAGAGAAAATGAACTATACTTGGATTATAGAATGATATTGCTTGTAAGGCTGCTAGAGTGGCAGAGAGGAAACAGCAAAGTCCTGGTGAATAACTTGAGATGTCTCTATTAAGAGGTCCCAAAATGGTGGTAGAAGATGGCTTCATCAGACAAGAGGAAAGAACCGGTGGTTTTCTTCCCCCTTCCCAAGACCTCCAAAAAAGTACGTTCATCCCTCAACAGTCCTGCAGTGTTCAACATCAGCCACAGGTGACCCCACTGGGAAAAGCTCAAAGAGGGCTACAGTCACCAAGAAAGTCCTAAACTTGGACATGGCAAGAGGACCCCTAGAAATAAGACTGGAGGCAGTGAATAGCCAGGCCCAGTTCTGATGCTGTCTGAGGGTGACTGAAGTCTTAGAACCCCAAACCTAAGATCAAAGTTGTTTAAGCATGATGCTGTCTCATGAAAACCATAGAGATCAACAGCCAAGGTCATTCCAACAAGCATTTCTCTCAATAAAACTCACTTATACATGGCTCATCCTGACTTACCAAACTTCTGCCTAGGGTGTTTCTTCATAGAAGAATTATAGATATCCTACACCATAGCCTCAAGCAAAGCTAGCCACAGGTTGGTGGTGTGGGAGCTTTCCGTGTGGCAAAATTCTTTAACACACAAACCCCACTGCCCAACTGCACCATGCCTGCCATTTGTCTACCCTCTTTCCAATCTACTGTGGAGTAGCAGGGTACAGGAAGCTGCTGCAGATACCTCTTCTGTATGGATACCAATTTAATGCTGAATTAATGGGTGGCAATAGCCCATGTGTTTCCAGGTCATAATCATAACTCCCAGAAACTCTGAAATCCTCACCTACATTTTCATGAAGTTCTGTGGTTATGGTTCTCAGAACCTCTGACATAAATGATATCATGGGAGGGGAGGGGACTGCACTACAACCTCTGAAACAGACAAAGGATATAGTCTACTACCCATCCCCTCTTTTAGTGATGAAGAAGGTGATACTTAAAAGATATTCAGTGAACTTTCCAAGGACTGCAGTTGTCAGTAGTGGTGTCATCAACCAAATTTAGGACCTCTGACTCCAACACAGCCCATTTTTGCTTCACCACATACCTTCCTCTTGCCTCTATATGTCTCGTTTTTTTTCTCTATGTGGCATTAAGGTCAGCCATCTAGAGGTCCCTGGGCCAATCCTAACCATCCTTCTTTCAGTTGGAGTACTGGCTTGGACCATGTGTGATCCTGTCTCTCTTGATGGCCAATTCTCCAAAAAAGAAAATGGTGTTTTCGAGGTCAGAGAGTCCTCCACAAGAAATTTGCCAAAAATCTACTCACATGAGGAGTGACAAGAACCGAGAGACTCGATTCCTGGCAAGGTTTTATTTTGGGTATTTTTCTACTGAAATGACAGCGGATAGGTCCACCTGGGAAACCAGCTGCATCTGCTTGCCTTTTATAGAAACTAGAGTCACCAGAGCAGAAAGGGTTCCCATCTCAGATACACCACATCTCCAATTCAGTGTCAAGACCAAGAGACATCTAGTAGACCATTTATCTAGCAAATACTTGTTGAGCAGATCAGACTAGGTCCCTGCCCTTGAGGACTTGCAGTCCACTCAGGTAGTATATGCAGACTTTAATGAAATCATCACACAAGCAAATGAATTGTGGGCTGTAATGAAGCTGCAGCTGCTTCAGAACTAAGGCGTTCTGACTTCCGCCTCTACCTGGCTCGTTAATGCTTGAATGAGCAGCAAGCTGTCTCTAGAGGCATATAAAGAGGAGGAAGGGAGAGGCATGGCGGGCGATTCTCTCTCCAGTGTGGAGAATGACCTGGGGTCAGTGGCTTAGGCTATACCATGAGTGTGAGAATATGAGTTTCTGACAAGACACTCGATGTGACAGACCCTCTGTGATTCCTCAGGATGTTTCACCAACTGCTCTCTGTCCTTGGCTGGTCAGCCTATCAGAAGAACAGCCCCAAGGACTCATTATAAGATAAACATCATCTAGATTCAGAATCTCTACTCAGTCACAAGGGTTAAGGTCTTTTAAATTTTTCTTGTTTGTGCATATCTGTAAAGACCTCTGTGTGTGTGTGTGTGTGTGTGTGTGTGTGTGTGTGGGGTGTGTGTGTAGATACGCATGTCAACTTACATGTCATCTACCTTAGTTGTTTTGTTTTCTTCTTGAGGTAGAGTCTCTCACTGGCCTAGAACTTACTGATTCAGCAAGGCTGACAAGTCAAGATATCATCAGGGATCTGTCTTGTTTCAACTTTCCTAGGACTGGGATTATATGCACATGACACCATGCCAGTTCTGGGGACCAAACTCAGTACTCACACTAGCATGGCAAGAGCCTTACTGTCTGAGGTCTCTCCATTAAGGATCTCTTTCTGAGACTCAAATTTGCAATGACTTTTGAGTCAGTGTAGAGTTAGCCTTGATGAACTCATAGCCCACCTCTGTCTAGGGTGGACCTATTTTAATTGAAAGGGGAAGGACGATCCAGTGCCATGCAGGTTTCCTTTGCACTAATATACAGTGTGGTTCAGGGTTAGGACCGGGCAGACCTAGTGTGGAAAGCTTGCTACATTGCTTATCACTCTTGTGACCCTCAACAAGTAACTTACTTTTAGAAGCCTCAGTTTCTCTACCTGTAAAGTAAGAATAATATTGTCTGTCTCAAGGAGCTATCATAAAGATTGTTTACTAATTAACACATGTGGCATATAATAGGTACCAAGTAAAAAAGTCACTATCACTCAGCACATCTTGTTATATACTGAGACTAAATGTCTAGGCATATCCAGGACTCTACTACCTACAAAACCTGTCTTCTTTTGTCTTTATTATGCTCCTGAAAGTTGCTTTCAAGTCCATGGGTCTAAAGTCCCCAAGAAAAGCCTATTTAGGAGACAGAGAAGCCAAAGACCTCACTTAAAGACAGCAACCCTAAACAGAAAACCAAAGCCTTGGCTTTTGTAAAACTTGTATGAGCAGAGCATATTTCTGTCTTCAGAAGCCACCAGATAAATGGGTGTTTATGGTATATTTAAGGATTTTTTTAAAAGTTGCCCTAAGAGTAAATACCTTGGATATTTTTGAGTGCTAGCAGTTAAGTAGGAGACAGCGTACAACAGCTTATGCTTGCCCTGATCTCAGCTGTTAACCCATCCTTAAGCAATCTGTAGGTGTCTCTAAAAAGACATGGACATAACCACAGCTGAGGCTGGGTTGTCAGGATGAAGTATATATGTGGCTATGTATACAACATGGAATACAACTCTAGAATGTAGTGTTCAGGGGCCATAGGTGTTGTATCACCTGTTAGAGCAAGGAAGACTGCTAGCTCACACACTGAACTCCTCAGCTTCATGGAAAGCAGTCTCAGAGTTGGGGTTAAATGGCCTTAAGAATGTATGAGTACCAGTCCCACATTACACCTAACCATCCTACTGCAAACCTAACTTCTACAGGAAAGCAACTCCACAAGGAGGGATGGAGCAGAAGAAAGGAACACATCTTTCCTTACTAAATAAAGACCTGAATCTAGAATTATTGGCTGATATAGATCAGGAAGAAACTCTGTTGTTAGGCAGCTTGAAGAGGCAGATGGATACTTAGTTTCTTGACTTAAGCAACACCTTGTTTTAGATTTTCAAGGCTAAAGACATTCTTACAAAAGAAATATGTTTTTCCTGAGATCCTTGGATAAGGACTACCTCTTCAAGGATTTTTAGATGCAATGGAAGTTGTATTTAAGGGTCAGATCCAACTATCCAAGCCTCAAGACTAATGACTAGCATAGGGTTTTGGTCCACATGTAAAGTTAGTCCTGGTGACTGAATCATGAAGAAAAACATAACTTGTACTTGAGATGAGCGTTTGAGACAATTTTCAGGTTTACTAACCAGTGGCTCTCATGATACGGGAGACTACTTCATGAGGGACACTGGAAGAGTGGTTATTAGAATATCAAGTCTGATAAATATGTCACTAAGTCATTTTTTAGGAAATTGCCTACTCTCTAATTCACAAGAAACTCACATGACTGAAGATATAACTTCCACAGCTGCAAAGTTTCATGAAAATCAAAACAGCATGCCTCACAGTGACTCACTCTGTAAGCCAAGGACCTGTAACTAGCTATCAGGGCTCTTAGTCAAAGAAGTGAAGGGCTGGTTAGAGCCCTAGGACACAATTATGATGATGCCAGCAAATGCCTACAGAGGCAAGAAAATAAGGACATTAACAAACAAGCCAAGCTCTAAATATTTTTATCCCAGAGATCCTTCATCTTGACTTCGATGTTGGACTCCTACAAGATAATTGATTTGAAGAAAGTGGTGGATCTTAACCAGTGGGTTGCAACGTCTTTATAGTCACATATCAGCTATCCTGCATATCAGATATTTACATTACAATTCATAACAGTATCAAAATTACAATTCTGAAGTAGCAATGAAATAATTTTATGGTGTGGAATCACCACAACATGAGGAATTGTATTAGAGGGTTACAACATTAAGAAAGTATAGAAGGAATTACAGCATTTATGTGCATCAGCCTAGACATTCTCGGATTTCTATTCAAATGCTCAGAGGTCAGTATATTTCCCAGAATCTAAGCAATGAATGTGATGATCATCAGTGTCCTTCATGGCCTACAAATGTCCCGTGCCATCATCACTGATGCTATTTTCCCTTTTGCTGAAGAAATTTTATTCCATTGCTTCATTGCTCTATACATCCCAACACTAGACTGGACGCCTGTATCAATACACACAAGCACAGCAGAATGAAAAGATGAGTTGACTTTCTTTCTACCCTCTTCTCTCCTGAGTTGACAAAGCTTTCATCCAATACTAGAACTTGCTATTTCCTACTCTTTTTCCCATGCCTTTCTTTTTCAGCTCCTCGACATTTGTCATTCCTAAGCTTTAAGAATCTTTATTATTATCTACCCTCCCAGTAACAGCTTGATTCTTTCTCATAGATTAAAAGGTAATTTAGCTTTCCTGAAGGGGTAGTAGACTCCTTTTGGGCACCAGCACCTAGTCTAAAAATGATTCTGGCTTATAATTCTTTAGCTGCCAGCTTTTCCCAGAAAGAAGTACTAATGAAACCATTACTAAGAACCTGAGGCAACACATTGGTGTTTCGGTTTTCAGTATCATTAGTGCTATTTCTTGACTATTTTAAGTGTTTTTCTCCTTACACCCAATTTATAAATACCTTGGTCCAAATTTGTGAATTAAAAAGCAAACACAAGTTTGCCAGTCACAAGCCTCATGCTACCTGATGTGGGTAGTAAGGGAGTCATGAACAAGTTGGTCTCAAACGGATCACCTTAGCCATCAGCATTAACTCTGATCCCAGATCTTATTATTAATTACAGGGCCATGTATATGCATCCTATTAATGTCACTTCACTATTAATGTCAAACTCACAAATTGAAATCTATAATTAACCTGCATAGCCTCTGTCCTCAATGAGAGAATACAATAATAGTAACAAGAACTTATTGGGTGTTTACTTACTGTCAAGCCTGGTCATAAACACCCACCACATGTGGGTTCATAAAGGAACAACCACATCCTTGGTGTATGCAGAAAGAGCAGGGACTTACCAGCATCACAACCAGTAAAACATAGATAGGTCTAGGTCTCAAATTCATATCTGCTTGACCCTGACACTGGTCTTCAAATTCCTCAAAGCAAACAAAGAAAAGCAATGTCCCTTTTGTGGCTCTAAATAAAAACCCTACTCACTATAGCTTTCTCTCCAAAAAGTAAACACATCACTAATGCATTCTGAGGGTCTGTCTGTTATATTTCATCTCACTGTTGGCCTTTATCTAACATGGAAAGCCTTGCCTTTCACCAAGTGCATCTGCCAAGCCCTAGGAGGGAGTATAGCTCACTGGCAGGAGACCGGGCAGCTTAGCAAGTCATATATTTTGGGTCTCCTTTAGCTGAATTTTATCTCATAAGTAAGTTACTAATATAATATTTAAGCTTCAATTTTCTCATCAATGAGTAAGTTCTTATAACAAGTTCTTATAACCAGGTCATGGCTTATGTAGAGATTATAAGTAGATTGAATAATACAAAGTATGGCAAATACTGGCCATTGTCACATCCAACACCTGCTTCTTCCCTTCTTTTTAACAGTCCTTGCCCTGGCAATATGCCCATCTAAATAATTGTTCTTTTCCCTTGTGGTTGGAGTGGCCTTAATATGTCAAAAGAGGTTGTCTGTTAGGAGAAGGTACAGTAATGAAAGATAGATAGATAGATAGATAGATAGATAGATAGATAGATCTTTTCCCTGATTTTATTTCAAGATTTGATGATCATTGATGCAGTGGGTCAAGTTACAGTGACAATCAGAAAATTCTGAGGACAAACGTCATATGACAAAGACATAAGAATGAAAGACAAAATAAACCCAAATATTTTTGGCAATACAGAGATGCCATAGGATTCTGGGAAGCCTACTATAGACTTCATTTATGTAGTAAGAGGTACAGTCCACAATCTTACTTAAATTCCTGTTATGTCACATCTCTATATTAGCAACCAAATATCACCCAAAGTGCTCAAAAAAAAAAAAAAAAAAAAACGGTTTCATGTTCTGAGTGGCACCAAGTAAGTGCACATACCCCACAACTGCCAGTTAACAAAATCAGAAGGACTGAGTACTTTCTGTTAACAGTAGTACAAAGAGCCAAGATTCAGTATCAGCACTAGTAAATCACCCAGGAAGAAGAGGAGGAAGAGGTTCACTCATAGTTCTTTAATTTCTAGAAGTTATTCTATTAGATGGAAAATACAGTGTGAATAAGTATATGCAAGGAAGGCATAATGGTAAGATGATTGAAACCTGCTCCTATTTCTAACGCTCTTGCCTCTTTTCTATCCCAATATTACCCAGGCCTAGAAAGCTTAAACAGTCTTTATTCTCACGTCCTTTTCTAGTTCAAGTTGTGTTGGAAATTGGTGTTACCTCCTGCTGAGCACAGTAGTAAACACCTACCATAACCCACAAAGAAAAACATCTCAATGTATACATAATTTCTGTTCCTGGGCAACTTAATTAGAAGCTCTGGGGTGGGACCAAGTTATTGATATTCCTTAAATCTCCCCCCAAACATCCCAGTATTTAGCCAATGTTGAAACGAACACTCTGGATCGGTATAAGACTCCTTTCTATTAACTTACAAACCCTTGTTTTAAAATATATTTTTTAAAATAGGGAAATAAGAAAACTCAGCAAGTAAAGACTGAGTTCAATCTGTTTAACCTTAGCTAAGAGAAGACTAGTTCCATGGTGGTTAAGTAGTGGCTGAAAAGTCCCAAGCCTGTTTAGCTGTGGACTGAGAAGTATAGTCACAAATGCAGGAATAATGAGTCTGTTCAAAGCCTCCTACAACCAAGGTACTGGGTAGAAGGTTCTTTCGTCCAAGGTAGTCCCACTCTGACCAAGAAGTTCTTCCTAAAACAGAAAACTAGAGGAGTTACTAAGGATACTGTAAAGGAAACATTATACTAACAATCATAATTAATTATTCACTTTGGTTTGGAGAGCAAGAAAAATTATCCAGCACCTTCATTTAATTGAAAACTAAACAACTGTGGAAAAGTCAGGGTGAGGGGACCTGATACACCTACTTTGTATTGGGAAAGCTAGAAAGCAAACATTTAAGAACTGCTTAATAAATCCAACATCCAGACGTTTAGTGAACAAGTGTAGACAGCCTTGACTCTTTATTTTTCATAAAAGAACAGATTTGTGGGTATGAACCAAAAGACCATTTTCAACACTTCGGAGTTGGTAAATATTGAGAATTAGGAATACATATTTGACATATTTCTTTAGTAAATATAGGAAGACAAGGACAATGTCCACCATGAATATCATTTGCTCTTTTACTAATTAAACTTCATTTTTGTGTTGTGGAACCATGTTCTCTGGGTAATAACACAACTGATCCCATTTTAATCAGAGCATCTGTGGTCATCCATGAGATCTCTACAAAACTGAATCCGTTCACATTCTATCAATGAATGAGAGGGTACGAAAGGTCATTAGACCCTTACCTGACTCCTGACCCCTACCCTCCAGCTGTTTGTAATTTCTTTCCCAGTGAGAATTCATCTCAGGAGGTGTTTGACAAAGCTTATAAAAAGTAAAGGATTAACTAAAGGCAGCTCCACTGTGCAGACTTAGAGAGGTCATTGCTCATGCTAGGGTTGAAATTGTTAGTTACAGATTTGGAGGTGACCCATGCTCCTGTAAATAAATCAAATAAACTCATACTGTCTCCAACCTACACTTGGGTAGAACTGTGACTCTGGTTCTTTCATTCATTGGCTTGCTAGACATTTGTTCCTGTCTCCCTGGGTAAAGGGACTACAACAGCCTGAAAGCGATGCATCATCTCCAGTCTATCCCCATTTCAACTGCATGAGGAACCCGTGACTCTACATCTCTGCTTTGGGTTCCACTCATTGTTAGCATTAAGAACCACTGACTCTATATAAACTCGGTAAGGAAGATCTTTCTTAAGCTTGGGCAAAGGCTGTATCATAGAACACAAAAGTTAGAGGTTGTTCAGATAGTTTAAATTACTTCCTGTTATAAATATAACTGAGTTTATGAGCTTTCAAAGTTTCAAGAATCATATGCATTATCCTGAGTCTTTTTAACAACCCTTAAAACTATATTTCCTAGCTAGTGGAACCTTAGGTTAAATCCGAAAAGTAGACTTCACTAGTAGTGAGAATTGTGAGCTCCTAATTTAAATGCTAAACCTCTGATCTGTTCCAGTTGTCTGACAAAGGCACATGAGCATAATGATTTGGTAATAACTAGTTCCTGCTCCTAAGTTACTTACTACAATTAAAACTTAACATGGCCAACTCCAGGGGACATGAGACCAACAGTCAACGCAAAGAAAAATCAGTTAACCCCACCTCTCACTATCATACAGATTTTTCCCTAATACAAGAAGCAATGATTAAAATCTCGTCTTCCAGTTCACAACACTTCCCAACAAGTGATATTGAATTTATTTTACATTGTTCCATCATTTCTAAGAAATATTTTAATTAGATTCTTGTCATTAACAAAATATTGAATTAATTGTCTGCATGCTTTATCTAACATTGATGCTAACACTATACAAGTCCAAGAGTAACCCAGGGGAATGAGTGTCTCAAGTAGCCACCAGGCATCTAAGTCCAGAAGCGAACAAACTTCTATAAAGGGCAAGATAGAACCATATAGGTAACATTGCAGACACAGAATTCTGATGCTATAGCAAAAACAGCCCTGTAAAATATGCAAGTCAATAAACATAGCTGTGTTCCAATAAAACTTTAATTACAAAAATAGACAGTAAGCCTGATTTGACACGTAGGCCATATAGGCACAACTATGTTGTAGACCTTTGAAAATGTTGTTAGATTCTGTCACCCAAGAATATCTGGACTGAAAGTATTTATAGGAAAAGATGGACAGGAAGGAAGTTGGCATAGCCTGGTGGGACATTTAGAGGAAGGAAAGCATTAACTGACCACGGTGGCTTGCTTATTGGGGACACGAGTTTCACTTCACCTACATTCATTTTCTCCCTAAGTTCAACCTTTCAATAAAAATTGACATCTAGCCGGGCGGTGGTGGCGCACGCCTTTAATCCCAGCACTTGGGAGGCAGAGGCAGGCGGATTTCTGAGTTCGAGGCCAGCCTGGTCTACCAACTGAGTTCCAGGACAGCCCGAGCTACACAGAGAAACCCTGTCTCAAAAAACCAAAAAAAAAAAAAAAAAAATTTGACATCTAGATAAAATACTCTTCATGTTTTTGAAACCTTAATAAGACTTTAAAATATGACCATGAACTGGAAAAATACATTTTTTCACACAAGTAATATCGTCAATTCCGTTTGAAGATGTGTGATTCAAATTTAGAAGTTAGCATTTCACATTAAAGCAGGTTAGTGCTTTACTGTATTCGGCCTCTAAAACAAAGACTTAGTGTGTGCTGGGATGCCATGGGGTGATTTTATACCATTTTCTTGATTTTTTTTTTTGTCACTTTAAGCAAGCCTATGGCTCTACAAGTTGTCAGATAGCTGGTGTGTTAGCCCAGATGAAATTTAATTGTTACAGCTATGTTTTACAGTGGAGAATTGTCTCTATCTTAAAATTTTAATGACAACCATTGTAAGCATTGCATCTGCATCAGTTTAGCAAAGGAAGGGGCATGTGGGTGGGGGCAGAGGAGTACAAAATATGGTGACACATATGTAGGGAGATGCCATGATGAAACACATTACTCTGTGTATAAACCTATCTTTTTAATTAGCAGAGGAAGAGCAAACTTTATGGAGACTGCTTGCATACAGAATAGAATGGACTATAACCAATGGTTAACATAAAATCTGATCTGCCGTCCCCAGTATGGACAGACAATATTGGCCAGAGGCAGTTACATTCCTTACTTCAATTGTCACAAACACGGAGAGGCACACATTCAAATCTCATGTTAAGACTGAGAGGAGATGGCATTACTTGGCTGCAGAGCCAATTGTCAGACTCAACCCTGGGCACACTATTTCTCATCTACATGAGGCAGGGATGGCCACAGTGAAAGGCCAACTCTTTGAAATTCAGACTCTGTATTCAGGGCTCCCCACTCCCCACCAAAACTGTCCTGCGTAATGGTGGTCTGTGGGGATGGGGGTTGGGCGAACTAGCTCAAATAGAATAAAGACCCTTCTGTGAGTTGCAACAAATTGGCTCCTGTCTTTGGGGGGGGGGTGCAGGGGGATCAAATACTTCCTTGGCACTACAAATGCAGAACCTAAGGAGAAAGTCTGAAGATGGACCAATGTCTTTATCAGGCTGAAGATTGAGAGGACTTCACACCCAGGGCTGGGACCACCATGTTTCCACATCTCAATGTCAACAGTTCTGAGCTTTGTCACACTGTTCTCTCATCTTAACCAAAGCCTGTGTTCCCCATGAGTCCACTGACAGAAGTCATAGGCCAAGCAGGCCAAGAGGCAACAGGGGCAATATGATAGTTTTCTTAACTCTTTCCAGCACTCTGGCTGGGTACAGTCATTTCAGCTCATGCCTGAAGGGCGTTTTCTGAAAAAAAGAAAGTGCCTTTTCAGCACTCCCAGAGTCTGATTTCAAACCCTGCCCTCCCCGCCTGTGCTGGCACTGCCTTGACTTTACTGGTTTCCCACAAGTCTTAGTCAGTCTGGTGGCTGTATGACCAGGGTAAAGGGATAGGTCTGTAGCACAAGGCCCGTTCTTGTTTTCCTTCAAGTCCCCAAGGGTCAGTTCAAGAGAGTTTATGAGCAAGAAGCAAGACCTCTCACAACTCTCAAAAAGAGAATCTGCTCATCTCTTAGGAGGCACTGGAGAAGAGAAAATGCAGTCTGTGACAATGGGAGGCTACAGCAGCTTCTTCATACAGGCAAGCAGCCCATACCTCAGGGCTAAGGCCAAGGCAGAGCAATTTTGGCAGCATTCTGGTGGCTCTGTCAGCTTGTTAAGAGCAGTTATACACGGTGGGATTATTTTTAACTCCATTTTAAATATGCAAACTCTAAGAGTTTAAAAAATAAAAATGGCTCATACAAAGCCCAAATGATTTCACTGTAAGCAAGAGGGTATATTCGACCTCCGAAGGACCCGAAGGACATTAAAACCCATGTACCCACAATCTCACAGTATTTACAATGCTGTTGGCTGCCACGCTGCTTCCAGAAGGTTTTGCTCTGGTCACCTTGTTGGATGAGTCCCAAGCTACCCAAACCAGAATATGTGTTAGAAATCATAAATCCAAATCAAAGTTCATTTATTTTCATTTAAAAAAAGTCTTGCCGATATCAATGATGGGTTGATAAACTGTGGCACGTTGAAATTGCTTCTCTGGGTCACATGCGAGGCGAGAAAAATCAATTCCAGAGAACTTGGGATTGAGAAATAGAGAAGCAATAGGTGTATGATAAGGGGACTATGTCACGCTGTAATCAATGGAACAATATTGTCAGATTACTTTTTATAAATAAAACTCTCCGTGATTTCTTTTACTTTTAATCTGGATTATCATATATGCTTGATTGAGGAATGGTATACCTAAACTAATAAAAGACGTTTTAAAGAATTAATCATCTTACAAAGAAAGATAGGGACATTCTTTGATAATAGTTCTTTACTTGAGGAAGTACAGTACTGAGCCTTAATAAGGTTACACTTTTGTGAGACTCTTGAGTTGACTTTGTTTGCCTCTCGAAAGGAATGCTGTAGAGAATGTATAGCCTCTGTTATCGATAACACAAGATTCTTTTCAATCCACAGAACGGAAAATACAGTTCTCAGTTGTTCCATTCAAGTCCAGGGATTAAAAAATCAAGGTCAAAGATGAACCCACAGTCCTTTTGCAGTGGAACACAAAACCAACCATTGCCACATAATAAGGAAAGAGTGAAAAGAGGCCGGGGGTGGGGGACATGCTTCACACAACTGAGTTTCCATCCCATCCCAACACATCCACAGGAGGGAACCACCTCTGGCAGAATTCAGCTGGAAATGGGCCAACAGAACTAAATAACAAGCCGAAGAAGTAAAGGCCCTCACGTGAAGAACGGCTCCTAACCCGTATCATATGTGGTTTTCCGTCTCATGAATCATAATCTGCCCTTCTGTCACCTCAGTGATTCATGCACAGAACCGGAGATGCAATGAGCTGTCCCACCTTGGGACACTGGTTCATTCCCCAGGTTGGAAAATGAGCATCACCTCCAGCAGGCTGGTTTTGCCATCAAACTCCATCTCACCCACCTCAGCCCTCGATGCCCCCCTAGGCCCTGACTAGACCCGGTGCTCCCATCACCGACAGTAGTGCTCTATTCCTGGACCCTGCCTCTGCTTACTTGGCTCTGACAGCCACAACCAAAGCACTTACATTTTTGCCAGAGCATGGCCTGTGACAGGATGTTGCCTTTTCTCTTTGAAGCAGACAGTTTGGCTTCTTTAATGTGACTGGGCGTGCTTTCCTCCTGTGGAACCACCGTTTACTCTGAGGCTGTTTCTTCAGCTTTTTAAAGGCCCGAGTTCCCGCTGAGTGGGGCCACGTCATCACATCCTCCCACCTCAGGCAGAGCTGTACTTTTTTTCTTCAGCAACACCGCCTGTCACCCCACTGTGTGCACCCCAAAGGCCCCCACTGGCTGAAGAGTGCTTTAGACACAGGGCCAGCCAGTTGGGACTAACCACCACACAGCACAGGAGGCTACGGCCATTTGCACACAGCCACAGTGTTATGCCACATAGGAGGAGCACGAGAATCTGAACGAACACAAAGCGTGGAATATGAGGTCCAGGATGAACGCTCCTTGAGTGATGAAGGGTCCAAAAGACAGTATAGACAGCACTGAGTTTTCTCTGGCGCTCACATACGTTCTAACTATCAGGCCATTTACAGGACTGACCTCACCATGGGTCCCAGCTCGACGGGAAACGCGATTCCCAGGGGTCACTATTCTCAACACGGGAGGAAACACCTGCCCTCTCTTCAAGCCTCACTAACCAGCCTCCTCGTTCTCTCGTGTTGCTTTTCTGTTTATTCCACTTTCAAATGTAACGGCTCCTCCCCTGGCCCCAGTCCACGGCAAAATGGCGAGATATGATGTTGTTTAAATATAGGGGTCCCTGTTTCAGATGATTGGTTATGTACACAGAAAAGGGGGAACCAATTCACTCAAGGAAGAAAAGGAGACACTCGGGCTTCTTAAATAAAGCTGGAGCTGATTTCCCAAAGGTGACTTGTGGATTTAGGAGTACCAGGCTTCTTTCCTAGGACCCCAGTGTGGCTAATGGAAAGCTTCTCAAAGAAAGAGTAATGGATTCACCATCTGCTGTACATAGAGTATGGGGCTACATTCTGCCACTGTGTATCTGAAACATGCTCATATGTTCCATTCCAGTGACCCAGTTACTCTCGGGTCAAGATCATACGGTTATAGCCCTGGGGTAGTCCAGAGATCTCGTTGGTTTGCCTTCCATGGTGCCTCAGAGAGATCTAATACATTCTGGGTCTGATCCTGCCATTCTCCAGTTTTAAAAGCCTTCACCTAAAGGACTATAGCTCAGTAATGTAGCACTTGACTGGCATATGTCAGCCTGGGTTCAAGCTCCAGCACCACCAGAAAGAGCCTTCTTTCTCCCTTTAGCCTTTCACAGTGAGCCATTGTCTCTCCAGCTGCAAGTTTTTAACCTACTGGCCTCAACTGCTGGGGCTCTCTCCCTGTCTTCTCCATCTGAAGAAAACCCCTTCTTTCATCAAGGTCCCACTCAAATAGCACCATGGCAGGCAAAATAATTGTGTGACTCACCCCACTCCCCAACCCCCAGAACCTCCTGGCCTAGAAATTATCAGTCCTCTTCTCTCTGTTGGTACAGCACTATACCCGTTATTTATATCATGGTAAAAAGAGACACATGACTCTCTTTATCTTTGTGCCTTATGTAAGACAGAGAACATGCTAACCCCCCAATAAAACTTGACCTAATCAAGTTATAAATTACACCTCTAATGGGTGGTCTGCTTGAGCGTGGGTCTTGAGGAGAAACACTGGTCACGCAATACAATAATTCAACCGAGAAGACTCGCTCCTGAATAGTCCTCACTCCAAACCACCCTAGATCAGCATGATGAAGGGACCTGCTGACCTGATGTGGGGACTACATACCACAACCTGGCCTAGCCGAGCAGGTGGCAGTGTCACAGAGAAGTTTCCACCCATCAGGCCTGACTTGGCTGCAGGAGCTGTGGGTGTCCACCAATGCTCTGCTGCTCACTGGCTGTGTTCCCTTAAATATGCCATGTAACAAATCTCATCTCGGTTTCTGTGTTTACGAAATGAACTGGTTCTCCAGATGTCGCAGAGTCCTCAGGAGGGAACAGAAGGCTCATATTTTCCTACTGTTGCTCATATTTTGGTTGTCTTATTCTAAAGCCATGCATTAAGAATTTTTTTTTATTTGTCTCTCCACAGACTCAGCATAATGAGCTCCATAAAGCAATAAAAATATCTACTTGCTATGGCAGTATCCTGCCTCACAGTGAAATTATAGATTTAGACAGTTAGGAAATATTTGTAAAATAAAGGGAATCCTGAACCTGTCTCTTTAAAGCAAGCCAAACTGTCATTCAAATGTTGTAGCATAGCAAAAATCTCACAGGGCCTACAAAGCCCCACATTAGCATTGCTCATGGAGAAAGTATTCAAACGGAGAGTGCTACTCGGGAGGAACGCCTGAAAGGAACACCAGAGCAGAAGGCCGGCACACACCTCCATCAAGTTTATTACGGGGATTTTCTTGAACCTGGGAAAAGAAAATTCCTCTAGAACAAACTATCAGCACACTTGTGCAAGTTCAAAGGATGTAACTTCTATTAATCATATTTTGTATGTAATAACGTTTTGCATGGTCCTGGGGGGACTCAAGAGTGCACTTAGTTGCACTGTTGCTACTATTGTACAAAGAGGAACCCAGAGGCCTGGTCTATCTTCTCTAACATGTGTAGGACCCAAAGCATAGTAAATCTCAGATTCATTTCAAATTTTAGAACACTAGCATATATAACAAACTATCTTGATATGAAATCCAAGTTCCCTTATGCACGTTCTAGATCTTACACATTGAATATTTATAAGATCTAACAAAATAACACCATAGTCATAACCAAAGAAGACTGACAGGAAGTTTTCAAATAAAAATTAATATAAACTAGACTCTGAAACTAGATGTTATCAGGTTAAGAAGACTATAGGACATTTAACTTCTAAGCATAGATTCAAATATCCTAAGTTTTATTTTGCATGATTCTATAGTGTACTCAGAAATAATAATGAATCATGACAGAATGTGGGTCATATATCACAGTATGACAGAATGTGGGTCATATATCACAGTATGTAGGCTTTACCTCAGGAATGCAAGGACAGTTTTCTCTTAGCTTACCAAAGTAACTCACCACATTGATGAATCATAAGAGAAAATCATAAAATTATCTTAATGTATAAAGTAAATTTTATAAGGTCTAATGTAGTCTTATCATTTTAAAAATAATTCTTAGGAAATTAAACTAGAGGCAAACTTCCTTAACTTAATAAAAGATATAACAAAATCTAGAATAATGTTATATATAATGGAAATATACAAATTCTTTTCAATAACAATTTGTTCTATGATATGAGATTCATTTCCAAACTTTTTATCTATAATTTTCTGAAACAAATACTGAGCATAAGAACTATATAAACTATACCACATAGTCACACCCTAGAAACATAATGATAAGCAAAACAGAAATTATCAATATCATATAACCAGGAAATTAATGCTGTATAGACAGAAAATTCAAATGACTTTTTAAATACAAGATTATTTGTCACCAGTGTAAATATTAGCAGACTAAAGATTATGTATGTGGCGGAAATTTGTCAAAATCAGATCTAAAGAGAGAGATTTGTTGATGTTGGAGGTGGGTACAGAGGTAGGTAGACCAGGATAGTTTTAAAGAGTGTCCATGAATTTCTCATAGAAAATGCTCATAGAGTTTGTGAGTCTCCACATTTAAGAACCACTCCTTATTTAAGAGAAGTACTATATCATATTTTAAAATATGTGATATTACCTAAGTTCCAACTAGGAAAATTGACTCCAAGACAAAAAGGGTAAATCCACAAATAAAATGTTAAACTCTCTGAGGAATCCCCTACATTCCTTTCCATACTGAGAGGGCTAACTAAGCCCACTTCTCCACTGAGTGATATTTCACCCTGCTGTTTAATTTTCCAATAAGAAAGGCTGTAGAGTATGCTGAAATACTGCTGTAGAGGTAGAGAGCCTGGTTTGCCATCTGGCTGCCCTGCAAGGATTCAAGAGCAGGGTGAGTTGTTTAAACTCTCTTACTTGTGGTTTCTTCTTTCAAATGAAAACAAAGTAACCATCATAACAAAGGAGTGCAATAGCCTAGTGTTGAATCTTCCATTCACAAAAATTTTATCACTACATTCCAATCAAGAGACTATTTCAATGAATATTCTTTTACATTTTTGTTCCCCAAATTCATGCATAGTAGGAAGCCCTTCAAGCTTTGCCAGCTTCTACTTTCCCAAGGGAGTTTCTGGGGGGAAACAGGTCCTGCTGTGCTTATCAAAACAGCAGCTAGATCCAGATAATATCTCATCTCTCCAATTTCCCAACCATCATCTACAAATATGGCTGACAGCTGCATGGCGGGTCCTTATCTAAAAATAAATTTAGTGGCTGAGATTTCCTGTATAGTCACACCTCACATAATTGGACACTACAACGAGGCACTATGAAAAGGAAATCACATACCCCTAACCAAATGGTGATCGACCTACATAGTCTGGACTTGTTCCAGTGTTCAGAAGCAAGGGCTTTATTGTGCACAACAGTCTAGCCTCTGTGCCAAGCTGGAGAGGGCCCAACTCTCTTTATGGCTGTTCTTGAATGGCTTCAGCACCAGACAGATGGCCTCTAGCCACCAGGACAACTTTCCATTGACACAGACATCTGGTCAATGCCCATGTCCCAATTTGCAGACGAGAAAATCAAGGGCCATGTGATTTTGATTGTTATCTATGGTCTAGGTATGCCATAAATAATCATGGAGACAGTCAAGACAGCCTGGTGACTCTTCTCTTTGATGCTCGGCTAGTGGGGTGCCTTCGCCAAACAGAAAGAAAGGCTCCAGGCTGTTCTGTCCACTATGTGATCCTCTCAGTCCAAAAAGACACCATTTTAGCATAATCTTTTACAACTCACTACTAAATAATGAACTTTATTTATTTAATATTTTTGCCATGTTGTCAATAGTACCTTCTTCCAACTTTGTACAATCAATGGCCAACTTTGAGATGCATCTTCCAGGATATTTCTGTAAGTGCTTATTGGGTACAAACTGTGCTGGAAATTGTGCTGGATAGTGGGGTTTCTAAGATAAGGAAAATACAGTTCCCATGTTCAAGTTGATATGAAAATTGTAGTTTTACTTCTTATGAGCTGAAGATGTGGCTCAGTGGTTAAGAGAACTTGCTGCTCTTTCTGAGGACCTTAGTTCAGTTCCCAGTACCCATATGGTGTCTCACAGCCATCTGTAGCTACAGTTCTAAGAGATTTGACATCCTTTTCTGGCCTCTGAGGATCCCAGATACACACATTGTCCACACGGGGTACACATCCATACATGCAAAGGAAACACACACATAATATAAATGTAAAAATCTTTTTAAAAAATGGTTCCCCAAAGCTCTAATAGACAGGTCATGGATTCTAGGGACAATTTACTACTATTATCTCACTAAATGAACATAGCAATAAAACAACTGCTAATGGTATATTGTTATATCCTGAGATCTGCACACCACTCATCACTTACCAAAGAAGCTTCTTCTTGCTGTTGATGGTAATTGACACACAGACCATGTGCAGATGGTAGATCTGACCACATTAAAACCAAAACAGCTGTGTGCACTGAGAGAGATTTTCTTGGTTAGAACATTTGAGGAGGGAGATTCACCCTAAATCTGGATCATTTAGGGTCAGAAGAGCCACCCTAATCCTGCGCTCCTGTCATCTGGTCGAAGTCCAATATGAAATCACATGGGATAAGTAGGAAAGCTTCTGTTTTCTGTCTGCTTGGCCTCACTTCACTGAGCCATCTGTTCATTAGTGTTAGGAAACTGGCAGCCTTATAGGACGTCCCTAGAACTCCAGCACCAAACTGGGATTGTTGAAACATCCAGTCTTGTGGACTAAACAGTTCCAAAATCATTGGCCTTTCCATCAGGAATAGCCATTGCTGGACTACTTGGACCACAATCTGTAAACCACTCAAATAAATCCTGTATGTATGTGGTATGTATGTATGTGGCATGTATGTATGTAGTATGTATGTATGTAGTATGTATGTATGTAGGATACACATATCCATTCATCCTATCAGTTCTGTTCCTTAGCAAATCCTGACTGCTACATGGGATGTGTCTACCACAACCCTCCCTCAAGGCTAAGGGATCGATCCAGAAGAGGAGGCAAAAAGATTGTAAGAGCCACAGGTGGTAAACAATTTCAAATAAACAGAGGTTTCAGACACAATAGGGTTGGTGCATATATGAACTCACAGACACTGTGTCAGCATGTACATGATCTATGCAAATTCAGACCAGACAAAATCCCAGCACAGAGGAGAAGTAGGAATAAAGTCCTGACCCTAGCCATAAAGCTATCTGAAATTGATAGCTGGTGGGAGAGGGACACATCAAATTGTTTTCAATGATGTGACACTGGGTACATCAACCATACTCGTTCAGAAATAGCTAGCCAACATGAATCAGATCCTAGCTTTTTTATGGGGATTGCAGTTATTTGGGTTTTTTGTTTGTTTGTTTTTTATTTCCAAGAGAGAAAAATATGAATTTGGGTGGGTAGGGGGGTGTGGGAGGACATGGGAGGGGTTTTGGAAGTAGGAAGATTATATACTACATGAAATTCTAAAACAATTAAAGGATAAAAGAGATTTTTTAAAAAGCCTCCAGCTTGAACATAGCGTGGAACAGTTCTTAGTCTAACTTAAACACATCACTACCATTTCCCAGGCATAGGAGAAAGTCAGGCCTCACAAATGCTCTGCTCCCAGAAACAATCTCATTCCTATAGCTGTCCAAAGCAATAATGATCTGGTGACCCACCCACTGCAAGATTCAGGCCTCTCGGCCTCACTATTTCTCTAGGTAGTACTAGAAGAAGAGAATTTCCCCCAGACTGTTGGTCTGAGCAGCCTAATGCCCCATTATCCGTGGGCTAAAAGCTATCAAGAGAGAAGTGAAGGTAGCTTGTCCGATGATTGCGGTACTGCTTGTCAGTCACCCATCCATTTGAAGACGCACAAAGGAAGCTCCTCTTCTTTCCAGAATGCCAAGCCCTCCAGTGACTCAGATTTTTCACCAGGTATATTTTGTAATTTGTGCCCAAATACTATGAAAATGGGAGTTACAATAAAGGCAAGGTCCATTTCCTTGTGAACAAAGGGACAGTTTACTACCAAAAGGCAAAGGTTCCAACATGTGAGGACAAGTAGATTTGCATATGAGCCAAGCTCCTGAGAGGTTTTTCAGTCACAGGTGCAGCTGGAGAGCTCAAAGCTATGTGTTTTGTTTTAATCTAAGAGGACAGCAACCTGAATCAGTGGATGGATGTATGTATGTATGTATGGATGGATGGATGGATGGATGGATAATATAAAAAAGACAGAAATAGAAAGGTAAGAGGAAGGAGAAGAAAAGCATGAGAATGAGGAGTAAAAAGAAAAAAACTCAAAATTGTGGGTGTCATTCAATTCCAAAGGGAAAAGAAGTGCCTCCTAAAACAAAGCAATTAAGTCAATTAAGCAGATATGCTACATGGGTATTTATTGGCCATGCTGACACCAATATGATACCTGTGAATGAAGTAAGCCAAGCCTGGCCTCTGTAAGCCCAGAAACAAAGTCAGATCTTAATATCACTATCTGGATATAAGATCTTCTGTCCCAGGCAATCTCTTGGCCACTAAAGTAAACAATACCTATCACACAGAAAAGACTCTATAAATGGGTGCCATTACTATTGTTACTGTTTCATTAATAATAAATATGAAAGCTTTTAATTTGAGCCATGTGCCTTCTATTATGAATGAGAGAAGAGTCCATGAAAGTAATAAATATACACACATCAGTTAGTTGAATAAGCACTTTTTTTTCTAAAACTAAAATAAATCACCCTTAATACATGTCCCACAAAGAAACAGAGGTGTACTATGAGACAGGGTTGGTAAAGTGAGTGGGGGGATGGGTAGTGGTGCTCAAACAGCTCTAAGAATTCCATGTTTTAGCTCCCAAAGCCAACACCGAGAAGGATTCTGGGGCACTTACTGTACATTAGGAGCTCTTGTGCTTGGCACATACTAGTTCATGCAATTTTCTAATAATCTTTGAAGCATGAACCTCATCTCCCATAACTAGAAGCAGATATAATGAGGTTAAGAAACTTGGCTAATGTACATTTTTCATAAAGAGGAGAGCCAGGGGTCCAACATGAGCTCACTACACAGCGGTCAAACACCACATCACATGACTTCCCTACAAGAGAAGTAAGCCCCAGACAGCAGATGGTTTATCCATCCATCTAGTCATCCATTCATTCTCTCCTGCATCTCTCCATTCACTCATCATCGGTAAATGTTCAATGCCATCTTGTTGTCACCTATTGCATTCGCATTGAGGATATAGCACTGCATAATTGTGCAATCGCAACTCTATAGAGTCTATATTGATTCAACAAGAAAAGCGTGAAGGGAGAATATACTCTCAAACTCACACCCTAGGCACAATTTTGAACAGTGCTTCTTAAAGATCCTGTTAAGAGATACGGATATAAGAATATCGTTCTCGCCTTTGGCTAATGATCAATGTGAAGATCATGCATTAAGCACAATACCCATGCTCAACAAACATCACTTCAGTGTCCTCACAGTGAAAAAGTAGAAACGTAGCTCAGAGAGGCCTGGGTTCTTAGAGACTGAGAAAGATGGTAAGCTTTTCACTCTTTCAGATATCGTGGAGGGTGGTGCTGGAGTTTAGGGGCCATGAAGCTAAATGGTCAGTAGGACTCTTGTTTATCTTTGTTCTTCCACTTTCTCCAAAGACTCCAGAGCACACTGAGCAACCCCAAATGCAGCTTAGACAACCAATTTCCTTTAAATAAAAGGAAAAAAAAAAAAAAGACCATTTGTGGCTATCTAAAGGTAAGCAGAAATGGGTCCAGAACTTACCCTTACTTTGGTTCTGTTTCCCAGTGATTTCTGATTTTTATCATGCAGCAGAGTCATTTCTGCTGGAATTTCTGACTTGGCAAGTGGAGACAGGGCCAGACAGTTGGTATTTTAACAAGTTCTAAATGACTGCATGGGTTCCTGGTCCCGAGATCACATCTGAGAACCATTACTTATTTAACTCCTTCAGAGCACTTATCTGTCTTTTTCAGAAAGCAAAGCCTGCCCAGACTCTTTCAGCCTTCACTGCTAGGCTGCAAGCCTTGGAACAACAGACATTCCAGGGTAAGCTGTGGCCAAAGATCTTGGTAGTTAAGAACTTAGATCTGTGAACCAAATGCCTCCATCAATTTTATTTCCTCTGGATACCTATATTATCAAATTTTATTAAAGGGCTGGATGAGTTAACGTGTACCAAGTAGAAGACCAGTGCTGACAAAGTAAGCATATTATTATTCTCTAATCCCATGAATGGGTTTGAGCCTGGTTCATGAAACAATCCTACCTGGACCACTGAAAGAAGAATATACAACAAAATGAGAATGGATGATATCACACAGTCACGAGATTCACAGATGTATGTACAACAGCACATACAGAGAGCACTAGATGAGATATCATTGTGTGCTGATACTGTCTAGATCTCCCAGGCTTATCCCCTATTATCATGGAACTCAGAGTCAAGACACCAGGTTAGTAATTCATAGTTTTCAAATATCAATGAAATGCATAATCTAACCAAGACAGCCATGCCCCTACTTGTCAAAGGCAAGGCTGTCAGCTTCAACTGATCTGCTATTATCCAGGCCTCCAACACCCTTGGGCAGCACATTAGTTGACTGAGGGACATAGTGTCTTGTGGATGCCATAAAGTACATATTAAACCAGGTGACTACCAAGTATAGATCCTGGATGTGGCCATCCAGAGAAATGTACATTGTCAGTCCCCTATATACATGGGCTCAGTATCTGTGGATTTAGCCAACTAGAATGAAAACATTACAAAAAATTAAAAAAGAAAGGATGCATACAGGATGTTGTGTGTGTGTGTGTGTATATACACACACACACACACACACACACACACACTTTTCTTGTTAATATGATATAGAAAGTATTCATAGAGCATCCTATTCTAAATATCTAGCGATGATTTAAAGTATATGGAAAATGTGTATAGATTATATATGAATATTATACCCTTCTCTAGAAGGGCACAAGCATTAATGAATTTTAGTGCCCAGAGAGATCTTGTAACCAATCATCATGGTCACTGAAGGACAATAGTATTTGGAGATTTTTCTACTCTAGTCTTACATGTTGATGCACCACCAGACTCTGAGAACAATTTCATTAACTACTGCCAGCCTTGAAGACAGCTGAGAAGAGGCTGCAAAGAGAAAACACGAGGGAAGGAAGCCTTCCCAGTTACTAATCAAAACCGTTGTCTAAGGTCAAGCGTGGGAAGTGCCTGTCCTCAAGTGCCACATCACTCTGTAATGCTAAAAGCTCTGTGACCTCATATAAAGCTTCAGTCACACTTGAAACTGCCTCTTCTTTTGAGCAGCCTCAGCATAGTTGAGATTGGCTGGTCCTGTCTAAAAGATTCCATAACAAAAAGTAGTGAGGAGATGATTGTGGAATCAGATAGGTGTGGGTTCAAAATCCCAGCTTTAGAAAGTAAAACAGAGCCTTGAGAAAGTACTCAACACTCCATGCTGCAACCTCCCCATCTGCAAAGCCGAGACGAGACAGTTCCTCAATGAGCTGATATGATGCCTCGGGTCAATGCTGAATACAATAAAAAGAGTTCGTCCAATCATTGATTGCCATTTTAAAACTAACCTAGGTAGCTTACTCTAAGAAAATGCCCAAGAATACCAGGCGTTGGCAAGAAGTCACGGCAACAAAGTCTCGCTCATTCCTATATGCTGCAGCTCCTATCTTTTTCATATGTGGAATTATAATTGATGTTGAATATCTGGCCCACTTCCCCTACTCCTCATTTCTACTGTTTATCTCCACATGGACTAACCCTGACATTCTCCCCAAACATTTGTGCGTATCCCTGTGTCCTCAAATGACTGACAGCCAAGATGATATCACCTGATGATAAGATTACTCTCGATCACCAAGATGCAATTCTAACCCTGGTATCTCAATAGTGTAATCACAGAGGAAGAACCTGGTGTATTCAGAATCATTCATTTGATTCAATAAGTATTCTATCTATCAATTTCTCTCTCTCTCTCTCTCTCTCTTCTCTCTCTCTCTCTCTCTCTCCCTCTCTCTCTCCTCCCTCTTTCCTCTCCCTCCTCCCTACCCTACCAATTCATCAGAATTTTGTGTCTCTGGCTCAGAGAATCTGGCTCCCAGACAGTGGGTTCATGAAATAACTAAGAATTCCAAATGGCTTGAACATAGTAGAGACTTTTTCTGGAGCCGAGAAATATCCTCAATCCCACCCAGGAAACAGAAGAAACCAACAGCACTAAAAGGGATGGGGATGATATACCCATACACAACTCCTGCCCTCCTTAATGTGTTCAGGGGATCTGCTGCAGGTGTAGTTAGGACAGATGCCAGAGTATGTTGGCTTGGGGTCCCACATGGCTTCCTGCCTAGACAAACATGTCTCCACAGCTCCAGTGGGCTGTCACCTCCACAGGCCTCTCAGGCAGCATGCACACTAGCTCATTGTTCTTCCTGCTAGGAGCTCCCTGACTAGTGCTCACTACACTTGCCCACGGTGCACACTGTGCAGGTTTGGGGACCCAGTGCCACAATGCTGTAGACATACTGGAAGCGTGGACCCAAGAGGATGCTGTGGAAAGGCCATTCAAATGACAGAGTTGTTCAGCTAGTTTCTATCATTGTAATTTTAGTATTGTTTTTAAAAAGTTTTACTGAGCAGATTCACAAAATTTTTTAAAAAAGAAAAAGGTTCAGGGAAAGGTATGTAACTCAGTTAATTGAGTACTTCCCCAGAATTCATAAGTTCCTGGGTTTGATCCCTAGAACTACATACAGTATAGTCACACACATCTTTAATTCTTGTACTTGGGAGATGGAGAGAAGAAGATCAAGGATTTCAGGGCCATCCTTGACTACATAGTAGATTTGGAGCTAGCCTGAGCTGCATGAAATCCTCCCTCAAAAAGAAGAGATCCAACTCCTGTGAAAATGGAATTGGTGGAGTCCCTTAGCTATCTTTGAGGTCTCTACATCTTTGGCTGCTCCAACCCCATGAGCATCTTCAGAGAAACTTCAAAGTTGGAAATGTTCTACCATATACCATACTCCTTTAGACTTACCCTACAGACCATGTCTTCAGAAAGGATGAACAGACATGCTCTCTGTATTACCTTATCTTACACAGTCTCCTCAACCTAATCCACGGCATATCCTAGAAGCCACCCCACTGGCATCCTGTCTTATCTCAAGTCTGGTCCAGAGCACATGGTCTGGGGCAGGGCAGTTTCAGCACTGTCCTCAGCCTCCTCACCAGCTTCTCCCCAGGGTGGTGACAAGTGTCTGTCAAGAGGAAACATGAACTTGAGACTTGACGGTAACTCAGAGACAAAGGTTCCCTTCAAGGCTATTTCTCTCCTGCACAAGAGTAGACTGTCTCCCTGCTAAGAGACAATGATTTTGAGAGTGTAGGGATGTGATTTTGCAATGACACACTTCTGATACATGTATGTGAACTACAGTGCCTGAGTTACCGGGGGATCATTAAAAGTTAGAGAAGCCACCACACTCATCATTCTGAGAAATACATCACTTATTTACTACCCTTCCCAGGCCTCTTCCAAATCAATGCTACATGCCTGTGCAATAATCTACCTGCATGCCCATTCTCTTGCATTTCACCAGGTGCAGCGGAACAAGACACATGCTAGTGTCACATTTTTGACAAAAAAAAGAGACACAAATATGCTTTCCCATATCAATAAGGATCAGTCAACTTTCTCTGAAAGTGAAGATAAATTAAACCATAATGTGTCTGCAACCACAAAGTCTGCAGGTCACATCACTCCTGAAACAGTGTGCTCGAAGAGGAGCTGGTTTGCTAAACTCCCAGGATCCCTCAGAACTCTACTCAAGACCAGCCTGTTGCACAAAATGAAGTCTAATTCCCCTTGTAGAAGGTTTATAACTCCACTCTTATTTTTTGACAATTAGCCACATGCACATTAAATCGTCAGTGTACATCTGTGAAGCTTCGTTTATTCTTATTCCTTAGATACTAGTATCTAGTGTTCAAAGACCAAGAATCCACCAGGGTATCTGGCACAACATTGTGCACATGCTCATGCATACCATGGGATACATGTAAAGGGGAGGATAACTTGCAGGAATTGTTTCTTCCCTTCTACTGCATGGGTCCTGGAGATCAATCTCAGGTTTTTAGGCTTGGCAACAAGTCCCTTCACCTGCTAAGCCATCCTACTAAGCCAGCTTGCAGGCCCTGGCACTGTATTTTATATTGTGATTGGCACATAGGTAGTGTTCAGTTACTACCTGTTGACTGATTCATGCCCCTGGCTAAGTCTCCAGAGCTGTCAGAAACCTATTTCATCCAAAGGAACAAAACTAAGGCTGAAAAAGAGCACACAATTAACTACACATTTTAAACTAATTTTTAGTTCATTTCATTTTTCCCCTAAGCAAACATTTGTACATTTAATCTGCATGACAGACATCTCCTGGCCCCAAATACAGTTCTTCCTCCAATTTACTTCCAAGATACAGCCAAGAGATTTATATTTCATGCAAATCCATCATTTTTTCCAGTGGGTTAAACCTCTCAGTGACTTCCAATTGTCCCTGTGTCCTGGTCCTAATCCTCCATCTAATTTCCTAGGTTCTCTGGTCCATGCTGGCTGTCATTCCTAGCCCTTCTCCTACCACGTTCTACCATGCTTTCTAGGGTCCAGCACACTCAGCTCATAGCTCATAAAGCTTCCACTCTAGCCTCTCCCTGTTACAAGCTCTCACTTGTGCCCCTCCCCCTCTCTAGAATGTTCTTCTCATCACATTCTTCTCATTACATTCTCCTTCTCTCCCTGCACCCTTTCACCTGCCTGGTTGCTATCTAACCTTCAGTTTTCAGATAAGGAATCGTTTCTACAAGGACTTTACCTGAATCCCAACATAGCATACAGCCAGTTGCTAAATGGTCATTCAGCATCTTAGGTCTCCTTACCATGAGCTGTCTTGTTTCCCTCCGAGGCCCCATGGCTATTGATGGTGTCTCTCTTACTCATCCTGTATCTTCAATACAGAGAGTGAACTAGTTAAAGAGAAATGAAATGTAAACGCATTTCAGGTAAATGTTTGGGAAATCTTTCCTGTTCACAATCCTTTTAAGTCTTAAAATTACTACCTTCTGATGTTTGGGGAGACTACTGCTTTGAGATTCTAACTTACAAAATTCCATACAACTATAGAGAGGGTAAAATGAGAGACAGAGAGAGAGAGAGAGAGAGAGGGGAGAGAGAGAGAGAGAGAGAGAGAGACAGAGAGAGAGAGAAGGAGAGAGAGAGAGAGAGAGAGAGAGGAGAGAGAGAGAGAGAGAGAGAGAGAATGAGATTGAATCACCAGAACTTACATAAATGTAATGCTACTGTGTGGAAGGGAGAGACATGTGATCCCCAGAGCAAGCTTTCTGGCTAGACTAGCTGAAGTGATGAGCTCTCGGTTCAAGTGAGGGTCTCTGCCTCAATATAAAAGGTCGAGAAAATACCAGTACCAACCTCAGCACACATCTTATGTGCACACAACCTCCACCACAGTTATGTGTAAATACCTGCACACACATCTGCATTTATTTACATATGCCCTCAAAAAACACCACGCCAAGGAGCTCCATAACCTATTACTCCACACAGTTTAGCTTAGCAAATGAAATCATTTACATCCCTGCCATTACTTTATCCTCTGCACTTCCCAGAGCCCTCATTTGTGGTCTGTGGCTTGTGGGACATGAGAGGGAAAGAGAGTGTAGTTATGGCCACTGACATAATTAACTACCTCCTATTAGTAATATTAACAAACCTGTGTTTACCACATTTGGTAACTCATCCCTTTCCTGCCTACTTCCTGAGCCCTAAGACTGGTGCTTATGTGTAAGTCAGAGACAGTTTCATAACAGTTGGCCTTGTGTGTACACGGACTAGCCAGCCACATTTGGAAAATGGCTTCATACAAACTTCAATCTTGGCTGAAGAGTCCCAGATAGAACTTAGTTCTCTGGTTTAAAGCAATGGTCCTCAGACCTCAGAGCTAAGAGCATCAGAGTTAGAAAAAGACTATAATATGCAAATTTCTAGCCTCCATCCCCAGGACTTTACAATATAGATTGCTTGCCTCCATCCCTGAGTTTCTGATTCAGTAGGTTTGAAATTCTGCATTTCTAAGTTCCCAAGTGGTACTTATATTGTATTTACCTAGGAGTCACACAGTGAGAATATGATACTTATGAATGCTTTATGACCTGTCAGGAGCCATCTAGGATAGAATAAAGGCTAACAAATGACTTTCCTGGAGATGACCCACTGTTTTTTGCATGGTCTGTGATGGGTGAGCTTGGAGAAACTTCATTCCAGGATTGCTTCTTTTTTTTTTTTTTTTTTTTTTTTTTGTTTTTTTGAGACACGGTTTTTCTGTGTAGCCCGGGCTGTCCTGGAACTCACTCTGTAGACCAGGCTGGCTTCGAACTCAGAAATCTGCCTGCCTCTGCCTCTGCCTCCCAAGTGCTGGGATTAAAGGCATGCGCCACCACCACCCGGCCCAGGATTGCTTCTTGTTATTGATATGCCTCTCCTATCACTATTAGTCTAACTATTCCTGGGTATTAGCCTACCCTATTGGGTAAATTTCCTGCAGATCAACATGAAGATGAGCTTTCATGAATTAATGTTGTTTAAATGAATTAATGATTTTATAGAATGGCTGATTTGATTCAAATAATTTTAGGAAGAAAGTTTTAAGAGATGGTTTTAGTTGTTTTGCTAGAAAGATGTAATAAAGTTAGAATCAAGAATAGAATGTGTACACTCCTCATAAATAGTAAACAAAGCTGCAAATATGAAATACAATGAGCTCTCATAATCATGCTAAAAACAGATATAGACTTGGGAGAAATTTGTGTTCAAGAAAAAACATTCAGGTCCAAGGATGAAGCCACAGGTGTGCACTAAGATAAGGCAAGGTCATGTAAAAACTGTTGCATTAAACTTATAATGAGCTTACAGTATGGAACTCTGCTTTGAATTTGGAAATTGATGCCTTTCTGCAACTCCTGTTTCTTGTAACATTTTATCTATGAGGCAACTCTTACAGGAGAAATTTTTGTCAAAAAGCTATAAAAATGCTGAAAGCAATAAAGATGATGCAGCATTTTCCGCTTCACTTGGTGTGTGTGTTGTCTGTGTGAGTGACTTCTTGCCTTTCCTTTTTCTGTCTGGTTCAAGAAGAGTTAACTAGCTCTGAGCTTCTCACCTAACCAGCAAGAGGCTCCTGGCTGACTCTCCAGAGACAGGAGCTTTAGCAGTAAATCCTTCTACTTAATTCTCTGCTCAAAACAGCATGCGTTAACTGCCAGATATTAGTGTTTATTTAAGCACAAATAATAAGAGAGATAGAGTTAAGTTTCCCTAGCACTTATTCAAGCATAGAGTTATGTTTTAGTGCTTATTTAAGCATAGGACAGTAATAAAGGGTTAAGTTCCCAGCATTTAATAAAGCACAAATAAGTAAGATTATAAAGCCAGCCAGGGATCATCCAGTCTTTAGCCATCATTCAACAATTGTTCCACCTCAGCTCAAACCCCAAAAGGTCGAGTAGGCCCCGGCAACAACCCTTGCTGTGAATGAGATTCACCCCTCCCATGGATTTGTGTTACTATTATAGAGTGTAAGTGGAATCCTAGATCTTATCAATGTATCACAGTCAGTGTTGACATACAGCCAGAATTGATAAGTAAATGTTTATAGCTGACTAAAGACAATGGTCTCCACAGAGGGCCTTAAAAGCATTGATTTCTATGCTTCTGGAGAGAATCATTGAGCTTCTCTAAGAGGTTTAATGGAGGGAAAGGGGATGAGTGTTAAAGACCTAGAGCAGTGTGCAGGTGAGGTACACCAAGAGGGAGGAACTAAAGAGACCAAACACCATTTTTACTTAACTGAGTGGGTACCCCTTACAATTCCTATTATCTTGGGCTTAGGACCCGGCCACTTGCAAGAAGAAGGCCTAACACCTAATACCTATGCCTCTTCTCACTGGCTAGCAAGTAAGATATAAATCTGTACATTAGAAAACCAAAATTAAATGTAGGAAGAATTATGACACCACTCTCTCTATTTTTATAATTACAAAATTAAACTGTGACCTCTGTGAGAATGCCTGACACCATCTCTAACACCCAATTCAGAGTACACAGCCAGAAAAGAACAGCAGACTAAAATGATGTGTTTTTAGAGGGTTGGGAGATGGCTCAGTCAGTAAACTGATTGTCACGCAAGCCTTAAGACCTAATTTCAATGTCCAGGACTATCTTCCCCTCAAAAATATCAAAACAGGTTCTGTGGTGGATATTTGATAATTTTAACCCTGGCATTAAGGAGGTGGGGTTCCCAATGGAGGAGTTAGAGAGAAGACTGAAGGAGCTGAAAGGGTTTGCGGCCCCATGAGGATAGCAACAATACCAACCAATCAGAGTTCCCAGAGTCTAAACCACAAGCCTGGGAGAACATAGGGAGGGACCCATGGCTCCAGCTGTATATGTAGGGGAGGAGGGCCTTGTTGGGCATAGGTGGGAGAGGAGATCCTTGGTCCCATGAGGGCTGGACGCCGATGTGGGGGAATTCAAGGGTGGGGAGGTGGCAGTGGGGGAGGTAGGTGGGGACACTTCCTCACAGAAGCAGGAGGAGGGGGGATGGGATAGGGGGTTCCTGGGAGGGGAGAAATGGGGTAAGGGGATAACATCTGAAATGTAAATAAAATATCCAATAAAAAATTAAAATTAAAAAAAAAAAAAAGGAGATACAAACAGGAAGATTAGCTTGCCTAGCTTCCACATGCATACACATAGTGAGAAAAGCACTACTATTCTGGGTTCTAAACAAAGGTAATTAGATGAACCTAAGTCTGTCTTCTTGGAACACACAATCTAAGAAGATATAGCTGTATAATTGTACCTATGTACTATCTAGAGAGGAAAGTAACTCAGATTTTGTTATATATTATTCATACATATCTGAGAACTGCAAGACTTATATAAAGCTTAAGTTTCATTAAAACATTTATATGGAGCATAACATAGACAAAAGAGCAGGGCAGTAGTCAGTCAGTCTCAGGAAACGTTATGTCAGTAGGAATCACTGCCCATGTTTTGTTCCTGTTAAGTGCCCAGCATCTAGAATAGGTTTGGCACTAAGCGAGACTCAACAAATATTTATTCAATGGATGAATGGACTGAACCTCATATAGCAGCCAAAGGATATGCCTTCCAGATCTTTCCAGGGATAGGATGTAGGAAGAGCGGGGTTACTGCAGAGAGAAACCCTCAGCCTTCCCAGCCCCGAGGCAAGATGGCACACGCTGTGTTTGTGCTCAGTGTTCCCCTGAGATGCCTTAAAGCTTCTCCCACACAACCTTCAATGGCCTCTCAGAATCCATGCTGGGCACAAAGGTCTGACTGTGCTTTTAGCCAAAGGCAAACAAAAAAAGGTGAAATACCGCATCGGAAATGTCACCACACAATCATTTCCAAGCTGCAATTGTGTTGATTTGGTGAAGAAATTCAGCGGAACCAAATACTTCTTTATACCCTGGAACTTTAAATGAGAACTCCCTAGCAAAAATTCTGATCAAGTCTGTTTGCTTTTCTGAATTATCACACCAAGATCTTTCCAGGGAAGGACTTCTGTGAGGGACCTTTGAGGTGCACGGCTGCTCACCTGACATTTATTCATACATCCACCATCCTCGGAGATCTTAAGTAAGCATGTCTCTGGCCACGTGGGAAATTTCTTTATTTCAGAGACCCTCAAAGTATAGCTGCAGGTTACAGAGATGAGTAACAGTTGGGTATATGACATCTACCTGAGATGCCAAAGGTAATTAACATGTGGTTCTTGTGCTTCTGAATTCCCAACCACAAACACCCCTGTGTTCTCCTCTGAGGACTCCTATTAGATAAAGCTAAAGTTGGGATAAAGAGTCTTCCCTACACCATGATGAGACAAGGGAAGGAAGTCATGGTCTGCTTTACCTACACTGTGGGAAAATGGAGACCCCTCCATTATCACCTGTTTACCATGGGCAAATCCAAGAGCTACAGAGGACTCAGGCTGGGAGGATCCAACAGTCCATCCTAAAACTAAAGCTTGCTCCTTTGTCTACCCCCATCAGTCCTACAACTATCCTGCAGTCATTTCCACTTTTAACATCCATTTTACAGATGGAAAAAACTAAACCTCAAAGAGATTAAGCAACATGATTAAGTCACCCAGCTAGGAGAGAAAGGTCTGGAACCTACCAGAGAAGTAAAATGATGGCCTGAGCCAAGCCTTAGTTAGCAATTTCAGTGATAGTTGGTGATGTTGATAATAATGGTGGTGATAGCAGCTCACATAGTGCTAAAAAACAGGGAAAATCATTTTTTAAAAAATATGTGCTGTTTACATTGCTACCTTGGGAAGGAAGAATGTGCTACAAAAGGCACAGAGGGTAGAGATGGTGGTTCCTCTTTGTCAACCTGAAAGAATTCGAAATAATTTAGACAATAGCCCTGTGTGTGTATGTCTCTAAGAGAGTTTCTAAAAGGTTAAACTGAGGTGGGGAGATCGACCCTCAATGTGAGTGGCACTAACCCATGGATGGGGGTTCAAGACAGAATTTAAAAAAGAAAAACCAAGACATTTGTAGCAAGATAGTGTTTTGTTTTTTAAAAAGGACATGAGTAGAGGTAGGTAGGAGAGAGAGGTGGATTGCAGGGAAGACAAGGAGTGAATATGATTGAAATACATTGTATGAAAGTCTCAAAGAAAAGAAGGCATTATACACCTGCCTTCATCATCTCTGCTTCCTGATTGCAATATAATGTGACGAGCTGCGTCATGCTCCTGCCCCCATAGCTAGAGCTGCCCATGATTTCCCTTGGTGGACTAACCCCTCCGACTGGGAACCAAAATAAACTCTTCCTATGTTGCTTTTGTTCATTATTTTGTCATGGCAACAAGAAGAGTGCCTAGTTCACCAGGGAACCTTCTGCCCTAACAACTGGTCTTCTATGAACCACCTCACTACCACAGTTCTTCAAGAGGCAGCAAACCATGAATTCTCTCCTAACTGATGATTGCAAACAGGTAGAAACTAAGTATCTAGGTGGATTCAGCAGGAGCTGCTGAGTAGAGAATGTTATTTAACTTGGAATTGTCTCCTTGAGAAGAATAAACAGGTCGTCCATGCTAGCTAGCAAGATGTCCCTGAAAACACTGATAGCTATGGACATGAGGAGATGAATGGGGTAGGTACAGTCAGCAGCATGACCCACTCATCTCTTAAGTTCCCATCACTGATACGTAACAGTTCCTTGTGTTAGCACATAATTACATATGTGATCATCCTATTATTCTATTATTTCACTATTAAGATCTTACTAACTGGATTTCTAACTCTTTGGTGCAGCTACCATTATCTTCCTCTGTTATATGCCATTCTCCAGACCCTGATGTATGCTGTGATGGTACCCATACTTAATGGATATGTGTTGTATGATTTACTGAATAAAACCCACTTCAGTCAGGTTCGTCTATCATGGAGATTTTACATTAAAAAATTGGAACCATGAACCCAGAGAGTTTGTCTATGATCCAGTTGAAAACCAAGTTGACTTTCCCGGCCTGACATAATAATACTGGTCTATAATTCAAGTGCCTGAGAGATAGAAGCAGGAAGGTCACCAGTTTGAGGCAAGCCTGGTCTACATAGTGAGATCCTGTGTTATGGATAATATGGATAATACACAGGTACATGTCACAGTTCTACTGCAAAATACTATGCAAGTTACTTACCCTCCGAGAACACTAGTTTGCTCAGCCAAATTGTGGCAAATATTACCCAGTCCTGATATTTGGAAAGGATTATATTAAACAATGTTTACAAAAACTTCAGAACCATCAACAAACAGTGAATATTTGCTATTGTGACTATTCTGTTTTATAACTACATCTTTACCCTACCTCATCATAAATAATCACTCTTTTCTTGGTGTTACCACAGAATATTATAAAAATACCATCATTTAAATAATGATATATGTATAATGATACATAAGACACAGGAGGTATGTATATTTGCCATATTCTGATACTACTCGTGATAACCTTAATTATATGCTTAACCTGTGCTAGGCTTTGTTCTACAAGCTATGTTTGTATTAATTCTCTAACTCCTCACCAGACAGAAGTGAAGCAACTCACCCTGGGCTATGAAGGAAGGGACAGACTACCATCTGAGATGAGGCAGGCTTACCCATAATGCAACTGGCTATACATGGGCTAAGCCAGCCACCCTGGGCTTTGAGTTTATAGTCATGCTCCCTTGTTTGACTAACCCTTAACACCTCTTCAGCACTTGGCTCCAGGCTTGTAGTTGTCTATGAAAGGCCTGAACAAAGGAGATGCCATCAGCCAAACACACTAGGACTTCCAGAGAGAAGATGCCAGCTTTCTAATGTTCAGGTGGCTGGGACCCAAAACCTTGGCCCCCTATACATTTCTGCCTCATTGAAATCAGACATAGCTGAGCTTGACGGCTAATAGATTTTCATCCACTGAGGAAAATTAATCACTAAGTTAACAGAGTCAAAGCCCCCAGTGGCTCATTGTGCAGTGGAGGCATTGTACTTGAGGAATAAGGAGAGACAGTATTGCAAGTAAGCATGGACACAAATGTGGGGTGATCAGTGGATAAAGAGTGGGTCCTTGCAGTTAGATCAGAAAGCAACCTGTGTGGGTGACCTGGTCTTTCTTTTCAAAAGACATTTCTAAGTTAAAGGACTTTCTTGAGTCATCAGGGGTCCACTGGACTACCTGACTTTCTCATTCTAGGCCTGCTCAAGCTGTCTATTATATGAAGGTCAGTGTCATTAAAAGATACTGGTTTGCTATGAAATGAGTACAGACTTATTCACAAGCCACCTATGACTTCTGGTCTTAGATTTCCTCTTCTCTGAAGTAAGTATAATAATTAATTTGTCTCATAGGTTTGATGGGAGAAAGCAATGTCGTTTCCATTGTAACAAGTGATTAAGAAACCCTTCGTTTGCAGAATGTTCTACCAGAGCGGTGATAAGAGATCCAGTTCATACACAGCACACATGTATTGGTAACGCCCAGCTCATACACAGCACACATGTATTGGTAACACCCAGCTCATTCACAGCACACATGTATTGGTAACGCCCAGCTCATACACAGAAACTGTACTAATTGTTTATGTGTGTTTGGTCCTCACAGCAATTATATGGGTTGAAAACTATGCTCATTTATAGATTAAAAATTAAGACACAGAGTGGCTAACTAAATTTTCCAAAGTTACACAACTAGTAAACAGCTTAGCTGCTCTTCAGACCCAAAAGATCTGGTTCCAAGTCCTTCTCCTAAGTGCTGAGCTACGTTCTGATAAGCTCCAATGTGAGTACCACAAAGCATCTTATGAGGTAGCCTCCCCTGCTCCCTGAACACAGGGAATCCTTGGCACAGAGAATATTTGCTCATTCTTTATACTCTGTGGAACCTGTCTCCTTAAGAAAGCTCTTGCAGAGTCTTCCTTGGCAGCAGAGGGGAGTTAGTGCAGAGACCCACAGTGGACATTATGAGGAAAAAGTCTAAATAAGAGGTCTCCTTTGGGTCCCTCCCCTCTGAGATCAGGGAACAGAACCCTCAGAAGCAGGGAGGAAAAACTTTATGCATTAGAGGGGATAGAGGACACCAGGAGAACATGACCCACTGAATCAACTAAGCAGGGCTCACATAGTCTCACAGAGACTGCATTGGCAAGCATTAGGACCTACAGGGATCAGGTATTCTGCATATATATTATGGCTGTTAGCTTGGTGTTTGTGTGAGACTCCTAACAGCGGGAGCAGGTGTATCTCTGACTCTTTCCTCTGTTCTTGAGACTCTTCCTCCTATTGGGATGCCTTGTCCAGCCTCAGTATGAAGGCTTTTCCTTGGCTTATTTTATCTTGTTTTGGTCCACTGAGCTATTATGTTTTGGAGGCCAGTTCTTTTCTGAAAAGAAAACAGAGGGGGAGTAGATCTGTGGGAAAAGGGAGGTGGAGTAATCTAAGAGGAGTAGGGGAAACTGTAGTTGGAATATATTGTATGACAGAAGAAAATTATCAAGCAAATGAATTTGATTGTGTTCTCTCTCTCTCTCTCTCTCTCTCTCTCTCTCTCTCTCTCTCAGCACTCTTGATCCTTGATCTCCCAATCTCTGAATGACTATGGCTTCCTCAGAGACCCATGAGCTTGGCCACTGGCAATAAAGACACATTCTGTCTCTGAGAGAACAATGAATTTACCATCTACACAAAAGCAAGCCCACCTCTTCATCAGTAATTCCCAGCACTGTCTGTACTTCTGCTATTCAAGAGTTTCAGACACAAGAGATTGTGTACCTAAGATGTCAAAAGTGAGCACATCTACTTTTATTCATTCCTGTCCTGGGCTAGGCATGCTAAGAGGAAGGCCAGATAGCATGGTGCCTCTTCCTCACTAGAGAATTTAGGCCCACAGGGGATGACACTAATAAAGTCATCATTGTAGTCACCCAAATAACCATGACGTAGGTGCATCCTTTACATCAAAGTCCATTACTATGAACATTCTCTAAACTAGATATAAGGTTGAATTCCTACCTTCTAACCAGGGAGGCTTTGTAAGAAAGCTGATCTTAGAAGGTATCAGAATTCACACTATTACAGAGCAGCCAGGAATGGTGTGAAAAGGCAGAAAGGGCAGCTGATAAAGGATGGCTGAGGGCAGGATGGAGTGGCCTCTGAGAAGAGCAAGTGAAATGTGGGGTGTGTAGGCACATGTGTAGGGCATGTATTACATGTGTGTCCATGCAGTAGAGTATAGCGGTTAACCCCAGGGGTTGTATATTAAGGTTTTGTCTTTTACTATTTATTGTAGTGCTAAGTGCTGGCCTCCAATATTTGGAGTCCGAAGGTAGCCTGAGGGGCCCTGTCCCCAGTTAATTCTGATTGGTAAATATAGATGATATCAGCCAATAGCTGGGACATAGGTAGGGTTTAGGTTTCCCAGGCTAGAGGAAGGGAAGAGGCTGAGGAGAAGGAGAGTTGCCATGGGATAGAGAAGGCGGAAGAGTCACCATGGACCCTGGGCCAAGAGAACATGGCCCAGAGGGCTGCCTGGTTGGAGCTAAGAGCAGCCCAGATGAAGCATAGTAAGAAGTAACTCAGAGTTATGGGCAGGAAAGTGGATCCTAACGGCATGGAGGTAAGACAGTCGCTCAACTATTGTGCTGCTTAAGGCATGCTCAAATATAAAAGCTGTGTGTGTCTTTCATCTGGGGACACAAGTGGTCAAAGGCAGGAAGGAATCCCGTGACGGGAGACAGGATTTTTTTAAAAAAAAACTACTGCAGTTGTATTCAGTGCAGGTCCTGATGCTTGCCCAGCAACTACTATGCTGACTGGGCTTTCTCTCCATCCCTGAAGTCCTTTCTCGATTCCAGTTTACACTGAGCCTCTGTCAGGGTCCTAGAACAAATTTATACAGTTGCCAACTCTGTCACCTAAGAGAGTGGCAGATATGACTAGAGATTCTAAAATGGCTGCACAGATTCAACCCATGAGTGCTCTGATCCAAGTCCGAGGCCTTGGCAGAAAACATCAGAGCATGGTGTATATAATTTGAAGTAGAACAATAGAATTTTCTGATAGATTGGGTACAGATAAAAGATAATCAATGAAGACTCTAAGATTTACAGCTGAGAAGCTAAGATCTCCATTGACATTTGCAGGAAGAGCTGGTTTAATGGAGAAAAGGCTCTTAACCTGTTTTGATTTGTGACAGGATCCCTCTCCATGTAGCCCCACTTGCTTCTGAAGATGCATTTGCTTCTGCCTCCTGAGTGCTGGGATTACAGGAATGTGCCAGGCCCAGTCAATGTGTATATTCTTAAACATTTATTTATTTGTATTTCTATTGCTCTACTTCAAATTATATACACCACCAATTGCCCCCCAGTCTTTCTCCTTTACGACACCAACCGGAGATGTCACCATCTCCCCAACGTTAACATGACCCCTTCTTACCTGGTCATTTCCATTAGGGTCTTGTAAAGGAGACATCATAAATGTCACTGAATTAGGAATCAAGTAAGTCCTAGGAGCTAGGTAGAGTCACACATGGTGGTTTCCTGGAACTGACATAAACGTGGTAAATTGGAGGAGGCAGCACTGCCCGGTCAGCTGAAAGTCAGCCACTGGAATAAAAGAATTGGTTGATACAGTAGTGAGAAAGAAAGCCCAAAGGTCAAGGGTTAGAAGGACCAGAAAGCTACAGAGATGTCATGGGGAAAGACAAGGCTCAAGAGAACAGCTTTTAGTTGAGACTGTACTACCCAGTGTCATTATTTTGGTGTAGATATTATAGGCCCATAAACACACTGCTATGGTCTAAGGGCAGGAAGATGGGAAGAACTTATTCTATTTTATTTCAACTACCCAATTAGACTGTAAGAGACATATCCTCTGAAGTTTATTCTTCCCTCTGTTCAACTAGTCCTCTGTCCACTTCTTTCTAACTTAAAGGATGTCTCATGTATTCTAATGACTATGAAGGCTTGCTAGCATATCATACACTAACGATGCTGCTGCTGATGCTGATGCTGATGATGATCATGATCCCAACATACTCTCACTTTTCAAAAGGATTTGAAATTTTGGAACAATAAATCACATCCATAGAGGTTTGCCAGGTACCAAACACTATTCCAAAGACTCATTTGATCCTGCTAACATCCCTATGAGATAGGAATCATTATTATAACTATTGTATAGCAAGGGGCAGGGGGGTGCAAAATAGTGATACTTACAATCAAATACAAAATAAAGCATGTAAGAGCCAAGTCTTAAAAAGGATGGTGAATGAGAACGGGCTAATCTTATCAGAAAACTTGGGGAGAAGGTTGCTATAACTCAACTCAAAAATTAGCTATGAATCTTCCAAAGTGCTAGAGAAAAAGGAAACTAGACCTATGAGACAAAGTGAGGAAGTTTAAAAAGGCACAGTCAGGGTGAGCAAGGATGGAGCCAGAGAGGAAAGCAGATCCAGGTGATTAAAAGGCCAGCAATAACAAAAAGTGGGGTGAAGCCAAGACCAGAGGAGGGAGGTAAGAGGTCCCACATCTGAGAAAGCCATCAATGCTGAATAAGGTTAGCCTATAAATAACAGGATACTCACCCTGGGGTCCTGCGGTGCCTTTTTACCCTGGTGAGCTGCTTGGACCATTGATCAGTAGATCAGTTGGGAAACTTAATAGAAATGTGGAAAAATCTGGTCCCACCCAGGTCTACAAAGAAGCTGCATTTTTAACAAGATAACACCTAGGGTGATTTGGATTCATGTATAAATTTGAAAAGGATTCTTGGCATCTATTCAGGGTCTGATGTGAGTTTCGGAGCAGTCATATGGTAACGGTATCCTTCTTGTACCCACTTTTGAGCTGAGAAAGTTGAGGCTTACCATCACTAGAGGAAAGTGAGGCTGGGATTTGTTCCCAACCAATTAGCTTCAAATTCAGTTCACTTCTATTAAGGAGTCGGTGGGCTTTCAATCCAGGGACCCGAGGGAAGAGGGGGAAAGCTAAGAAAATAGCAGAAAAAACTACTGGTGGCATCTACCCTGAAGGCCAGAAACATGGCCCATATCATCACTTCAGCAAATAACAGGAGCTTCAGTAATGAAGAAAGAGGGAAGGTGGAAGGAGCCTGTGTCACGGAGCCAGAGCATCTGAGAGCATGGCCAATCCAGTTCTAAAACCAAGCCTTTTTACATTGTAACAGAAGAATACAGGTAGCCCTGGCTAAGAAGCTGCCTTATCTGAGATGGGCCACCATTCCCCCGCCCCCACTTCAGCTCCCTGCAGTGCTGTGACATCTTTCTGGCTGTTCCATCCGTTTAGTGAAATGTCAGTGTGGGAGCAAACTGAGAATGAACATGTCTTTCATTTGCCAATTAGTCATGTACCATTTGTAACGGCTTTTGTGTGTAATTCACGTGTGCGTGTGTTGCATGTCATTTAAACTTTCTCTTTTCTTGTGGTTGGTTTTGTTATGTGCGTAAGGGCTGTCGTGTGTTTAACTGGATTTCTGAGGGCCACCGGAGGACACGCCACATATATCTATCTCACAAACTTCAGGAGGCATAATGATCCCAAGTTCAAGGTCACTCTCGCCTATGTGGTGAGTGCAAGGACAGTCTGGGCTACATTAGACTTTGTCTCAAAAACAAACAGAAAGGGGCGGGGGAAGAAGTGGGAGGAGGAGAAGGAGTAGACACAGAATATTGCTGGATTGTCTTTTCCTAAAAGAGATGGTGGGACCCCGGTGTTCTTCCAGGGTGACCAGGCAGGGTCCATTGCCATGGGTTGTCCTTCTGGCCCCTGCCTGCCCCAGGGAATCCCTCCTGCACTCTCCTCTTTCATCTTCATGGGAAACGGCAATTTCACCACACGTGGGTGTGTGGTGTGAAGGCACCAGCTGGTGTTCTTGTCTAGGCTGCTGCTTTGCTGTACTGTTTCCTGCCCCTTCCTGAGAAGATAAGATCTGGACAGACTTGTGGTTCTCTCCCACAGGTCCTTAAGGTGAAGCTAGGCCAAGTTCCCATTTCACAGGCCCCCTCCTCAGACTCACACCCCTTCAGTGTTTGTAGTGAGCTCAGGCTCGCTGGAAAGCAGCATTGAGAGATGCAGCTTCCCAAAGCATAGGACAAGATCAAGGCCTCCCTTTCTCCTCCTAAGATCTCCAAGCAAACCTATCTGCACGTCCTGACAGCCTGCACCTCCTAAGGGGAGATGCGAAACCTGAGGCTGCTAGAGATGCTGCGCCTTCCAGCTGATGGGGCTGGGAGAATAAGAGTTCTGAAGATTACAAAACATGAAGTCTTTAGGAAGAATTAGCCTGTTCTCTAGGACTAGCTGGTTCCTCCAAGGAACTGAAGTGACATCCTGAAGAACATGTCTGAGAAACAGTCACGTGACAGTAGAATAAGATGAGGTGCTTCACAAGCCCAGAGCAGACTTTTGTTCTAGCATCCATGGCTCTTCCTAGCAGAGCCTGACCCAACCCCTACCCTGCCTCCACCCCTGAAAACAGAGCCAGGTTTCTCCTCAGTGCGGAGAAGTGAGACCATGAGAGCACAAGGCTCCGTTTTCTAGTTCCACTATTTTCTCTGTGACCTTCCAAAACCAAGTGGATTTCTCTGCACCTCATTCTCTTGTGTGTAGAAAGGGGATCTAAATGATCTTTTATAGGACTAAGGGAGACACTCTGTACCTAGCACGGGGTCTGAACAGATCCAGTGCTCAATCAGCAACGGTCATTCTTCTTATTTTTACTATAATAAAAGTCATTGTAGGACCCCCAACACTTCCAAGAGTCCCAATAAGCTACTACAGGCACTGACACACAGTTTGCCCTGTTAACCCTAAGGTACCCAGTACAGCTAAGAAAGGGTCTAACATCTTGAAGAGCATCTGATGACTTCAGTAATTCTGTCTTCTATCTTCGGTTGAAACCAGCTTTTTTAGTCTTGTTTGTTTATTTGTGGTAGACTGAGAGGTTTCCTTGTTAAAGTTTAATCAGATCTGACTGAAGGATTCAAACCAAGGTTAAGCTCTGATGGGGCTTCTGCCAGTCACTACTTCACATGGCTGCACCCGCTTCTCTTCCTCTTCCTCTTCCTGCCCTCCTTGCTGATCTGGACTTTGCCTGATATTCTTGTCACAAGGTCATTGCCCAGGTGAGTTCAGTTCAGCGTGAAGCAAAACAGCCCATCTGAAGGCAGCACACAGCCAGGGCCGGGAGGGACCTCCTTCCTCCATCTCCTGTTTTCTTACAAGCAAGGACTTTTGACTTTTCTGCTCCATAGTGCAAAAGCCAGCCAGAAAGAATTGGGGTTTTTTTTTTTGTTTTGTTTTCTTTTGTTTTTTAAAGACAGGGTTTCTCTGTATAACCCTAGCTGTCCTAGAACTCACTCTGTAGACCAGGCTAGCCTTGAACTCAGAAATCTGCCTGCCTCTGCCTCCCAAGTGCTGGGATTAAAGGCATGCCACCACTGCCCAGCAAGGACTGTTATCTGATCCTGAAATCCCTCAAATGGGGAGCAATAAGCTGTCTCTAAGTCTTCAGGTATTGGGTACCCAGACAGGTAGCCAGCAATCACTCCCTAAGGGTCTCTCCTTGGGGCTAGCCACTTGGCCTTATATGGTGTCTGGGCCCAATTTGTTCTCCAAAAGCTCACAATGTGTGACAGTTTTTGAAGTTCAGTTTTATATCAGTTTGGGTAGTCTCCAGGGCAGAGCAGTCAGTCTTGATTGACACTGGATCTCTCTCTTATCCATACTCATCCCCACCCCCACCCTGAGTTTCTAGGATCCCTGCTGAAGCAGCTGCAGGTTTGTGCACATGAAGTGTTTTTACATACTCGGGCACAAGGTGTGTTTTATAAACACACAGTTTACACTGCCTGGGAACTTAGGGGCTTTCCTCTGGGCGGGAAACAGCTGTGAGGAGCTTGACCAACCTTCGTTTTGCGGAGAACGAGATGTTACCTTTGACCATCCGTGTGGCTATATTAAGAGCTAAGGCTTTAAAGAAGAATAGATCTAGCCAGCAGCAGTGGCCAGGTTCCTGTTGTTACAACTCAGGGTCCTCCCAGAAGTCTGAGCTAAGAAGGGAAGCTCACTGTACACCACCTCCCTTGTTTCCACTTCGATTGCTCAGACATGACATTGCATACTGTGCTGCCCACATCTGGGATCTGCACACCACCTTGCTGCAGCACCTTTCACTGATTGCTGTGGGCTTCTTAGATCACAGATTCATGCACTCAGAAGCCTGGAAGGATCTTCCAGAGAGTCCTTCACTCACTTGGCACACTAGATAATCACTGCTTCTTCTGTGAGGAAAAACAGTATGAGAGCACCCACAGGGGAGGGAAGGCGAGCGAGACCCAGTTCCTGCCCTCAACGTATTGACAGACATCAGACCTATCTACTGTCTCTCCAGTGTCCTCAGGCAGGCTCATGCTCTCCTGTTTTGTATTCCCCTGTCTCTGCATATCCCTATCATGGTACCTACCACACTACCTATAAAACACAAGCTTCCAGAAGACAGGACCTGCCATGCTGGTGATACTGAGATTCTGTGGGTCCTTTCATGTGGTTTTCACAGAAGGAACTAAAACCAAACTAGATACACTACATTTATTGACCACTTCAACTAACTACCCAAACAAGGTAAGGTTGATGGCTGCCTGGACAGAAAAGGGTGGAGAAGCAGAGAGATATCGCCAATCTTAAGTTCTCAAGGAGAAACTGGTCAAAACAGGAAAATCTAGCCCAGTGCTCTCTCCTAGCCCTCTGCAAACCTTCAATTATTTCTGAAGCAGGGTTTTTTGTTTGTTTGTTTTTTAGGACTGCCAAAACAAACTACCACAAACTGGGTGGCTTTAGGAAAACATTACTTCTTATCAGTTACAGAGAATAGATAGATGTGCATGGTCAAGGTGTCAACAGGATTCTAAGAGATTCTGAAGAATCTCTTCCTGGTTTTTCCTGGTTTGCAGGCAGCTGCTTTTACATCTTTATGTTCATGTGAGTCTTCTCTCTGTACCCATGTGTGACTTAGTCTCTTCTTACAAGGACATTTTCATATTGAATTATGGACCACTCATATGAATTTATCTTACTTTTATTATTTCTTTAAAGACCCCATCTCCCAGTATAATCATAATCTGGCATTTCTGGAATTTGGTCTTCAATGTACAATTTGTGGAGAAAATGACACAATTTCCCATATGGAAATCAACACTGGAACACTGGTAGCCAGGTATGGTAAAGTATACCTATAATCCTAGTATGTAGACCATTGTGGCAAGCTTGAGATTAACATGGGATTAACACCAAGACTGTAGAAGAAGGGAATGGAAGAAGCGGGACGGAAAAGGAAGAGAATGTGGAGGGAAAGGAAAAGAGGAAGGAAAGAAGTCAACACTGACACTCAAGAAGTACCAGGGAGCTTTTGTTAAAGACAGAACCAATCAATCCCAGAGCCAAGAGACTGAAAGAAAACTCCATTCACACCAGTGACCAAACCTAATTCTAATTTGCCACCGCCACCTGATGTATATGCCGCTTTATCCATTCTACTCTGCATAGCCGTGGGGCTACAAGGGCAAGAGCAGTCAACAAACATCTCTCCCTTGTGACTATGATAGAAAAATGATATGGATGGAAACTATTCCCAAAGAAAACTCCTGACTTGTTTCTCAAAACTCAACAGCAGAACACAAAGGAAAGTTCCAAATGCTTGACTGTACTGGCTCTGTGGAGAAGAGGCCACCAACAAGCAGTGCTGGTGGATTTCAGAGTGCCAGCCAGATATATGGTAAGCAAGACAGAACCAATGTGGGGCATGAAGAGATCCATCCAGTGGCATGGCCTCCTGTTCCTGTGTGGCTCTTTCTGTTGGCTTGTACAGAGTCTTGAAGCCTCAGCAGCCTCAGATGCTTTTTACAACTGCTTGCCAGTTGGCTGAGCAGCATTTTGGAAAGGATTACAGGATGTGGGCTCCCTGATGAACTGATGCATTGTAATCGGACTTGGCTTAGTTTGAGTTCACAATGCCAAGGCAACAGGGGGTGTAAAGGGGGGGAATGCTGCTGACTCAGTGCAAGAAAGCCCAAAGGCAGCCTGTTGGGGGAGTGACTAGGGATGAGGCAGGCCCACAATGAACAACTAAAATGACTTGAGATGCCCAGAGCCCAGCACCTAAGATACATCCCAGTTATCTGAGGAAAAGAAAGTCTCCAGTCTTCTCAGCAGCACCTGAGCAAAGACCTCAAGGTGAAAAGCCCTGGAGTGCTTACAGAAACCAGCTGCTGACTTCCCTGGTTGTTGAAGCTTACCCCCAAACCATCTCAGTCAGGCTAGATGCCACCTTCTGCAATCTCATCCTGAAATTGCACCAGCACCACACACACCAAACTAAGATGCCAGATCTCTAGCTGCAAGCCAGAACATCAGCACCAACACATCTTCCTGAGCCAGGTAATAATCTGGGATTTGCCTGGAGAAAACCACCTTTTTCTCCCCTTTCAAACAAATACTGGATCAATAGAAAGCAGGCAGTTGGCATAGTGGGGAATTGTCTCTATCTCAGTAGAAACTCTGGACAGATGGGACAGATGAGACCATGATCATCTCTCAGAAGAGATGAATCTCAAAGGTCACGGAGATATACACAGAACTACTTATACTATGTATAGTTCTGCCCTTTGATTGATAAGAAGAACATCATCTACACACTTCAGGAATCTGTCTTCACAAGACCAGAAGAGTACTTAGCACTGGTCTTCTGGTGATCCCACTTATTCATTGATTCATTCAACCCAAACATCTTGTCCAGTACTCAATTTGGGCTAGACACTATCCTGGGTATAGAAAAGGATAAACGATAGATCTACATGCTCTTCCCCAATGAAGCTTACATGCTTTCAAAGGAGAGAGATATAACCAATTGCACAGTTTCAAATATTGATAAGTGTAGCATGTGCTATCAAAGTTGAAAGTAATGAGGTGGAGTCCAACCTAGAAGGTCAGGCTTCTTTGTAGAACTGACACCTAGGCTGGAGCCTGGAAGGTGAATAGGAAGTATCTAAATTAAAAGATGAGCTCCAGAAAAAAGACATGCACTGCACAAAGGCTTTAAAGTTGAAAGAGTGTGACAAAATCAAGGGATCTAGGAGACACGTGTCAGATGGATCAGAAGAGCATATCTCTCAGGAGAGCCTTATAAACTCTCTAGAGGGTTGCTATTGTTTAAATAAGGAATGTCCCTTGAAGGCTCTAGTGTTAAAGGGTTAATTACTAGCTTGTGGGCTTTGGGATCACAAAGACTCTAAACTCATTGGCAAATTAAGTTCTTGATGAATCTATAACTTGATAGCATTATTTGGGGGAATTAGAAAGGGATCTAGTCAGAGACTATGGATCACTGGAGATGTGCCCTGGAAGGACATAGCTCATCCATGGCCCCTCTTTTTCCATTTCACAGTTTCCATCAGTGAGTCTCTCCTTGCCACACCCTTCCACCAAAATGCACCATAGACCCATGGGGCCAAGTTACCATGGCCTAAAACCTCTGACAGCACGAATCAAAATGAACCTTTCCTTCTCTGTGCTGTTTTTTCTTGGGTATTTTTGTCACAGCAATGAAAAGCTGACACAAAGATTCTTATTTTCATCTGAAAATAATGTGAGCCATGGAAGTGTGTAAGGGAGAGGAAGTGATGGTGTCATAGGATAGGTTGACCCGAATACTCCCCTACCTACCTTACTTTGCCTAGAAACAGAGAGTTAACCCAGCCTTTTGTCTGAGCCCCTCAGGATCTGCAAATGCCAAACTGGGCAGTTTAAGAGGGCACTTTTGCTTCTAGCAAGCAGAGATAGCCAAGTGTCTTACAGAGATAACATTTAGCCTTGTGCTTTCAGAGAGGACATCCCTATAGGCTCCCATCTGAGTCACATGATAAATGATATCTATGCTGTAAAGCACAGAGAGCACATAGCTTGCAAACCTTCCCCGCTCATGGTGGCTGGGAAGCAAAGAGAGTGCTTACCTCTATAAAAAAATGCCCCTCTCCCGAACAATCATTACGCTTTGGATCCATCAATGGATTCTTCCACTCATGATGTCAGAGCCCTCATGATCCAGTAGCCTCTCAAAGGCCCACTTCTGAATACTGCCATACTGGAGACCATGCCTTCAGCACATGGCATTTGGGGGACATTTAAGAAACATACCACAACAGTGTATTTCTACCTCTTTTCTAGCTAAGTCCCTGTACGACCGACTCCTGATTTGTCCTCTTCAGTATACATCAGGGGAGTTCTTGAAGAAGGAAACGCCCAGTAGCTACCCCTCAGGGAGCTTCTCTGACCTCTAAACACACTGTACCCAGATTCTGCTAGGAGAGCCACCATAAGTAATGGGCTCCCCCTACTGACAGTTCATGTGGTGGGGGCACCCAGGGAGAATGTGGGGTTAGGCTTTCTCCACTGGCTGTTAAGAAAAAGTAGTTTTCAAGAGTACCTCAGGTTCACCCACAATCTACTACTCTCAAACGTGCATCGCTTCATCCTGAAGATTTGAGGAGCCAAAGTCCTTGATGTACGTGCTAGGGATCCCCAGACAACAGAAAACTCGAAATAAAAGCCAAGCATGGTGATGTAGACCTGGAATCCAAACTCTGAGGAATCTGAGGCAAGAGAACTATGAGTTGGAGACCAAATCTGGGCTATAAAGTAAGATCTTGTTAAAGTGGGGGATGGAGAAAAATTTAAATTATAAACTAGGATAGGCCCTTCATTCAGTGCTGGGTCATACTAATAAGATGAGTTTTAGGGTCCAAAATGTATCAAGCTCAAAGAATCAAATGTGATGAGCAACTCAGTTAAACAGCCATGCTGATGGCCTTCTAGAGAGCTGGCTTATCTTTCCCCAAAGGAGTTCCAAAACACTGCTCACAACTAAATGTAAGTTGACAACATCTAGGGATGTGTCAACAGAAGTAACTATATGAAATATAGTGTACATTGTTGTCAAAGTTCCCTGACATTCACATAACCCTAAAACAAAATAAAACAAAACTAATATCTCTATATGTCTGAACGTATACATGAACACGCTGAGGTGGACTGAGGGTTCACATGGGTCCTTCTGCAAAGTTCCACCTTTGGAAAGATGTATGAGCTGAGGTCAGAAGGAAAGGCCTTGGATCCAGAGAGTCCTGTCTGGGTAGGAACTCAGAGAGCCAGACATTCCCCCTTAGGTGCTGAGTGACAATGAAGACCCTTCATAGCTTTCCCTGTTTCAGAAACAACACAAGAAGCCCAGAGTCTTGGGGAGAAACATTAGTCTCTGCCACCCCAACCAACACTATAAAATAGTCAGAATAGGCCAGGAGAGCATGTGCTTGTAGGAAATATGGAGGCTCTGTGGTTAACCTTAGGGTAATTCCCATCCACATAGTTACAATTGTTACTTTACAGTAATCTCCCATAATCAAGATTCTGATGTATGTGCTATCAGTTGCCTTTGATCCAATACAGTCTGAGTAGCCTGATAAAATCTTACAATATCCTGCTCCATCTTGTGCAGAATGTCACTCAAGATGCGTACTAATGGACTACGGCCATTGTACACTTAGTAGCTCAGATATCAGATTGACGGTGTCGGTATCACAGTGCTTATAATGGAGATAACCCTTACATATCAACCTGATGATATATCACATGCTGCTTCACTTCATCTCACATCATCAAAGGACGAAGAAGATATGTGCAGCATAAATACAAGGAAAAATATATAGATTTAGTATTCTTTGTGGTTTTGGGAATCTGTTGGGGTTGCATAACATATCTCTTTGATAAAGGAGGGCTAGTACACTCAATTTGGGAGCTGGCTAGACGTAGAAGATGGGGCATGGGAGGCAATGAAACTGAGCTAGGCTCGAGCCAAGGTGAGTCCTATGATACTGGTGACATCATCCAATCATAGGGGAGTCAAGAAGATGCTGCAATGACAGAGGACCTGATGAGTTGATATGCACATTCAGAGTCTGCTCTACCAGTGAGGCATAGTGTGGTCCGTCCAGTGGAAGATAGCTGAGAAGTCAGGTGGAAGAGAATTCAAGTAACCAAGCAACAAGGGGAGAGGGGCTGGCTTATAAGCAATCACATTCCTTGAGGCCCTAGCACTACCTCTGCTCTAAGCCCTTTAGGAAAATGGGTTCACTTCCAAAAGCCATAGCTTTTCCCCAGGGAACACATAATAGAGAAAGCATTTCTATGACTTCGAATACACTTCAATCGGTAGTATGCTTGCCTAGTGTGTACAAGGCCTTGGTTTAAATCCTGCTCTCCCATAAACTGCCAGTGGTCTCAAATAATACTGTAATACTAGAACTTGGGAGGTGGAGACAGGAAGATCATCTGAAGTCACACTGCGGGTTTTAAGGTTAGCCTGGGCTGTATATGATCTTGTGATGGGGAGACACACCCTTAGACATGCGTGGTGCACCTGTGGGGAGGGTGCACAATGGGGTCCTACCACCAGTGAATGTCCTTTGCAGCGCCAGCATTTTACCTTGAGTTCTCGTCCAACAGGGACTTCATCTCCACTTTCTAGAGACCCTAACGCCTTAGCTTTTTCCAATACTCAAAGGACTAGAAGGGCCCGGTTTCCAAATAATGACCATAACTACACCAGAAGTTACTTTCCTGTCAGTACCCATAACTTCTTACCTTCTCCCTACATCAAGAGACAGGCATGCCTGGGCAGGCCTGACCCTACCAGCCAGCCCCCATACCCCTGGGCTGGGGTGGGAAAGTTGACATCTCTCCAGAGGTGACTCAGAATGCACTTGTACCAACAGACCAGGTTGTCTGGGCTATCCTGGAGTCTAAGAGTTTCTGTCAGAACAGTTATCCGGCTTACAACCTTCTTCAATGCATGACCCATCAGTGAAGCCTCAGAAACAGAGGTAAAACCAGCTCCCCACAAGTAAGTCAACTTCTCTGAGACCATAAATTGTGTCTGTAGCAGCATTTCTTCATAAAAAGAAGAAATAGACCCTGCCTATCTCTATGGTTTACTGAAATATCTCTTTTCTCTCAGGATACTGTAAACCCAGCCCCACCTACTCTTTATCCTTGCAAAAGGGACTACTAAATTGAAATAATTGATCAACGATCTGTCCTCTACTCTCCAGCTCTGAAGGTAATAAAAAAGGTAAAGATAATTCACACACACACACCACACACACACACACACACACACACACATACACCTCCTCTTTTTGAAGAAAGGCTATTATAGACCTTCAGGACCTCCCAGGAGAAGCCAGAGAAGACGAACCATAGCAGGCAAGGAGGGCCATGCCTGCTCCCCAGACCTTTGCTCATCACTCTCAGAATAATCCTCTTATCTCAGGCAGGCAATACATGGCCAACACCACCACATAAGACAACAGAAAAATAAAAAAGGGACTTTTTCTAATAAATAGCCCTGTGCAGCTAATCCACTCTTTGTAACTGTCAGGCTTCACAGAGCTGGCAGCAAGCCCATCAGATAACAATGCAGCTGTGACCGAGAAACGTGAGAAGAGAAGAAGATTAATAAAGATGAAAAACATGTTTGGTAGCTACATCTAAAGGGAGGTCCAAGGAGAGCCCTCATAGGATGTCTTAGCAGTTTAGGGACCCCACAGCAATAGGGGACAGTCAAATTCATGAAACCTAAAAACAGAAAAGCATGGGTCTCTTCCCTTCTTCACAGACATGAATTCCTTGAGGCATCTCGTGACAGCAAGAATGAGAATGTCGTCACTTGACAAGTCATATGATTTTATTGTCCCTAACCCTTCTGGCTGAGGACACACACAGCCCAGCAGAGAGATGTCCCAAAGCAATAATATCACCCATTCATGGTCTACAAGGTCTAGCAAGTAGCCATGACAAAGCAAGGCAGAGCTACAAGGAAAGTGTTTTGACCAGAGATCCTATTTTCTTAACCCACACGTACATTCAGGGAGATGTTCAGACTAAAATCTCTTGAGTTGGCGCTACCCACAAGTATCTGGAGTTTGAGAATATATAGATTAGACATGTTGTGTGTGTGTATGTGTGTATGTGTGTGTAAGAATAAATAAATTTTGTTTTGTTTTACAAAAAGGTGGATGATTGTCCTTAAAGAACAACATCCAAGGCTGACCTCTACCTTTGACACATAGGTATACATATGTATACCCCTAACACAGCAGGAGGGGGAGAGAGAGATGGAAAGGTTAGCCTTAGCTAAGTGAGATGACATGGAAGGAATAAAGAATTTAACTCCTTTATTACATATTTATACCTTTATCCAGTTGCCTCCACCACCATCTACAATAATATCTATACATTCTTCTCCAAACCAGTCCCTCAATATGTTTTCTAATCCTGCCCTATCATTCTTAATGCTTTTCCTGCAGTCCCTGTGACACAGAGTATGCCCCACTGAGGTATAGAGCTCTGCAGTGTCTCTGGCCAAGGAACCTCTGTTCTCTCCTGAAAGAGCTAAGGGTTGCGGGCCTTGGTCAGAAATCAGGTAACGATTGTTCTACCATTCACTGAGACAGGGTTTATCATTTAAACTCAGAGCATGCTGAGAAGATAGATATGATTAATCTACAGCTACATGTGATTAGACTTACCAGGCAGCTGGGCCCTGTCTCTACCTTCCAAGACTAATATAGGGGAGCCATCTCATCCCAACTTTGACATGGATTCTGAGTATCTGAACTCCAGTGGCAAGCACTGAACTATTGAGTCATCTCCACAGCCCACTTTACATTGTCACTGAAGTTACGTTAATATTGTACAAAATTCACCATTTTAGTCACTTAAATCACAATGAAGTGACTTCCGGTGTTGTACAGCGGTCACCATTATCTAATTCCAGAACAACCCTGTCCTTCCCCAAAAGAAACCCCAAGTGCATGAAGCTTGCTTTCTACTGGCAGAGCTGAGCATCGTGCTCAAGGAAGGAGAAAACACACACAGAGGACTGAGATTATAGAGCAGGCCCCTGAGCTGAGAGCCAACAAACAGACAACCAGAACACTGCTCGAAAGCTGTTACATCTGAGAAAACGTAGCCTGGGAATTAAGAAACTCGTTCAGTCCTACAACAATAGATGAAGTCACACGGGGTGGCACAGACTTTGTTATCTTTTCCGAAATAAATATTGATAAGGAATTCTTGGATTTGTTGATATATCTAAAGGCACTAAGAAAAGGGGTGATTTTAGAGAGGTTTCAACCAGATGGTTTTAGGAATTCATGGGGGAGGAGGATTGAGGCAAGGGGGACAAGGGAAAGTTAAAAACAGCAGCAACAAAAAGCAGTAGATTAGAGAGACTCATCAGCAGAGGAATCACAAGCCACATAGCAAAGCCACAGTTAATGAAGCCAAGAAATCCAAGAGCAATTCATAATCATTTGCTGAGAAAAGCACCATGCTAGGCCCAGTGTGGCGCCTGAAGGAGCAGTGGCCAACATCACATGGCCTTCACCAGGCCCCACCTACTTCCACCTGTCTTCCTATACAGTTTCTCTATTGAGCTCATGAAAGGCATCCGAGCTCTCTTACCCACCCTATTCTTCCTTGGATCTTCCTCTTTTCCTGTCTGTTCCCATTGTCAACATAGCCTTTATCTAGAAGTCATCTCACCCTTAATTCGTCTATATCCTACCCTGTCTGATGAGCACAGATCTTAACAACACTCCTTGTTCTAAGATGAAAAAGTACACAATAGTAAGAATAGTAACTACTTGGGTCTAGAGAGATAGTTCAACAGTTCAGAGCACTTGTTCTTGCAGAAAACATGAGTTTGATTGCTTGGGTCCAGATGGTGGCTAACAACCACCCATAATTCCAGTTCTAAGGGATCCAATGACCTCTTCTGACATCGTAGGGCACCAGGTACACATAGGGGTGCACAAACAAACATGTAAGCAAAGCATTCATACACATAAAATTTAAAAAATAAATTCAAAAGGTAGTAAATCCTTGCGGTTACACACTGCTACACTGGTTACTTAGCTATCTCTGTGATGAAATACCAGACCGGAAACAACGTATAGAAGAGTTTATTTTGGCTCATGGTTCCAGAGGTGTAAAAGTCCATCGTGGCATAGAGTATGGCAGCCAGAGCAGGAAGCTTAGAGGACACATCCTCAAGCACAGTCCCAAAGCACAGTAAGTGATTGGAAGCAGGGCAAGGCTACAACTCTCAAAGTGTGTCCCCGAAGACACACTTCCTCAGCAAGGCTGCAGTTCTTCATAACCTTATGCCCAAATAGCACCACCAACTGGAGACTCAGCATTCAAATACTTAAGACTATAGGGGGCATTGTCATTCAAACCACCATGATTACTAAAATATAAATTAAAAAAAATAAAATAAAAATGTACACTATATGCCCCCACTTGATCTCCATAAAAGAACCCAGATAAAGAAATAGGCCCAAGGATGCTAAATATCTTTACTCATAGTCATACACCCACTAGGAAGCAGAACAAAGATCAAAATTGTGGCTCTTATGAGTACAAAACCCTTTTTACTAAATGTGTATATATGCATGTTATGTATGCGTATGCACATTCATGGAGAACGGACGCATGTGTTTACACGTGTGTATGGAGGTCTAAGAGTGACTTCAGATTGTGTCTCTAGATCCCTCCCATTCTCTCAATTGAACCCAGGGTTTTCTGACTGGGAGAGTCTGAGAAAGCAGTTTGTTCTAGGATCCGCTGTCCCTCCCTTCTGAGTATTGGAGTTACAAGTGGACTACCATCCTCACTTGGCATCCACATGGTCTCTGAGGAGCCAGACTCTAGCCCTCATGTTTGCACAGTAAGCACTTCACCCGCTGAGCCATCTCCCCAGCCCAGTTGAGAGCGTCTGATTTCTTTCTTTTATGTCTGACCTTATAATAAATTACATTATTTCCCCCCTCTAGAACCCTTTAACCACTGTTTTAAAGGGCCTTCCTTAACTGAGTGTGCATATCACAGGCAGACCTTCATCCTAAGGAGTTAACACTGCTTTCTGATCATCACACACACACACACACACACACACACACACACACACACACACGAGTCTCTGCTTTCTGCCCGGTTAGATGCCTTTTTGAAAGCAGACACCTATATGTAAAAGCACAGAGCATCTCACACAGATATGGGATTGCTCACCTTCTCATCTATCTACCTCCTCAGCATCTGTGTCTAATTCAAACTCAGGAAGGAAACTAGGGGGCTTGCCTGAAGGTAGGATGTGACCTACAGAGACAAAGAGTCTTCGTGCAGTCTTGTGAAGACTGGGGAAGGGCAGAGTCAGAGCAGCTCACATTGTTGTGGTCAGCCTAGAACCCTATGTTCTCTCCCAATGTCAACCGAGTAATTACAGGCCCCTGACACATGTCGGGCACTGCTCCAAGAACAGAGTTAGCAATGCATAAGTCCTCATACAAGCCTCTGAGGTCTGTAATGTTATTGTCAAGGCTTTATCAATGAGGAAATCAAGACTGAGAAGTCATTTTCCTAAAGGCTTATTGCTGGTAGATGGTAGAAGTGGAATTTAGACCCAGGGCTTTCTGGTTCCAAAACCAGAGGTGACCTCTACAATCTATTTAGATGCCTCCTAAGCTCAAATGTGCAAAGTTATCACATTAATACATACTCTCTGTGTCATGAGAACACTGACAGATAGATGCACAGAAGATGCAATTCCTGTTGCAGAGAGGCTTGCTATCTAGAGATGGAACCAATGAGAGGGGAGACGCAGGACACAGGACAATTAGATTTGGACAAGTGTGAAAGTGGCAGCCTATGGGGGCTTAACGTGAGAAAGGTGTGGGAGCACGAGAAGAAAACTAAAGGGTGACTTCAAAGTTTTCTTCCAGTATTCAAGGTCAGACCCCTCACAAACTGCAGACCTGGAGCATACACCACGTAGCCACCAGAAGGAAGTAAACAACACTGCTGCAAAGTAAAGCTGGGACTTACAGTGGAGACACAGACAGGCCATAGAGCTGAGCATCAGGAACCTGTCCAAGCTGGAGCCTGCGTGGTTGTCAGATGGGTGGGAAGCAGGTGAGTGTGGCAGAGTTCAGAGAGCAGCAACAGATTAGAAGATGACTCACTGGTGAATGCTGTGGGCACTGACTGCTCACCCCTTGGATATTCCATTCATTAAACAAGTACTGACGGAGCCTCAGTGGGAGCCAGTACTGTAAGTGGGGCCTGAAAGAGGAGTGACTACCGAAAGCCATGATCTCAAAGACGTCTTATTATCAAGGCCACTTGAAGATGGTAGATCATGACATCTGCTTTCCAGATACCTGAGGAGAGGCTATGGACAGTAAGTGACACAGAGACAGTTAAATTGCTGTCTAGGATGCTGTGTGTGCTGGAGGTAGGATTGCTGGGCCTCACCCATGCTAAGCAAGCATTCCTCCATGGAGGTATGTCACCAACTCTGTCATGCAATTTTTAAATAATATTTGATTTAAAGGAAACTCAAGGCATGTTCCAATAAGGGTTTATCTTTCCAGATGGAAGAATTATTTGAAGACAGAGAAAAATACAGGCCAAATTTAATTCTAAATTTCTTTTTACATTGCCTTAAAACACTCAACCCATATTCTTCAGAACTGAATCTCATTACCACCACATCTCCAGCACTATTATCTGACTGTCCTAGAAATAATTCTAAAAGGTCTTGTGATTTCACCCAGTTAATCATATTCAGCCCAAGGTATAAACATGACCATGATTTATTTTAAATATCCTCTACATTTGCAGGGATTGAAGTTGGTTTTAAAATGGATAGTATAGACAGAAGAGACCTTGAAAACCATCCAATCTTATTTCCTTATTTTCAAAATGAAAAACTGAGGCATGAAGGCATATGAGATATTTTTTCCATGGTGGATTAGTAGTTTTGGCAGACTCAAGTTCATATATCCTAGCAGGTTTGTTTTTTCCACACAGAAAAAGAGCTATCCACCGAGGAAGAAACGAAGAGGCCCCACAGCTCTCTGGTCCTACGAGGCCAATCTCTGAACTGTACCTTCATTGACCTACCTCATCTGTCTGACTCTTATTCTACCAACCAACCAGAACCGGCTGCAGAACAATACATGTCACTTGTCAGCTCAGTGTTCACTCTCCCTGGTCATAGGACTCTCCTCCACTGGGACACAGCTTGGAAAGGCTGGCCCAGAGCTGCCCAGGCTCTCCTGGGGCTACCTAGTTCTGTCCAGAACTCTAGTACAATAAGCCCTCGAGGAACCAAAAGCCATCTCGGTTTCTTAAAGCAAACAGACATGAGAGCAACAGGTCACAAGCAGGAGTTCCTCGTGGGCGATTCCCTTGGCCAGAGTAGGCCAGCACCATCTGGGCATGTGGCTGAGCCCCAGGAGCCCTGCCCTTGTCTCCACTGGGTCAGAGGAAGCTCAAGAGCCTAGACCTTGGAGAAGGAAAGTTCAAGGACAGTGACAAAGAATCCAGGGCCTCTTTGGGGTGGGTGGGAACTGGAGAACGCCCACCAACACCATCTTGGGTGGGAAAAGGAAAAAGAACTCTTGTTTCCCCCAGAAGGCTGCACCCTGCCTGGGAAGCAAGCTGTACCCAGAAATGACACTTGAGGACCTGGCTTGAGGCCATGAGTGCATATAGCTCAGGGGTTTTATTTCCACTTTATAAATGGAGGGAGGCGAGGAAAGGAATTCTTTTGGCTGAGTAACACAATACTTCTGAGTCCAGCCCACCAGGCTGGGCCCTGGGAAGAGCAAACAAGCACCCTTCCCTGTCTTAACAGGTTTGTAGACACACGGCCGGCTGCCACTCACTGTACTTGTGAAGTAGATGCTGGGGAGGTATGGGGTTGGGGGGGAAGCAGACCTCCAACCCCAGAGCTGGGCCAGAGCCTGGTAAGATCCCATCTACCGACCTCAGTGCTTGCTTCCCTGGCTGACCCAGCCTCAAAACCAGCTCCTAGTCCAAGATCTCTTTTTCTCTGGGACTTCCCAAATCCTTTTCTTACCCAGGACAATGGATAGAAATGTACATGTGGCGCGTGTCTCAAGAGCCAAGAACAAACACTCAGACCACTTAACAATATCCAAACGGTCAGAGACAAAGAATAGATACAAATAATCACCGTTCCCGTTGTGCTTTGCAGAGAAAGGACGGGTCTATTGCTACTATTTTCATTCCTGTAACAACCGTCTCAGTCAGGCTTTATCTGCCCATTTCATAGATGGGGAGAACGAGGGATCTACTGAAACAATTGCCAGGTCCTGAATTCACACTGTTCCCTTCCACCCTCCCCCATACGGTCACTACAAATCCAGCAGCCTGGTCTTCCTTGGGACTGGAGATGAACAGAAGTAACACTGGCTTTTCCTGCACCAGAGGTCAGACCAACTCATGGCATTGCAGCCCAAGATGGTGAACGAATAAAAAGGCTTTCACCTGGCAGGCCTTCGCAGCCCAGCCTGACCCTTAATCAGGGCAGCCTGCCCAGCCACAGCCCATCCCTGGCAGCTGCCCTCTCGCCTCTCCTGACTGCCCCGCCCATCCACACACTCCTGCCCAGAGCCCTCCTCTCGCTGTTTGTTTTGCTGAGAGTTTCCGTTGGCTCGCGTGTGGGTGTTTGTTGTATTTCTCCTGCAGATGGCAGACAGCGTGCCCTCCCCAGCGTTGCCCCACCCCAAGGGCTGTGTAGCAAGCAAGCGCTGCAAGGCCGAACAAAAGCCTAGCAGGTGAACAGCCCCGTCTGCCGGCGCCTTTTATTCAACCTAAGTCACAGACAATATCTTTACAGAATTCTTTTCAACTCTGGCAGCATCTGGAACATTTTCTGCCTGGCTCTGGCCCTGCGGGAGCCCCCAGCATCCTCCACCCTTACAAAACCAGCTGCTCCTCTGATGGAGCAAGGGACACTGGGTTCCAAGAAAGAGATTCCCTTCCTTCTTTCTCCAATCCATTACACTCCCCTCAGAACTCAGAGATCCTGATGATCACAGAAACTCTGCCAAAGGCCGTACTGATCACTGAGCTGTAGAAAACAGAAGTGACTCCAGTCCTCATCAGAAGGAGGGTGTCCCTCAGCCTTTTACTGCCCTGCTAGAGGTCATCCCAGAGAAGGACTCCCTGGGGAATGGGGATGTGTGAGATAATGTGTCTCAGTCCATAGTATGGATGCTCTGATCTGGATCTAGTGTGCTCACCTGGAGGAACAGGCTCAGTATCAAGTCTGTCTGTTTGCCTCCTTCCCCCCCCCCCCGCCCCGTTCCTTTCTCTCTCCCTCTGTTTTTCTCTCCATCTTCTCTCCTTCTCCCGCCTAACCCTCAACCAAGGAACCAGCTCAGCTACCCTAGGAGACAAAGGTCAGAGAACATCTGCTGTCCTCAGCACCCATGCCTGAGGTTGAGTCACAATTAGGAGTGTTCATAATCACCCCTACTTCCCAATCAACTACCTGTCTCAGGCTCTACCTTGTCCCCGGTGTTGAAAGCTTGCTAGTTGATGGTTTATAGCTGAGTCAGTAAGACCTACTTAGCCTCCTAGGGCTTTCTGGTCAGTTGAGTGGGCTTTTGTGGCCTGAGTAACAGGGCCGGTAGGTAAGGAGCCAAATTCATTCTACCATCTTCTCTCTGTTCTCATTTGCACAGGACCTCAGGAATTCCCATTGTCCCCCAACAGAGAAAACTAATGGCCATGACTGCTGATCCTGCTGGCCAGTTCTGTGGCTACCTGCAAAAGAGGCTTGGAGATGTCCAAGCCTGGCAGGCTGGGGAGCAGCTGCTTCTCCAGGAGAGAGAGGAGGCAGAGGAGGCGTGCCAGGTTACCCATAGAGACAGAACACAGAACTCTCCAGGGGTGCCCCCAATGGCAGCTTTGTGGATGCTGACACGGGGACCTTCAATCCCCAAGTCTAAGATTCTGGATTAGACTTCTGCTCCAGTTTGCCAACTTCAAACACAACATGGAGATGGTAATATACACAAACTCCGTCCACAGTCCCCACACTGTGTAACCCAGGTCAGAGCCAGCCTGCATCCCACCTTCCACTGCTGTGACACCTTTCCTCTTTGCATATGACTTCCAGAGTTTCCACTTCTGTGAAACTTCCAGCCCTTCAGTGAGTCCTAATTAAGAAGCCAAGTGCTTCTGTGGGTCATTCCCCCGGGCGTTTACTAAATCCTACCAGGCATTTTAATAACTTCTGGACTCCAGGAGAGTCTCACTCATCTCTGTCCCCAGAGATCTCTCTTTGCCTCCTCTTCCAGCACCTAGCACACGACACTGCCAAGGATGAGCAATGAACAAATACTTCCTTGGTCAATATATCCAGGATAATCTTCCTTCTTTTTGATTGGCCACTAAGGATTCGAAGTCAGACACTCAGAGAAATAAAAATGGGAAACCAAAATATGTCCCCATCTCCCTGGAGACCACACACATTACTCTAAATTTCAAAAGAGAAAATGCTAAATAAAGCTACAGGAGATGTGGGCAAAGGGATGAGACCCTCACCAGACATCCTCACTGGATGAATTTCCAGTAATACTTTCACGGTGCCCCTCTGTCCCTAGCTTCTAGCCGTCCATCAGAAACTGGTTAAGGTGTTAAGCATAATTTTGAATTCCCAAGCCCCTGAACTTCAGGAAATTCAGACTTCCCCACATGACGAGCTCTATACAACCTGACAAACGTGTGGCTGTCCCTGCTGCACACTTGCTCTGACCATGCAGCTAAGCCTCTGTGGTCAGGACCCCAAAGAGGCCTCTCCATGATTTGCATATAATCACACAATGCCAGGCACAACAAAGCCACTCAATACAGGAGAGTCTTCTCAGCTGAGTTTAAGGTTTAATCTCCTTAATACAAAAGTTTCTGCTTTGCTTTGCTTTGCAGGGTTCTGGGACTCTTACTAAACAAATAATCACCATTTATCCACCCCCTCCCCCAACTCCCAAGGTTTTACCCAGTGCCCCTTGCTGTTGTGGTTCAGGGACCAAGCCTACACCTGCGCTGTGTGTGAGCTCATTTGGACATCCATCAGGGCTTTGTAAAAACAGCCAGGCATAGGAAGAGCAGCTAGAGTCAGGGAGAAGGCACCACCAGCCCTGGTGCTACTGCAGACAGCCCCCTAGGCTGCCCATTATGGTTGCAGACCCTGTAAGAAACACTTGGGAAAGACTTTCAGATCTTCCTCCCAAAATTCAGCTCCTTCTTTATGAGCGGAGCTGATTTTCCTCTTCCTCCACACGCTTCCCCTCCCAGACTCCTCCCTTCTGTTTCTGCACAATGATCCCTGTATCCGGGCGTTATTTCTAAGTCAGCTTTCCTGCTTGCTCCTGTAGGCCTTACCAGGTGAGTCAGGGTACCCTAAAGTGACAGCTTCCAGGACCTTCAGGACCAACATCAGAACTTTCTGTCTTCACTCCAGTTGCTTGGTCAGGGTGTTTTCAGAAGGAACCAAGATCCCCTGTCTCTTATTTTGATGTAGTATTTGGACATTGGTAGGTACTCAGGCTTTTGGGTTGAATTGGGTGGTCTGGATATCTTGGTTATCTATTTATATCTTGGCAGGCATCAAACAAGACCCTTTATTACATCTCATCATGTTATAGTGCAGAAATATGTTTAGGGCTCAACTGGGCAAGCCTTTCTCTCTATTTCATTGATGAGGGTTACCTTATGGTCTTTGGTTGATATATAGACAAACCTAAGAGTCTAAAAGTGTCTCCTATTCATGGCTTCCAAATTAATAGGAGTGGCTAAAGTCTTGTCTCTGCTAGGAGCTCTTTCAAATGTGACTGTCTCTAGACAATAAGGGTCTTTTACACACTGTATCAAGGCTCCCAGAAAGAGTAGTCCAAAAGAACTGAGCAGAGGTTACAAGATGTCAGAAATCCCAGAATCTCACTTCCTAGGTCACTGAAAACATCTTCCTAAAGTCTTCTCAGAAGCACTCACCCTAAAAGCAGAGCAGAGCAGAGCAGACTTTCCTGGCGCTGCATAGCCTAGCCTTGTAAATAAACATTACTGTTACCAACCTACATGTGCTAGGTGTGGGTATCACTGTCATACTTTTCCCCAAAGACTCAAACTAGCATCCTACCTGCCCTTGCTCTGGCCTAGTATAGCATCCCTAGCTGGCCCAGTGCCCGGCCTGCCTCCTATCCCTCAGTTATCAGCAAGACCTCGGATTTCTCTTTACTGCCAAAAGACCCCAAACTCATTTTTTATACTTATTTGAGGATGGCTTTAGACTGGGAAATAAAAGAATAAACCTGAGTCAATTCAGGACAGACACAAAGATACCGCCACAAGGTAAACAGTTCATGCTCTAGATTGAAGTCTCAAGCCAGGACTTTCCTAAATGGCTCTAGTTGCATGTCCCACCTGTTATCAGGCATTGTCACAATGTCACTGTTCTCAGATTGTCTGAACATAGAGACAGGATTACCAGTGGGCAGGGCAATCTGTGTCACTTGGTACTGAGTCCCATGAGCACCTAGCAACACTTAATCAGACAGGCTTCAGCAAACTTAAGCCAGCTGCATGCTCCCTGGCTCCAATCTGGGAATGGCAGGTGTCTGGCAGGGAAGTCCCTGCTCTCAAAGTGGGGACACTGTGCAGAAGCTAGAAGGTGTCATATGATCTGGGTTCAGAAATCCCAGATTCTCACTTTGTTGGTCATTAATCATTGAAGACATCTCCTCACATGGCAGGAATATAGACTTCTTTTTTCTTCATAAGTATGTTTTGAATTCTATTATGAAGTATTAAGTCATACCAGTAAAATTAATAAAGAATATAATAGCAAACTGCCATGTACCCAAATCTAACTTAAATAAATGATTACTAAATGAACTCTCAGGGTTCAGAGGAGTTGAGGGAAGAGTCGGGTCTACCCATTTTCATGAAGAAAGACAGAAGCCCTGATGGGAAAGAGAGAAGCCACCTCAGCATTGATGGTGACTGCCCTAGTCATAGAGGGAGCATTGGTCAGGTGCTACCGCTTAGAGGGATGTTCTAAACTGGGAAACAGGATGTGGGACCACAGCACGATCTTTCTAGTTCCAGTTCAGAGACTCCCCAGATGGCATAGTCTGAATTAGTCACTAGCTCCTTAGGGATTCTCTAAGCCTTGAGTATCATGTCCCTACATTTGAGCTATTCATGTCTACCTGTCTCCCACCCTTGACTGTGAACTTCATGACTACACTCTATTGCTTTTATCTCATAAGTGCTTGTTAACAAAGTCGGGGCTCTGTTATTGAGTTGAAGGTGATATTTAATCTTTGAAACCTCTATAGTTAATGGGGACAGATGAGGAAAAAAAAAAGAAAAAAGAAGAAAGGGAAAGGAAGGGTGAGTTAAAAACTAAGAGACCAAAGCAGACCCAGACCCCTGGATGCTAACTTAAAGGGAGCCAACGTTCCTCAGGGAAATGGCTGATTGGATGAATGGTGATGGCAGGAAACAGAGAAAAAGAACTTGAGATCTTGTGATGCCTAAAAAGGTAAGGAAGTGCATACGCACATGAGAGGGGGCACACACACACACACACACACACACGCACACACGTACACGCACACACACAAACACTGTGGAGTGGGTCAAGTAGTGCTTTCAGCTGAAAGTATTGAACAGCTAAAGAAGAAACAAAACTTACAGGAAGAATAGAAAACAACTTACAGACATGCTCTACCCCTCTGAGAGCTGGGACAAAGCTCCCACCCCACAACTGTGGACTTTGCACAAGACTCCTCTCTTCCAAGAAGTACAGTATGGAAAGGGAGGAATTACAGTGGAGAAAACCTAACAGTCAGATGACCAACTGCACTAAGTGCTGCTTGTTATACCCATAGCATGTGCTTTTGCTGCATTATAAAGAAAACATCACATTATCGCTGTGGTCTCCTAAACAATAAAAAGCACTTCAGACCAATGACTATAGAGATTTCTAATGAATCCACCCAGCTGAGGCCCATTTTACAGAGTACTTGTGGAGACTGTCAAAAGTAAGGAAAGTCTTGAGAAACTTTCACAGTTAAAGGGAGGCAGGGACATGACTAAATGTTTGACCCTGGAATAGACAAGGCAGTGTGAACGAAGTGTGGCTGTTAGCTAAAGTGCTGGTCCAGTAATGTAATCACTGGGAGTGAGGCACAAGGGAACTCTGAGAGCTTCCATCAATCTAAAATTGTTCTTTAGAAACTAAGCTTATCAAAATATATACTTATGTTATAGTCCAGGAGAAAATTAACTACAAAAGCAAAGGGAAGAATATGTGTGTCAGTGGCTTCCAGGATCATGAAAGTTCAGAAGTCCCCAAGCTGTTGAGCTAGTGCAGATCCACAGAGAATCAAAGTGAGTGAGACAACCCAGAACTCCACCAGGAGCCTGAGAAAAGGAAGCGTTAGGGAATGGCAGAAATGACAAATGGTAGCCAGGCATTTAAAGGTGGTACAGGACTTGAATCCCAGCTCTGGGGAGGCTGAGGCAGGCAGATCTCTGAGTTCTAGCCCTGCCTGGTCTTCAGAGTGATTCAAGGCAACCAGGGCTACACAGAGAAACCCTGTCTCAAAAAAAAAAGGAAAAAAAGAATGGAGGAAAGACAGACAGATGGACAGGCAGAAGTGATAGTTAGAACAAGAGGAATACAGTAGGCCTGGCAGTGACCAGCTATCAGACAACTTGGACAAAAAGACAGGGCCAGCACTAAGCCCCCTAGGAGCTTCATGCCAGAGAAGGGCTACATGACACAGGTCAGTCTGCAAAACAGTGCTGGGCTAATGTGGAGTAAAACCCAGGATAAGTTAGTGTGACCACCTTTGAATGCGTTCAAAAGAGCGTCTGCTTAAACATTAAAAGCACACACACACACACACACACACACACACACAACACACCTGCTAACAGCATTTCCTCTCCTCCCTCCCTCTAGCAGATGCCTACACCCGTGTTCCATGTCCCCCTCACCTATTCCTGCAAGCTCACAGTGCCACCTACTGGCAAGACAAAAGCAGGATGGGCGAGCCGCTCAGCAACAAAGTAGCTGATGAGAATCAAGTGCCTATGGAGGGGCACTTACAGGCTGGAGGACTCTGCAAAGCAGTGGCTGCCACTACAGGAAGCTACCAGCCTGGGTGATGGAGACCACTTGTTCCCAGTAATCTGAATTTCCCCTCAAAAGTGTCTCCACAAGTAGCCTTTCCTTCTATACCTCTTAATTCTCTTTCCAGCCCTGACTGCAAAATAGTATCCAGCTGAGCTTCTAGGACATCCTTTAAGTATCGCCATACCCAGAAAGGAGCGTGGAAAATGCACAAGATATATATTCTGATCGAAAGACCAAAACTAGTTAAGTGTATGGAATTCCCTTGAACTGGGACACTTCTCTGGGTGTCAGATGGCAGATCTCTTCTTAAAAGCGATCAATCCTAAGTCATTTGAAGGAAACATTGATGAATAACACAGGGAAAATCAAACCAGATACTCATTTCTGCTTCCTCCTCTCCTTCCTCCTCCTCCTCCTCCTTCCTCTTCCTCCTCCTTTCCTTCCTCCCCTTCCTCTCCTCTCCTTCCTCCTCTCTTTCCTTCCTCCTCTTCCTCCTCCTTCCTTCCTCCTCTCCTCCTCCTCCTCCTCCTTCTCCTCCTCTTCTCCTCCTCTCCTTCCTCTTCCTCCTCCTCTTCCTCCTCCTCTTCCTCTTCCTCCTCCTCTTCCTCCTCCTCTTCCTCTTCCTCTCCTTCTTCTCTCTCTTCTCTCTCCTCTCCTCTTTCCTCTTCCTCCTCCTCTTCCTCCTCTTCTCTCTTCTTCCTTCTCCCTCCTTTTCTTCCTCTCCCTTTTTTTAAAATTAGGCCTCACTGCAATGTGATATGTAGAATTTTTCTGAAGGCTTCTGATCACCCATACATCACACAAGAGCACTGACCCTGACCTGGGTTTACACTTTTCCAAATACTTCTGGTCTTGTGGGAATCAGTGACTTTTCACAGTAGCCATAAGGAAAGCTGGGCAGTATTTCCCACTATCACTTTTCCAATTAAGCAATAAAGCAATGATGTTTCTTTAAAAACCATCCACTGAATGTCTTCTCTGGGGCATCACCTGGTTACCCTCAGGAACTCTGGCTGCTTTGCAGGCTCCAGTGATTCCTGTATGCATGGTCTAGGAGCACTGGTGTCACCAATCTGTTAAAACTGGATTTCAGTCCAGAATGGGGTTCCGACTTTTTCACTGTAAATCAAGGGGAGAACTAGATGGTTCCATAAGGGTTTCTGAGTGTGTGTTGTATTGTGTGCTGTGTAGCAGAGGCAAAAACTATGTCCTCTATGTCTCTCCCATGGGGTTTGCACACAAGATGCTTACAGGAGACTGACTTCTTGGCCTTGTGAAAGGAAAGTGCTGGAACAACCCTTGTCTTCACTATGCCCACCCATGAGCTTGGTGCCTCATGCTATTCCTGGAGAAAAGGTAGACAAGAAAGAGAAGAGGAGCTGTGGACTTGTGCTGTCTGGGCCAAGGCTGCCCAGAGGGCCCATATCTCAGATTTCATCTTCATGAATTATTCAGTGACTGACAGCTATCGATGCCACCAGGCAGCAGCTGTCCTTCCCGAGCCCAGATCACTCTGTGCCTCTATTGAGCACCGTTATCTTGTCTTCTCCTCATGCCTGTCAACCTGTCTGTCCTCCCCTATCTCTCCACCTCTGCCTGAAGCCTTCCTTGGTGCCACACCTCCCCCACTTCCACATCTGCTTTGCTCTCTGCTGCGTTACCCTGCCCAGAAGATGAAGGTTCTCTTCTTTGGGAATCTCCCAGAGGTACCGGTCCTCCTAGCTGTCTTCTGCTTCATCCTCCAGAGCCCCACATGCCTGCTCATAGAGCATCCTCAGGCCTGCCAGGGTGAGATTTCCTGTGCAAAAGGAGAGCTGGACCCACCGGGATGCCCAGAAGGTAGAGGCTTAAATTAAATTTGAACAAAGGAGTTTGGGAGTAAAATTGAGGAGAGGGGACAGCTTTGAGGGGAGCTAATGACTCTGTGAGATATCTGGACTCATGCTGGGGAAGATGAGTCCTGGGAAATCACAGGGACCAATAGCTCTTGAGTGTTAACCCTTCCTGTCACCCCTACCCCATTCCATAGGTAGGCCCTGTTCTATGTCGATACCTGCCCTATGTCCCCCTGGAACTTTCCTCTCTGGAATGGGTCCCCACACCACCCCTTTCTGCCACCTCTGCCCTTCGGAGTTCTTCAACCCCTGGCATGGCCAGAATGCTTGTTTCCCATGTGGCTCTGAGGCTACCCAGCCAGAGGAGGGCAAGGACACCTGTGTCTGTCAGAGACCTGGACGAGTATTCCAGGTACGTCCTCCCCCGGCAGTGGGACCCAAGGGTAGGCTGCATTTCCAGGGCTGTTTTGGTTCCCAGTCAAGTTTAGCTCAGGTGTAACCTGACCAATGTAGGCCTGAGTTTCCAAAGGACTTGGGAGTAAGGTTGTAGGGCATAGGGTTTAAAAGTGAATTTCAGATAAATACTGGATAGTGTTTTACTGTTTCATGGAACTAAGAAAGAGTATTCGTTATACATCTGAAGTTCAAATGTAACTGGGGTTAGTTAGTTGGATAGTGAGTTAGTTAGCTGGTTGGTTAGTTAATTAGTTAATTTGCTAAATATAGTTACCTACCTGGAAGGAAATATCATTATCTGTTGTGATCACTCCAAACACACCTTCACCCAAGCTCTTCCAACCCGAATTTTTCCTGTAAGCCAGCAAATGTGCTTGTAAGTCCTTCCATTACTGAAATTCTCCTGTCATTTTGACTAAAGTGATGGCATACCAATAACCATGCCCCTATGCCAACCTGCATTTGCTACTTCACCTCCCCTGTCCTCTCTTCTGGTACATCTCAGAAATGTTCACATCCAAAGGGTCATGAGTGATTCATCACTACAAAGTATTAACCAGCCAACCTGATGTGGGATTCCTCCCACACATCCTTACTTTCAGCCCAGTGATGGCCAGTGCCCTTGCCTCCCCGGCTATGAAGACATTGGTGAACCAGTGGGCTGTGTTCAGAGGGAACATAACGACTGCAAAGATGGAGCCACTTGGAATCAGGAGGGAATATGTCTGACCAAAGAACAATGGAGTGACCACTGTGCCCAGGAGGTAGGAGGATGCTCAGAGATTACACCCTTGTTCCTGTACCCAAATATCACTACTCAAATCGACCCTGGTGGTGGCAGTGGCAATGGCACTCCTCGCTGCCTGCCCCAACATTCTGGGTTCTCAAATGAAAGACACACACACAGACACAGACACAGACACACACAGACACACAGACACACACAGACGACACACACAGACTCACATGCACACAGACACACACAGACAGACACCACAGACTCACTGCACACAGACACACACAGAGAACACACACACACAGAGCACACACACACACAGACACACACACCAGACACACACACAGACACACACAGGCACACACACAGACACACACACAGAGACACACACACACAGACACACACACAGACACACACAGACACACACAGGCACACACACAGACACACACAGGCACACACACACACAGACACACACCCTTATATTTTAGTTGTCTCAAACAGCTCAATAGTTGGGCCACTTCCAAACCTCCAAGTGCCTAACACATTTCCCTCCGATATTCCTGAGTTAATACTTACTAAAACCTATATTCTATCTTGGTTGCCCCAGACCCAAACCTGCAATCCTCTTGGTCTGAATTCCCCAGCATCTACATGATGGCTATGTTCTCTGTCCGGCACCTCTCAGGTGTGGCCTCTGCTCCTTTCCCTGGCATGGCAGCTATCTCCTTCCTGCTCCTTCCTCAGTCCCACCCCAGGAATCCTAATGTCCTGCCTCGGTTTCCCTGCCCAACCATTGGCTGTTGGTGACTTTATTTACCAATCAAAACTAACTGGGGGCAGGGTCCCTCAGTGTCTTACTGCAGATGTGCAAATTCTCATGCAATTTTGGGAAACCAATTTAACATAATATAAGCAGCATTAGACCAAACCCACAACACACTCTTTCCTCCTGTACCTCCTTGCTACTATTCCAGCCCAATCTGGGCGATTCTACCAGGCAGGCCCTCCCTGGACAGAAGGCTGTACTCTGCACACTGACATAGTTCCTATAACAAACTGAAGGAGTCCTCCTCCAAGAACGTATCCCTAAGAAGTCGGAATCTTTGCTCAGGTGTGTCCCACACCGGGAGATGCTCGTGGCTATGACCCAAGCCTGGGGCTCTGCTTGTGCTGGGGACAACAATCAAGTGGAATGTGTGGACCCCTCTGTTCAGAACAGAGATACATCTTTCAGCTCAGCTGTGCTCAGGGCATCCCACAGATCTCCATCACTGAAGGCACTGGAAGCCAGGTACAGTGTCCTGAAGGCCAAGCCTACATTACATCATAGTGTGACTAACTGGGCTCAAAGATGGACCATGTGGGGTAACCGTGCATGAATGGGCCCAGAGACCACTGTGCAAGCATACATCATGTTGCAACATGCCCTATATATGTAAGGTTCCAAAGCAAGAGAAAGGGCCCTTTGGGCAGTTTCATTTCCTCTTATAATTTCATTAAAGATGCAGCAGGCCTTGTGTATGATAAGGAGGAGATACATGTCTAGGAGAATACGATCCAAGGTTGTTTCTGATCAAGGAGTTCTTAGATCTACTGTAACACCACCTCCTTTCACCCCTCCAGACACTCATACGGGGTTCCCCAAAAGACTCTCCACGCCTTCCTACCAACCGTGCCTCTCTTGGTGTCTTCAGGAAAGAGCTAATTCTCTCTATCTAAAACTCTCACACCTCATTTCTAGGGCTTTTACCTCTTGGACAAGCCTTCTTCACCACGTGCTGTGGGTCATCCCTGCAACTTGGACCAAGGGACAAAGTCCGTGCCTCTGTATGTGATCAAGGTGAACGGTAAGAGAGCTCAACGGGTAGAGGCCACTGGAAACCATGACTCAAGACCACACATGTGTAAACCTAATATTTTGCTTGATGAATACTCTGCCCTCCTGCAGAATTTGGGGTGGGGGAGCAACACCTATCTAAGGTCTCCCTGAGAACTACAAATGAACTTTGGTTCCTCTGTGTTTTAGAGGGTAGACTCTTACAAATCAGGGCTTCCTGGCTTTAGTAGTAGTCTCTCACCCCAGTGCCCACAGGGTCAAAGCTTTTTGTCTTGGCCTAGAAAATGGCTTCCAGGGTCTGACCAGACCAGGCCCTGAGCTTCTGCACATACTAGGCCTGCCTCTCATGGATCCGGGCATTCAGACCAGGAGCCAGGTGAGTCTTTTAGCCTCACCGTAGGCTCTCCTCCCCTCCTTGCCTTATCCCAGGCTATGGTTCAGGGTCATCTGAAAGTAGCTGCTGCACCTCATGTGCAGAATCCTTCCTAGGGAACTTAAGAGATGAACAGCAGGGCTACCCTTGGTCACTGGGTCTCAATTCCACATACTCTGAAGACATGTTGGGTATCCAGAACCTATAGTCTGCCTCCAACCCAATGATACGCTGGCTTTCCTGGTGACACGTGAGCATTACCCAGAATATGACCTGTGAGTATTCAGAGTCACAGCCCTATACCACAAAGGACACGCCTCTGACACTACCTGCAAAAGGTAACATGCCCCACTCTCTCCATGCCCCAGGAGCCATCTCTACAACACAGTGCAGCAGTTTGACTGGGGGCACTTCCGGGCCCTAGCTGAGGAGTCCCAGCTCTCTGAGCAAATCCCCAGCCTCTTCCTGCAGCAGTTCCAACTACCTGGAGTCTATGTCTTCCATCTGAACAGCAACCGGCATCGGAAGATGGTTAGTCTGTGATGATCTTCCTCGTTTAAGACTTTGTCCACCATTTCCCCTCATGACCCTAAGATATGGTATGGGGTTCGCCGAAGTTCCATCACAGTAGCCCAACATATGATGTGTTAGGAGGAGTGACCTGCTTGGTGGATGCAAGCATAGTGCACTGCCTGGTTTAGGACATTGCTTATCTCTCACGACCTTCCATTGGATCTGTCCTGCCCACCCGTCTTTCATCCTTGAATGCCCTAAGTCAATCTACACAGTAACTTATCCTTGGGAGCCACATGCTATTGCCATTATGCTTCTGGCTACCTTGTCTGTGTCACAACCATTAGTATCTCATCCTGTGAGACAGAGACCTCCTAAGAGTCCTGTGGACCAAGTCCCAGAGCATGCAGCCACCTCCCTCTATATGGAGAGTCATCTGATATGAGTGGATTTCCCAGGGAAACCTAACTTCTGCCCACCAACCCTCAAGCCTGAGTGGATATCTGATTAATATTGGCGTCCCTGGGTTGCCCCTCTGCCTCCTGCCAGTCTCTGGCAAATGGTGGCACAAAACTGAATAGACTTCTTTCTACCTAGTACCTCCGTACTCTCCCACCTGGGGGCCGGTGCTTTGCGGATGGGCCCTTTGCCTTGATGACACCCAGGAATCTTATCCAGACTGGCATTGCCAAGATCCCCAAGCCAGTGAAGAAGCCTCACTGGCCAGGAGTCCTGGGGGAGATGCTGTTTCTTCTAGGGCTCTGCCTGCTTCTGTTGGTGAGTAAAGCTTCCAAGCAGCATCTTGCCAGCAGCCCCTTCCTTCCAATCCTGACTGTGGAAGTCATTCTAATAACTGCTGAGACAGAGACAGAGGGAATGGCCAGGGCCATGCCCAACAGAAGAAACAATATACACAGGAACAAAACATGACAGATCTGTAGTAAAGCATATACACAGGACCCTGGCCATACAAAGACAGAGTGACCATTCTCTCTGGGAGGTCATAGACTTTCTAGAAGATATGATCCCTGAAATAGACACAGAAGAGAATGGTCCCCGTACTAATAAGGGGGTTAGTAAGTCCAGAGAAAGAAGTATGTTTTTCAAAGAAGTCGTAAGAAACAAAGAGATTACAGTCAGGCCTCCAAATGTGTAGGTTCCACACCTTACAAATCCAATCAGCTACCAACCAACACATTCAGGAGGGGCTGGAAAGATAGGTTAGTAGGTTAAGTGTTTGCCTTGCAAGTGTGAAGACCCGAACTTGATCCCTAGCACTCATGTAAAATTGAGCATAGTATCACATGCTTGTAATCCCAGCTTTGGAATAAAAAGTATCCCTGGGGCTTGTTGGCCAGCAAGCCTAGCCAAATCAGCAGCCCAGGTCCCAGTTAAAGAACTAGTCTCATAAAATAAGGCGGATGGCAACTGACGAATGACACCTAGAGTTGACTCTGGCCTCCACATGCATACACACATACCCGAATCCACCTACACACACACACACACACACACACACACACACACACACACACACACACCAAAACACTGAATTGCATTTATACTGAACAAGCACAGACCTTTTTCTCGCCATTATTCTCTAAACAATATATCTGGGCAACTGTTTACAAAGTATTTACATTGCATAGTGTATACATCTATTCGTATATATAGATGATGTGAAATATATCACAGGGTGTTCATGAGCTGTAAACAAGTAATATGCCAGTTAATATCAAAGACTTAAGCATCTGTGGGTTTTGGTACCCAGAGGAAATCCTGGAACCAGTCCCTGTGGATATCAAGAGATGACAGCATTAGCAGCAACATTTCAAAGACACAAAACACCAGTCTTTGCTTGCTCTGGGGACCAAGTGTGAGTCCTGTGGCTGGAGCTTAGACTCTGTGGCCAAAGATAAGACTAAAACAAGTCATCTTTCTATCTCCATTTCGGCTAAGAAGACTAAGAAAGGCTTTGTTTTCTAGGCAACAGATAAGAATGCTGAGCAAATGAGGACATCTGAGAAGACTTTAACCTGTGATACGAAATAGCATAGGGGTAGGGAAGGATTGAAGAGGCAGCTACAGAGAACAGGGATTTTCACTGGAGGGGAAAGCAAAAGGAGATATCCCCAAGCCATATCCAAGACGGGAACTTCTCCAGAAAGGATAGCTCCCAGCTTCCTCCTTCCTGCCCCGCCCCATGGTGTGCCCTTCAGATTCAGTGTAAGAGCCTTGGCTGGGATCGGAAGACTGCTCCACAACCCATCTTCAGGACTCACCAGCAAGGATATAACCTTGATGTCTACATCTCCCCAAGAACTGTGATGACATCAGTGAAGAAAAGCCAATCACCCCGAGACTGTGAGGTCCTCAGAGTTGAAGGAAGTCATGGTGAGTGACAAGCTGGGATAGAGTTCAAGGGCTGAGCCCCAAATCCAACCGCAAGTTCTCCCATGTTTCATCTTCCTGGGTTACTCTTGGTTCGGTTTTCTACCATCATTCATTCACTTGTTTTCTCAGAGAGCATTTATTAAGCGGCTACTGTATACAGATGTTGCTAGGCACTAGGAATACAGTAGAGTTGGAAAGAGACATCTGACCACAAATTTGTCAAGGAAAAGGTAATGCTACTATGTGCAGAGTACTCAAATTAAGAGAGGAAGGCCACTGTTGACAGACATGCAGATCCAGAACGAACCACCCTGGATTCTCTGTATTCAAAAAGAAATTAAGAACCAGAGGTTGGTGAAAGAAATTGATTTATTTTTAGATTGGCCCAATTGGGGAGAGAAAGAATCTAATTTGTATCCACCAGGCTTGTGGCAGTGTTACAGTTTATAGCATTTATAAGACAGCGGCCAGAAATATGCAAATGTGGGTGTGAGATGTCTTTTCTTGGAGAGAAGGCTAGTTGGCCCCAGGCTGCTTCCATTATTTCTGTACTCAGCAGACTGCCTTTACTGTCAGCATGGAGGGTGGGTTATATTCTTACAAGTTAATGTGGTTCCACCACCCAGAGGAACAAGTTGCAAAGCGTATTGTACATCCTGCTGAAGCTCCCCTTCCGACTGCTGTCACTCAAATTCAGTCATTGAGGAGGGCGGGATTAAGTTGTGCCTCCAGGAACTTCAGTATGTGTAAGGCTTTCCGGCAGTGGGGAGGGAGGTCAATGGTCTTCTGACTCCACACAGCGGGGGGGGGGGGGGGGTCAGGCACAGCATTCTGCATTTCTGTCAAGTTCCTTGTATGGTTCATACAAGGACCATGCCTTTAGTAGACAGACTGAATCTGCTGAGAACCTGGAAGAAGACCCACTGAAGGTGTGTCTAGATCTGTATTTGGGGAGGCTAATCATACTTCCGTCCACCCCCACCCCCCACAGGTGGGACCTGGAGGACCAGATAGACCTAGAATGGTTTGACACAGAGGCCTTCTTTGGGATCCTGCATCGGCAGTCTCTGACAGTAACAGCCAATCTCAGCCAAACCAACAAGGAGGTAACTGGAAGCCCAAAAGGTGCCTCCACTCAAGGCTGGCAGAGACAAGCAGGGCTAAAAATAGACATACTGGGGAATAGACACAAATGGGGTACAGAGCCTTAAGAAATCCTGGGAAAGGAAAGTAGAGAAGATAGAAATTTTCAGATTAATTAGGACTGATATTAAGAAATGTATAGACTAATAGGTAAGGTAGAGTACATAACAAGGCCAAATCGGGGGCCTTGTCTTAGGCTCCTATCCCTGGTCTTCAGTGACAGACATTGGAAAAAAGTCAATACACTAGAAGTCTAATTATCAAAACCGGGCCAGGAGCTGGGGGTGTAGCTCAGTGACAGCATCTGCCTGGCATGTTGCATGCATGAGGCTTGATCCCCAGGACTGACTTGGGGTCTTGTGGGGAGAACTTTATTCTTGCCAATTTTATCCATTTCTTAAGGTGTCTTCGGAGGCGGGTTCTTTGGCGTCTTTCCAGCAGAGGGCGCGCTAAGCTTACAGTAAAAAGTTGGCGGCTCTAGGGTGGTGTTCAAGATTAACTCTATCCTCTCTTTCAGCTCAAAGTCCTCTACCTCAAAGTTTTGAAGGAAGCCGGTTCCCTCGGCAGCTGTGGAGTGCTCAGCGTTGCACCTCAACCTCCACTAACCAGATTCTAACCCAGAGAAAGCAACAAGAGGTTGGACTTCGAATTCACACCTTCCCACCCAGCCTCTGTGCCCTTTCACAGTCCCCAAGCACTGCACCTACTCCTGCCCTGAGCACTCTGAAGTTCCAAAAGAAGCTGGAACTCCCCCAGAGTTGATGTCCCTAGTGACTGGAGCCCTACAAGTAAACAGGGCAATGTGTCTTTGACCCAGGCTGCTGAGGCAGTTACCATGGCTGCGGAGAAAGAGTCGAGGCAGAGGCGAAGCCTGGCAGGCGAGTACGCAGCAAGTCTTGCTCACCAGCTGGAGCTCCTTCACCAGGACCTCTGTGCCCGGCAGGAGCAGTGGGCCTCCTTCTGCTCAGCACTGATGGAAGCTCAGTGGCTGCTGAGGGCATCTGCAAGATCTAGCCCAGAGAAGTCCCCCCAGCCTGGGCAAAGCCCTGGAGAGTATGTGCCAGATTAACCTGAGTCAGAGTGTAGACTACAGATCGGGAAGAGAGAGTATGGCTTCAGAGTCCCAGAAGTAGCCACATTAAGTGTCCTTTTCCATCTCTCATTGTCTCTGCACTCTGGGCAGCCTTCCATATTCTGTGTCTCTGCAGGGTGGCTTCTCAGCTGGATACTCTGCTGGGCCACTTGTCCAGGGTCATGCTGCAAGAAGGTCACCGCTTGAAGGCTTGGGGCTTCCTGGACACTGGCACAGGGGCGGAGCTGCTACAGGCAGGTAAGCGTTGCTTGGCCTTATCCAGGACCTATGGGAAGGAAGTCCCTATGTTGAAACTAATCCCTGCATTCAGGATGATAGGCACCTCAAAAACCAAGTTCTACCCCTAAAATACCTGCAGAGGCAGAAGTGGAGGGGATGCACAAAGCAAGCAGGGAACCCTGGGAACGGGAGGGGTTCCTGGTCAATGGCCCCACACAAAAGAAGAGGGGAGCTCAGAAACAGGGAGGATGAGGAAGGAAGCCATCACAAATGACAGCTTTGCAAACCATGTGGCACTTCTTGAAAGTAAAAGCCTGGCAGATAAATGTGAACAGTCAGGTTTGAAAAATGCTGGGTTTGCCTTGAAAAGATATCCCTTAAAAGCATAGTGTGTTCTGGAAGTTCTCAGCCCCATCTCAGTGGATACAAGCCTTTCCCCAAAGAACCTTTACCCAGCCTGCAGTCTGAGGATATTGCAATGCTGAAGCTTGGTGCTCAACTCAAAAAAAAAAAAAAAGTCTCTACCCCAGGGAGCACCATCCGAAGCACCATCCTGGGAGCACCATCCTGGGGAGCACTATCCTTGTGGGGGTGGGGTAAAGTTCCTGCTAACTTCTTCCTGTCACCAGCCAAGACTCCTAGCCTTCCCCAGTCACCTCAGGAGAGGCCCAGCAGGCAGCCTTTGCTTTCCTGTAGCCTCAGCAGGTCCTCAAGAGGGTACTGACGACATCATTGTGAACCCTGTCACCAAGTTGATGGTCCCTGGACCCAACTGTATGATGATGCTCCCAACAAGTGGCCACATAGGGCTCGTACCCCCTGGCTACTTTATCCACCCTGACACAGGGCGTGTACTGCCTGAGTCCGGACACCTGGGATATGATCTGCTGAGTTCAACTCTGATACCCATTACTGACTCTAATGCTGGTAAGATCCTGGCCCACTAACCAGCCCCAACTTTATTTGGGGCTTTGAGAGAGGGCAATGCTCCCTGGGAGCTCAGGAATGAATGCCCAGGCAGCATGACTCTGTCCTAGGTCAGAGGTACTGCTGACCAGCAAACTAGTAAACACCTCCTCCTTCACCTCACCTACTACTCCTACTAGATTCAGGTGGCACGTGCCTTTACTCCAGCAGTTGGGAGGCAGAAGCAGGGGATCTCTTGTGAGTTTGAGGCCAGCCTGATCTACAGAGTGAGTTCAATGCCAGAGAGGCTTCACAGAGAGACTCTGTCAAAAAGAAAGAGGGGGTAAAGGAAAAGGAAGAGGAGGAAGAAGAGGAGGGAGGAGGGGGAAGAGGAAAAAGAGGAAGAAGAGGGGGAGGTAGGGAAGAGGAGAAGGAGGAGAAGGATGTATGAGAGCAGAGTTCCACAGCTGCTCTTTTCCAAGAACTACAAAATGGGGAGGGGCCAGAGGCCAGAGACCAGATGGGCGGAGTTACTAACGCCTCCCTGTCTCCCTATCCAGGTGGTGTCCGAACATCAGAGGTCCCTGTTCTCCCCTACATGCCTTACCCAACGAGCCCTGTCACAGGCTACCCTCCAGACACAAACATGCCCATCCTACAGCCAAGAAAACATCACAGCTGGGGGCTCTCATGTCTGACCCCATCACAGGCATTGAGGTGCCTGTGCTTGCTGTGACTCTGCACCCCCAAACCAGGCAATGGCTCACTCTCGGAGGGACATACTGCAATCCTCTCACCAAGACGTTGGCCCCTTTGGAGTTGGGGGGTCCCATGAAGGACCCAGTCACAGGAGGCATCGTGCCAATCCTAGGCGTTGGGCTGGATGAACACACAGGTCTCCTTCCACCCTGTTGCCCCTGCCTGGCCTAACTGCCCAATTTCTCCCAGCCTCCTATCTTCCTCATGCTCTGGTCAGGCTGGAAATGATACCCCATCCTGGAAACTATATTCCGCCCTCTCTTTCCACTCTGCCTCTGCTCCCAACCTTCCCTCTTCTTCCAGGTTCTCTCCTCTTCCCATCTCTATCACAGTATCCCCAAGGTAATTTTATAGTAAAAGTAAACCCAAGAGGGCAGCTCCTCCCATTTTTCTTGCCCTCGGTGCTGCTGTGGCCCTGCCCTGCCTTCCTTCTTCCCTATGCCTTGCATGTTTATACCACCACAGGTCTCTTTCCTACCTAACTCTCTAGCTGTCTTGCTTCCAGGTCAGGTGCTTGCAGTAGGAGGGCTTCGAGACGCCACAGGGAGCCTCTTGATGCCTGGTGACAGCTTTGTGGAGCCACTGAGTGGGAAGACAGCCCGGCTCCTGGGAGCTTCCCACCAGGCAGGGCAGATATCAGCCCACGCAGGGGGTCACAGGCCCTGCTGGATGCCAATGTCTTGGTGGCCCAGAGGCAAGTGATTGTGATGCTCCAGCAGTGTCGGGAGACTGCAGGATCCAGGCACAAGGACTGCTGGAGTCTGCCATAAAAGACATGAGACAAGCGCTGGCATTGAGTCTGCACCAAATCCTCCAGCAGGCTCGGAGGCTGGAGAGACAGTTGGCGGTGGCACGTGACATTGAAGCCAGTGGTGGCCATATAGGTATGTGTCACTTTGGGCCCTGAAATTCTGACCCCAGAATGGCTTCATGTTTCAGTTCCTCACAGAACAGAGAACCTCAGCTCCGCTGGCCTTGCATATATGTGGCCAAAACAAGAGACAAGCTCAGGATCAAACTCTGTGGGTGTCTTTGGGCTGCCTTCCTCCTCTGCTCTAATAACTCCACTGAGTCTGATACTTGATGTTTATAAAATGTACAGTCTTGTCATCTCATAAGGTTTCCAGCATGACACCCATCTTACATGGGATCCTGACGTTCAGGGAGTTGAGTAGCTTGCTCAGCAAGGTTCTCCAGTTACTTGGCAACAGAGTCAGGCCGAAGGCCGGAATCCCCTAAGCCCTGAACCCCTTCTCACTATTATTCCTGTAACAGTCTTTCCTTCTCATCTGTAAACTCAGGAAAAGAGACACCCTAGCGTTCCACCTCTTCCCTGTGACCCTAATGTGAGGGGTCGGGGAGGCAGGAAGAGGAGTGGCATCTTCCTGGAGTTTACCTCACATCTCACTCTTTCTAGAAGCTTCCATCTGCCCAGGTGGGACACGCACGTGCAACCACAAACAACACACACACACACACACACACATTAAATTCTGACACATCGTGAATAGGCACTCAGGAATATGAGTTCTCTCATCATTCTATCCCTCTTCTCAGTGTGGCCTGGAAGCCTTTCTCAGCTTCCCCAAAACATCTGATGCCAATCAGGCCATGCTAATGCATCTTTCCTTCTGAAGTCAATAGGCCACCTTGGGCCCAAAGGAAACGTAGGCCATGTTCATACAGCAATCTCTCTGGTCAGAGATGAGGCACTTGGAGCCTGGAAAAAAACTCAGGTGGTTTTGCCTAACCCCAACGCCTCTTCTCTCGATATCAGGACTAATGTGCTATCCTGGGACAGAGCTCTGGGTCCCAGCCCTGTATGGAATGGAGATCCCAGACCCTGAAGGCTCTGGGCTCCTGGTGCCCATCCTGGGCATGCATCGAGATGGGAATTCTGGCGCTACCACGCCCCTGGCAGGCACAATGGAGGATGCTGCTGGTAAAGGTGAAAGGCAGCATGGACCCCCTAAAGCTTCAGGGGATCAGAAATGTGGCTTAGTCCCTGGTGGAGAAAGCCTTGCAAAGCTCAGGAGAGGCTGCCTTGATCCATTGACACAAGCGGGGTGGGGGGGGATTTCTGATGATTCCGATAGAATAGCCCAAAGTAAGATAACCAGGGGTCTCAAAATGACAAACCCACAGATGATGGATTTCCTGTAAGATCTGGGTCCTTTCAAAGATAAGCACAATAGAAACCATCCACCCACTTACAACCACCCACTCCAGCTCAGAGCTCCGAAAAGGATTAAAGGGAGGTCCTGGGCTTCTTCCCACGACTAGGTTTCCTTCCTTCCCCTATATCTGGTCACTAAAGCTAGTGGTGGCTTTGGCTTCCCACAGGTCTTGTCCCAATCTCCATTGGGGCTCAAGCCATAGATCCCTTAACTGGGGAGCATGGTCCTGTGATTGGTGTTCAAATGGACCCCTCTGCCAGAGTGGCACTGCCTGTGGTGCAGGTGCTGGAAGCCTTGCCTCGCGGAGTGAGGGACCCAGAGCTGGTGTGTACAAGGGGCTTCTCCTATGCATTCACTCAGTCAGCAACCACATGATGAGAGCCTCCTGGGTTCCAGATGATATGGGAGGGGTGGACATGCAAGGGAAGTATCCTTCTTCCCCTAGGGAAGAGCTTCAAACCCTGACTAGAGGTGATGAGGATGTTAATGAAGTCAGGGGAGGGGCACTGGAGTAAGACAGAGGAGAGTTCAAGGAAGGGTTACAGAAAGAGAGAATGCTTGGACTAAAACTTGAAGGGAGGCAGGGAGTGGCCACTCCAGCCTCAGGACAGCAGGACAAACAGAAAGATCAAATGTGAGGCCAGAAATGTCCCGGAAGGAGGAGGATGGAGGGAGAAGAGAAGCAGAGAGGCCAGTGAGGACGGCAGGAAATAAGTCTCAAGCAACCTGTGCTTAAAGGCTAAGAAGTGGCCTAGGAAAGCCATGTGGACCCAATAAAGAATTCTAAGTACATATGCAATGTCCTAGGGTAATTATTTTTTAAACTGTCAAATTTGTAAAATGAGGAATAGCAAAAAGTTTTGTATAAACCCATTACAGTTTGAAATTATATAAATGAAGAAGCAAAGGACTTCACCCTCTGTGCCCACTGCCAATGTCCTGCAGACATCACTGGCCTCTCTTCCATTCTCATCCACCAAATGCAGCCGCTGTTAACAGGTTGTCACACCTCCTTCCAGACATTTTTATGCTTATACATAATCAGCATTCTAGAAATTTCTCTCTGGCACCTGTGCAAGCATGGATGGAATAGGGCCAGGCCAAAGCAGGAAGCCCTGTCAGGAGGTTGCCGCAGTAATTAAGCTCTTGGAAGATTTCCATCAAAATAAAAGTGCTTTAGTGTCTTACCATACATTCTATGCCCAGTTACAGTTTCAGACACAAAGATGGATACATGTTGAAAGCTTTTGAGATAGAAACCAGGAAAATTAAATTTGAGTCCCAACAACACCATCTCACAGATCCGTAGGAAGGCGCCAGATTAGGGACTGGAGGTGGTAGCTATTCTCTGCATCCTTACCTTCTGCCCCTTGCTTTCCCAAGAGAAACATTGAGGCAGAAGCACAGAGACCCTACAGAGACTTGATGGTAGATGGAGGAAGAGACTCCATCTCTGGATGGAGGGAGCTGGAAAGAAGTATGGAGTTGTTTTCCCATCTCCAACCAAGTCAACTGCCCCACCAAGTCAGGCATGGTCAGGGCATACTGAGAAGCCTTGGGGTCTACAGCCAAGTTATGGGGCCTGTGGGTGTTTAGAAAAGCCTGAACAGTCTGGACATTGCAGCAGAGCCTCTTGGAGCAGGAGCTAAGGGCCCGTCAGCAGTACTGGCAGCTCCAGGAGCAGGAGGAACAGCACCTGGCAGAACACTTGTGGCACCTGAGCCAGGAGCTCCACTTCCACCCAGGCCATGAAGCCAGGCTGGAGGTAAGGCCTAAAGTGTCATCCCACTGTCCCCACTCCTTCAAAAACCATACAAGTCTTTTTAATGTCCAGAGCCCTTGTTTCCCTACTGGTCACAAGAATGGAATCCATCTTAGGGCAGTCTCTATCTTAGTTATTTTTCTATTGCCGTGACAAAACACCATGACCAAAGTGACTTATAAAAGAAAATGCTTACTTGGGCTTATGGTTTCAGAGGATTAGAGTCCATGATGGCAGAGCAGAGGCATGGTAGGAGGAACAGAAGAGAGCTCACAACTTGATCTACACGTTGGAGGCATTGAGAGCACACTGGGAATAGCATGGGTCTTTTGAAGCTTCAAAGCCCCATAACACACCACTTCTAACAAGGCCACACCTCCTAATCCTCCCCAAACAGTTCTGCCAATTAGGGATCAAATATTCCAATATATGAGTCTATGGGGGTTATTCTCATTCAAACCACCATAGTCCCCAAACTCACCAGGCTCTAGATCTCAGTCACCCCTAAGTCCTTCAACTGTATGGAGGTAGAGGGGAAGCTGGCATGAGGTAGTCCAGCTTAGAGCCCTGCCTTCTCTCCATGGCTCAGTCCTTTGTACTTTCTGTCCAACGTAGTTGAGGGCTGCTGAGGAGGCTTGTGCAGCCCTAGAGGCCCGCTGTCTGCAGGAGACAGAACGGCGAGCTAGAGCCCTGAGCATGTGCAGCAGCCCAGAATGGTACTTGCTTTCTCAAGGTGGGTGACAAGTCCTACCAGTAGTACCTCCATGCACCACTGCCGGGAGCACAAGGCGCCCCTCCACCACCTGAGTGGGCACATCTCTCCCAGATCCCCTGGCAGGCTCACTGGCTCAAATCAAAACTGTTGTCTTTTCCTCTCCCCTCCTATGCTGGTAGCTGTTGCTATGTGGCCTTTCTCTTTGCCCTTTGTAGCAGACAGAAAAGAGTGGGAAGAGGAGTCGCAAGTGGTTCTGGGCATGCGAAAGGTCCTGCACAGTTTAGGGCAGGCCTCAGAAAAACTCAGGAAAGTGTCCCTCAGGTTACACGGCCAGGAGGAGGAGGTGTGTCTACAGCAGAGTCAGGCTCATAGCCCACAAGTCTGGAATCATCAGAGGAAGGTAAGGCCTGAGGCTGGCAAGAGAGACCCATGGGATAAGGACATTCTCTACCATCGTAAGGTCCTTCGGGGCAATATAATTCTCGGGTGGTGGTGGGGCCAAAGAACATTGGATAGGCAAAAGGAGCAAGCAGAACGAGTGAAAAAGCCCATTTAAATTTAGTGTTATGGTTCCTCTGTTCTAGGTGGTGCAGCATCTCTCTGATGGGTTCCGGGAGGTGGTGAGGGACAGACAGAACTTCCTGAGCAGGGCTCTTGGCCAACTTCAGTACCACCGGGAGCTCAGCCGTCTCCAGCTCTTGCATATCCAGGTACTGGTCCTCTGGACTTGGCCAAAAAGATCTGAGTTTCTATCTTTGATAGGAACTGTGCATTTATGAAGATGGGGGATCCAAGCATGGAATTCAGCTCTTGCTTGCATCCTAGCTTAAGGCCTCAGGAACGCCTGTGTGTTTGGAGAATTATCCTGGAGAGAGATTCTATGGAACAGTCATCACGTCTCTCGGGAACCAGGCTGTCTGCCCCCTGTTGGTTCCTTTCCTGAAAGGCATCACTGCAATGCTCATAGAGGATCGAGGCTGTCATCTAGAGCTGGAAGATCAGAGGCCAGGAGCAGGTCAGGCTGGCCACTTGCCCATCTTCCTATTCTGACTACCCTGACCATGCTCTGATCCTCCCAATACTGCAATTAAGGCTTCAGGGACCACAGCAGCAGGCCACAATAGATTACTTAGGAAAGACACAGAGAAACATGATATATAAGTTATCTATTACTGCCGAACAAACTACTCCAACATATCTTTTTAAAACAAACAAACTCTTTTTAGCCTATAGTTCCATGAATCAGAATTTTGGTAAGGTTTACCTGGTGCCTCTGGCTCAGGGTCTTATGCAGACTGCAGTCTAGGTACTGGCCAGGGTGACAACATCTCAAGGCTTGACTTCCACACTCACCCTTGAGGTTACTGGCAGATCTTCCCCAGGTCAAGGCAACCACAAAGACTTGGTAGTGCGAAGCCCAGCCTGCAGTTGCTTCCCTCAGAGCAAGTAAAGCAGACCAGAAAGCGAAAGCTTTCATAGATTCTTGTGCATTAATCCCAGAAGTGACATTCCATCACTTGCCCTATTTTATTCAGTTGAAATGAATCACTAAATCCAACCCACACTAAAGGGGAGGAAATCACAGGAGAGTTAACACACATTGGGAGAAAATCACTTAGAAGCTGCCTCTCATACTTAATGCCATATTTGGCAGAGAGAAGAGTTAAGGGAGGGAGGGAAGGAGGAAGAGAAGGAGGGTGATGGGAAGAGAGAAGAAAGCTGTACTGGGGATTAACCTAGGGTCTTGCACATGTTAGACAAGTACCCTACCACTGAAGTACATCTCCAGCCTGTTCCCCACCCTCCCTGACTTTTACTTTAAGACAAGGTTTTACTTAATTGTGCAGACTGTGGCCTTAAACTCACTCTGCAGCCCAGGCAGGCCTTGAACTTGTGATCCTCCTGCTCTGCCTCCCAAACAACTGGGATTATACGCCTGAAGGACCAGGCCTAGCTCTTAGGATCTTCTTTCGCTTTGGATGCATCACTATGTTCTCACTCGCTCATATTCAGATGCAGACGAAGCTGACCATACCTGGATGCCACCATTACTCTCCATAATGAAGAAAATAGATACCTGGCCCCAAGACCCCAGGGAAATAGCTGAGCTACAAAGACAAATACACCTCCAACCAGGTAAACGCCTTTCCTTTGACGATTATTAGAATGCACTCAAGGTAAATGATGGTACAACCTCCAAGCCTCAAAACAGAGAATCCGAGGAATATGGACACTTCCTCACCAGTCACCCTCCCTCCCTGCCTCCACCCTACTCAGACCCCAAGAGATTTTTCTATATAAGACATAGCAGGTAGAAATCAAAGTGCCATTGAACTACAACTAGTCAATTCTTAGAAGACGGTTCCTAAAGGTAGTCTACCTTCCACTCAGACACTGAGTCTAAACCTTGGCATGCAGTCAACATAGAAAACTGGAGTTTCTGGGAAATGTTAGACAGTGGAAAAAACAGGAGAACCAAAAGAAAAGAGTATTTTCCCCTCAAAAAGAGCACCCAGATCACTTTGCCAATGAGGGGGATTTTTCAATGCCGTGTATTGTTTTAAACCTATGGTAACTCATTTACAACCTGGAAAAATAGGGTTTTTTTTTTTTTTAATATTCACATTATAGGTAAGAAAACTGAGCTTCTGTATAGGCCAATAAGTAAGTAGTCAAGTAAATAGTTTGCTAGTGCGTAGCTCAGCTGAAATTCAGGGAGCCTTTTCCCAGAGTCTCACTCTCAACCTGCTTCCTACAAAAGCCGTCTAGCACCATGAGGCAGTGCCAAAAGACACACAGGTACCATAGTCTGATGATTGCACAGGAAGGCAGTCAGTGTACGTTAGCAAAGCCAGGAGAGGCTTGTGGAGAACAGGTCTGTCTCCTAGCATGAGGATAAAACACACTTCCTAGGAACTCAAGTTGAGGCTCCTGGATGGCAAAGCCTAAATTATATACTACCTGGGCCTTACCAGGAAATATTTACTGGTTCTGGAGGTCGATCAATCTGATTAATTCCTTTCACAAGAGAATACAGGCAGAGATATGGATCCTCATACAAGGGTTACCCTCTCCAACCACTGTGAAGCATTCTCAGATGTACCGTCTTGTCTGCCCAGAAAACCTAACTCTAATTCTATTGCTCATTTCTTATGTAACTGAGAGAACCAGTACTCAGGAGCATGTGGTTCTCTCAGGGCCACTCAGCCTGTACATGGACAAGGGCCTCTTACAGCTACTTCTGCTCTCCTCATTCCATGTTGCTGTCCCACTGTCCTCTTGAGAATAAGTCAGTAGACATGTCTAAAGTTCCATTTAGACATACACCCACTTAGAGCAATTATGTAAAGGCCCATTAGAGAGTTTTATAGATGAGCAAAAATCTGAATATATCCAACACTACTAAGTGTTTTCTGTCTGCCAGACAGGATTCTGAGTATGGCACATTTAGTGAGCCAAACGTTAAAATAAAGGAAACCACTGCCAACTTTCCCGTGCCTCCCTCTAGGTCTTCTGTTCCTATTGACTGGTGCTCACTCTTCCATGTGAATGGACACAGGCTTCACTGGAGGATAGACAGATAGACAGATGGACAGATAGACAGCTGGATGGAGTGAACCTTTTTCTAAGTTGAATTGTCATGTTTTGTTGTTGGTGGTGTATCATTACCATATGAAGAAAATCAATGAAACTATTACTGATTTGTGTTGATTTCTGCAGGACCAAAAACCTCTTTGAAGAATCTCCTGAAGACTGAGACAGTGCAGGAAGAGCTGGAAACTGTGCAAGTCACGAAGCTTTCTGCATGGGAATTTGTAGTTTACCAGTACGGCCTCTCTGTCATGTGCCTCCTCATTCCCCAGCTTCACGTAAGTCTATTTCTAGAAGTCTCCCAAGAAGCTGTGGAGGTCAGGGTGGCCAGGAAGAGACTACAAAGTCTCTCAAGGAAGATGTTCCTGCAGCAGCAAACTGCCTCCCTTAAGGCAACTCATGGGAGTTATGTCAGCAATCTAAAATTGAAACTTTTGAATAATATTAATCAAGTACATAAATGAATCAAAGACTGTCTAGATGCCAGAAAAGGTTGATAATTTTCATGAGGTAACTCGCTTAATTGTTTCAAAAACACCATGAACAACACCAATACGGTTACATTTCCCATTTTCACACTGAGAAAGATAGTGAATGGTCAAAACAATGTACCATGATCATAACCGGGGTTAGGATTCAGGCAATATGGTCTCAAGGTCTAGGTCTGTCTGCTAGTCTGGAAGTAGAGGGTTGAAGTGATAACTGTTGTTTATATCAATAATAACTGGTATAAATATAAAATACTAGCTAAGAAGTTTATTTTCCTGTAGTGTATTCTGATTCTACTTCCCCCAGATAGTCTTACAATTTAAATGGATGTTCCAGTGCATTTACTTCTCACTGTGTTTAGTGATGCATAGCTGAGAAAAACTTTAGCAAAAGGCAGGTTTGGGTTGTGTTTGTTTCTCTTTAACAGGCTCCAGAAACTACCCTACAGATTGTTTCTCGTGTACCTGCCATGGAAGTCTCAGGAAATGTCTTCCAAGGGTCCTTCTTCTATCAGGTGCTGTAAATTCACCCTCAGATACCGACTGGGAATTCTAGAATCTGGTCAAGATGCGGAGAAGCAAAAGGAACAAATTTTATAAAACATTCTTCTCTCTCAAATCCTAATGAATTTTATTCCCCTTTGAGGGGGGAAAAAGCCATTTAACTAAAACATAATAAATGTCACTGAGTAAGAGCTTTTCTAATCAGCAAAGTGCAATGTCCTGGCTGGTACCCTAAGAAGCACAATGGCCTTGTGCCCATTAATGGATTTCTGCCATTGTACAGCTGGCATTTCCAAACTGGTATTTCCCATAAGAGTCATGGTCCCGGCTTCAGAGTCTCTTGCACAATCATATCTTCCTACAGAAATGGCCCTACATTTTTCCTGCCTCAGTAGTTCCTCAGGTGTATAGAGTGGAAGCCCCTTCTTGGTAACTTGAAGCTGATGATGAACTTTAAGCAGTGATGACAGTCCCCTCGTGACGCATTCTAAGGAGGAACGCCAAGTCAATGAGACCCAGAAACAGTTTAAACTTGGCTAGTTGTGTATCATTAGGGGTTTTAATAGGAACCCACAAAATAAGTATTATTTCATTTGACCTACAAACTCAGCAAGAATTTAGTTCCATTTTACTAATTGGGGTGGGGGGAGCCAGGATTCTCATGGGAAAGGTAGCTATCAAGTGCCTTACATGTATTGTATTGCTTTCCATTTCAATAACCTAAAGGACAGGTACTCTCTTGTCTCCATTTATAACTGGACAGTGGAGGCTGAGAGATGGTATGTAACTGTCTAAGTGGTAGCAAGAGTTGAGACTCAAGTTGTGGTGTCCATGACACACACCTCATCCTCCTAACCCACAGCTCATCTACCTGTGCAGCTCTCAGAGTGATCCAACCATCTTAAGCTTCTCCCTGGGGAGATAGATGAGGATGTCGTTTCAGATAACTCCTCACTAGTGATCTGAGAACCTGAGCGCCATCTCTCAAGCCCAGAGGTCCTGAGTTCAATTTCCAGCAACCACATGGTGGCTCACAACCATCTGTAATGAGATCCAATGCCCTCTTCTTTGTGTCTGAAGACAGCTACATTGTACTCATATATATATATAAAATAACTTTTAAAAATTGAGAGAAAGCAGGCTTAAATTATTTTTTCAAAGTTGAACTAAAATACATTTTTTTCTTCATCTCTGAAGCCTCCTTTCAGTAAATTATTGAACCCAAGGAGTCTTACTTTAAGTAAAGTGAGAAATGTGGAAATTTCCCTGAGGTTGACATGTCTGTGCCTGGGCATCTTTCCCACTCAGACCACTGAAAACACCCTGTTTGTTGAGAGAGGGTGCTTGGCATCTGTGGGAAGTTTTGTTCTGCTGTTGATCCACTGCCTGGCCCACATCGCTATCCGGAGACTTTAACCAGGACTCCAACCCCAGATTTCTGGAGTTGTTCTATAAGGTAGTTATGACATGTACTGAGCTTCTCTTTCTCGGTGACTCATCATCATTCCCCAGGATAACAAATGCTGTATGCTTTGCAATATGTTGGATCTATTGGAGACCCATCAGTAGCCTTTGGTTCCCACTGTCCGGGGAAAGGCTTTTCCTGGTCAGACTTGCTAGGATAGCAATGGCAGAATGCATGTTCCAATTGAGATGCAGACTAGCTCTGAGAACAGCATTGTGGCTTTGTGCACATGTTATCATAAACTCAGCAAAATTGTTAGGGAGATAGCAGGTAAAGATGATCTCGAGCCGCCACTTTCCTTTCAACCTTTATTTGAAGGCTTTAATACCTACTCCCAAGTCACATTGATCTGTCCTTTCTCTTCTTTGACCAGGGGCTGAGAGTCTACTTCAAGGAGGCATTCACTACTACATTGCAAATGTCAGCAGTTCCCTGGGACAATAAGTTTGATCAAAACCTAAGTGCTATTCTGTTAAAGGAGCAGCCCATTTCTGAAAGAGAAAGAGATCTCCTCTCTAAACTCATTGAGAGAAAGCCTGAGCCTCCCTTACCAAGAGAGTCATCAGAAGAGGTAACTAACTTTATCTTGTATATTCCATGGTCTTAGTTAAAAATCAACTCCTTGACAAAGAAAAAAGGACTTGGTACATGGCCCATTCAGATATTTCCAACATTTGCTTGCTTCGTCGCCACCTACTATCAAGAAAAAAGCAGAAATCTATTGTAACCTCATTATGACTCAGAGACTAAATGAAAGTGTGAAATTATCCCACACCTATCCAAACACAATGTGCTGTTTTCTATGCAAACCTGACTGTGGCCTTAAGAATATGCTATTATTAAGGACCTTTATGAAAAATATTATCTCATAATTCTTTTACAAATTAAAAATAAAAGATCCTGGAGATACAAGTAACTAAATAGAGGCTCCTAGAATCCATCTCTTCCTCGACAAAGAATCAAAGAAACAGGTACATAGTTACCTTTTAGGTAAGCACAACCTTGAAGTGACAGCGACCCTGGGAACATGAGTGGTTTGAGACAACAGCACCATAAGAGAAACAGTGTCTCAGGCATCTACCACCTTGGCTTCATGGAGGGGGAGGGGCTCACCAGCCCTATCAGAGCTGATGTAGCTACTAAAGAATGTCATGGCTCTCTGACTCTCACGGGCCAGCAGCCCACCCAGCACTGTGCTACAGGGGGACAATACTGCAGATCTATTGCCTTGGAAACCTGAAATATGCACAGTAGCCCCACTTTGGATACAATTGGTTTCCTTGCTATATCAAGCACCATGACCAAAGCAACTCAGGAAAGTTTGACTTACATGTTATAGTCCGTTGTCAAGGGAAACTAAGGCAGGAACCTGGAGGTGCAAATAGATTCCCATGGAGAGATGCTTCTTACTGGTTTGCTTTCAGGCTCACATCCAGCTATCTTTCTCATGCCTCCCAGGCCTACCCACCCAGGGATGGCATGGTCCACAGTGGGCTGCTATCTCTTACATCAGTTAGTGATCAAGAACATGTCTCACAGATGTGCTCACAGGCCCACTCTCATGGAAGCAATTCCCTCTTCTCTGGTGTGTCAAGTTGATAACCAAAATGAACCATAAGTCCATCCCTTGTCAACTTGGCACATAGTAATAACCCTGTGAAATCATAACAGTTCCTTTCTTATTTGCCCTCCAAATCTCATGCTCCTGCCATAAAGTACAGTACAACTTAAAAGACCTCACAGTCTTTAAATTTTTTCAATAATTTAAAAGTCTCAGATCTCTTTCAAAACCCAAAGAGACTCCACTTATCCAATAGGAGCCACTACTCCCATTGAGGTAGTAACTATACAGTGAACACTCCATATCCAGAGAACAGACCACACCCACTGCTGTCTACACCAGAGCTTCCTAAATCACCAGTATCTCCTCTTGCAGAGCCCACCAAAATAGTAGGCAGGTCTCTTTGACTCCACCATGGGTTTATACTATGTAACGTCATTAAGCATAGTCAAAGATGCTACAGGGAGACTACACTGCAGATCTATTGCTTTGGACCCAGGGCTAGGCAACATATCATGTGACTGAGACTGCTCCCTTCATGACACACACGAGGGAGAATTTGAAAGGATCGAGGTTCAGGTATACCTTTCAAGGCATATTTTCAAAGGCCCACTTCCCCCAAATAACCTAGCATTTCACAATTCCATCAGCTCCCAACAATCCATTCAGATTTTGAATCAACCACTGAGTTAAACCATTGGTTTGGCCAGGGCCTTATGATACACTTATCTCTATAGCTGCCCTAGAAGACATACCCAAGTGTGGTGCTTGGCTGATGATGTCTTTGGCATCTTTCAATACAATCAAGTTGGTCACAGAACTCTGTCATAGACCAATTCCTGTAGAAGAGAAGAGTCAGTTCTCTGTCCCTGTCCCTTAGCAGCAGACCATCTGCTCACTTTTTCCTCTTCCGTAGATCGCTTCACTCGGCTCCCAGGGTATCCTGCATCCTCTGGTTTTCCTCCTATGCTTTTGGTTATTCCTTCCTGTCTGCTTCCTGGTATCTTCTCTCTGACCTCTCAGAATTAGAGGACCATAATTCAGTCTTGTGGATGTATTTATTTCCTAACTCAGCTATATCAGATTGCTAAGTAATTGTATGCACCTATGTGACTTCGAAGTCTTACTAACACATGTCCTAGAGCCAATTTTTTATCTGTCCAAATGTGATCCACCTAAAAGCATGTTCTTCTTGGTTGATGGCAACTGCATTCTTCAGATTTTTCAGACCAAAACCTTCCCTTTGTATTGGAGTCAGAAACGCTACTGTTACATGATGAGGTCTTCCCTTTGTATTGGATACCCCACAGCCCACTCATTAGGAAAGTCCTTGCTCTGCCTCCAGAACATATTCAGAATCTGGCCACTGTTCGATAAATGGTACTGTCACTACTTAGTGCCACCACCATCTCTTATCTGGATCTCTTGATTGTCCAGATGTCTTGATAGCAATTGGTCTCCTCAAGACCACCCTTGCCTCTCTCTTCAGTCTAGTCTCATCACAGAAAAGGGATCTTTTAGTAGAAAACCTATATCTTCTCAAAATCATTTTGTGACTTCCCGTTTCATTTTAAATAAATGAGAGGAGACGATCCCCCTTCTAGTCCTCACCTACAGTCTTTGCCCACTTCATTTACCCAACTCCAAACATGTGGTGTATATTGCTTCTGAAGGGTCCCCTCTGCCTGTAATGTTCTTCCTACTATAGCATGGTTCTTGAACAGGAGTGACTTTTGTCCCCAAAGGATATTCAGCAATGTCAGAGACATTTTTGATGTCATGATTTAGGGGAAGGAAGTCTTATTGACAAATAGTGTGTAGAGAATAAGGATGTTGCTTATAGAACACATAGGAAAGCCCACACAACAAAAAATGGTCCACCCCAAAATCTCAAGTGGAACTGAACTCCAAAAGCCTGGTTCCAGGAGGTAAATCACCAGACTCCTTCATTGCCTTTGTCTTGTCTTTGCTCACAGGGTCAGCCTCAATGCAACCATCTTCACATGCTGTCAGTCACCCCCAATGCAGACACCCTCACATGCTGTCAGCCCCAGTGTAGACACCCTCACATGCTATCCTATTTTACAGCCTTTTATACTCATTCACAATTTCTTCCTTACTCTTTCCTAGTTTGTTTTTTCCTCCATTACTTTCCAACATTTTCCTACCTGTACTCTTCTTCTGTGTTTCCTCTACTGAGTCAGTATGAGCTACGTGAGACCAAGGATGTCAGTTAGTTTTATTTTCTGATTTAGCCCATCTATCAGACTTTGGATGTACTTACTAATATATTTCTTTTGAATCTGAAGCTACATACTGACATTATCCAACCTGCAATTGTTTGGGAAGAGGAGCAATAGAAACACTTATTATACTCCTGTCATGTGTCAAATGTTATGCTAAGAATTTTACATGTACTCTCTTCCTAGATTCACATTTGGATTAGCAGATCCAAAGGTACTTAAAATAAGAGCAAGAATATTAACACTGTCCTTCATACTCTCTATAGTACATTAAGAAGAACAAAGATCTTCTCCTCTTCAACAATATGGAGCATTTCATTAAAAGCATCCTTTCTGCAAAGCAATAAATCTTAATAATATTAAGAGCTGGACTCAGCAGCAAAGAAAAGGTGAGATGCCATGTCTAAGTGGTGATCAACAGCTCTGGAATTATACTTCAGCATATATACTCATGTATATGAGTGTGTGTTTAGGGCCATGTTTATGACTGGACATAACAGCAGATAAACGATTGGGAATTGATAGTGGTATGGTTTAAAGCACGTTATTACTTAAAAAACCTTTTTAGTACCAACAGATAGTAGACCTTAGATCTTCAAGTTACAAAGAACCCAAAAGATCATAGAGTTTATTCCTCCACCCTTATGCAGGGTAAATATTCATAATAGAGAAAAGGAACAGGATAGCGTGACCAATGAAAGAGAAAAAGAATAGCTTGGGTCCACTGTCTTCTTGCTCAACTGCTATTGATCTGTAAGAAGCTGTTTTTAATCATAGATATTTAAAATATGAGGAGCTTTATTGTGGTACTGGAGACCAACCAAGGGCCTTGCACTGGCTAGGCTGGGTCTCAGACCCTTAAGCTGTACCCCCAATCCAAAAATGTCGAGTCTTTACAAGTTAACAAATTTCCCTTTTTGTGATTTTTATAATATAAAAAATTATTTTTCATTATTTATTTTACATCCCAATCAAAGCTTCCTCTCCTTTCCCTCCTCCCAGTCCCTCCCTCTCACCTCCCCCATACCTCCTCTCTTTCTCCTCAGAGAAGTGGAAACCTCCTACAGATATCAACCCACCTTGGCATAGTACATTGTAGTAGAACTGGGTGTATCTTCTATTGAGGCTAGACAAAGCAATCCTGTTAAGGAAAGGGGCTCCAAAGGCAGGCAACAGGTCAAGACAGCTCCTGCTCATGCTGTTAGAGACCCTATGTGAGGACCAAGCTGTACATGTTACATGTGTGTAGAGGGACTGGTCTGGCCCATACATGCTATCTGTTTGGTGGTCCAGGCTCTGTGAGCCCTTATGTGCCAAGGTTAGTTGATTCTAAATCACCAAAATTACTATTTTATAATATTCTATGAAAATAGAAGAAAGAGAGAAGAACATCAATGTCTTTGTTTCCCTAATGTAGTGACCTATAAATCAAAACCAGGATAGTGACCATGTGTAATAAGATTATAGAGACCTAGGAGGAGAAATTCTGGGTACCAGGAATACTTTTTAAAAAATGTTATTCTTTGAAAGTTTTATGCATTTTTACAAGTTGCACCAGTACCTCCCTCCAACTCCTCCACCCCACCCCCCTCCCAAATTCATGGCCTAATAACCCTGACTCCAATAGTGCTGCTCATATGCATATGTGTGACCATCAACTGGGACATGAGCAGCTTACCAGTGGCTTCATCCCCCAAGGAAGAGTGACCCTCCTTCAGCATCCATCAGTGGAAATATCTCCTCCAGTAGGAGTGGGGATAGACATTTTCCCCTTACTAAATACTAACTAGAATTCTAAAATGACAAACTATGCTCTGCTGCAATAGAGCAGGAGACTTCTACATCTCTCTCACATTTGGCATTTTACATCTCTTGTAGTTTACCCATTCTTCTGGTGCATAGTATATGGCAGATAGTTTGAATCTTCATTTTATAATAACCATTGAGACGCAGCATCTTTCATGTGTGAATATTCAAGTGTTTGAGTATCTTGCCCGTTTCCCACTGAGCTGCCTATTTTCCTACTGACTTCTAGAAATTATTTTTCATAACTTTATGAACCTTCTAAAGATAAAATTAACTCTTTTTCCTGTTTTATTTTTAGATCTAGAAAGTGGAAAATATTCAATACAACATCTGATAAAATGTAAACTACTTATTTGAGAATATCTGTCTTTTCATGCATAAGTCATACAAATGTGAAGTGTCTGCCACAGAAGAAACAAATTTGATGTTTTTATTATGACTGAAAGAATTACACCTTGTGTCTGGTTAGGTAAACTGATCACTTCCTGGAATAGAAAAATCTCTACCACTGAGTAACATGAAGTAGATGGACGTATAGGGACATTTCTGAGGACATGTCAACGCAGACAATGTAGACTATGTGTCAACGTACTTAAGATGGAGACTGTGTGACAGAATTCTCTGCAGGGCTTGGCTGAAGCACCCCAATCAGTGAGATACCATCTGAAGCTGAAGTTTCCAGGGTGAATTAAAGGTCAGAAGAGAGACCACCAGTACATGGGATGATTGCAAGAAAACTTTGAAATACAAACTCCAAATTAAAAACCTACCAAAATCACAAATTCAGTAGCTGCAATTCGAGTCTTTCCTTATTCAGATCATTCTTTTTATTGCACTGCAAGATGAATAGCAGAGATAATTCTTTTTAATGTAGCAACTGTTAAGGAGCGTCCTTGGCAATGGAATGAAGGCAGACTAGGAAAAGATTAAAACGTTATGCACTAGGGCTGGTACTGGAGCTCAGTGGCAGGGCATCCATGCGGTCCTGAGTTCAATCTCCACTGCGTGCCCCACACCAAAAAACAAACAATAGACTTCTTACAAACTTTATTTGTGTAACTAGTGAATAGTGAGCAATCAATAAGTTCGTTGGGTTTGCTCATTTGGTTTTTCCAGTACTGAGGCTAGAACCCAAGACCTTATGCACAGGAAGCATGTACCCTACCAACTGAGCTATATCCCCAGCCCCACACTGGGCCTTACTCGTTCAACATTTCACCCTGCAGATCTTTTGCCACAATTAAGAGCTGTCTATATGGGGCTCTACATTTAGCTCCAAGTTCAACGAATGAAAATAATAGAGGAAATTACTGCAGAGAAAGCAAGCTGAAAATATTGGAAGCCTAGCATAGTGGTACACACTTGTAATCTCAACATTGAGGCCAAGGTAGAAAGGTCATGAGCTCCAGACCAGTTTGGGCTACATGATCAAACCCTGTTTCAAGATCCAAACAAAACTACTTGAGACACCATAAGATTTATAATTTTGGTTTAACAAGGGTTTTAAAATCAAGCCATAAAGAACATCGGCTCAGAAGTGTCTCTTGTTTCTTCCACCTGTGTCAAGTCATCATTGGATCAGAGTTCTTTGTAGGAGGAGCTAAGCTGGGAGGAGTTAGGAGAGGAAGAGAAAAAAGGAAGAGGAGGAGCCTGAGAGAGCAGAGATGTAGGAGGATGGAGAACCACACAGGTATGGAGAGCACTTGTGGGGAACAACTTATAAACTTATAATTAGGTTAGCTAATTGGGATACAACTCTTTGTATGGGCATCTTGTTATTAATCATTATCAAACATATAAAGCCTTGATTAATCTATAAGAATTAGAGTCTCATTCTCTTACTGGGCCCACATGGATGTAGGAGTGGTCTGGGCAATGCCCTGCCTTGCGGAGACAGTGTAGAAGATTGGCAGAGCCATCTCTCACGCTGGCATCTAGTGGGTGGCAGGACTGGTGTTTCTGGCGGGCCGGTTCTAGCTGCAGCGTGCACTTGGCCTCAGGCTGAGAAACATGGTGGCTGGGCTAGGCAGACCCACTGCAGCTTAGATAGTCGGCCTGAGCCAGAGGCCTTTTTAAATAATTGACAAAACAGTTCTTTGCTGCTAGAAGCTATTCTCTCGCTTAGTTCTATTTAAATACTTAGGTTAGTCATCGTGCAAAGTAAGGACTAAATGTGTACAGTGGTTTGAATGACAATGGCCCTGCATGCTCATAGATTTAAATGCTTGGCTCCAAGTTGGTATGCTGGCTAGTTTTATGACAACTCGGTTGGTAGAGTTAGTTGAAAGGAGGAATCAGTTGATAAAATACCTCCATAAGACCTAGCTGAAGGGCATTTTCTTAGTGACTGATGGAGGAGAGCCCTGTCCATTGTGAGTGATGCCATCTCGAGGCTGGTGGTCCTGGATTCTCTAAGAAAGCAGGCTAAGCCAAGCCAGTAAACAGCACACTTCCACAGCCTCTGCTTCAGCTCCTGTCTCCAGGTTCCTGCACTGTCTGAGTTCCTGTCCTGACTTCTTTCAATGTTGAATATTGAAATTTTAGCCAAACAAGCCCTTTCTTCCCCAGCTTGCTTCAGTCATGGCATTTCAACACAGCAATAGTAACCTTGACTAAGATAGAAGGTGTGACCTTGTTGGAGGAGGTGTGTCACTGGAGACAGGCTTTAAGTTTCATTAAGTCTACACCGTTCCCAGTTGGCTCTTTCTAACTCATGCTTGTGGATCTACATGTGAGATCTCAGCTATTGCTCCAGCATTATGCCTGCCTGCCTACTGCCCCATGCTCCCCACCATGGTGGTCATGGACTAATTCTCTGAAACTGTAAACCTACAATAAACTCTTCTACAAGTTGTCCTGGTCATGGTGCTTTGTCACAGCAATTGAAAAGTAACTAAGATGGTGTGTAAGCTTTAAAATGGCTACATTAGTTGTCATTCTGATTAAAATCACTTGCTGCTTTCAAAATGCTGACACCAATAGCATGGTAGCTGCCCATAAGCACGAGCTATGAATTGTTCTTGAATACTTTACATGAATGAGACATTTTTTCAGTACTGGAAATTGACCCTGGGTCTTTCACATACTCAGAAAGTGCTGTACCACTGATCTGTGCCCATATGCTTTTAAATTGCTATCAGAAACACACTCTCATTAAGTGGTCCAAACTTACCTTAAACTTGTGAGTCCCCTGCCTCAGTCTTCTATATAGCTGGGATTGCAGGCATGACCCATCAGGCACTCTCAAACCAACATTTAAGAGCTTTACAAGATTAAAAACTCTCTGGTATTTAGAGAAGGTTTTTATTTTATTTGATTTATATCAGGTGCCTGTCCTCAAAAACTTTAGCTACTCAAATAAATTATGAAATACATTTCCCAGAAAGCAAAGTAAAGATGAATTAAACCAGACACAAGACTCCTTAGGATAGTAAGGCCAAGAGTCCAGAGCCCCTGAGAGATGTGTCAAACTAGTGCAGATTCTTCCTCATTCTTGGCTGAACAAGGCACCTCCCAGAACATGATCACATTAATTCTCTGGCCAGTTCTTCAGGATCTCCATCAGATCTCCATTAATACACCAATAGCTCTCAGCTTTCAATAAGCATGTGCTTCATAATGGAAATGCCACAGACCCAAGGCAGGGTCATATTCTCCTTCCCCCTGCATTACCTGTAATTACTGCTAAGTCAACAGCAAGTTCCTTTTTGAAAGTCTGAGGTGTTGGTGACCTTGAGGGAACTAGCTTGTGTGCAGACACCCATGTGTATCCTCTCAACCAGATAGAAGATAAGAAAACCTCAGCAGACCTGGATCGAAAGGACTGCCATGACAAAATACCAGATGAAAGCCACTTAAGGAAGGAAGGAAGGAAAGATTTGGGTTTGCCTATGGTTTCAGGGACTCAGCAGTAGGAGTGGCTCAGTGCTGTGAGGTAGCCAAGCACATCATGGCAACCAATCAGGAAGTGGAAAGCAGGAACAGAAACAGGGCTGTGCTACCACCTTCAAAGCCTCTCTCCAACCATGTTAGCCACACCCCACCATCTAAAGGTTCTACAAACTCTCAAAACAGCGCCACCAGCTGGGGAACAGGTGTTCAAACATGAGAGCCTGAGGAGTACACGTCACAGTCCCTCAAAACATGTCTTACCAACTATTAGCAAAGACATTCCTTTCTCCAGAGTGTAATTCTTAAAAAAATCATTTTGGGTGCTGGAGAGATGGCTCAGATGATAACAGCAAGCATGAGAACCGGAGTTCAAATCCCCAGCATGGACATAAAAAGCCCAGCATGGCTGTGCATGCCTGTAACCCTAGCATTGAGAGGCAGAGAGACAGGTGGATCCTAGGAACTCAGTAGCCATCCAGTGCAGCCTAAACAGTGGGCTTCAAACTCAGAAAGAGACCCTGTCTCAAGGCAATAAGTAGGGAATAGAGGTAAATATCCAGTGCTGTTGGTCTTGCACAGGTGCGTGCACTCACACTCACGTGCATGCACCACATATATATATATAGCACACCGCATATCCCATATGTACATCACTTGTTTCTTTTTCACTTCTAAAGCGGGTATGTGAACAGCCACTTTCAGGAAATCAAGTAGATATATTCTTAATACACCTCACAAATACACAACTAAAATTTGGTGTGTGTGTGTGTGTGTGTGTGTGTGTGTGTAAGAAAGTATAGATAAGGCAGCAGAATAGAAGGGAGCTTCAAACCTAAGGAAAGAAATGACAAGGTCCACAAATGCTCCTTTGCTGACCTGTGTTCCAAGATTGGAAATGACATAGTAACACTACACATTGCCACTACGTGATAACAGACCCCAGAAACCTGCTCACCCTTATCCAGAGGGCCAGAACAGACACCAAGACAGACAACTTTTTATATAACTTCTTCCACCATCAAAAGTGCCCATGGGAAGCACAGGGAAAGTCACTCATGGATTGTTGGGTAGAACAATATAAATGATGGGATATGAACAAGAGAAGAGAGTTCCAGAGACCTAGGGGACAAAACCTAACATCCTGCATTCAAGACAACAAAGTAACCAAAGAAACAAAAGCCAACCTGTGAGCAAATTTAGCAAGAGACATAACTGAAGAAGTATAATGAATCTCCAAAAGGATAAGCCCTAAGAAACCCACATCACAATTAAACATATGCAAACCAAGAGCAAACAAAGAATCATGAAACCCAACAGAGAAGTGAGGAAAACTAAATTAAATGCCATCAAATTGCTCACAAGAAACCATAAAAGATAGGGAAGCTGGGGGAGACAGCTGAGAGCCCTGCAACTGGTAGAACCAGTCAACAGAGATGAGGACCAGTCTACAGAGATGAGGACAAAGACAACACTTTCACATAAAAGGCTATGTCCTAGGCAGACCTACCCAAAAAGACTTACGGGACACATGCTGGTTAGTTTTCTGTCAACTTGACACAAACTAGAATCACTGGGGAAGAGGGACTGTGCATTAAGAAAGTGCCTCCTTAAGACAGGCCTCTGGGCCTTTTGGAAGGGGTGCATTATAGAAGGCCAGGTTGAGATTTCCAAAGCCCCCTGCCAGTTCCCAGGGTGCTGTCTGGCTCCTGCTGGAAATGTCAACTCTCAGCTGCTCTCCACCACCCCCCATCTTCCCTGACCATCATGGAGTTAAAACAGCTGAACCCTAAGCCCAATTAAATGCTTTCTTTTAGAAGTTGCCTAAGTCAATGTCAATAGAAAAGATGATGGCAAATAAATAAAAATAAGAAAGTAATTGTGTAGATCCAATGTTCCAAGAAAAACTGATACAAAATGGCTAGCTGAAATATTTAAGTCAAGTACACAGAATTAATTTCCCAGATTGGTGGACAAAACAGATATTTAAAGTAAAATGTGCACAATTTCTGTGCATGGTGAGGAGTTCCAAGAAATCAAATTGGCCTGAGATTTTTGTTTTTCCCTCCCTTCAACATGTATTGCCAGAAACATCAGCATGGTGAAAACAAAGTTGCAACACAAAAATAAAAACAAAAACAAAAAACAAAAAAACCAACCTACAGTTGAATTCACATCACATCTATGAGCCATTTGTAGAAAGGTCTCTTAATAAAATCTAACAAAATAGATTTTATACAAAAGAGTCTTAGCAAGCACTGAACCATTTAAAATAGAATTATAAGCAAAGATCTAGGTGAATAACTGACCCAGGAAAGAATATAAACATTACATCTTGACATTAAAAAATGGCATGGCCTAACCGGAGAGATGGCTCAGCAGTTAAGAACTGTTCTTGCAGAGGACTCTGGTTTGGGTCCCATCACCCACACTGCAGCTCACAGCAATCTGCAACCCCAGTTCTAGGGGATCTGACACCTTCTTGTGTGGCCTTGTTGCTAAAATTCCTTCCCAGAAGAGGTAAGCAACATATACCCTTTGTCTAAGTCCAAAGACAAACTGAAGCATGATTCCACCAAAGTTCACTCAGAACAAAGGAGTTTACCAAGCTTTCTTACAGAGCATAGGTGAAGGGTTACTTATCAGGTATGTGGGTGTTCCTTTCCCAACAGACCACACCTGAAAAGCATCACCCAGCAGGGATGAAGGCTTCCCTGTGCCCATGTAGTTGGAGGTGCTCTCCCCTAATCTTCCCCTGCCTATATACTCGAACAACTCTGGAAGGTCATAATAAAAAAATAAATAAAAAGGCAGTGTTGTACACAACAGACAGTAGGGGAGTGGCTGGGTACTAAGCTGTGATCTCTGAGCCTCTCTAAGGGAGAGGGTAAATGGTCAAAACGCACAGCTGGGATGACCTTGAACAAGCTGGATACCCCAAGATGAAGGTATCCATCCATCTTGGCTCAGAGGCTCAGAATAGGCCTCCACGGACACCAGGGACCCAAGTGGTGCACATACATACACACTCATACATATTTTTTAAGTCTTTTTTCTTTTAATGACACAGGAGGGAGCCAGGGAGAAGGATATGACTGAAGTGTTTGTTGTGCAAACATGATGACTTGAGTTCAGATCCCCAAGGACCACCTAAAAAGTCAGGCACTACCACATGAGCCCAGCACTGGGGATGTGGAAACAAGAGGTTTGTTTGCACAGCTGCCAATCTAGTCAATCAGCAAGCTCTAAGTTCAGTGAGAGATCTTGTCTCAGAAAAGAGCAATTGAAGAGACACCCAGCATAAGAGCCTGGGCCTTCACGAGCAAGTGTATACTCAGGCACATGTTCTCTCTCTCTCTCACACACACACACACAAACTCTCTCACACACACACTGACATTGTAAATAAGTGATGTGACAAAAAGTTAAGAATCCTAACTCAGATGGTAGTCATAGCAACAAACGGATATATATTATATATAAAAGCTTTAGGCACTGCACTAACACATTATTGGGTTCCAGATAAAACTTAAGATGAATTTAAGAATGTGTACCCATTCTTAAATCTGTATATATGCAAAGTATATCTGCAGCATGGCCACCATTTAATGTTACTAATGGTCACACGAGCTTGCTAATAGGAATTTTTATTTCTTTCAGTAGTGCATTTCTTGGCTTAGTTAGAAAACTTTATAAGAAGCAAATATCACTTTTATAAAATAGATCATATCAGTAAGTCTATTAATGTTTAGTCATAAATCAAACTTTTCAAAAGATGTAAAAAGGGATTTATCTTAAAAATTTCCACCAAGTTCTTACCATATTTATAAAATAGACTGGTTATAAGAAAAAAGACGAGTCCAGAGGGGTTTTCTGTCAGGATCAATCTTCCTTAGTTGAAAATCTACTTTTTAAAACAATGACTAAAACAAGACTTGAAACTTTCTTGCAACAAAATGAACTAGGAGTTTGTTAAAAACACAAGAGTATTTATTTCAAGTCTTCCTATAATTCATTTTATTTTATCACAGGCAACATCTTCGTTCTATCACATTACTAGGCACATATATCCACTAGTGTCCATAAAATTTTACATAAAGTTAAATAAGAATTAAAAGTAGCTAAAAGTCAAGTGATGATCTGTGTTGTGTGCAAGGATAGCCTTGTATGCTCACATCCCTGAAGCAGTCATTTTTTCCTACTGGGGCATTTCTTGGCTTTAGCCTCATTTTTACTTTAGGGAAGACAAGGCCTCTCCTCCAAGCTCTCCTGGTGCTGTCTGACCACTGAACAGTTGTGTGTTGACCCAGTGATACCTGTCCACCCGACGCCCAGCAGGCCTGCACCATTTAGAGTTCTTGGGCACTGGGTGGTAAGCAGCCCCCAGGAGGCACCCACGACCACCTGCCAAATGCTTTCTACGGGGGAGGCAGAGCCACGGCTGGAAGGACTGTTTGAAGTTTTCAACCTGGGAAGGAGAAAAGACAGGGAAAACAATTTATGAAGATCACTGGACTAATAGGCAGCTCTTGAGACTATAAGCCCGTTTCTCAGAAGTGAAGTCCCTTGAAAACACAGGGATTACAAACTAAGAAATCAAAGTAAATAGTCACCTACAGAAGATTTCCAGCATTTTATATGCCTTGAGGATCATCATTAATTTTTATCTATCATTAACAAGAGGAATTTTTTTTTCTTTTATGTGTTTGGATGTTTTGCCTGAGGATGTATCTATACCATGTGGGTGCCTGGTACCCATTGAGGCCAGCAGAAACCAGAAGAGGGTATCAGATCCCCCATGACTGGAGTTACAGTTGGTTATAAGTCACAAAAGTGGGTGCTGGGAGAAACCTGGGTCCTCTGAAAGAGCAGACAGTTCCCTGAACTGCTAAGCCACTTCTCTAGCACCTAAGATGAATTCTTACATGTAACTCAAAGCATTTAAGCTGTGTTATAGCCAAGCCTTTCATGTAAGCCATGTGGAAAGCTGAGGTAGGAGGACAAAAAGTTTATGGCCTTGGGGACATTGGTAAGACTGTCTCAAAAAGAAAAGGTAACCACATAGGACTAGAAAGGAGCTCGGCACCTGTCAGGTACCTGTCAGGCCTGGTTCATTCTGATTAATAAAACCTCCTGAACTGAGTGAGGCAGCACACACCTTTAATCACAGAACCCAAGCAGGTGAGAAGCAGACGGTCATATATTGCAGGCCAGCCTGGGCTATTTAGAGAGTCTTATACCAAAAAACAAACAAACAAACAAAAAAACCCACTAACTAGTACAATTGAACCTGAAGTTAATATAGAAGGAAACCCAGCTGATTTCAAGTGCTCTGTAAAGAAACAAGCCAACAAAAGATCATGTCACGTTCAAGAACTCAACCACGCGTCGAAAATATTCAAGGGCTAGGGAGACAGAAAAGATTCTGCCAAAATACTGACATCAGGAAGAGGACTTATCTGTATCATTTCCCTGGTTTCTGCTCCTTTTGGAATGTTCTAGAATAGAGAGAAGGCACACCACACACAGTGCCACACACAACCTGGTAGACACTCTTCGGGTTGTTCACTTTGGGAATGACTTGGACCTCCCTGCCGCAGCTTTCTTCATCAGAGGATGTGCCAGAGGAGCCGTCTCCTGTGGCTCTGTTGACTGCACAGCTGACGTGCTGAGCTAATTCCCAGTTCTCCCATCTCCCTTTAAAAGAAGCAATTGTAAAGGGATGCTTTCTCTCACCATACCTAAGCAGGAAATGAAAATAGTCATTAGAGATTCAACTTCTCACAAATGTGATCCCTATTTTAAAAGTCCTAGCTCTTTAAAAAAAAAACGTATTGAATGATATTATAACCAGAAGCTCCTATGACGGTACAGTTAGGGAGCATATCTTGTAACCATAGCCTTTAATTGGTCAGAAAGAAAAACAAAAACCAAAAAATCCTTTTTGTTTCTTTTGGGTCAATTAATGGACTGAATTGTCCACCATGTTAGGTGATTGATTCCTCTGACTTCTGGATGCTTCCTACAGTACTTAAAAATTGTAAATCCGCAGTATGCAATAGGCTGCAATGACCCAAGTCCTACTGCAAATACACCGCCGTGCCTTTGTGCTTGCCAAGTCAACCATCCCTAATGGAAATGTGTGCTGGCTAGTCAAAATTTGCATCTGAAACCATGATCAAATAGTGTCCTTGGTGCCAAGCTGATGCTTTGGCCATCATCTTTCCTAAAGGTACTCAGAGCTGGCTAAACCACCTAAGGTTTCTGGGAACACCAAGCGTACAACCACCAAAGTACTCACCTACAGCACACCTCATAGGGATCAACCCATATGGTCATCTCCTTTGGAAGTCCCAGATGAAAAAAATTCACATTACTTTCAGAACAAGCCCTTTCTAAAACAGGGTCTTTATTCTCGTTGTTGTTAATCCTGATGCACCTGAGGAGGGTATAACGCAAGAAAGGGCAATCAAGGCATGTGGGCGAGTATTTCAGCTGGAAATCACACATCCCGGGCACAGCTCTTGCCCTACCCACACCTTCTTACCCTCCTCTACCCTGCATGCTTACAAATGAAAGTAAAACATTACCTTTTGCTACAGGGACCCAGAACGGGTGTCATGACATTAGATCACATTGTCGGATAACCAAACGTTCACGGTCTGTCTTTTTTTGGCAAACAAATGAGAAACTCTCTAATGCACCTAGTTACACAGGTCTGTAGCATTCACCTGTACATCATCCATCAAACCTCCTTAAAGCCATGTTCAAACAAATTAATAGAAGCCTAGCAAAGGCCCCTTACTTGGAGACAGACAACACAAGTTGTGTTCCCTTCAGATGCTCTTGGTGACTGATTCCTCCCTCCCCTGGCCACATGAGCTCTCACCTAAAAGCCTGTCCCTTGGAAGGGCAGTCAGGGTGCCAGTGGCCTCTGTACTTTTCAAACAAGACAGTCATCAGCTTTAGTGCGAAGGCTTCTATCTGTTGTGTACTCAGTTTCTCGTGTTTTTTCACCAATCTTGTGACAAAAAAAACTGCGGTTGCAATTTCATCTCTCATGATTCCAACGCAGTCTGTGTAAAAACCTGAAGCCATGGGAAGAAAGCAAGACAGGATCACAGAAGAGCCAAGGTTTAACTTAGCAGCAACAGTTAATTGCCAGCTGGAGTTTTAGATGCCTTAAATCGTTTATTTGAAGGGGGAAAAAAAGTCCTCAGTGAACAGCAAAATGCATCTTCAGCCTGCCTGTTTTCATGCCTTTTCTAAAAGAGAAACAGTGTTTCTAACCTTTAAAGCACTTCACCAATCAAGATGCGACATAAGTACCAAGCTGTCAATGTGGACAGTGGAGCCCACTAGCAGCCACCTTTTAAAAACATACTTACAAAGAGTCAAATATTCAGGCTTCAGAGGACCTCCGTTGGAAAATGAGGCTTACAAACCACACAGTAAAAGACTGATTTAAGAAAAAAAAAAAAAAAAACACATTACACTTGCTAGCAAGATTTCCCTGGTCTCTACAAAAAGTGGTCCAAGGTTAAAGAGCCAGCTACACTACTTATTGCCAACTCTTACCCACGCCTGTTTTGATGATGTTTGGGGCTACTCCATATATGCCTGGCTGTTAAGGGTGATTGGTTGGTCACCCCACACAGGTGCTATCCACTAGTTTAATCACACAGCTTTTCCAACGACTCATCGGATTACCCCAGGGCAATTTTAGACTGTTCTCTAAATGGTAAGTTATTTTTTTTTTTTCTGTTTTACTAATGACAAATAACAAAGTCAGTCTTCTCCCTTTCTATATATTATATTTTCCAATAATTTCATCTTTGCCAACATAGTAAAGAATTTATTCTTGGATTTTTTAAAAACCTAAGCCAATATTTTGTTACCCATCCTTATGTTGACTACATAAGGTGTTTGTTAATTCTTTTGTAAAATGAGTAGACAAGTTGATTCTCAATTATCCCCAAAGAGTAAGTTAGTAGACTCCTCATTAGAGCTACTGATTTACTTGTTCAAAAATCAGATTCTTAGACATTAACCTCAGATCTACTTAAATGGTCTTCTAAAGGCAAGGTATGGCCTACTACTCAATATTTAACCAGTTCCTCCAGAAGATTCATCATATCCAACTTCACAGGAGTATTGTGTGTGTGTGTGTGTGGACCCACAATTATATTAGTGGCCAGTTCTTCAACACTGAAAAAGAACTGACTCTCTAGCCAGAAAACCTATTTTATATACAAAAAGCTCCAAATAACAGCCAGACCTTATAAGGAGACAAAACCATCACTTTGATGTTGTGCTACCCAACCTAGTCTTCAATACTGGAACTATACAGACTGCAAGAAATCCTCTACCACAAGGGAATATTCTAACTGTGAGCTGTGTGGCATGCTGTGTCTTCCTGTGGATGAATTGCTCAGAAAGTGCAGAGTGGCAAGCTCGCATATGGATGAGCATCACACTGTGTGACAGACTCGCATCCTCTGTTAAAGTATTTGCTCACAATGCTCTAGGTGTGTCAACTGATAAGGAACAGAATGGGAGAGCTGCCTGCCTAGCCCGGAACACTGTCCTTGGATGCAGCATCAGGTGACCTTTTCCCTTGTTGGCTCCAACATCACACCACTCCCTCACACTGCGCTTCCAAGTCCTCTTTTGTCAGAGATGCTGCTAGTTTGGTCGAGTCTTTCTCTTCCAGCAGAATGTTGATAACTTGCGAATTTGCACAATCTGTAAACTGAGTGTGGTGAGTGTGACACACACCTGAAGCTGCAGCTAATTCTCAAAAGGGCTGGGAGTGGAGGATCCTGAGTTTAGGAGGCAGCTGGCCTACATAATGAGTTTTAGCACAGACTTTACTTCAAAAATAAAGCAAGAAAGGAAGGGAGGGAGGGAAGAAAGGAGGGAGAAGAAGAAGAGAGGGAGGGAGAGAGAGAGAGAAAGAGAGAGAGTGTGTGTGTATGTGTGAGAGAGAGAGGCAGAAGAAGAAAGAGAGGGAGAGAGGGAGAAAGAGAGAGAGAGAGAGAGAGAGAGAGAGAGAGAGAGAGAGAGAGAGAGAGAAACACCATAAAGCAAAATCCTCATTATCCTCATAATCTTGACAACTGGTTTCAAATCTTCATAGTTTTCAGTTTCCTATTAGTGAGTGTGAAGTTTAAATGCAATTTCACAGAGTTGTTCAAGATTACAGTAGGTAATTAATATACCTGGCCAGAAGCCTGCAGGAGGGCAGATAGAAGAACCGTTAAAAAGAAGATACAAAGCAGCTATAAAATCAGTATTGTGTGTTTGAATCCCAGTTCTCCTGGGCTTAACTTTAGCAGATGATCCCACCACTCTGCCCCTTCATTTCCTCATGTATACAAAGGAGAAAATGACAGTGCCCACATTGGAGGGCGGAGGTTATCACGAGGATTAAATGTGAAATGCTTATCGCAACACCTAGGATTCAGTAAAGACTCTATACATTTTAAATATTATTGCTTCTGCTAGCAACTTGACTGTGTTTTTGTAGGGATCTATATGTACTGTATTACATGGATGATCACCTGACATAAAATGCTCAAAGTGGCAGCCTGTCTTAATAACAAATACAAATGATTTTATACTTATTTTATTCTGTTCTTTTTAATGACGCATCAGTTAGGTAGAACAGAAAACTTCATATTCCAGCTATACTATAATGTTTCACTGTGTTGGTTAACTGATTGATATGAAGTGTTGAGAGTGGAACCCAGAGCTGTGTGCACAGTAGGCAAATACTCAACCAATGAACCATTTTTCATGTGCACATGTTAAACCTGGATTACTGCTACAGTAAATCAAGATTTTGTTTTTAATTGATTATCTCTTTTAGCTTCCTGTTGTTTGTGCATTTAATGAGAATATCACATGTGCCCTTCAAGATACAAGGTGAACAGAATACGACCCAGCAAAGACTTTGACAAAGTCTTGGGCATTACCTCTGCCAATTGCTGTTTCTTTCTCTTCATCAATCGATCCAGTCACATACAGTGGAAAGAGTCAGGAGTAAAATGAAGATCTCGCCAATTACTTTTCAAATCCATCAGTTTTCTTAATCTGCTAAGAGAGTAGTAGTGTCATAAAAGAGGAAGGAATTTTAACCAGCCATGGCCCTCCTGTTATAAGTAATCCCAACTTTCACAATATATAACAATCTGTTTGGTAAGGCTAGAGAGTTTTGCCCTGCTTGGGGTCAAGATCTCAGGTGCACAATCTAATCTGCCTACTCTCCTCAATGTTTATGAAAGCTGACCCCTTTGGTTCAGTTTGCAACAACTCTGAAGAGCCAGGAATTGAATCTCTAAGGTTTCCCCAGAAAACAGGACAGGGCCCTGATGCCACTTGGTCACTGATGTCTCTGTCTACCCAACCCTGTGTTTTTCACTTCCCTAAAGCTTCCCACCTACAACTCCCAATTCAGAGTCAGTTTTTACAGAACTCAGTCTCAGAATTTGGTACTAGGCAGGTTCTCAAGAAGCAGAGTCTAAAGTGCAATTTGGGTCTATATACTCACATCCTGGCTGGAATAAATACTTCATGACTAGCGGTAATAGAACATGGATCTGGGTAGCTCCTGGCATGTTGGAATGGCATGTGTGTCAAACTCAGCAGTGGTGATTTAAGATATAACACAGACATTAGAGATTGTCCTACATGTTAAAATATACTTGATATATGAGAAGTATGAAAATATAAATGGTAGGACCATGGAGATAGACAGGGACTACTGAAATAGATGGCTGAGTACTTTGTCATCTAAGAATGACCACCTAAGATCAAATCAAGGTTAATTCAGTTCAGTATTTATATGTCTACCATGTCCAGAATATATGAAAGTAAAGCAAAAGTGAACCCAGGGCTTCTGTGATCCTCCACTCTCAGTATCTTGTTTATTTCAGTCAGCCACGATATATTTCTCACTCTCTACCCATGACAGAGGCTCCCAATCTGCTATGCTTTGGAATCACCTTAAAAACTACTGAAGACTGCCTCCTATCCCGTCACTGGGATTGAACTGGCAATAAGTAAAACCTACACATTAGTATTTTGATTTAATTTAGAGATCACCTCATTAGTTTCTACAAAAAAAAAAAAAAAAAAAACCTTACCCATGTAGATAAGACCTTTCATATTTGACAGAGTGTGTTCCCCTTTACAAATGAGTAAAGATAAGTTTAATGTTTCTACACCAATATGGCTGTTAATATCTGAAAACAAAGTGGTGAGGTGGGTCATGTTTTTCCAAAGTTGATAGCATATAAACAAAGTTCTAGAAATTCAAACTATATAGAAACCAATAGCAGAATGTCATGCATCAATAACAGCAACAGCTTTCCCCAGTTCTCAGTCATTTGAATGAAATTGTAGAGCCGCCAGTACACAACACCAAGATGTTCAAAGCTCCCCAACTGGTGTAATGTGCAGCACAGGAAAAGGTCATTAACACCAATATTGTCACCTTTCTGTCAAGGAAAGTCTAAATTTATTTTACATAGTTAATTACCCAACAATGCCTTGAGATTAGTATAATAATTCACATAAATTATTCTCATCTTCTCTTGCCAGTTACCAGGCTAACATTTGCAAACAGTTTTTGTAATCGTGTTAGAAATGGCAAAACTAAAATTTCAGACTCGCCCGTATTGCTGAAATAGAACCTGCTTCTCAACTCAAGGCAACACAGACATTAGCAAACATAGGCTTTTCCTTTGAAAATGCCTTCTGTTTGCATTATTAAATCAGTGGTGCCTTGTGCTTAATAACTCTTTTCTGCTTTCTCCTTCCCAGATGACATGCTCTTCGGCTACACTGAACTGGTGGGGCACACAGGCTGATGAGGTTTTGAGCCTTCCCCTAACATTATTTTCTGAACAGGTCCAAGCAGGCCTTGGAAGGTGTGAATAGAATCGTATAATAATAATAATGTACTTATATTTCAGAAAAGAACAATCAAATAGAGAGCAAACATTGCCCAATGTGTCCTTTAGTTACTTATGACTTCAGACACCCAACCTCTGTTTCCTCCCTCACATGAACAACAGCTGCCTCTTCTGCTTCCCTGACACTGGCAGCTTTCCTACTGACCACCCACTAGCGTTAGACATTGTTGTGTGTCAAGTGGGTCAAACAAAACACAAAACTCAACCTTCCCTTTCAAGAGATTTGTAATCTAGAGAAGGAAAACAAACATATGCACAAGCTATTGTTTAAGTACAGTGTTTTAAAAATGGGATACTCACAAAATGATCCAAGTTCTTAGTAACCAAGAAATTATTGAAATAAGGAGTTCAGTAAAGTCAGGGCAAAACAAAATACTGACTAGTTAAGATTAAAATTGAATTTCCAGTGACAACTAAATGTCTATTGAAAGGATGTGAGGGGAATAACGACAAGGCTCAGTAAATAAGGTCGCCTGTCACATGAGTGCCCATGACCCACATGGCGGAAGCAGAGAATCACCTACCATAATTTCCTCTTACTCCCACATGACATGTGCACTATAGTTTATGTATGTCCACACATATAAAAGTGATTTTAAATAACTTTATAAAGAAGAGATATAAGAGCTTAGATCTAATGTGGACCAGCCTAAGGAAATCTCTTAATGAATTCATTGTTGGTTTGGTTGCTAGATTTTGTGATTTTTGTTTTGGTTTGAGATTGTCTCCTTATGTCTCCCTTGTCTCCTTGGCTTGTTCAGTACTTACTATGTAGATCAGGCTGGCCTTAAATTGCAGCAATCTTCTTATCTTTAGTGCTGAGGCAACAGGCATGGACCACAGAGAGCAGTTTTAACCTCACTTAGCTAGAAAATGCTAAAATTTAAAGGACAAAAATAAAATCTGTCCACTGCTCATGTCTAAAGCTCCCATTATAAGACATCCATTCCCTTGCTTAAGATACTGTCTTTTAAGGAATTCTTTTTTAAAATGTCAGACAAGTTATCTATAAAACATAATCCTGGTGTTCTGACATCAGGGGTTTGGATAAGAGGGCTAAACCTGGGTAGGGTGCCACAGAAACATGGGGGAAAGGTGGCTCCAGGCTTTTTGAATGATGGTCAGAAGGAATGGGGTGGTACGAGAGATGCATTTTCCTTTGTGTTATACCTGTGAGTCAAATGGAGTAGAACATGAAAATGGCCTTATGCAAAGATGTTTTCAAAACTCAATTTCTCCATACTAAAATACTGAGTCCAACCTAGTTGACAAGGCAAGGTATAGTCAAACCCCAAATTGTATCGATTAAAAAGTTAAGCATTGAGGCAGACGAGATGGCTCAGTAGTTACGAGCACTTGCTGCTCTTGCGGAGGACCGAAGTTCAGTCCCCAGCACCCATGTTGTTGGGCAGCTCAGTCACCTGTAACCCCAGTTCCAAGAGATCTGGATGTAATCTTCTATCCTGTGGAGTACCTATACACATGTGGCATTTACAAACACACATACACACACACACACACTAATCAAAATAATAAAATATCTTTTATTAAGTGAAGTATGATTTGGTCCTACATTTTTCTTCTTGATTTTAATTTAACTTTATCTATAAAATGAATTTATTTATGATTATAGTAGTTTAAGACAGGGCTGTGAACTTTACAATAATTGTTAAAGCATATTGTACGAATCAGTGTGTTTCACTGAAGGGTTTTACCCTTCCCACACCTCATAAACTGTCTTGTTCTCTTAGGTCTTTCTTTTTAGTTGCCACAGGTCTTTTTGTGTCTAGCTTATTTCACTTAATATGATATTCCCATCCATTTCCCTGCAAATGCCATGATTTCATTCTTTCTGGCTAACTACTATATCTGTATATATACTATATTTTAATTTTCCATTCATCCTTTGATAGGCACCTGGGTTGATTGTGCATCTTGTCAATAATTTATCGCACCTCACTAAATATGTATATTCAGGTATTTTACTTCAGAAAAGTAATTTCAAAAATAACTAAATTGAACACCAAAATTGACGGATTTATGGAATAATGAGCAGGATTATAATCAGACCTACTTAATTTTTTGAGACAGAGTCTCACTGTATAGTCCTGGATGGCCTACAACGTTCTATGTATACCAAGTTGGCCTGGAATTCACAGAGATCTGCCTGCTTCTGCCTCCTGAGTACTGAGATGAAAGGCATGTGCCACTATATCTGGCTTATATTTAATTTCTTTAGCATCTATTCCTTAAATTGTAAGTTATATTTCTAGGCTCGTATATTCATTTGCTAATAAGAGTAGGGGGGATATAAATGTTTTAACAAAAACTTACTGTCAGTGAAAGCTTATCTCCAGTAACAAAATAAGAAGCATTATTTCATAAAACCATGAGTGTATTTTATACTCTCTATATAAACCCAATTTCATTGAATTAAAACTGCAGTTAAAGAAATTCCAATAGTTGTTGAAACATAATTTCCAAATTGTAAGTTAAAAACCAAAACAGTACAGTAAAAATAATTGAGAGTGTGAGGAAATGTTTATAAACACAATGTATACTAATGTAATACATGTGTCTGTATGTATGACAACATTGGATGTTGTCTTAAGCAATGAGAAGTATTGATGACTGATATTTTTATTAATGGAAGATACTAACTGTAAACTGAATATATTGAGTTCAAAAGAAAGTAGAGAAGAAGAAAAGGTAAGAAGATGAGCTAACGTCTCCTTGGGATGTTTTCCCTGGAGGTGGGCTCAAGCTTTAAACACGCTATGGATGAACCTAAGAGGAGAGAGAACAACATAAGTTCAGCTAAATGTAAACACAATGAAATCCTTGAGATACAAGTTATGAATTTAGAGGAAATAAAGAAGTGAGTTGTATATACACATTCCATACAGGAATCCGAAAGGCTCAAGTGCTCAGGGAGGACAGTAAAAACAACTGCAATGAATAAGCGTGCACAAAGTGCTGCCTCTGAGAAAGGTGGATATTGTTTTCTGCTTGGAAATGAATTAGTTTCCTTTGTGGGCTTCCCACAGTTAAGAATACATACTAGACCTTTAAGGAAAGGAACCTCTTGAGCAACACACTCAGACAACCAGCTAGTTGTTCTAAAACCCAAAAATTACTTTTACAAACCTGGAAATCTACCTGAGATCTGCTTAAGTTCATCTGTCTGCCTTGGAAAAGACCATCTCACTTAGCATGTGCTTGGATTCAATTTCAGGATTAAAAGGGGGGGGCATTCCACTGTTGGTCACCCACTTCATCCTTCCTGAAGGAACCATAACAGGCAAGAATAAGCCACCACACCCTTCGTGGACTTCTTCAACTCTCTGACTTTAGTTTTCACAGTTGCAGAAAACTGCTAATCCCTCTTCTTAATCCTGACTTCTTTCCAGAATTCCAGCTTAAATACTTACCCTCATGACGGTGTTTGTCCATAGCCCAACCCCAGCCTTGCTTAGACCCAAACTCATTATAAACATCCTCTGACTCTGTCTTCCACTCGGCTCCTCAAACTTGTCCCTGGGAGTTGGCAGCTGATCTTGTTAAATTGATAATCAGCCACCAAATCCTATACATTTTCTTTCACAAAAATCTCTTACTTAATCTGTATTTTCTCTATCACTCCATATCTAGATTTGTTAAAAATTATCTCCTACATTGAAGTTCCTCTGTAATTCCTGATACTTTAATTACCATAAAACAACATATACTTTGCATCAGGGGCTCTCCAGCAAGAAGAATGATATTCAAATTCCCTATGCTAACATTTCTAGCCTTCCTTGCCTATCTCCTACTAGAATCCAGTTAACACCATTTTTCTTATATAGCCCTCTTTTTGTCCCATATTTTGGTGTTTGTTTCTTATGTTTTTCCCAAATGTTGACATTAACAGAGTTAGCACTAGAATTCAAGATTTCTCAAGCACTTAGCAATCTAAGTACTTAGACGTTCAATATATTTTATGTGATATAAATATATTATCTAAGCATTTTATGCACTAACATAATAATTTATATATTAATATTATAGTGTGATAATATGATTAACATAGTTTAACTATCTTAATTATCTATGCTAACAAACTGTCTATCCCTCCAATTAAACACATCTCTGGAGACTGTTGTTCCCTAGAGACAGGAAATACACAAGAACTATTTCTGAAGGAGTAAGAGCTCCATCAGCCTTAATTAAGAAGCTATTTCTGTTAGATTGTTCCTAAAAAATTAACATTTGATATTGAAAACAACACTATTGGTTAATTGATAAATATAAACAAGAAGCTAATTAAGAACTTTTCCTAATGAGAGTCCTTGAGATGGAACCAGACATATAGTGCTGCTGGCAGTTCATTCTCCCTCAGATGAAAAACCCCCTATGATTAAACAGATTCATTGATTTGTAATTATTCAAAGGCTAAATTGACTTCAACTCAGCCTTGCTTCAACTTATAAACAGTTCCCAAGATACTATCATAATATTAATTGGTCATCTGACATTGATAGTCTGCATAAAAAAAAAAAAAAAAAAAGCCGGGCGGTGGGCGCACGCCTTTAATCCCACACTTGGGAGGCAGAGGCAGGTGGATTCTGAGTTCGAGGCCAGCTGTCTACAGAGTGAGTTCCATGACAGCCGGCTACACAGAGAAACCCGTCTCGAAAAAAAAAAAAACAACCAACATGGTTTTATTTCATAGGAAAGTATGCATTTTTAAAATGTTTTAAAAGAAGTTGCTAAAGACCACTGCTTTCTCATTAGTGTCCTTCACTCCTTCCTCCTTAACAAGAACCTTCAAATGCTGCAGAAATAGCCTGCAATTGGGAGGTGGTAGCAAGAAGATCAAACGCTCAGGGCCAGCCTGAGCTAATTGAGTCCCTCTCTAAAAACAAGAAGAACATGTAGAGATGATGTGTTTCTGGGTGCTGACAGGAGGAAGTCATCTCTCACTAGCCTTTTACACAGGAGTCATAAATCAAGCCAAGAAAAAAATGTCAGATGCACATAGGAAGTTCTTGCTTTTGATACTCTTCATGGTTTCCTTCCAGTCAATACTATCTTCTCAAAGGTCCTACCCCATCTCCCAGATCAACAAAAACCCAGAAATTAAAGCAGCAAACAATTCCTCCTTCAAGGTGCCTTCCTGGATCTATCTACCCAAATGTAAGTAATCTTCTGTTTGGGCATTTTAACCACACACCACAGGCATTCTTACTTAGATTAAAACATGAGTCTCCCTGGTCTCTAGACATGCCTAGGCATGACCAGCAGATGCAATAAGATCCTTGGAGTTTCTCTAGTAACTGCGGGTGGGATCAACAGCAACCCTAAGAACAGGCATTCTTTTCTACCATTGCTTTCTAACAGAACTAGGGCACATGCATTTTTTATCATCATTTTACTTTTCACTGAAGAAAAAAAAAATTTACAGTCTAAATTTCAAGACAGCTTATGCAATTATAGCTTGGGATGGCAGCAATAAAACTCAGGTAAGATATTTAAGATGCAGCTAATAATCAGAGGGAAAAAAACTGAGCTAGGTGGGAGCATTTATGCATAGTGGAAAACTGAACAAAATGCAAAATAAATGATTCTGTAATGATGTCCTCCTAAAGCTTACAACTCTTAATAGTGTTGATGGAATGGAGGCTATTTCTACTAACTTTATTTATATGTGAACATTTAAATGACTTGTTGTAGCATACAACATTATGCCTTTCCCAAGTACAGGAAGACTGAATACAAGATGGAGTTATTTACAAATGTCTTTCTTAAGTTAATTTTACAATTATCTGGCATTTTCACTTTGGCATCACTTTGATTCCTTTCACTTCAGTCTTCATAAAACAATGATTTTTGAAGGAAAAAAAATCATTCTGTCTTTTACTTTCAAAGATGATGTAAAAATATACACAAGTTTATTCTTGGGTAGTTCTTTTGTTTTAATGGTTTGCGTTTAGAATTTGTGTTGAATGTTCCTGATGACTGGCATATATTCATGTAATTAGTGGCATCTACGAGACCATTTGCTGGGCTTATAGGTATCAGTGTATAGCTAAGAAATTTCCCTTTGTAGACTGCAAGACTTTTGAATCAATACAAATGGGTATTATACAGTATACATGAAGACCACAGTCTGGGACGGATACTTCCTACTGAATTCAACAAAGTTTGCAATCAGAGAATATTGTATATCCTCTCTGAGCTCATTAATTAGAAGGAAAGAGAGGAAAGACTAAATTAAAGGAAAGAAATATTAGTGAAGATGGCGCAGAAATGCTGTCACTGCCCCCTCAGCACCTCTTATTCCAAATATACACAAACGCGCACCCCATTATCAGATACGAAATAGTAAGAACAAGGGAAATGTAACTGTCGTAAGACAAAACTTGTCGGACTTCCACATACCCTATTCTTAATGTCCAAATCTAGCCTTGCTTCAAGGATCTACCTGAACCTCACCTCGTCCATGATGGTTGTTAGTTCTTGTTGACCCTCCTCCCACCCAAACCCACACCTCTACGTTTCTTTCTGTTAGGAAAATCTATCAGTTTAGCAACTTCATACTGTCTGGAATAGTAAATAATGTGTTCACATTTTGTTACCATCTAGACTGTCTGATGGGTAGTAAATCGAATGCCCTTTAGGTGCTGAATCTGTAACAAATATTTAAATAAAACAGGAACCCTAAGCGTGAATAGATGTCCTCAAGGCTCACGGTGAGAGCACCAGAACTGTGACTTTGATCTTATAAGGGAGGATGTTGGTTCAATGTTTGATCAGAAGAGCGGCCCTCACCTCACTGCATGGCCCTGTAAGAGGTAGTCCTAAGAAAGAACTCGGATTTTGGCAAGGGCAATCCTGCAGGTAAGAGTGCCCAGGCCTGCTCCTGCAGGAAGACTCCAGATGAGATGTCTGGGAAGCTGTTTCTGAGAATGGGCATGGACAGTGAGGAGGCTTGGGACTTCTTGGGCAATAGGGAGGAGAGATGGATGTAGGTTTTTGCGCTGCTTTCTTCAATGTAGTAGTAACTACACTATGAAGATAAACTTCTCAAGAATCTGTCTCTCCATCTCCCGGGCCCCTTCCCAGGAGGCTCTGCAGGAGCCCGCCCATTGCCCCTTCTGGTAGCTTCTGCTGCCCCTCCCCCACTCGCCCCGCCCCCTCGGCCTCGGGGTTCCAAGGGCGGTTGGTCGCAGAGCCACGGTCACTCGGCCAGTAGGAGCTGCGGGGCGCGCGGGCTGGACAGAACCGGCTCTAGAGTTGGGTCTGGAAGCCGTGGAGAAGTTGTCGCAGGCGGGTCAGACCCGGCGTGAGGGAAGCAGGACTCCTGGGGTCCGGGCGGAGCGGGAGGGTCTCCGGGGATGGCGGGGACAGGGGGACCCGGCGCCTGGGGGGGTCACCTGGGGTCGCGCGCGGCCCTGCGGGTGTGGAGGATCCCCGGGAGCCTGAGGCACCTCTCGCTCCGCCACCCTCGCCTGTCGACCGTGGCGAAAGGGGGCGAGGGGCCCGACCCTCGGGAGCTGCAGTGGCGGGCGCCCGGTGCTCGGTTTGTAGGCAGTGTAATTAGCTGATTGTAGTGCGGTGCTGACAATCACTAACTCCACTGCCATCAAAACAAGGCACAGCATCACCCGCCGCCCGCGGGAGGAGAAGCCGGCGGCTGCACCCCCACTGACTCCGCAGAAAGCGGAGGCCGGAGCCAGGATGCGTCAGCGAGGGGCCGGGAGCACGAGGTCTAAGTGCAAGTAACCCTCGGAGACCCGGGGCCTCCTTTAGGGACCGTTCGGCTACCTGTGTGTACGAGCCAGGGCACGGTTCAGTGATGTGTAAAGAGAATCGGTATACCCCAGCCGTACCATTTAAAAAACAAAAAAAAATGATGCCAGGAAGAGCCCCCCAGAACAGTTCCTGCTGCGTGCTGTGATTCACTGCCTGATTTCCACTTCTGAGAAAGCTATCACCAAGGCAGCGACTAGAGTCAACCACAGCGTGCCTGACGATTTGCTGGTCACAACCAATGTCTGAGAGCACCAACTAAAGACTGCAATGCAATGCTTTTTTCTATGAGTCTAGTTACTAGGCAGTGTAGTTAGCTGATTGCTAATAGTACCAATCACTAACCACACAGCCAGGTAAAAAGACTAAAATTCCTCCGACTGAGCCTCCTGTGCATCGGCATTTTGGTGAGGACAGAGCCATAGGGAAATATTCTTACTATTACCTATTAATGGTTTAGGGGAAAAAAAAAACACTAGCCCTTAGCTGCTAAGTATACAATGTATCAATATGTGTGGGCTACATTTTTGGTGATTTTTAGATATAATAGAAAATAGAAATTATCCCTTAGCTGATTTGGTCATTATATTGACATGATTATAAATCTCTGGACTTTGCCTGACACTATATTAATAACACTCTAATAAAATAAAGCGCTACGAAAATCTCAGCTATCGTGTCCCATTTCCTTTCCAAAAATTGGGTTTAGGATCTACATTTCAGCTCCTGTCAACCCCTAAAGTAATTAAATGGTCAGTTGCTATACAGACAAAGTCTCCAGGGAAGCGTCTCACACACTGCAAGGGTAGGTTAAATGTTTTCGTAATTTTTCACGGGGCGGGGGAACTCAGCCTGCTTAACAAGGTATATTTTTTTTAAGGTGATAACAGTTGCGTTCTAGGCAACTTTTGGTGGGAATAATTAGTGAACACAATTTAAAACCAGCTTGTTTCCTAAGATCTGTAATAAAAGATTTGAGAGGTTTTAAATCACAAAAGCTGTATCCATGGGTACCTCTGGCCCAGTTCTAGACTAGCGCATTATGCAGATATATCAGTGCAGACCTGAGAAGTTCCCCCGAGTTAAGAGTGCGGAGCCACGGCAATCTTGTCCAAAAGAGGGAGGCGCTCTTTAAAGTTCACATTGGGCTATTTGAGGGAGGAGGGGACGCTGATTGAGGATCTAAGAGACACTCCAAGACTGTACACATAAAGTTGAGGCTTTTAAGGCTTGACTGGCCCGGAAAGCAGTGACCTCGACAGAACCAGCTGCAGATGGGCCACAAGCCCTCGAGGAACCCCAAATCCTACGGAAGAAGAAACACAGGCATTCTGGTGGTGGCAGTTACCAACCGGACGGTTCTCCGGTGGGGGCGGGGCGCCAGAGCTAAGGGAAGCGTCCTGAGTCACCATGGAAACGAGGCCCAGAGGCTGTCCTAGAGGCGAGAAGGAGTCCCAGGAAATCTGCTCCCCTGGATTACTAGTGTTCAGCGGCTGCTCTGAGCAGGATGCCAACTTGGCTAAGCAGTTTTGGCTCGGGGCGTCCATGTACCCCACCACTGAATCTCAGCTGGTGCTGACTCGAGGCAGCAGTCAGAGGCTACCGGTGGCGCGGAACTCTAAAGTCCTTGTGAGTGGTGAGTAGCAAGGTTGGGCTGCCTCCCAGAAAGGGAAACTGCCAGGCCTAATTGTCAAAGAATCAATTGAGAAGTACAAACAAGCGGTAATAATAGGTATATTACCTACTACTGTTTAAATACATAAACAGTTCTGAAACTGCTGCAATTCTCCACTGTAAAGGATCTTACTGTTACACATAAAATTTCATTCTAGAGCTGGAGAGACCAGTTAAGAGCACTGACTGCTCTTCCAGAGAGAGCTCCTGAGCAATTCCCAGCAACCACATGGTGACTCACAACCATCTGTAATCCGATGCCCCCTTCTAGTGTGTCTGAAGACAGCTACAGTGTACTCATACAAATAAAATGAAAAATCTTTTTTTAAAAGAATACATTCTAAGAGTCCCTTAAGTGATGACTTTTATTTGGCAAAGAGGATAAGGATGGGTTAATCTAAGGAAATGGTGCTTAGATTAGGAAAGCATTTACATAAAATTGAGTTCAAACTTGAAAGTCCAAGAAAAAGTTGTCCACAGAGTCTAATTTAGGAACCCCATTCCCTGACTGGCAAACCTTCAGCCAAGGATGTATAAATTGTTTTTATTCAGTATTAATAGGCATAGAAAATTAAAATACTGTTCATGTCAGCTCTTCCAATAACTTTCTCTCCATTTGTATTTCTTAGAGAAAAGTTCTCTCCAGCCCTTTCCCTTTGATAACAACAGTAAGTACCAGGTTTTAATGCCCTTTTACAGGTAGACTCCCCAGATGATCTTAAAATTCCTAGAAGTGTAAACATTTACACTGTGGTATAACTAAGCTGCATACCCTACATCTTGTCTCAGGACCCACACACTCACACAGCAGATAACTTTCTGACCCCACAGGCACTTTCTCTCCAGCACCCTGGTCCCACAGGCACTCACTCTCCAGCACCCCTGGTCCCACAGGCACTCACTCTCCAGCACCCCTGGTCCCACAGCACTTTCTCTTTAAAGGCTGTTTCTTATCTCCACTCACACTTTACTCATCTAAAGGAATAGGAGGGTTCCTGACATCATGAATAATCAACGCAGTCTTCAGTTATTTACCGATCATTATAGTTTCAAGACAGTATGTACTGGTATCCCTTTCCTACTCTATTTACCCATATCCAATTTCATGTCAAAACTCTAAGAATCATGACAAATTTCAGATTAAATTTGACTTTGTTTTCTCTAGAGGATGCGATTATCTTTGCTAAAGTCCAAAAGATTAAGGAATCTGAAGAGAGAGCAAAGTATTTCCAAAAGGTGAGCCAGTGCTTCATCCCTTCTGGTTCTCATCACATTTCTACATCATGTTGATAAATATTGGTTATTGTTGTTGTTGAGGACATTTTACCTTTAAATACATGCAAATAAAATGTGTTACTTTAGCTAGCTCAGCCTTGAAAAGCTTTTTTATTAGAACTTTAATTAAGAACTTAGAAATTCTTGGGGCTGGAGAGGTGGTTCAATTGTTAAGAGTGATTGTTCTCTCAAAAACTCAAGTTTGGTTCCCAATGCCCATTACTGCCTGTAACTCCAGTTTCAGAGGTTCTTATACTTTTCTCTAGCCTCTGTGGGCATGAGGGGACACACACACACACACACCTTTTAAAAGCTAGACCTAGTAGCACAGACTTTTATTCCCAGCCGTAGAGAAGTAGAGGCAAGAGAATCAAAAGTTAAGGCTAGGTGCTGGGAGAGTGACCAGTGGTTAAGGGTGTTTGCTATGCAAGGACGGACCTGTGTTAAAAAAATCTCCAGGTATAGATGTATGCCATTGAAACTCCAGTGCTGTGGGGGATGGAGACAGGAAGATGGCTGGGGCTTGCTGGCTATCTATCAGCCTAGCTCTAGGTTCAACGAAAGATGCCATTTCAAGGGAAGAAGGCAGAGCAGCACAGCAAGACAACCAATGTTCTCTTCTGCCTTTACATGCAAAGGGTGCACATGTTAGCACATCGTGCATACTCCCCTCTCACTCACACACACATACACACACACACATACACACACATGCACACAGGCACACAGGCATGGATGCATGCACACACAAAGATGCAAATTAAATAATAAACACATAGCAAGGATACTTAATTTACAAATATCAAAACCATTCAAGGCTAAGTGAAGATATAGAGTTAGTTCAAGGCCTGCTTAGGAAACTTGGTGATCTGTTTTATAATTTTAATAAAGTTTAAAAGAGGACTGGAGATAGCTCAGAGATAGGGCTCTTATCTAGCACATGGAAGGCCCTGGGTGTGCTTTAAAAAAACAGAAAAACTACATTCTATTCAACTATCCCAATCTCTGCCAATGCTCACAGAACATTAAAAACAGAAATCAACACATTCACTTTTCAAAAAAGCCTCAAACCACACAATAGTCTACGAACAAAAATACTTTTAAAATGGTAAAGTTGTTGTCTTAATAGGTCAAAACCAAGTGAACCAAGCAAGAGTCTGTTGTCTGGCCGTTTTGACTAAAAGCTGATAGTAACCACATGGTGTGTGGAAGCCTCTGTTTGGCAGCCACATGCTACAGCTAGAGCTTCTAACTCCGCAGTTACTGCCATGATTAATAGCAACACTTTGCTTGGTTCAAGGATAACCTCTATTCCAGTAACTGTTCCTCAACCATCAAGGCAGAGATAGAATGACTACTTTGGCCTAATGTGTTTAATCACTGAACATATTGGCAAACTCTAAAGGACATACTGGGAATTCTACATAAATTACAGATTAATTCACTTGACTCTTCTGGCTACAAAAATTCACTTTGAAGATTACTGGTGATTATTTCAAACAAATTAAGTGATTAAAATAATTAGCATTTATTCTCTTTTTAGAATATTATGTACCAGACCCTGTCTCAAACTCACCCTAAAAAGAATATTATATACGTATATTTATACAATAATCTCATAAGTTTTTAAACATAGTATTTGTATGTGAGAGAGTGCATGTGGGCACATCTCCCACTACATGAATGTCAAGGCCACAGACAATTTTTACGAGTTAGTTCTCAGCTTTAACCTATTGAAAGTCTTTCTTCTTTCTGCTGCTGGCTATTCAGGCCAGCTGGCTGGTCAGTTTCCAGAAGGTTCTATCTCTGCCTCCATCTTGCTGTGATTACAGATGGGTACCACTACATCTGGCCTTTAACATGAGCTCCAGGATTGTCGGGCTTTCATGGCTAGTGCCTTTACCCACTGACTGTCTCCTCACTCTCTACAGGGGTTCTCTTTCTATTTTTAAAATCACATTTATTTGTGTGTGCGCTGTGGTGTATGTGTGTAGGTTAGAGGGCAGACAACTTGTGGGAGTGGGTTCTCTCTTTCTACCCTGTGGGTGCTTGGGATCAAATACAGGTCGTTAGGCTTTGCAGCAAGTGCCTTACTCAGTGGGCAGTCTCTCTGTTCCTTTGATAGGGATTTTTTTAAGTCTAATTTTCATTAGAGCTGGGAGTATAGCTCAGTGATAGAGTACTTACTTGCCTAGCATGCATGAAAACAGATTTAATTCAATTCATGCCTTTCTCTCTCCCTCTCTCTCTCTTCTCTCTCTTCTTTCTCTCTCTTTCTCTCTCTCTCTCTTTCTCTCTCTCTCTCCTCTTCCTGTCTCTCTTTTCTCTCTCTCTCTCTCTCCTACACACACACACACTCAAGCATGCTCACATGCATGTACACACACATCTTTGAGCCAGGATAATAAGGAATCATCCTTATAATCCCAACAGTTGGCAGGCTAAGGCAGAAAAAGAGTCATTGTTTGAGGTTAGCCTGAACTATAGTGATTTCCAGGTCATTCAACTGCTTTGGTACTTTTGGAATTCAATTTTCATTGTGCTTCATTTTGGAAGGAGTTAGAAATAAAGATTAAAGACAAACTTAGTATCCAATTTTATCAACTTTTTTCAAACAGTGAGAATGATGTGACTTACAGAGAACTGTAATATTATAGACAAGATATAACTAATTGTAGAGTAGATATAACTAATCATAGAACAAGCTTCCATGCCTTGTTTCAGCTTTAATTTCTTAACTACTCAATTTCACATATTTATTAAAAGCCAGCTTAGTACATGTAGTACATTAGATGCTGGACTACAAAGATAGGACACAGGAGGAGGCAGCCAACGATTATGATGTATTCTTATGACAGATATGTGTCTATGACAGTACAATAACACTATAAACTGGCATAGGAGTATGCTATTTAATCCCACCATTTAGGAGGTTTTAGGGAGCAGATGAAGTTCCCAGTAAATTATGTGATATGAGAACAGACATGCCAAGGACCTCAGTGCCTCAGACCCATGAGAATAGCAAAGTCTTCCCTGGTTCTTGTTGGCAGGGTGCTGAGAAAGTGTGGCTCACTGATTCCTCCTCCTGGATGTTTACAACCTGAGACTGCTCCCTTAAGTAGACCTCCCTACCAAGATTAGCTAGACCTGACTACTTGTTCAGGTTTATAGAAGAACCCTCCCTCCTCATTCTGGAAACTTTTCTAGTTGAAAACCTTTTGCAAGAATCCTTCCAAAGTCACATGCACTCTCCTGTCTTGTCAGTGTTGCTTTTATCTCACGGGTCTGGATACCAGAGGAGAGAATGTGGCACCGTTAAATATTACAACAGAACCTCGTTTGGGACACGACGACTTTTCTGAGTCTACCCTGCCCTCTCTTGCACTGTTGCTACACCATCTATAATTTGTAGTTTAATGGTAGAAAATGAATGGGAGAAGAGATGGGTGGGGATTTTGCTAATAAAACATTTATATTACCTATTTAATTGAACATACACATCAATAAGTATATTCCAGGTTTGCCTCATCTTAAAGGGATGAAAAACATTCCCTATATATTCTCTGGAAGGTGAATTCAGCCATGTTCTTAATATTAATGGAAAGATGGAAGTTTATCTTCCATCTCTCTGAAAGTGGCTTTATATGATTTTTTTTCAGTGGCTAAGTTTTTAAACTTTAATGTTACTCTCCATTTTAGAATATTTTCCAGGTATACATTATAAATGCTTTTTGTTAGTGGGCAAAATGCTATTAATCACAACTACTATTTCAATGATGGATATCAATGGCAGGAAATCAAAAACAATTGAGTATGTCAAGATTAAATGGCTTACTGTGTCCATAAAGGAAGCCTTACAGCACTGTACCAGACCATTATTTTTCCTTTGAGAGTTTTAAGTAGTCTGAAAACATAATAAATGAATAGTCAGCTAATTCTTTGAAATCATAAAACTAATTTGCTTTCTAGTTTTGCCACCTTAAGAAATCTCTTTAGCTGATTATCTCTTTATGAAAAGAATTATAAGTAATTTATTTGCTAGAAGAGTGAAGAAGAGGTCAGAACAATATATCAAGGCACACATATAGAGGTGCATTGGGAATGTGCATCTGAAAGCAGTTCTAACGGAGAAAATATAAACCAAATGGTTTTAAGAGGAAAATGTTTTCGCCTATAGTACAACATCCGAGGCAGGCTCTTTACTGGGAATGGGTTTTCAGTCACTCTGTTACACATCGTATGCCATCAATACTGACCATACCTAACTCTCCCAAGAAGTTTGTTACATGGTCCTTGCTTGAGCCAGAAGCCAGTTATATCACAATAGCATTACTCTTAGAACCTTAGAAGCCTCATGTGTCCTAGCCTCATGATGTGAGATGGAAGATGTTCAACATTATTATCTAACATCCTACATTTCCATAGTAGTAAAAGGAACACTTAGAATCATTACGTCAGCTTCAAAGAGGCAATGAAAGATAACAGAGTTTCCTTAGAGCTCTCTGATAGAAAGAAAATCTTGCATGTTCAGAGTGATAAGAATGGGCTTCCCAAGATAAATCTAAAGGGTCCTAGTAGTTCTGTTACCTGACCTAATGTAAAATAGTATTTATGAAATTCTTTTTCTACCATTAAAAGAAGACAACAGGATGTGCTGGATTCCTTCTCAATAACAAAACATATTTAGTTAGTCACATTTTTGCTGTTTCATCCCAGCATACATAAAGCAGACCGCATCGCATGTCCATCAATGTTCTGGAAGCAAATGATGAAAGAATAGTACATTCTTCTCATTTTGTATTATATTTAATATCACATTGTTTTAAAAATTACCAGAATTAGGGGAAATTTGGGGGTGATTAAAGTTGCCTCAGTCTTCCTATTCCCTTTTTGCAAAGTTTTTATTCTCCCATACACTTCACCAGAAGGGCAGAGTGAAAGCATTTTAAACTATTAGGTAAGGACTCACATTAACCATCTACTTAAATATATAAGTAAATAAAGCTACTGATGTAAAATGATGCAAAAAGAACATTTTAAATGAATTAATCATTTGAAGACATGCACAAAGTGTGTAAATCTCGGGCTAAGCACATTATGATCCTCTGTCTTCATGTTTCAACTCATATTGTCACAAGCATTATTGTGTGTGTATACACTCATGCTATAAACATATATACACATGTATGTATATATGCATATACAGAGCATGTATATCCTGTATGTGTAACTTTGTGACTTTAAATAGCCTCCATGTACTGAAGTGTTGCCTAATGTCAAACGACCGTGATGTGACTTATGTAGAAAATGTACACGTCATATGAGCCTCGCTCAGGCCTGAGTTACCATTCTATTAGCTATAAGTTCTATGTCGGTAAATCAACAGTATATTTAAAAACAGAAATGCACATAAAACATGTATAATTCCAAAGATGAAATTCTGTTACCAAAGGCTATCAGGGACCTAAGAGCAATAGCTTCCTAGTCACTAATTCATGGTTTGCAATGCCTTTCTAGAACGTAACAATAATGAAGAAATAACAATAATGAAGTGACTCCTAGAATAGGTCTTATCACAGTTTAAATTTACGAAGGTGTCTTCCTCCTACCACACCTCCCCACATCACCTTACCACAGCTGCCCCTTAGTGCAGCTTGTGCCGTGGCCATTTGAACCACTTGTACTTCCAAGAACCCACCAAAGATAAAAGATAGCTCTTTGCTGTGGCGAGAATGGTTTCTATATTTCAAGTCACCGAGGTTTCCAATGTCAAACTGCTTAGTAGATATGATAGATGTTGGTGTGGCAATGATATTTGTATGTCTTGAGTTGGGCATTGTCTGGGTGTCACTCCAGACACACGAGGACCCACCCTTGAAATGTAGGATCATGGGGCTAAACTAAACTTTATAGGATGTTGTTCAGAAGCAACTGGAATGCTGTTGGCTAAGAGATGTAAGCAAATTACAGATCAAAGCCAATACACAGCTCCGAACTCAAGAAGGGCCAAGCAAAGCTGTAAAAGATAAAATGAGCAATGGAATGCAGGTTCAGGAGACTCTGCTTTGGGAAATTGTTAAAGATTTATTCAAGACGTATTACTTGTGTCAGGCATTGTGATAGGCACTACAAGTTATAAGTTAACAACACAAAATATGTTGTAAAGACACAAGCTTAGTCCTTGCATGAAACTTTCAGTTTAATCAGAGAAAGAGAGAGGGGTTGGAGAAGGGAAAGAGAGAGAGAAGGGGGGAAGAGGTGACATCAAAGCAGAGAGAGAGAGAAGTGATATTAAACCAGTCTTTTAAAAAAATACACATGCACCATGTTTGTCCTTCATTTTGTGTGTGTGTGTGTGTGTGTGTGTGTGTGTGTGTGTGTGTGTGATTGGTTTTGGGGTCAAGGAGGGATGTGAGACACAGTCTTGACTCTGTGGCCCAAGATAGCCTGGAACTTACAGCAATCCTCCTGCTTCAGCCTCCTTAGTGATAGTTACAGACACGAGCCTTCACAACTGGCTGTGAGTAAAAGTTTTAAAATAAGAACTATATTCCTCAGACAATTATTATTGATTTTCTATTCACATATATGTAACACACAACTAAAAATAAATATGTACCAGAGCCAATAAAAATATTTTTCCTCACTAACAAAAAAAAAACATATGTAATTGAAATTGAAATCTACATTCTTCTTCAAGTCTATATTTAAAGTTTTTTTATATTGATTCTTTCTTATGGAATGACTGGTAAGGTTATTCATTTTAATAAATTGCTATTTTTAAAATGAAGCTAATATATGCCAGTGCAGGGAAACTGAGCCAAGATCAAGCAATTTCCAAGAAGTATGGAACGGTCTTAGCTCTGCATCTTTTCCCTGCAAGTCAGCATTCTTGCTTCTTTTGATTAATAACCCTCCATCACAATCCATCCATTCCTACAGATTACTGCAGTTAGTTCTGTTTTCAAAACTCAGCTTGCTTTTAGAGAAAGACCCTTCACCGATTTTAAAGACACAGTAGATTGAGAGCCGACAGTTCTGCATCTTATTATGATAGGAAATATAAATTCACACTGCGTCAAACACAGCATCTACACGGCACATTCCAGTTGGCAGGCACAGAGAATGACACATTCATGGCTGAAGCTGAGAGAAGCATAGCAGTAGCCTTTTGAAATCAAGTCCATCGGTGAAGGCTCTTCTAGTCATAATTTTGCCTTAAGCCAATCACTCTTACCTCCCTTAAGATTGCGTTTGTAACATACAAGTGAAATTTGGTCTAACAAGGATGAAGATTATGTAAAGACAAGAAATGAATTCCCTGATTAAGTCCTGACCATAGACACAGAATTAAACATTAAATGATGGCACCTTAAGAAAATCAAGATCATAAAATATTCTTCATCTCTGTAAAACCATACAGCATTGATTCTGCTTACATAACCTTCTAAATTTCCCAATTTTAGTTAATATAATCAAAACCCCTATCACAAATCGCTTGTTTATATTAACCATGATCGTAGAAAGCTTGCAGTTTATAAGTACCATTGTAACTTTGACATGGCATCCTTAGCATTTAATCGTGCTTCTTTGCAAAGTACCAGTTGTAAGTAAATTAATTTTGACCAAGGATAACTGCACACTGGATTCGATGGCCCTGATGTCTAGGCCCACCACATACAGCACAGCATGAATTTCTCTGTGATAACAGGAATTACCCTCTTCACAATAGTTGATGCTGATTCTTCTTTATTGAAATGAAGACCGAATCGCATCCCTCCATCCCACGTGCCCCATCCCTTTTCCAAAAACTCTTAACACCTGCTTGAAGCAGTAGAATCTGGAGTATGGAGTCAACTAGAACTAGAAACAAGTTCCAGTCCTGATCTTTGCCAGTTACTACTTGGTTCAGTGATCCTGAGCAAGGATGTCTATTTTTCTATGTCAGGAATAACAAGTGTGGTGAAATTAAACTGACACACAGCCTGATGCCTGGAAGTTATTCTGTGAAAATTGTTTCAAGCCCTCTCTGTCTTCTCTCTTCCCCCTCCCATCTTTACTTTCTGAGAGGATTAAAAGAAACCTTTTCTATGAAGAACTGACTTGGAATTTTGATGGGGATTGCATTCAATCTGTAGATTGCTTTTGGCAAGATGGCCATTTTTACTATATTAGTCCTGCCAATCCATGAGAATGGGAGATCTTTCCATCTTCTGAGATCTTCTTCAATTTCTTTCTTCAGAGACTTGAAGATCTTGTCACACAGATCTTTCACTTGCTTGGTTAGATTCACACCAAGGTATTATATATTATTTGTGACTATTGTGAAGAGTGTGGTTTCCCTAATTTCTTTCTCAGTCTGTTTATCCTTTGAGTAGAGGAAGGCTACTGATTTGTTTGAATTAATTTTATATCCAGTCACTTTGTTGAAGTTGATTAATATCCAATAAAAAAATTAATTTCAAAAAAAAGAAAGAAACCTTTTTCTCTCATAATGATATTTAATAGTTTCAAGTTACTAAGTGCCCAGCATTTGCCGTTCATTATACTAAACGTTTTTATCATCTCCAGTTTTCACAGCATTCCTCGTAGAAGAGAAATAAGATTCAGGGAAGTGTTCCTTTGATTAATCCAAGGCAACAAACCTCTGGCCTATGTTAGTGATTACAGCTGGAGGGAGGAGAGAAGGAGCTTGAGGCCATAGTTAAGATACTACCTGTCATTAATCTCAATGCAAAATTGGGATTCAAGCTCAAACATACTGACTCCATTAACCCATGTGGCCACTTAAATTGTCTGGCTTTGAGAAGAAGACAGAACTAAATGCTTTAACTCCAGAGAGATACAAAAATCCATTCAGCTCCCAATGAACACTGAATTTTGTATATTATCATTAGATTTTTAACTTCATGTAACCAAGTTTTGTCTCCTACTTTTTTCAGGGATAACATAAATATAAGTATATGTAATTACCTAAATTTAATATTTTAAATGTTAATTATGATCCTCTTATTGTTTTAGGGGCTAATTACAATATCATTTTTTATAAATATAAACTTCCAAAAATAGCCCATCCAAAACATGGTTGAAAATGAGCCACTCATGAGGTAAATGCAGGGTTCTCTTCTCACCACTGGACGGCATTTAGCTTTCCTGGAAGAGATTCTTAGAATAGGTCACAACATGTTGTTCAGAGGACACAGTTATTTACAGTACTTTTGTTATTCCTTCCCAGGAAACATGTTCAGGAAGCAGAAATTAAGTCTCATTTGAAATCTTTGTGTCTGAGATTGTACATTATAAAACTAATTAGTTACTAAAATCTATTCTAAAAAAAAAAAAAAAAAAAAGAACCCAAAGTCAGAGAAAAGTGAATATATTTTTGTCCTGTTATTTTTTAAATCTTATTTCTATTCAATTTTTCATACTAGAAGCATGTGACAATTCAACTTTCCTATCATGTCCGAATAGTTACACAGAAAAGAATTATACAATTTTGCTTGTAGGAAGATTTTACAATTAAATTTATCCACTGTTTTAATTTCTTTTTCTAAAATTTAGGAGTTTATACACGGCCGCTACTTGTGTGTTACACAATACAACAACTCCATCCATACCTCAAGAAATACAAGTCAATAGAAATTCATGAAGAATCACATACTAGCCATTTCTGAGCCCTAAGGAAAGAAAGATACTAAGGTTCTAAAAGAAATCCACAGCAACTGAGAAAGTAGGGCATAAAGAGCAGAGTAAGGCACACACACTACGTAGTCAGAACGGAACTGACAGATGCTTCTTTTCCCAACCTATAAAAGTTAATAGGAAATATAAAAGTGTGCTTAGTTTCCAAATGCACATGTTTTCTTACATTCACTGTGATTTAGATGATGCTAGATGCTAGATACAAAGTACAAATCTTCTGTAGGTTCATAAGGGACAATTGGGCTGGGGATGACGCTGCACGCCTATAACTGTCACACTCAGGCAGCACAGGTAAACACGAGTTCAAGGCCAACCTACTTCACATAAAGAGCTCCAGGCTGACCGGGGCTGCAGAATGAGACTCTCAAAAGGAGTTTTAAAATATTAGGTCAAGGTAAAAGTCATACAATCTAGTGCAAATCAAGAGCACCCAGTGGGCCCGGCCCAGCTGCTGATAACAGCTGTCAATCATGGGCCTTCTTCTCCTCTGTGTCTCAGAGCTGCTGATGTCACTAGCTTCTTCCACTGGGCCATAAAGACTGTAGAATAAACCTGGAGTTAACAATGTGCAGCTCGGATGGTTTTGTACTCCCTGCTTCCTCTGTCTCAAAAGCCCTTTCTCCTATACTATCTATTTCCACCATGGGACTCACCCTTTCTAAATCTCTGGATCCCTGTCCCTACACATACCCAAGTTCTCAGTTCTGTTCTTGCATGTTCTATTAAACCCATCATGGGTTTAATAGATGGGTTTTCTCCATAAACCTGCAATCTCTTCCCAAGCCCAAACTGTGGCTTGTTCAGCCACTAACACAGCAATTCGACAGCATAAGTGCTTATCATAAGTTAAAAATGAAGATATTTTTAAAAAGTCCGGCACTCTCAGAATTTCAGAATGGTAGCTGATTTGGAAATCCAGTTAATTAGTTAACATGGAATCACTCTGGAATAAGGTGGCCCCTAATCCAATATAACTGATGTCATCAGAGGGTTGCCTTGACAAGCTGAGAAAAGGAAGATCAGTAGGTATAAAAAAGGGGATATGACAGGGTAATGTTGGGTGAATGTAAGCAAAATTCATTATATATACATATGAAAATATCAAAGGAACCATATTATATATAATATATGCTAATGACATAGTAAACAAGGGATTTTTTTTTTGAAGTGGTCACAAGGGAGAATGCCACATGACAGCAAAAGCAGAAACGGTAGTTCTGTTAGTCAAGGAACGGCACAGATAGCCAGCAGACCACCAGACCCTACAGAGAGACCCGGAAATCAAATTCTGAGGAAGCAGGGGCTTGCAGACTCCTTGGATCTGGACAGCTAGCCTCCAGAACTGCAAGACAAAGTGTTGTTTCAAAGCAAGCAGTATGTGCCCAAGTACGATGCACAGTCCATTCAGATGGAGGGACTGACAGGATTTTCCTCATCTTTGAAACAGGAGTGTTTTATCCTCACTTTGTATTTCTTTCTTCTAGTCTCTTCTAAGCAATGTTCTTTTCTCTGCATTTGTCTGGACTATAATTATATACATTTTCATCCCTGTGTTAAATCAGGTTTTGTGCTTTGAAAACTTATCTAGTATACAAATCTGATGCCAGGACAGAAAAAGGGGAGGTACTGGAAAATCTTTGTTCTCAAGTGCAAGTAGTCTTTGGCCGTGCACTGGGGCAATCTCTGGTTTCCTGACTATAATCTTAACCATCATTTAGTGTCAATTACCTTTGGTGGTCAATAGCTCAGATTCTGTCTTCAAGATCTGGGATCAAATCCAATCTGCCATTGGACAGCTTAGGTAAATTGTTTCCTCTGCTTCAGTTTCCCCATCTGTCAAAACAAACGGAAAGTGTCAATTTCCTGAATTGTTAAAATCATAATGAAATGTTTTAAAGCTCTTAGGATAGTTCATATGGTAAGATCTAAATAGAAGTTGGTTGCTATGGGCAAATAAAACCTGTACACTTCAAATCAAAATCAAATTATTCGTCATAGACCTATTGTGGAAAACATATCTTAACATCCTGCTAAATACCAAAAGAAAAGGAGAAATTCCATCTTCCACAGAGACAGGGTTCATTGTTAAGACAAAAGGGATCACTTTTTTCTTTTTCTTCAAATAGGCCAAAAAGAGAGATGAGATTCTCCAACTTTTAAGGAAACAAAGAGAAGAGAGGATCGCGGTAAGAATGCTGGCGGAGCTCTGGACAGCTGTCTGCTGGCATGGATAGTCTGTGGTGAATGTTCAGGGGCTTGGCAGACAGGCCCTTTAAATTGATACTCTCATGCCTTGAGTCTTCTATGCATCGAAGACTGGGAAAACATGGAAACTAAATAATTGGACAAGTCATAGGCCAGAGACATCTCTGGAAGTTTGCAACTCCAGTGGCAGAAGAAAGAAGGCATAACTGTCAGGGAATCTATTATTCACATAACATAAAGTTGTAGGCTATTGGCATGGGCTACTTGATTGCTAATGATTTAACAATGGTTGATCTTTGTAGACCATAAATAATAAGAATCAGGTGAGTCAAACCTTTATAAAGTAACTCACTAGAAACATATGGATGATCAAATATGCAATTCCTGAATGAGCCTCAAATGCTAATCTGAATATTTCTACAGAAAACACAGTTTTCAGACGTAAGAAGCTGGTCTTTCTAGACTCTGATGATCTTTACCTTAAACTGTTTTCAAATGAATAAATTTCACAAGTAAACATTTTCCTTTTTTATTTTTTCTAGAAAGAACTGATTTCATTGCCTTATAAACCTAAGGCCAAAGTGCCCAAATCAAAGTAAGTTTACTTCCAAAAACATCCTCATCTTTTTACTTAGTGTTTTTAAAAAAAACTTTTTGTTTGTCTCCTACCAACAAATCTTTTAAAAGCTCACACCACTGCGTTAGTGTTTTCTTGCCTTAAATAAACATAGTTCTTACTGTCCCCAAGCACACCTATGAGACGTACACTCCTGTGTGAGTGGGTACAAAGTGGGAAGAAGGTACCAGAGCCTCTGTGTATTCTCACTGTCCTCTCTCCCTGGGGGAGGGGGACATTCTCACCTGCCTTCATACCCTCCCAGCTCCCCCTAACCCCAAGGAGGGCATTCTTGCCTTTACACCCTCCCAGCTCCACCTTCTCAGGATCACCCTGCCATCTTTAGTCCATCCCTAAGTCTTCTAGTTGACCAGCTCTGACCCCAGCAGTAATGTAGCATCATTAGCCTGTCAGTGATGGATAGACTACGGAAAATCTGTGGAAACTTAACAGGGCTCTGAAAAGTATTCTCCTCTCTTGCTATATCCAGAGAACAACAGTTGCAGAAGCAATAGAATTTTGACTTCGTTGATATTGAGGCTGACTCCTTTAATGTCAGCAAACATCCTCAAAGAAGAGTGATTTTTGTCTACATAGGTTTTTAGAAATGAATTGCCTGGCTCCGTTTTCTACACAATGCTCCACAACTTAGTTTCTTGACTTAAGTGAGATGACTGGACTTACTTCCTATAAGCGGAGGAAGAACGCCTAAAGGGAAGACTGTCCAACTGACCCAGATGGTGGATAAACACAGCTACTTGAACAGCACAGATATTGAATATTGTGTTACTATCATTGTTGATGTGCATACAAGTTCAATATTTTACAGCTTCCGCAGATAACTTTTTAGTGACTAAATGAGTTTTGTGGGATTATTTACTAGAGCAGGGGTGATTTACAAGCAACTACACCAGTGAAGTTAAGTCCCATCCCAAGTCAGAGACAGGGTTTCTGTATAGTCCTGATTATCCTGGAACTTGCTTTGTAGACCTGGCTGACCTCAAAATTCAGAAATCTGCCTGCCCCTGCCTCTGCCTCCTGAGTGCTGGGATTAAAGGTGTACAAACCACATCTGGCTTTCCAAACAAGTTTTATTCCTCTTATAGAATTTAGCATTTGGGCCTGAGGGAGTATTCTATAAAATCCCAGAAAGGCTTTTATTCAGGTCTCCTAAGGGTCTTATGATCTCCTCCCTGTAAAAGTGGATGCTAATGCCCCCGTTATCATAGACCTACTACCTGCTGGGTAGATTATTTCATTTCCATGATTCAGAGTCAAGGTTAAGATAATTTTAAAATTTAAATCCTCACTTAATTTTTTTATAATATATTCTCATTAATCCTGAAGCCTGGGTTTTTCTCTATTCCACAGTGAAATCTCCCTCTGAACTTAAAGATCCTGTGTATACTATCCTTTCGGCAATCACACATTTTGTGCCTGTAAATACACTGTAAGCTCCATGAGAAATTGAATTACCTAATTTAAGTGGATATTGGGATTCAGAATATATTTGTTTTTTTTTTAAATCTGGAATACCATATAATTAAGTATTAGCTAACTTGGAAATTAATGCCCCTATACTGTCCATTAACTTATACAAACATTTCTTAAATTTTGTAAATACTTTTCTCTCCATCTTGTCCATTCTGCCCAAAACTCGTACACACGGTGATACAGTCTTATAATCTCTCACTCAAGAGACCTTCTCAGGATAACCTGTGTCCTTCCAAGCAGAAAGTAAACTCACATGATGCTTTAATAGTGATGTACTTATCACCATGGTGATAGTTTCACTTTCAAAGAGGACTGAGTAAAGGGAAACAGTCATCAAGCCAGTCACTGACAATGAGCTGTCAAGAGTATGACCCCTAAAGGAAGAGGCAATGGTTCCTGCCAGCAACATCACACCCTGGTGTAGCTCTCCCATGTGTCTCGTACTTGGTCACAAGCCTTAATACATATTTAGAATCCACAATTCTACCTACTGGAGAAATTCAAAAGTCATGTCCCTACTATGTTGTGACTATGATGACCACATTTTATTGTGACTGTAGAAACTGATTCTTTTTGTTGTCTACAGGGAAGTGTTATCAGAGTCAGACCTAAGGGACCAAGAAGAAGTCAAAGCCTTGGAATGACTTGATTGACATTTGGTAGCAAGTGACTGACCCTTAAAGCAAGTTATGATTACATCACCATCAGTAGGTAAAAGATGTGCAGATTTTCAGGAATTTGACAATTACTGAACATTCATGTGAAAATAGACTATAATAACATTTCAGATTTCAGACAGATGGGTTTTGTCAGTTATTGAACATTTGTGTCTATTTTATTTATTACATACTATTGTGTTTGACATCATACCATAATCATCTTTCTCATCTTAATCATCCCAAACTCCTGGTTTTTGTCTCACTTGAAGGGTGTTTCCACAATGTATATATTTTACTTGTATTATGAATATTCAATAAACAAGAATAAAGGGTCTAAATGACCCCTGATTTGGGTGCAAAAATAATAAAGGATGAAAAGGCATTCTTAAAAATTTAAAGCCTTCTCTTAAAAATTTCCCTTTTCCAAAATTTGGCTTATGCTATTTGTAGAGTAGGTCCAAAGACAAGCTGAATTGCTCCTGGGTCTGTGAGCAATGGGCTTAGCTGTCTGTGTCTTATACACAGCTGCACAACCCTATCGACAACCCACCTCTGGCATATACTGAGAGCAGACAGTTAAGGATGTGTGCCTTCAGGAATAGAAGGCATCCTGTCACAGTGAAGTATTTCTCACACAGGTGGCTATCGTGGAGACTGACAGCAGGTTGTCAAAGCCTAAGTTTTAAATCATAAAACTAATACATTTTTTCTACACTCACCGGGATTCTTTCATTGCCAAAAGGAAGACAATATACTTCACAGGCCAATCGCTGGTTTACCATAGGATTATAATTCTCTGTGTAAACATATTACAAGTTAAGCAGCTATCTTAGTTAGGATTTTACTGCTGTGAGCAGACACCATGACCAAGGCAACTCTTATAAAGAACAACATTTAACTGGGGCTGGCTTACAGGTTCAGAGGTTCAGTCCATTATCATCAAGGCAGGAACATGGCAGCATCCAGGCAGACATGGTTCAGAAGGAGCTGAAAGTTTTACATCTTCATCTGAAGGCTGTTAGTAGAATACTGGTTTCCAGGCTACTAGGATGAGGGTCTTAAATCCCACACCCACAGTGACACACCCCAACAAGGCCACACCTTCTAATAGTGCCACTCCCTGGGCCAAGCATATACAAACCACCACAGCAGCCATCATCCAAAAACCTAAAATCAGAAAGGAGTCAAGTATCTACAGTCCAAAGTGTTTTGAGTGCTGGTATGCCATCACAAGTAGAAAACATCTCTTCAGTGGACCTGAATAAATGCAAACACACTAGAAGTATTGTAGATGGTGCTAAGGAGATGGCTCTGTGGCTATAATGTTTGGATCTCTAGCATCTCCATAACAAGTGGACATACAGTGTCAGCACCTGCAATCCCAGACTTGGAGGCAGAGACTGGAGGATCTGTAGAGGTGACATGGCTCTCACTAGCCCATGATCTAGGCAATTGGTGAGCTCCAAATTTAGCAGAGACATAGTCTCAAAAAATGATATGGAGAGTAAAATAAGTGCAAAATAAGAAATGGGGGAAGAAACCCAGTGTCACCATCTGACCTCTATACGTCAGAAACACACACACACCTGCGTGCATACAAGTACTACACATACAAAACACAGAAATTATATTACAGAACATTACTTTCAGACGGTGTTATAAGATGTAGAGGAAACAATTCTGGGTTTGAAATTGGATCCTATCACCAAGACATCTCATTATATGTGTGTGAATTTTCCAAAATGCAAAAATGCATTTTAACTTGTTTCTTAATTAACTTTGAGCTCATCAAGCTGTAGAATGAATCTTGGGCCAAGAATCTTGAAATTTTACCAAGAAAAATTACGCATTATGAGTTTTCTTGTCAACTAGCCCTCCCACAGTGACACATGCCTGCATTGCCAGGAATAACAGGTAATTATTACTACAGCAGTATCCTTAACAAAGAGTCTAAAGCAATCTTTAGAGTTCATACACAGGTCTGCTCAGGCTCTGACTGATCTGATTCCAGACCACTTGAAGCACTCTGTCAATAGACTGAGGCAGCCCTGCATCACATACCACCCTCTTGGGGACATTCATGGACCAGTAGGATATCTGAGGCATGCTCCTCTCAGAGAGTCAGATGATGAAAGAGAATAAATAGAATAGGAAAGGGTTTTCTGCTGTAGGCTTAAAGTCCTGGTTTATTCCATTGATTAATCAACTCGTGCTTAGGGAAACATTCTACCTTTTTAGTAAAAACTCTATTAGCATAATGAAGATATGTATCGTGGGAGACGGGAAGTATTGGGTCATTACTGTAAGCCACTACACTCAGTTAATTGCATATGCTAACAAAGCCCCAGTATGGACTGAAGTCAGAGTATCAAAGGGAGAACTGAAAACACAATTATTTGAAACAATGTGGTAGTTCCATAAGTGATCTTGTAATATTATAAATAAATGATTTAAGCTGACATTAAGTCAAGTATAACTGCACATTTTCATAATACGTCTTGACAGACCATCACAAAACTGTTAAGGCAATTATTAATGCCATCAAGAAACATAAGGAATAAAATGGCTTGCCAACGTCCACACAGACACCAAGGAAATGCAGCATTTCCAGCAGAACATCAGGTGCCGCTTCAGTGTCCCACAACAGTCGCTTCACGGGGGTGACATTCCAGAAAGAATGCTTGGTGTGAGATACTCTTACCAGAACACAGGAAGGGTTGCCCATCCCCACCCATGGGTGCTGGAGCTGTGCAACCGCACAGCTTCTGCTATATTCCCAGCTGGAGCTGAGACGGAGCCTTTCCTAGTCTCCCTCTATCTCAGGCCTGTGTAGACCGTGGAAGCCTCACTGCTTCGTTTCTAAAAGATTTATTTGCATTTTACGTGTTGCGGCTGTTTTCCCTGTATGTGTGTATTCATATCATCACATGTGAGTCTGATGCCTCTGGGCCAGAAGGCAGGAGATGCCCTGGAACTGGAGTTACAGTGCAGCCACTACCCAGTGCTGGGATTGAACCCAGTCCTATGCAAGAGTAACGACTGCTCTTAACCATTGATCCACCTCTCAGGCTCCTTCTCTGCTTTTCTGACTGCTCTGAGGAAAAGCTAGATAAACAGGAAAACAGAATCAAACTGGGACGGAAATCCAAAGGCTGTAACCGAGATGTGGTTTCTGCTATGCTTCATAACACCATAGAGTACCGGAAAGGGCAAAGAACTCTTAGCTTTCTACCTAATAGATTTTTGCTAGGAGACAGGCCCTACTGTGTGAATGTATCTGAGAACACAAATGTAAACACAACACTGTGGGAGTGTAAAGGGGAGCATACACTTTGGTTAGTTATGAAAGCTTTCATAGGGGAGAATAGGACCAGTCTTTGCTACGGAAGTCATCTTTCTGCTCACCAAAGGCTCAACTCCACTAAACCACTCCCATCTCCAAATTTGTGTCCTACGCAAAGCAAAGTGGCTTTCTGGTTGAGATCTGGAACACTCTAGCTTCTGCTGGAGTTCTCCCTCAGGCCAAGTCTGAACTATTTCTAGTCAGTAGACACACTGCCTGCCTCGCTCAAGTTCTTTTCCAGGTGGTCTGAAGTTTACTGTGGTGTAAGTAGGAGTTTTGCTACTTTTGGCCCACTCGAGCTGGGTAGTGATGAGGGCAAGATACTGTTTGAAGGTACAGTACCCGCTTCCCACCTTCAGGGAGTTCAGAAACTAGTGGGATTTTTCTCTTAGGCAAACTCAGAATCTCCCTGGGCGGCTCTTTGCAAAGAGCGGCCCCTTCCGTTGGCTACTCCCCTGAGTTAGCAGTTTCTGGCGCCTGGAGCACTAGACGTTGGGGGCGGGCCAGCCCAAGGGGCTGCCTTCCCCGCAGTGACGTCCCAGGAGGTGGAGGGGCAACCACTCTGAGCCCTCCCGGACTCCGCCCAGTGCGGGGTCTGTGGATCGTTGGGAGATGCAGGCTGCCTTGGTTGCTGTTGCCCAAACGCAGCCGCCTACTTGCCAACTTCTCTGCCTTAGTCCTGGGGTGTCGGGAGGCACTGGAGTCCAACCATGCAGCCGGGAGCAGCGCTGCAGGCCATGTTGCTGGCGGTGCTGCTGGCCAAACCAAGGGATTCGAAGGGTCGCCTGCTGAGCGGTGAGTGTGCGTCCTATGTAGAGGGCTGGTCCTGAGCACCTGGGGTTGAGGGCGCCCAGTAAACCTCAGCAGTTGAGGACTGTCTTCAGGACCACTGCACCCCTTCTCTGGCCCTTAACGAAGTGGGGCAATCCCCAGATCCACCCCGGGACACAATCAGCCTTCCTGAGTTCTCTACTTCCAGGGAGCAAAAAATGCAGCCAGCTCCAGTTCCTGTGACCACCCTGGGTATCCTGCAACGCGGGAGTCTGTTTTCTCCCGGGGTTACCAAGGGGTGAAGAGGATGTAGCTTGGGTGGGGCAGTTGGCAAACTTCTTCCAGTGAGTGCCCCTTGAGCACCATGCTGCCTGGACCCTTGTAGTGGAGGCAGCCGATCCGCAAGGCTATCGGACCAGTACCTGTTACTCTCCTCTGAGGGGAGGAAGCGCTTGGAGATTGGGAAAGTGCCTAGTTAGCGCAGGACCAGCCCTGCCAGGCTCCAAGAATGACTCTCTGCTTCCTTCCCTGTGTGTGTGTGTGTGGGGTGTGTGGTGTGTGTGCGTGTGTGTGGTGTGTGTGTGTGTGTTTTCACTGCAGCCTCGGACTTGGACCCCAGAGGAGGTACAGTGCTCCGACTTCTTTCTTCTTCCACTAGGTGTGCATGGGGGGGGGGCGGGTCATATCTTTTTATCAGGTTTCCTTTGGCCAAGAGGGATGGAGGAGAATGAGAATCTCCACTGTATTCTAGCGTGTGGGTCTGATTTAAGAAATCTAACTTTGATTTCAGGATGGGGGGGGTGTGGTTCGCCCCAGCAGAGGAGCTGCTGGGGCCGCAGGCTTTGGGGGGTGGGTTAGGGCTGCAGGGCACTTGGTGATAGGAGACCTCCTGCCTGCCCTTCCCCTTCCTGCAAATGAGAAAAGAAAGACACTTCCTGAAGGCAGGGAACCAGATGGGTCCTGGGCCTCCTTCCAGCTCTGGTACTCCCTAGAACTCACTAGCATACACGAGACATATGCAGCCAGCCTGGACTATACAGGAAACTCTATCAAGGTGTTGAGCTTTCTCTTGGCAGTCTGGCCTGGAAAGGCGGACCACTAGTCAAAGCAACTCCAGCTTCTGTTGTGCCAGGTTTGGGAAGGCTCAGGGCCCTTTGTCATCCTCCAATGCCTGTGTTCTCTCTCTGGAACACTTCCCTGGTGAGAAATCCAGCTTCTGAGCACTTCTCATCCTCTGGGAGCCTGTCCTGTTAGACATCTCTTCTGCCAGCTTCTAACAGCTTCTTCTACAAGGGAGGCGACACGGGATACTCCCAGATCCTTGCCCACTGAGAATTTATCAAAGCACGGAATTTGGGGGAGAATCTTGTATTGTTCCTTCAAAGTCAGCAATCCGTGGCCTTTTGGCTTGTATGCTGGACAATTATTGGACATAATAAACGTTGTCTGTCTTTCTACAGAGCTGAAATACATGTTGGGGGAAATTAAAACATTCCAGAAGGTCTGGCAATAAATCATGTATGCCTTCCTCCGTGGCGGTAATTCACACCTGTAACCTGAAGTTTGACTCTTTTATTACAGGGACTAGTCTCCTTGTTGAAATTTGGTTTTTATTTCGTACACCCTAAGATCCAGAATCATTCTGTGGGCTCCTGTGGGTTAAGAACTGGCATTTCTGTATTCTCAATACCTAGCACACCAGTCAAAGGGGATTTACCCAATAAATGCTGACTGGACAGAGAGGTGACTGGGATGGGTTTCAGCTGCAGCCAGACTCCAGTCATCCAGACACGCTACGTAAATAGCTTGCTTCTTGCTGCTCTCACCCATTTTTCTGAACAGTCTTCAGTCCATCAAGTGTCAATCAAATGAGAGATGGGCTCCCAGTGCACTGAACCTGTCGAGGAACCATCAAGACAGTTCAGTGATTCTGGTATGACTCTGTACTCTGATCTGGATTCTGCCTGTGCCAGTGATTCCAACAGCTTATGACAAATCGCTTTCTGTGACTTCAGTTTTCTCACTTATAAAGTGAGGCATAAGCAGTTCTGACACAGAAGACTGCTATGAGGGCCAAAGGAAATTATAAAACCTTTACCATAGCTAATGGGACATGAAAAAGTTCAGTAAACTCTAGCCATTGTCTTTAGGTCAGAGCCATGACTATCAGCAGCAGAAAACCCCAGGAATGCTCTTAGCTTCTGCTCACACCAGAGATGAGCAAGTTAGTTCTACTGCATAGACAGGGGACTTCAGGGTAGTGGAATCCACGACTGACTTCAGAATGTCCCTCTCACACCGAAGGAAGCACTTCACAGCAACACGTATTCTAAGCCCCAGAATTCCATAAGACGCCCTAAGAGCAAGAATGTCTTATTTATACGCCTCAAGTAAAGCCATAAATATTTACCTACTCTTTTTAAAATATAGAAACATCTTCATCAATCTGCACTGGGACAAAAAAAAACACGGATCCCCTATATAAATACAGGCATCATCATGTAAAATCACTTCAACTTTGTGTTGCAAAGAGTACTAACTTTCTCTAGAAAGCCGGAGTGGTTAACAGTCTGAATTCCTGCCCAGAGAAAGCTTCATTGAGATGTTGCAAATACATCTGCTCTGGTATACTTTTGTGGGGTACTGAAACAGGTTGCTTTCTCTTTCCCCTGCACCCCCCCCTCTAGGGCAGCTGGTCTGCCGGGGAGGGACACGGAGGCCTTGCTATAAGATCATTTATTTCCATGATGCCTTTCAAAGACTGAACTTTGAGGAAGCCAGAGAAGCCTGCGTGGAGGATGGGGGACAGCTAGTCAGCATCGAGACAGAGGATGAGCAGAGGTTGATAGAAAAGCTCATTGAGAACCTCCTGGCATCTGATGGGGATTTCTGGATTGGCCTCAAGAGGCTGGAGGAGAAACAGAGCAACAGCACAGCCTGCCAGGACCTTTATGCTTGGACAGATGGAAGCACGTCACAGTTCAGGTAAGCAAGTGAAGCCCACAGCGGCGGATTCCCATGACATAGCTCAGAAAAGAGACAAGCAGGACCCATGGTGTCAGAGTCATGAGAAGGTCCAGGCAGAGCTGTGGTGGCAGTTCCAACAGAATAACCACCAACCAGAGCAATGTGACAAAGGTGGCAAACTCAGCCTTGAGTTGGGCCCAGAATACCCTGTTCAGGAGGGTGACGCCCAGCAGAATGTTTTTCAATAGGATGCCATGCTTGAGGGTCTGTGGCTATGGCTCTCTGACCCTTGGAGCTAAGACTGTATTGAGAAACTAAAGGTACATAAAGATGGGACCAGGGAAGGACTCCAGACCACAGGGAATAGTGATAAATGGAAAAACAAAAAACAAAAAAACAAAAACAAACAATATCTTACTCTATGGACTGACCAAGGGTGGAGACTTTAAGAAAGCTGCAGTTTGTAGGAAACTCTTAAACTCACGGCCTCAAGATCCTGATGAGCACTGATAACCCACTGTCCACAATGCCATTGTCATCATCTCTTCCTATAAGATACAGGGACACTGAAGAACATTTTTAAAATGTCATCATTACAAGGCAACATAGGAAAGGAGGGAACAATTGCCAAAAAGTTAATCTCTGTGTGATAAAGAGTTATAAGTCAATTTAAATACATAAATGATGAAATATAAAGGCCTCAAAGACAAAAAGGGCAAAAGACCTAAGCAGAGGCTCACAACAGAGAAACCAAATTGCTTGTACAATTATGAGAAAACGTATACAGACTAAAAGATAATCTATCTAGGCTGGAGAGATACCTCAGCAGTGAAGAGCAATGGCTGCTCTTGCAGCAGACCCAGTTTAGTCCCCATCACATACACGGCAGCTCACAACCATCTATAACACTTCAGCTCCAGGGAATTTTCTGCCCTTTTCTTAACTTTGCAGGCACTGCATGCACATGGTACACAGATGTGCAAGCAGGCAAAACACCTATACATATAAAATAAGTAAAATATTTTTAAATGATAGTTTAAGGTAGTTTATCTGTTACATTAAGACATCATGTCAGCTCTCATTGAATACTGATTGTACTTAACAGATCTCATCTTCATATAAATTGTAAGAGAAACTCCCCCAAGATTCTTACAGCCTTCTCTTCCTGGAAGAAATATTGAAAGACAAGATTCAGAGTAGGAAGAATATTTCACATCAATGAAGATGGTCTTAGACGCTGGCTGATATGACACCTTCAATGTCCCATAACACACCCTACCCTTTTGCTGGTCTCAATGGCTAAGTAGCATAACCAGATCATCATCTCTGGAGAATGTGAGGCTCTAGTCAACTTGCACTTCTCAGCCCAGAGTTAATGTACTTTCTCATTGACATGAAAAATGAAAATATTCCCAAGTACATAATGTGGAAACCTCTTCCTACCAATAACACAGCAGCAAACCACCTCCTCCCATGTAAATAACCTCCTGCAGAGATACTGACAGCTCCCCTTATGTGCTGATCTCTGACCATAGAAAGCCCCCACCGCCCCCAGTGGCAACCATGGATTATGGCTCAGTTAGATTCTTGGTATGTCTCCTAGCAAAAGTAGTCCCCTCTGGAAACTAAGTACCTACAGACTCCCAGATCATAGCATTGCAGAGATGGAAAGTAAAACTCCACAGGTGGTGATGGTACCCAGCGGAGGAGCTGCTGCCTTTATCCCTTGGCTCCAGACCCGGGAATATCTTAGAGATACAGAGTTATAGAACCTGTTGCTTTAAAGTATTTGGAGAATGATGTCCCTCTCCAAAGTTCAATTATGTTGAGGTTGATGCTTCAGCTGATTCCACAAGCTCACCCATGAGCCACGCTGGCAGTTTTGGGATGATGTCAAATGTAATCTGACAAGTAATTCCAGGGGCTTAGTCTCATACCTTCTTTGCTACAAAATAGGTCTTTTTGCCTGAGTAGACTATACTTGGGGTCTTATTTTGATAGATAAAATACTATTTACACCCTTGAGTAATGGATCTGACTAAAACTCGGAGGCAGAAAAAGCAAACTCAATGCTTTTGTATCTATTCTCCATATCTATTTCTCTGAATAGATGTATCTATTTCTGTGAAAATGAGTAGCTATCCTTTCAGGGTTCACTGTAGCTGATTTACCTCCAAGTATTATGTTGGTCTCCTCAGCTACTAGTGCTGCACTATTCTATTCCTTCCTTATTCCCTCCACACTCTGTTGGTTTCATGGCTGACCTACTGGCATTGCCAGACCATCTCTGGTTTCACCGTGAACTTCACAGGCTGGAGTTAGCATTGGTCTTAATACTGCTCTGTTGCTGGAAGGCTGGATCCTTGTCAGCAGTCACAGCCACAACACTCTTGCTATGTGCAAACCAAACCGTTGAGCCCTTCAGAGCCTCCATGGTTATTGTTCTTATTTGTCTATTGAGTTTCCATGGACATGGCTGAGAGAAGCTGGTTGCCATCACCTGGGTCACTCATTTTTGTTTCCCTGGTTGTTTGTGCCGATTCTGTGGCAGATGCTCCCTGGTGAGCTTATCACATGATAAGAAGTTATCAGACATCATGCTCACTTCTTGAGCTGGGTTCACTGTATTTGAGATGTCGTCGTCTCCCATCTTCATCTTGTTTTTCTTTTATAGTCTCAGTAGTTAGATGTGCATATGCTTTCCCCCCAAGTTTCATGTCTGAAACTTCTATTTCCATATAAAGTGGCCAATGAAGCATACTAACTAAAGCTCTAGCCAGTGGGAGGCTGTCCCCTTATCACAGGTCTTCAAGGCCACCTCTTAGTGCAGCTGCAGTAAAGCTCACAGTCATTTCCGCTTGTCTGATTTCACTTGGCAAATGTACCTATGAGCTGACTGTTATCAACCAGTCACAAGGACTCTTCCATGCACTGGGTGTGGAGCTGAGGAAGAAGTGAAAGAAGCTCAGCTGTGAGACATGCCTAAGCCTAGACCAGTCTTGAAGTCCCTTTCTGCTCTTAATCCCACTCAGAAGTGGCCATCTGTCATGTAGACCACAGTAATGCTTTCAGGTGAGAAACATGAAACCTCTGGAACCCAGAGAGATCTGCCAGGTGCTATGCTTCCTTTAAATTATTGTATAATATAATAGCTTGTATTTAATTTGAACGGGGTGTTCTGGTATTCTCCAGATCACTAGATACCCATACAATCCAATGAAATGACAGGTCCTAACTATTCACAGGGTTTTCTCCAACCTTATAGAATGCATGAGTCTTACTAAGGTCTCTAATATATCATTCTTTTCAAAAATTCTTTCTTGTTCATCTGGTACAACTGGTACACTATTCAGCAGTATAATGGGCTAGTGTGATTTTCTTCACAATTTATAAGAAATCCAGGTATTATAACTGGGTGTAAAGGAAAAAAATCAAAATAAGGCAAAGCTATAAGTGTATTCTGTTGTCCATTCCCAGGACTATGAGCTATCCCAGGGCCTCTTGAATGTGGTAACCAGATCTGCATAGTTCTCCAGCAAAGATATCACACATAACATCAGCCACAATTAGAGCTCTGCAGGGTTGAATGTGTGTTCCTCTTATGTAATCCTTTGGGATCTACCTGGGTTTTCCAGGAGTCAGACAATGAACTCAGCAGAGATATGATGGGAGGCACCACTCTATATTATCAGACCTTTGACACCACCACTTCCTGCTGTCTGTCTCTGGACACAATGCTGTTGGTGAGGGGAACGCATCTCAGAGGTTCATGATTGGCCTTCTGCTCTATGCTAGCCAATGTGGAACTATACCAGCTATAAACAGGTCTATTCAGAAGCCCTGGGTTCCATCCCCAGCAACCTCCAAAAATAGGACAATGGAGGCACACAGATCTATAATAGGATCCTTCCTCCTCCAGAGGTAGAAGCTAGAGGATCAGGACTTCAAGTTCGTGTTTGGCCTCAGCTGGCTAAATGACCAACTGGATGGACTACATAGCCTCAGTCTCACAACAAATGAAAAAATTAGAGCCGATTCACACATTTTAGAACTGGGCCAATGACTACTGGTTAGGTCTAAGTGTGAACTGACGGGTTATTTAACCTTGCCCCATTCTGATGCATGGCTTTAATGACATCAATGCCCATTCATACCCCATGGTTAACAATTCTAGCAATATTTAGACACACCCCTTTCACAGGTCTATGGTTATTTAGATTACTCGCCAAAAGTCCTTCTGGGGAAAGAACAGAGGTATTTCTTATCATAGGCACCTGTCACACATAACATTATAGGATTTTCTTCCTAGGTATCTGGCCTCTGCCTTTATCTGTGAGTTGTGAGTCTGAAAATGGGCTCAAATCCAAAAATATTATTCTAGGAATCAATAAATTCTCTCTCTCTCTCTCAGATGAAGCAACATAAAGCCATAAAGCTGTAGGGAGGGCCAGCTGGGCTGCAGGTAACTGATGAGACACAAAGCCCAGTTTCTACCAAGAGCCCCCAGATGCTCCGGCATAATATCCGTAGTTTTATTGTAAATTCCATTGTCGTTCAAGAAACGCATTCAACACAGTAGGTGCAACAAAGGATCTTCGTTTTGGCAGACTGCAACACAGGACCAAAGCAGAGTCATACTGGGGTACTACCAGAAGATATGTCTCTTAGCTGACTCTCCTGAGGAGAGACTTGGGAAGACATAGGCAGAGCAGCACTGTCTAGATAGTCTGAGAAGTGGAGCAAGATCCTAGCCCTGGGCAGAGCAGATTGGGTACTTAGGAAGCCTACAAAGCCTCAGTCTGCAGGTAGGGTATGTACTTGAAATCTTAGACTCACTCAGACTATTGGATCCTAAAGCTAAAGTTGCAGTAGACTTTTCAAAGTTAGGCAAAAGAAAGATACCTCATAGTGGACACAAAGGGGCTTGTTTCCTTGATCCTGTGCATGTAACTTGAAAACTAAACAAAAACCAAGATGCCCCCTGCCCCCTTCCCCAGCCTTCTCCCACTTTGGCAGCCTCTATATTTTGGAGTATCTCCCTCAGATTCTCCATCTTCTCATTGGTCATCGGGGCCTGGTGTGGCAGAGGTAGATTAGAAAGCAGCTAGACAGAGTCAGGGCCAGCTTTGAACGACATATGCCATCTCTGTAAAAAAAACAGAAAAAAGCCTAACTAGTATAAAGCCAAAAAAGAAGAAGGCACGCATTAAGATTTTCCATACTAGCTCCATGCTAGCTGCTATTCCTCATAATCATTTTGCAGACCTAAGAACATAATATATTCTTCCCTGCAAAGAGGTTGTGACAAATGTCAGATGATTGATTGTGACAGCCACACGGGATCAACAGCATGTGTCTATCCCTATTGGCAGTGCTTCAATTCCTCCATCTCTCTGTATCATATTCAGAAGCAGAACCTGACATCTATGGTGCAATGAAACCTGATGAGAAAAAGCAAAAGGACATGCAAGGCTTATGGTGTGTTTCTCCAGTGGTCTCTGTTATCCATCCTTTTCCTTCAGGAACTGGTATGTGGATGAGCCTTCCTGTGGCAGCGAGGTCTGCGTGGTCATGTACCATCAGCCATCAGCACCGCCGGCATCGGGGGCTCATACATGTTCCAGTGGAATGATGACCGGTGCAACATGAAGAACAATTTCATTTGCAAATATTCGGACGGTAATGACTCTTTTCCCCAATTAGATGGCTAATTTTCCAACCTCTTTCCCCATTTCATAAACAGCTGCTGATACCAAGAACATATTCTATATTCACGGAGGAAGCCTGTTGTTCCAAATGCCAGAAACATTAAACTAAGAATTCTTGTAAATGGAAACATAATGACACTTCTTCACTTAGAAATAGTTCTAGCAAAGGAGAGGCTATCAGATGCAAAAGAAGGGCTGAGAAAGGAAAGGGTCTAATTTAGTTAGGATAAGAAGCAAGACTTATGTGAACACCCAGTAAAGGCCTCTGTTATGAACAGGCACAAACCTTCATTCATTTCCTGTGTAGTCGGCTGTGGGAACCTGGAATATACTGACAGTTACTCTAGCAACCACCTGAGATTGTTTCTTGGAATTTAAAGAAACATACTAATGACAAGGCAAATGACAAAGTATCCCAATGTCACTGGCAGTCTTACACAGCAGAGCATTTCAATATGTTTAAAGGTCCCCAGCCAACTGCTATCTTCATATTTGCCTTGCAAATTTCACTTGCATTTGCTCCCAGATCCTCAAAGAGTTGGAATTGACAACAAGCCTATACATAGTCTTACTCTGCTGAGTTCCCAGACTCCTTTATTAAACTTGACTTAGAATTAAATGTAAACTCATGCTTGATCTATCCCTGAAATTTCTCACTTCCCTGAAGTCAACTGTTTAGCCCCAATTCCACAGTCTTTTTCCCTACAGGAGTAGAATGTAGTTAGTTGTATCCATTATAATTGGTGACCGGATACTGTTGCCATTTTGTAACTGCTTGAACTACCTTACACTTTGGTGATAGTGTTGTGCTAACAGATGTTCTTCCTCGCCCACTCTAGCCTCAGATGAACTCCTCTCTCTCCCCACCACATGCATTGCCTAAAGCAGAGGCTGCACAGCCCAGGACTGGTTTAGAAGGTCACCTTCTCAGAGAGCAGAAGAAAGCACTGGTTACCACTAGCTTTCCATTTCCCATCATTTTTCTTTATTAAATTCTATTAACCTCATGGTTTAAATGTTTTAGCTCCTTTAACAGTTTTTCTTAATAAGAGATTTTGAAATTTGCTTTACTATCCTTTTACTTTTTAAAACATTGGTTCCTTTCTAAAAAGACACAAATTACTTCTCACTTGTATTATTGCCTGGATTAGTTTGACTGAGTTTTTGCATGAAAAGGTAGCACACCCTAAAAGTTTAACAAAGAGAGTACAATAAAAGGCTATTTGCAGAGGTGTAGGCCAGGAGTAAGAGATGATAAAGTATCCAGGGATTATCTGCAATCAGAAGGGCTACCACCCTTAAGCTTAAAGGGACAAAGCAAGGGAATCATTTTAGCAGGATGCAGAGAAAGGAACCTCAAAACAGAAGCAGAAGCCCCAGAATGCAGATGCTGACAAACCACCCCGAAAGGAAGATGAGCGTGACCTCTACCTGCCCTACTTTCCGACCTCAGCCTTCACTTCTCATTGGCTAAGACCAATAGACACCAAAGCACAGGGTAAAAGAGTCCATGGACAACGACAGGAGGACCGGAGCCATTACAAGTTCCCCTTCAATTATTGGAAGTCAGGCCTCTATCCCCGCCTTCGCAAGAATAGAATCTCCAAGGCCCTTCTATACCTAGAGAAGGGAGGAAATGTCAGGAGCAGCCCTGCATATACACTAAAGGCCTAAAATCAGCCATAGGCCTAAAATCAGCAATAGGCCTGATATACATACATGCTAACACAAAGTCTGGGTCTCTGTGGAAAAACACTGAAACAGAAGGCTATAAGCTATTGTAAACAGGCAGCTTCTGTGGAAATTTACCAGCCTGAGTAGTCATAGGTCTTATAAATAGGCAGCCTCGGTGGACAGTACCAACTTAGATAAGGACAAGTGAATCATAGGCAGAGTCATAGTGACCTGTCCCCTGAACCTACACCCAGCTGATACCCTGTTCTGAAAGTATCTGTACTCCCCCTGAATACCTATGCTCCGGTGCCATTCCTTCCCCACATCCTGCCTTTTTGTGTTTATAACCTCTGTGTAAATAAGTAAATTACAATGTGATTTAAATAACTAAATAAATTTTTAAAAAGAAAAGAAAAAAAAAGAGTCCATGGAGATCAGCCTCCCAGGACGTAGAGCTGAGATCTTAAACAGGGCGGGGGCACATGGAGAAGCACTAAGGCTTGCCCTTCCGAAGTCCTATACCCACAAGATACACTCATTCAGCTTGCTTACAGGGAAAAGGTCCTCGTGATACGACCCTGCCTTGTTTTCTATCCTCGCCTCTCGGCACTCTCAGCTCCTCCCTTTGGTGCTTTCCAATACTGAACTCAGTGCAGTTTCTTGAAAGCTCTTATCTGGTACTTCCTGTACCTGAAACATTACCCCCTTCCCCAGTCACCTCAGTCTCACCCTTCAGGTTTCAGGTTAAGCATCACCTTCTCGCCTAACAACTAAACGCAACAAGTCACCCTGGTCCTAGAGGATGTAGCCTAGCCCAAGAAGATAGTGATAGCAGTGATGATAATGATGTTCTATATGTGGTGTAACTGGGTCAGTTGACAGGATATGAATAAGGTCTGTAGATTAAATAACAGCATCTTATCAATGTCTACTCCCTGGCTGTGACCACTATATATGTTTATATAAGAGAATGCACTCTATTTCTAAGATCAAATTCATTAGGAGTAAGGGAGTCCTATGTCATATCAGCAACTTACTCTCTGAAGAAAAGTTATGTGTGTGCATGTACGCATGTAAATATACGTATAGTTTATAGATACAAATAATAAGTAGGCAAGATGGCTAAATAACTATGAAAGATGTTCAGATTCTTTGTACAGTCTTATAATTTCTTTTATAAATCTGTAACAATTTCTTTTTTTTTTTTTTTTTTTTTGGTTTTTCGAGACAGGGTTTCTCTGTATAGTCCTGGCTGTCCTGGAACTCACTCTGTAGACCAGACTGGCCTCGAACTCAGAAATCTCCTGCCTCTGCCTCCCAAGTGCTGGGATTAAAGCGTGCGCCACCACGGCCCGGCAATCTGTAACAATTTCAAGACAAAAATTTTACGTCCTGTTGGAAGCCTCTGAGGATCAGACTGCCTCACATACAGAATGTTTATATGTCTACTTACTTTTTGCCCTTTCCTGAACAATTGTCAAGTCTAGAAGCATACATTTCTAGCCACCCAATGAATTAAAGAGAAATTAGTTCTGCCATTCCCACAGGATGGTACAACACCCTACTAATATTATGAGCCACTGGTAAAGGACTGTGAGAGTGAGTGGCCGTGTCTAAAACTGGATTTCAGAATGTGATCATGTAGAATAGGTGGCTCACTAGCCAGATTGTGTGCTAAAGAGACAGGAACATTCAGTGGGAAAGAGGCAGAAATCATCTGAGGTGTGGCAGATACTATGCAGGGAATAATGGCCACTGTGCACAGATGCTGTGCTGATAACCACTGTGCATAGATCACCGTGTTCATGGCCGCTGTGCACAGATATATACTATGCTCATGGCCACATTGTCAGTAGTCAGAGCTACAGGAGGTTGACCATATACAGTGATCACAGGATGTCAGAATATAAGCTCTTCAACTGACTTAGATTCTTTCATATTTTGTTGTTTTATCTTTATTAAGTGGCATAATTATGTCTTCTTTAGTTAGTTAAAATATCTTTTAGCTAATGATTAGCTATAAAATTAAGTATGTTATTTAAACCCCTGTATTTTAGTTTCTTTATGTACAAAGTAAGAATAATAATAATAAGGCTCCTCTATAAGCCTGTTATCAAGATTGAGACTGTTTTTATAAAATGCTTAGAATGCTCTCTAGTATCACGTAATATCCTATGTGGGTAAGTTTTAGCAGTAAATAAATGAAATTTGATCATGTCTACACACACAAGTGTAAAGAAAGAAGATTAATCATTACTTCCCTTTCTGAATAAAATTCCTGATATCTGCACCTGACAACTATATCACTAAAACCTCCACACTCCTATGAATTTCAGGCATCTGATTAGCATAAGAGACCCCATGCTAATACAAGGTCAGCCAACAGCAAAAACCGGATTTAGAAGCTCTTGAGAATGTTTTAAGTATCTCAAGGTTAATCACAGTCTCTGCCTTAAAACTGGCCAATCCTTCAACCACTTCTACTTCTTACAGATCTAGTGTTTGTTGCTCTTGGAAATGTCCTCAGTACAAACCGATAAAATATCTTAGACCACTTAAGTCAGTCCCAGCCAGGAACTGCCGTGGTGGAGTAGAGATTAATGCTGGAGCTCAGGTAGCCCCATGCCGATGGGACAGAGGCACATGGGGGCTCAGTATACAAGATTCCTAGTTTTGTGTACATTTGGAAAGCCTAAAAGTTAAAAAAAAAAAAAAAAAAAAAAACACTGAATTAAAGCTGAAGAAAGGCTAATATTTATGTGCAACAAATTCTTTGACTTAAGCAACCTATTCTAGAATCTGTTAACAATGGTTAATATGGTGATAAGAAACAGAATTCATTGGGATTACATGCTACACTCTAGCTGATTTCATTAAGATAAAGAAAAATGTAAGCGCGTTTTGTTTGTTTGTTTGTTTGTTTTTCTGCTGCAGATAAACCAAGTGCAATGCCCTCTACTAGGCCTGGAGGTAAGTCTGTCATATGAAATTTGGGTTAATTTGGGACATTTCACAGTCCTCTTTATAGATTTAGAATCATGCCTTTAGAACAGATTACTCAGCAGGAAGACCACTGGTGTTTTCCCAGGCAAGTTGGACAGATATCTGTCACACTCAGCTGTGGCAGCTAGCTCATCACTCTCTCTTACTGTTATCCACATCAGTCAAAACTGAGAAGTAATGGTTTGAAAATTCCGTTTTGGATGTATCATCATCATCACCACTGACGCTTATCATCATTATCATTATTGTCAATATAATCAATGAGATAAGAATGAGCCTAACTGATCATTTATGATCCTAGCAGTAAGTCATTGCACCTTTCCCCAGGTACATTAGTCCTTTATGTTGCTCAACTCCAACTACTTGTTGACTGCTTCGGTACCTGAGCATTGGCAACAAAGGTCTCACCAAAAACATGAAGACATGTCTGGGGAGATGTCTCAATATGTAAAGTGCTCTCTGTGCAAGTGTGACAACCTGAGTTAGATCTCCAGAATCCATGGCAAAAGCTTGGCACAGTGATATCCCCTTCTATCCCATTGCTGGGGGGGCAGAGACAGGGTTTACTTTCCAGTCAATCTACCTGAATCTCAAGCTCCGTGTTCAGAGAGACTCTGCCTCAGAACACAAGGTAGGGAACAGTAGTGGAAGATGCCTGATATCCACCTCTAGTGTGCGTACATACATAAAACACACAGATACACATTTTTTTTCACACACATACACAGAACACTCAGAAACACACACACAAGGAAGACAAACCTCTATTGCAGCAAATCTAACACTTAGTACTTTGTATTTATAAATGACATTGGTCAAATTACTACTGTTTTCTTACATCCCACTCTACCTGTGGCAAGACCTCAGAGCATGCCTGGACTATAGCACCTTTCTTCAAGTTCTCAAGCCATGTGTATCTCTCTCAGGTGAAGCAACTGAGCCAGCAATACCCATACTTCCTGAAGAAACACAGAAAGAAGACACCAAAGAAACAGTTAAAGAACGCAGAGGTACTTGGGAAAAGTAGACAATGAACTCCTTTGACTAGAAATTATCTATGGCTACACTTCCTACTTTTCTCTTCAGACAGCTCCTTAAAAAATGGAATTAGGCAAAGCATCTGTGCCATTGCAAACACTGTATTAAATGCCAGGTTTCGTCAGTGCAATGGGTACTATCCTAAGACGATTGAGGGAAAGACTAGACAGGAGGTAAAAGTCCACCCTGTCTCTGTAAAGGCAAAGACTAAGGAACTTTCCTGACCATGGGAGGTGGCATAGGATAAGGGCTGGGAGAATGGATGTAGAAAAACAAGAGTAAATAACCCAAGCCATGATACATACCATCTGGGATCAATATTTATCAGTGGATCAAACTGAAGAAATATGAAAGATAACATCTAAAAGCCTACATGATCAAAGATCATGAAGATAGTTGAGGTAATACATTGGAGTGCTAACGAGCTTTCCGTTTCACTCTTCCCCTGAGTTTCAAGAGGGAAATCTGTGCTTTTATCACTGGGAAACTTTTCTCTGTGCTTCAGTTTAATCATTTAGTATTTTTCGTACCTAGCTGAAAGCATTATTGTGTCCTTAAAATGAAATGTAATGTTTTACTGTGATTCAGTTCTGATACTGAGGGTCTATACAAACACTTCACACATAAGCATGCATGCACGCACACACACACTCATGCACTTGGCTTAAAGGCACATTCCATAACTCTCACACCAGACAGATATAAACCACAAATCTTGAAGTCGTGAGACCACCTGCACTAATGTTCAACTGGCTATACATCCAATAGTGCCTACCAATGCTGTCGTGTTCAAGAATTCACTGGAATTCACGGAATTTAGGAATACAGTGCCTACACAGATTACTCTCTAGAATACAAGCTGAGAACAACCAAATAAAGTCACAGGCAGGGAAAGGTCTGGAAGGGTTTCAAATGGGACCGTATGTATCATCTTCCAGTGGAGTCAGGACTATCAGCCTCTTTGTTATGGTTTGACTATAAAATATTTCCAAATACTCCTGTGTTGAATGTTTAGTCTCTAAGTAGTAGAACTATATGGAAGATTCTGGAAATTTTGGGGAGCTGGGCCTAGCTGGAGGTAGTGGGCCACAGGGAGCATGCCTTTGAGGAATATACACCGTGACTAGCATGTTCCTTTTCTCTCAGCTTCCTGTTCACCATGATGTGTATAGTTACCTCCTTTATAATCGCTTAACTACATGATGTTCCGCCCAACATCATGAAACACTGAGCTGAAGTCAATCTTGCCTCTTTTAAGTTGTTCTTTTGAGCATTTTGCTCTCAGCTTCACAAAGGCAAATAATAAACTTCTCCTAGCATACTGTGTTACCCACCCAGGGAGTTCCATTTGGTGTTCAGAGATTTCATTAGGTTTTATCACCTAAGGAACATGAAGGTAATCACTACCAGGTGGTATGTTTCCAAGGGAGAATTCTGGTACCACCCAGCTCAAAGCCCCACTTTATGATCACCTGATGGGTCTTCTTGGTATAACAGCCCCCATTCTAAAAAATCTCTTTACCATAAATTCTGTTCTGTTCAAGAGGCTCGTGAATAAAAATTCAATCTTATATCTTAGAAAATGTCAAGTATTTAGAACCTTCCTTTCAAAGACCAGAGATGGAGGATAGCCAAATTCTTCATTATCCAATAGATAGGTGAAAATATCTTCAAAAGAGGATAAAGTGCTGTCCAAAGTAAGTGGCCTTTCTAACACTTATAATGGTGTTTTAAGTGAAGTTTCTATTTTCTGAGTGTGTCTGTTGTTTTTGTTTGTTTTAAATTGTTTTGTTTTGTTTTGTTTTGTTTTATTCTTGTCAAGTTTCTCTGGATGGTCAGGAAAAAGAAGGGTTAGTTTCTAATCCTTGATTTTTCTCACAGCCCTGAAGGGAATAACATCCAGTTTTGTTTCAGAGAATACAGAGTTGGGAAAAAAAAAGAAGAAGAAGACCCTCGGTGTTCTTCCCAACACTTAGGGATTTAGCTGAAGCCACTTGGCCTTGGTCAGATGGATTGGGAAGGTCTGATGGTCTCCTTTATGTGATCTTTCTCTTCCCTGCAAATGACACTGGGACTTTTGGCTTGATCTTTTTCACTCCTTCTTCCAACCCTGGAAATTTCTGTGCCTGTCTTTGAGAGCAAAGATATATACACTGCCCCCAACAAGCCCTGTTTTACTAAGAAGTATGTGGAAAAGGAGGATCTTTTTAGTATGAAAAGAAAAATCAAACATGATTTTACAATATATACAAGACTCCAAAATTTATACTTGCTTACATTGTCACCTAGATTAATAGGTTAGGTAGAAAATGCTCCTTTGTTGAAACTGGGGACTCTGCTAACTGGGAAACTGCATCTATTTCCTAGGATGTGCTGCTTAGAATACTCTATTGACTGTGCTTTTTTAAACTCTGGTTTGAAAACATACATACATGCATACACACAGACAGAGAGAGAGAGAGACAGGAGAGAGAGAGAGAGAGAGAAGAGGAGAGAGAGAGAGAGAGAGAGAGGAGAGATATCACCAAGCTAATATATGACTTTTTCTTTTTCAGAGGCTGCTTTGAATCTTGCCTACATCCTAATTCCCAGCATTCCCCTTTTCCTCCTACTTGTGGTCACTTCTGCTGTATGTTGGGTTTGGATCTGTAGAAGGCAAGTAGAACCTTCATGGTGCAAACCTTTGCTCCCTCTGCACTCAGATGTTGTCTGGTTGACATCATTAAAAGCCATGACGACTCCGAGAGAAGAATCACTATAGAACTGAGAGTAAATTCTGGCAGGACACGAAGTCCACATGCCAAACAAACAGCATTTCTCTGAGCATCTGTGCTGAGTTGTGATTGCACTAGCAGTCCCGTGTCCTTTCTCTTCTGTGTGTGTGGAAGATTTTTAAGCAAAGTGAAAGGTAAAACAGTGTTATTCACTTCCTGTGCACCCACAGATCACCCAGTAGAGTGTTCTCCTAAATGTAGGTCCTCATTCCAAAAATGTTTGTTGAGTAAGGAATGACTAATGGGCCACATGAAAATTGTGTGTTCCAAAGGATTCTGGGAAGCATTGGACACAGCGCCACTTTATTCAGAATGAATCAGCCAAATTCTTTTAAACTGACGTTTCTTTTAAATTGTTTCAAAAGTGTATTGCTGCAAAGAAGCTAAACTAGGTAGCATAGGCAGCCTCTGTGTGCAATCTGGATCACATGCTCGTGTATTCTAAGTACATGGGACTGTTCCCCGTTACACTGTTGCTCCCCACCATCAAGGTAGACACTCAAGTATGCTATCATTCTCACTTTTACAGCAGAAAAATCAGAGTCCAACTTCAGTTGAACTCACTTTAATGAGCATTGATATACATTTGTAACAATGCAGAACCGATTTCATTTAATAATCCCCTCAAATGATTATTATGAGTTTAAGCAATGAATATATTATATATATATATATTATATATATATATATATATATATATATAACAAGCATATAATAAATACTCAAAAGTATTCATTTTTGTCAGTAATTTTCTTGAATTTAAGATAGAATTCAGTTAAACAATTATAGACACATTTTCCAATGACTTACCTACAATTGGTTCTTGATTTCCACTTTTAAATGCATTTGTCCCTTTGCCAAGACTGAGGGACATTCTCTCTCTCTCTCCTCTCTCTCTCTCTCTCTCTCTCTCTCTCTCCTCGTGTGTCTGTGTGTCCTTCTTTTCTGCTTTTCTTCCTTCATTTTTTAAATGGTCCTGGGAACTCAGGGCCTTCCATGTGCCAGACAAGTTGCATTTGGCTATATCCCCAGTCCCTTAAACAATATTTTTAAGTGTTACAAACAAAATGCATTGATAGAAGAAGGATGCAATTATACTATTGCCGAGTTTAGCAAAAATACTTTCCAAAACAAATTGTGTTTCTTTCTTAGTGATTCTTAGTGGTGGGTATAAGTATAATATTGAAATAGAGGTGAGCATGAAATATTTCAAAGTAGCTCTAGTAACTGATATGATATGGGAATGTGATTTCAATGACATTATTAATCCTACTCTTGTTTATTGTCTACACTTATGGTAGAATATGGCTAATTTTTTTTAGAGATGAGTTTTTGTTTTTATTGTTCAATTGGCTAGGGTTTGGTTTGGTTTAGTGTAATTCTTTTCTACTGTTTTCTGGCCCCACATTCCCCAAGAAGTCCTGGAACCTGAACTAAGACAGTGAATGGTATGTGTAGGAAGACCATGAGTAGAACAGTTTCCTGGGGTGTCTTCTACCTGACCCACAAAGCCTGTTGGTGTAGGTAGGTGAGAAGCAGAGAGAGATAGGACTTCCTGAGGTCACTTCTGCCACTTTAATAGGAACAGAGACATTCTCAAAACCCTAGTCTCCAATACTCAGCCTGGTTCTCTTCTTCTAGAAAACGAGAGCAGCCAGACCCTAGCACAAAGGAGCAGCACACCATTTGGCCCACTCCTCACCAAGAAACCAGCCCCAACCTAGACGTTTACAATGTCATCAGAAAACAAAGTGAAGCTGATTTAGCCGAGCCCCGGCCAGATCTGAAGAACATCTCCTTCCGGGTGTGTTCTGGGGAAGCCATGCCAGATGACATGTCTTCTGACTATGACAACTTGGCTGTGAACCCTTCAGAAAGTGGGTTTGTGACTTTGGCAAGTGTGGAGAGTGGATTTGTGACCAATGACATCTATGAATTCTCCCCTGACAGAATGGGGAGGAGCAAGGAGAGTGGGTGGGTAGAAAATGAAATATATTACTAAGATATATGGAAAAACTGGCAAGAATGAAAAAGGAGAAGCAAAGGCCTCTGATTTCTTACAAGGACAATATTCAGAAAGCTTACAAAAAGGCTCAGCTCAGGTCTTACGGGCGAGCACAGCACCACAACTTCCTTCTGGGTCCCCAAGTTCTGGCTCTACTCCTCCGAGAGCCTCATCCAGCTTAGCCTTGTGAGAAGGCACCTTGCCCAGGGACTGCTGCACAGAAGACTCAATGATCGTCAGCCAGTGGCTTCTAACTGATGTTCAAGGGCTGGTGCTGTCACCAGTCAGGATTAAGAGATGACCAGGGAGCTTGGAAAGCCTGCCTCTAGGTTCTGTTTTCCTTGCTGTATACAGCAACACAGGCAATCACAAGAACACAAACTGTGGAACCCTCTCAAAGCCTCTGTATGGAAGCCCCAGGCTGGCCTGCACATCAACAATTCCCAAACCTGCACCCCACCCCACCCCTGAAAAAAATCCAATAAAAAGCAGGAAGCAGAATGTTAGTCAGTCTGTGTCTACAGCCCTTCCTCTGCATGTGACCTCGGGGGAACTTTTTTTTTTTTCATTCTCCCGACATCTAAACTTGGAAAAAGCCAACTTGGAAATACTTTAGAAAGTAAAAATGAGCTGTGTTTGCTTCCGGGCTTCTTGTTCTCTGGGCTCAGACAGTATGTGCTGTTCTGGAGATGGGTGGCAGCAACATGGGAAACTGTGTACAGGACTGGTGAAGAGTAGACATACTAAGGATAAGGAGAGGCAGGCTTCCCACTATCAGAGAAGGCCCCAGAAGGGAGGAAACTGGAATAGGTCCTATTGTGTGCAATGGGAATAGAAAACAGTGCTGTCACTGTGGGACTTTACATAGTAAATATGCATACATATGTGTATGTATAGATGTGTATATGTGTATTCTCCACTAAATAACCCAGTACTCCATGAACTTGGATGACTCAAGGGCAGAAGCAGAAGAGATGTGAGTTACTTGAGTAATGAAAAGGAAACAACTGGTACCTAAACATAGGTAGAATTAACAGGTTTATTGTTCTACAGGAACAATGGTGGCCTGCACATCACAATAACCTATTACATATTTATGAATAACTATGAGAAAGGAGCTCAAGGGCTGTAAACACAAAATCATGACAGAAATATAATATTTATTGCCTTGGTTGACCAGTACATATTGTATATTTGTACTGTCAAGTGACACTATTGTTAAAACAATCAGCAGATCACAGAAGCCAACTCATAATGGCCCACCTTTAGTAATGAGGAATAATTTGAATACTAAATCATTAAAAATAAAATTGACAAAGAGAATGTGACTCATTAGATCAAACAGACAAACATGGGCATATGCTGATACAAAATAAGCGAATAAACTAAAGCTCTGATGTAGAATGGGATATTTACATGATTTCAGGTAAAGATCAGTAATTGCAAAAGTGACCCAACAGGCAAACACCACCTCAGTCAACTGATCAATGTGAACACTGTGGATGATGGAGCATACTGAGACTGTAGACCGCACACTGTGGAGTGGTGAGAGGGACGTGGGATCACATCTGTGCTGTCTCAGTCAAAGTGTACAAGCTGATCATCAGGAAGCCTTGCGCAACTGACGGACAATCTACAAAGTAACCGGACGGCCAACCTGAGCTCTGATGATAAAGACAGTGAAAGCAAGACGGGCAGCTGCAATTGGAGGACGGGAAGGTGATGGCTGCACGAGCGACCAGATCCTGAAATGGATCCCTCTTTTCCTGTAAAGGAAAATATGAGAACAAACATGGATGAAGTCTGAGGATTAAATGATAAAATGTGTTAGTGCTAATTTCCTGACTTTAATGTTGCATTGAGGATATGTTCTCATGATGCTGGAAATGTCTTCATAGAAAACACACACGTAAAGTAACAAAGGCCAATAGACCATCAGGTTGACCACTTCATCTGATTTGGGGACAAGGATGCTCTTTGCACCATTTACAAACATCATTTCTATTACGATTGATCCATGTATCTGAAGTCAATACACAGGCTGTGGCTGACAGTATCTAAGCACTTTTGATCCAAGACAAAAATAAATGAATTTTTGATAGACCCACCATCAGTACCTAGCCCCAGGTTCTGGCCCAACTCTGAGATCTTTGCCTTGCCCTTACAGGCAGCAGGGAGTTGTGATGAGCCAGCCTGTAAGAGCTAACTCAGAGACTCCTTTCTTCCAATATTCCCCATCTTTCCCCTTTGGAAATGCAAATCAGTCATGTGATCTAGAATAAATAAACATTAAGGTATCTTCCAACTGTAAAATCATTTTATTTCAATATTATACTAACGTATGTTGAGTATTTGACAGCCTCCTGAACTTGTAGTAGGACACACATAATAACAGAGACAGATCCAAATATGAAATTGCAAATTGCACCTTCAGAGGCGAAGCCATCTCTGTACAGACCTTTGTTTCCTTTTACTGAAGACCAATAAATGGTTACTAATTGTTAACTAATCTTAAATTATTAGTGAGTCTTGAAACTGAACACCAAAAAAAAGTGACCAGAATGAGTTATCAGATCAACAACATTAGGAAAAACAAGTTTCCCAAAATATAGTAAGGCCAGTATGGGCTTATTATACCAATTAGGTACTTGAATATAAGATAGCATTTCCATATACTAATAAGAAAATTTAGTCTACCTTGAGGAGCTCAAAGTTAGGGCTGTATTGTTTGTTAATCTCTGTTTTCACAACAGCTTATAACTGCTTGACAGTAATAGTAGGAAAAACCAATACACTAACTAAGGACTTAGCCAGAAACTAGGGGCTGCTTTAATTTTTTATACCACCAGATGGCAATAGTAAGATGCCATCTAAATCTGCACCTACCCTCACCTTCGGTTTCTGTCAACTTCCTACATCTATAGTAAGATGGAGACAGGTAAGAATGGAAGGAGAGGCAATACACTAAAAAGAAGCAGTTAAAACCACAGGTTCTGACTCAGGCATCCAGATTCCCAGTCTTCTTTCTGCCACTTACTGGCTGTGCCATTTTAAACTGATATAACAACAACAATAATAACATAAACAACTTTATTATTGAAGCCTCAGTTTCGCCATCTGTAAAATGAGGATAATAGGGTTGGGGAGACTGGTTGTTCAACCTGTAAAGTGCTTTCCATACAAGCATTGAGAACCTGAGTGCAGATCACAGGCACCCAAATAAAAGGCAAGGCCTAGCAATGAATGCCATTCTATCACTGGGAGACACAGACCTCACAGCTCACTGGCAATCAGCTCCAAGCTCAGCTGGAAACTTCATCTCAAAAATATAAGGTGGAGATCAGTAAAAGAAGACACTCATCTTTCAACTCTGGCTTCTCACCTGTACACTTAAGTATACACATAAACATGTACACACACATAAATGCACATACATGTGCTTAGTAGACCTTATGGGTTGATTTGTGTATATACCTTAAATTTTTCATAATTTGAAAATCCAAACCCTTTTTAAGAAACCCCATTTAAAGGGGAAGGTGGGCATGAAGCCCCACTTCTAGTTGAGGAGCTATTGGCATTTGATAGCTGCTTTTAGAAGGAGATTCTGTTTTTTTCTTTAAGAGTGTAGCTCTAATAGATTAGCTACTCTTCAGAGCAGGCCCCATACCCAAGAGTATTTGAATAAAATGCATTGGGCTTCAACAGATTTGGAGGTGCAAGGGAGTGAGGTGGAGGTGGAGCCAGGAAAAGCTTGAAGGAAGGGGTAAACACAATCAAAATACACTGTATGAAATTCTCAAAAAAAAAAATAAAAACATTATCTAGATAAATAAAAAGAAACTTAAGAGTCACTGAAGGAAAATAATTAATTAAAAATAATTTTAAAAAAGAGTCACTGAAGGTGTTAACAAGAGGGTTGTTAAAGACAACACTCTAACTCCAGTGACTCGTACCCTCATTAAAAGGGGCACTTGGGGGATGATAGCAAGACCAAGGCAGAGCCAAGTGGTGTTTCTACATGCCAAGGAATAGCAAAGATTGCCAGCAAAATAGAAGAATCCAAGTGAGTTGTGACAAGTGTGTCTTTTGCAACCATCAGAAGGAAGCAAACCTGCTGTTGCCTTGATCTTAGACTTCTAAACTCCAAAGTTGTGAGAAAAAAAATAGATTTCTTTTGCTCAATCCATCCAGCTGTGATACTTGTTTCTGGCAGCTTAAGCCACTAATACAGCACATAAGAACTCATCAAACATCAGCCCTATATACCTTAGATTAACAACACAGTTTTTTCTTAACTAACATTTTACCCTACACAGCACAGCTTCTTGCCATGTCAACTTAACCTTAACCCCCAAGACAATGTATAAGAGTAAACAGATTGTGCTGAAATTGACTCTACTGCAAATCATCCCAAACCTTCCTTCCAGCAGAGAAAGGCCCAGCCTAGGTTAGGCTGCCATGCTGAAGCTGCTGTGGATTCAGAGCTGCCTACTGAATGATAAATACAGAACTGAGGGAAGGTTATCTCCCAGGGGGATCTCACACTCACCATGGTGCCACAAACTGCCTCCAGGACAGACACTACCCTTGGCTTAGAGCAGATGGGGAAGTGGTGGGGGACAGAGAGACAGAAACAGACAGAGACAGGCAGACAGACAAAGACAGTCTAAGAGGGATGAAGACAGACAGACAGACACACACAGACACAGAGAACACAAGAACACATTTGCCCCAGTTAGAATTTTAACTTAGATCATTAGTGTGCTGTCCCCCTCTAAGCTTTTATTTGAGTGAATGTGTATCTGTGGGGAAAGTTGAACACAGAATGACAAAAAAAAATTAAAGCTTTACTTGTGTTACTATTAAGAGTAATGATGGGTAATTTTTATTTTTGTTTTATTCCTTGTTTGTTTTGTTTAAGAAAATATCATACTGGTTAGAGATAAATGTCTAGGGGCTGGAGAGCTATCCCAGTGGGTGAAGGTGCTCGCTGCACAGGCCTTACAGCCCAAGTTGCTTGATCCCTGGAAGCGACATAAAGATGGAAGGAGAGAACCAACTCCACAGTTGTTTTCCTTTTACCTCTGCCTGTGTGTCATGGTATGTGGGCCTACACACACACACACACACACACACACACACACACATACACTTATTTACTTACTTTTTAAAAGTTAAACATTTTAAAGATATCTATGGTAAAATGATCCAATTTCTGACATTTCTTTTAAAACATGCTTTAAAGCAATAACTGTGATGGGAAGAGAAGGCAAGATTTGAAAGCTGGTGATAATTTTGTAAAATAACAGATACACGGTGGTTCACTGCATTAATCTTCTGGCTTTTATATACTCAAAAGTGTGTGTATGTCATAAAAGCAGAAAATGAACCAAGAGGGGTGGAAGAGCTCTTCTGGGGAGTAGCAAGCAAGAAAGGGTTAACAGACTATGACAGCAGACAGGAGACTATTTGTGGGGGAAGAAAGGGGCTGGCTAGAGGGGGAGGAAAGAGGGCATAGGGGAGGAAAAAGAACAAAGCATAAAGAAACACATGTATGAAAATGTGATGAGGCATTTATTGATTTTTAAAGGGTTTCCATTAGAAAGTTTTAAAAACAAAAATGGGAAATGCCCCACAGGCCCCTCTTGCTTAGGGAAGTTCTACAGTGGGTAAGGCAGGAAGTTCAGAAATTCCTATGAGTTTCTCCTCCCAAGGAGCAGTCACAAGTGGCATGAGGCTGAACACTGGCATTTTGTCGGGCATTTACCTAACATCTGCTCGATTCCAGGAGCTGAGTCATGAGGAACAAGACGTTACAGATTCCCAGAGAGACACCTCTGTGCTGAGTTCCTCCTCAGCCATCTCTTAATTCTCACTATACTGCAAGGAAGAGATTACTTTTATCAAGGGCCAACTGCCTTGCCAGTAATGGGGTTTTGCTTTTGTTGCCTGTTCTACAAATCACTGCACGGATAGTTAAGCTGTGTGTCCTGATGTGGGTGCCACTGAGATGCCATTGTTCTTTTAAATGTATACAACTGCTCTTCTATGGAAGCACAAGTGGAAATCACTTGCTTTTCTTCTGCAATGTCCCTGCAGTTTTTTCATTGACATGCATGTCTTAAATACCTTCTGTGTTTCCAACCCTGTAAACACAAAGGTAAATATGGCCCTATCCTGAAGTGTTCACAATCCACCTGTAAATGAGCAAAGGTTACATGCTGCCTTTGAAGTACATCAAAGAGGCAATTGTAGTACAGAGGAGGAGCCTCACACAGTACTGACTCTTCATAAGCCGAGAGTCTTCCAAAGTCCCACCTGCCTGTGCAAGCTTCCATACAGATCAGCAAGTTACCTTGTTATCTCCTACAGCTCTCAAATGCTTCCTCATGCTGTCAGAGCCCCTTCAAAGTCACAGATGAACTTGCCTTTGAGGTCACTGCCGTTGCCCTGAGCCACCCTAGTCCACTCATATTCGTCCTGCAGTGCCCTCCATACAACTCCTAGAGCAGTGCTCTGCCCTTTACCAGTTACACATGTGCTCGTGAGAACCGAACAAGTAAAGACAGCAGAGCTAACTTTCCACTCTCCCAATTATCCTATCAATTGTATATTTTCCTTATTTTGCTGCTAAAACCAATCAATGTAGAATCTCTTAGCTGATGTAAGTTTTTGATAAAGACAAAATCATCATCATATAAAAAGAACAATGTAAAGATTGAGTCACTTACTATGGGATAATATATTTTTTACCAAGTCCCATGTATGCAGAGAGATCCGATGGAAAGAGTTACTTTATAGGAAGTTGTTCTGACCTAAAAACATCAAGCCAGCTTATGTTTTTAAAAGACCTGTTTTGTTTTTTCAACAATAGGGTGTCTTCTTTTTAGACAAGATTGCATTTTCCTTCTCTCTTTTATACATAGAAAGCAGATTTCTCAAAATGGCTTGCTCGGGGTTACTAACTCATTTAACTGCCAAAGTGCTCTTAGCATTTCAGGACCTGATCTTTTCTCCCTATCAATTGGACTTTCCTCTGGCTCATACCCCAGATAAATCCATACTTTTCTGCTTTTTACTAAATCTAATAATGATCCCATAAAAATAGTGAGTTTTTATCAGCCTGCTCCTGGACAGGGAGAGAATCAGGTGTCAGCAAGGCTGTGGTAGAGAAACTGGGTGAACAGAACGTGAGCTAAGCCAGCCCAGCCCACTCTGTTTACAGACCAGTCTCCCTCGTAACAGCTATAGGATGAGCATTTTTAAGGTTACAGTGCATCTCCTACATGGACCAGCGCCTGAGTATCTTCCCTCTGATCTAGAACCACAGGAAAATTGTCATAATCAAAGTGGAATCACTTATGTCAAACTCTAGTAAAACAGAGTCAGGAGGCCTTGAAAAGAGAGCTTTGGTATATATCTGCTTATCATAAAAACCATGGCAAGGACTCTCTGAATACCACAGTCTTACACAAATATGTCTATAAAGACATCTGCCCAACAACTTTCCGTTCAACAGTGGACCTTTGTTGTTGATCTTTGCAGTCAAGGATAATGGTTTCAAAACAATTTGCCCTTTCATTCTACCTTTTAAAAACCTTTGTTTTCCTTTGCCTCTTCTGAAATGCCTACCGGCCTGTAACAGCACTTATTTTCAGAGTTGCAAATTCCCTACTCATCAATAATAACAATAATAATAATAATAATAATAATAATAATAGTTTCTTTTGAGATTCTTCCATTGTTTGTTCTTTAGACTGACACTGTCTACAGAATCCATTTCAAAACTCTTCAGCTTAGCATCCAGTGGCTTATGTGATTTCTCAGTTCCAAGATCTGAATCACCACCACTTCCCTAATTCAGGGCTTGCTGCTCCCTACAAACCTGGAACACACTTGCCTATTGCTGAGTTTGCTCCTTCTCTCTCCTTGGCCAAGAATATTCTTTCCCTATATCTTTATATGGCAAGTCCTACTATTAGTCAAATTCAGTTAAGTGCTACACACTCCTTGAGAGTTCTCTCTCCTAATGTCCTATTTCTCTATAGCCACATTTCTCATGGTTCTCTGTCCTTTCGCCCGTAGGCAGTGAACGGAATACCAGTAGAGAAAAAGACCCAGAAATGACGAGGTTAACTGAGAATCAACCTGTACCTGGACAATGACTTGTAATTGGAAAAGAAATGTTTCCAAGAGGGATGGAGAGATGGATCAGTTGTTAGGAGCACTGTCTTCTCTTCGAGAGCACCCCCTGCTCAATTCTCAGCACCCACATGGCAACTCACAACTGGTTGTAACTCCAGTTCCAGATCTGACGTCTTCTTCAGGCCTCTGCCACATCTCCACACACATGCTACGCAGACATACATGCAAGGAAAATATTCATACACATAAAACAAAAACTGAAAACTTTTCTTGAATGTCACCAAGTCATGATCTACTGGATTAGTCTGACTATAAATCCAGTAGAGTAAATGGTATTAATATATTTATTCAATGAATTAACAAATCTGTATTGAGCACCTATTCTATAAATGACAGTCATTCTGTTAGACATTAGGAATGTGAACCATAGGAAACATAGTCTCCAATCTCACGACGGCAATAGTCTAGTCTAAGGTTCCAGGTAACAGTCAATAAAGCATGCGGTGAGACTGTTCTGAGGAATGAATGCAGGGTTTCTGCAGTCCAGTGTTACTGAGCTCAGGAAGTTGGAGCTTCTTCAGGGTTTCTGCTTGTAAGCCCTTTTCTTACTTAGTCAACCATATAAAATAAGTATAGAAATCAAACCTTTACTAACAATAACTTCTAACTTGTTTTAAAGTATTCCTTTAAATACTTTTTTATATCCTTTTATATTCTTTTAGCACGGATATAATTTTATCACTTATTGGAGGTGAAATTTGCATATGCTTATTAATTTTTACATAAGTATGAAACTTTGGCTGAACATTTGAAACTGTAGGATATAGAGCATCTTCAATAATTTGCAGATAATCGACACTGTGAATTTATGGCATGATTGATGATACTCATCAATGCTAAGAATGCCATCCACATAAAATCTAGTACACGATGGTAGACGTATATTTGGGATCATTTCAAAAATTATTGGGAGGCTGGAGTGATGGCTCAGAGGTTAAGAGCACTGGCTGCTCTTCCAGAGGTCCTGAGTTCAATTCCCAGCAGTCACATGGTGGCTTATAATCATCTATAATGAGATCTGGTACCCTCTTCCGGCCATGCCAGCATACCTGTAAGCAGGACACTATATACATAATAAATACATATTTTTAAAAATTTAAAAATCCTAACCATAAGCCAAGATTCACCTAATTCTTTTATTTAAAAAATAGTTTTTATTAAAATGTTACATTAATAAATTCCTAACATAAAATACTAGCAGATTTAACACAAACAAAATTTCTTGGAGGCTCTCAATTTTAGAGAGTGAAACATTCTATAATCAAATATTTGAAGCCACACTATGGGATGATATTTTGAGTTACAAAAAACAGCAACAACAACCAAAAAACATTTTTAATGAAACTTAAGTTGGCAATGCAAGTAGGAATTTTTTTAAAAATCAAACATTATAACACAATACAATGCAAAGTTAACACTAATATGATGCATGCTGAGGAATTAAAAGTATTAAATTTTTGTTTTCTGTAATTAAGCTATGAATGTGGGAAAACGGGGCCGCAGCGGGGGAGTCCTGGGCCCATGTGGCAGCAGCCCAGGTCCAGTGAGTTGGAGGCTGTCCGTGGGGCAGCAGAGAAAGTCCAAAGGCTGGAAGCTTTGGCGATGGCAGGCCCCAATGATACGAGGAAGTCCTTGGTTTCCAAAGGAGTTATTTTCATGGCGGGTGGTAGATGGATCTGGATGTACCCCCCACCCCCAAAACTCACGGCAGACCTGAGTTAAATAAGGAGGGAGAAGTGAGAAGGGTCTGGGAAGGAATGCTTAATTGGCTCCACCCTCTGACCTTCATTAGTATGTAAATCTCTAGGGCCTGAGGCCTGTAGTCACACCCTCTACCTGTGCACTTTGGGAGGGGCTGTAATGGCCTATGTGACTGAACAATGTAGGTCCATGGAGACTGGACTGCTTTTCAGGACCCTGAGTTCTGGGGATGTGGCCAAACTCCTGCTGTTTCTCCCTTGGAGTCTCAGGGTTCTAGGCCCATGCCCAGCCAAGAACCAGAATACCCTTACACAGTCCCACATATGAAAACTCTGTATGTAGAGTAAAAACATGGCAATTCATAGCATACATAAATTTCAAATGTGAGCTGAGGTGTTTCACCCTTGGCTTAGGTTAGGTCAGAGCTTCCAAAAACTGAAATGACCCAAAATATACTTCTGCATTGGGCTTTAGATATTTATGTGAATGGCATTCTTAGCCTTGATGGCCATAAAATCACAACGCTGTTTCAGGCAGCATTCATTGGAATTGTGTAGTTGTGACAGCATGCACAGTGTAAATTTAGTATGTTCAGAACCAAGGCTACAGTGAAGCCATGTGACCCAAAAGGATGAGCACTGCCAAATACACCTCGGGTTCATTATGTACTGGGTTTTGAATTAATTTTTGGACATTGCACATTGGAAAACCTTTTACTGTTGTCAAGTTTTTCATGATCCCCAAATCCAGTTATGCAACTCCGTTTCAAATCTCATCCCACAATTTAAAAAGCTGTGGTGTGGGGCTGTGCAGACAAGACTTCAAAGCTAGAAACAGGCAATAAATGGAGTCCTAACCTTGCTGCAGAATTAGAACTTTGGCCCCGTGCTGAGTATTTGTCTTTGGTCATATCAATACATCCCCCACACAGATCCATTTTCTACACACGCACACCTCAGGCTTTCTTGCCCTGTCCCCAGTGGACTGCACTTCCCAGCTCCCTTACCATCTGGTTTCCCATATGACTGGGCAATGGGAAGCTTGAGTGGGCCATCTGTGAGCAGGCAGGCAGGTAGTCATGGTATTTCTTTCCCCATTCCCTTCAAATCAATAGCAACAGCTGCATCTCTGTAACTTAATAAAGCTCCATCCATTGACTCTCTAACATTCTTCTAGATAGCTTCAGCTGTCAACTTGGCATGCCAAAATTTATCTGAGGGATGCCCCACTGAAGGACTACTTCAATCAGACTGGCCTATAGGCATATCTATGGGAGATTTTCTTCATTGTTGGTTGATGTGTGAGGGCCCAGTCCATGTTGGATGATGCTACACCAGAGCAGGTGATCCTGGGTTCTATAAGAAAGCTAGCTGAGCACAAGCCAGAGAAACTATGGAGCAGCTTTCCCCATGGTTCCTGCCTCTGCTCCTGCTTGAGTTCCTGTCTTGACTTCCCTCAATGATGGACTGTGATTGGGAAGCATAAGCCAAATAAATCATTTTCTCCCCAAATTGTTTGTGTTCATGGTGTTTATCACAGCAACTGAAAGCAAACTAGGACATCCAAAACTATTTCTTTTCCTTCTCCCCTCAGCTCTAACAGCTTCCCACTGCTACTAGAATCTGAACACTTTCCTATGCACAATTTGCTTCCCTAATTGCCTCTAAATCTACATAGATTACATAGATGAAAGTCTCTTCCTGTGAGACATGTGAAACAAATACCATTTTTATTGGTCAAGACCCTCAACTGATATAATCCCAAAGCTATATGTCAGAATACACATACCTACTTTAAGAAAGTATCTCATGATTAGGTATGGATATCAGAAAGATCTTCAGCTCTATGGTGTGTAGAGACTGAAGAAAAGGGAGAAGGGCACAACCACTTAGAAGTTATTTCATTATTGACAAGGGATTGAGGGTGGTAAAAAAAAATTAAAGAAATAAATAGACTAACAAGATATTAAGAAAGCAGAATTAGTAGGACTTGGTGATCAGCTAAATATCTAAAAATGAAAAGTAACAATCAAAATCAAATAGCACTGAAAACAGTCAAAGGAAAAGTATGGTGATCAGTGTGTGCTTCCAAGAAATAAAGCCTTCAATTTTAGCCTGTATGCCCAAGTAATCCCCTCCATACTGCAGAGATGCAAACAAGAGACTGGAAATCATAGACCCAGATCTCTGACTATACACCTTACTCCAATTCTGATGCCAGAATTTCGAAGCAGTCACCTCTCATAGATCTAATAATGAGGGAGAAAATACTTAGATTATATGGGCATTCTGGCCTACAGGATATTCATTTTACTACAGATTAACAAGTTGCTATTTTGGTTTGTGTATAATCTTGAAACTTGGTGTCCCAGAGTACAATCCACTGAATGATCAAGTCTCTGCATTAGAAACTAGATGTAGGCTTGTCCTATTATCTCCCTCCCTCACACCTCTCCCCAGACCCCAGAACTCTGTGTTCCTGATGCACTCTCTCCTTTAAGTATACACTCTGCCTCCTTCCACTGTACCTGGATGACTCTGTATGTAATCTTTAATGAGTCGTCTTTAAGTTTACTGCCTCATAAGGTCTTCTATAGACCCTGTATTACCTGTCTTAATTCAGCAACTTGAAGTAAAAAAGTTTGTTCAGAAGTGCTAGCATTTAGCTTACTGCCTGGACTACAGCTTTCCTCTTTATTGAGTTGAAAGTAACTAAGTTCAGAGCATACATTTGACTCAATTTTATATCTTTCTAGAATGTCTAGAACACTTTGTGCACTGTATATTAGTAAGTACTTGTTAAGTATATAAATGACAAGGTTCAACATGTGTAGTTTCTTTCCATAGTGAATAGGAACATATAACAAATAATAATGATAGTAAAGCCAAGAAAAGTCTAAAGGAATTGCCCAGGAAGCAAAATTTGTTTCCCAAAAGGGTTATAAAGTAAGTTAATGTGTGTGTGTGTGTGTGTATGTGTGTGTGTGTGTGTGTGTGTGTGTGTGTGTGTGAAAGAGAGAGAGAGAGAGAGAGAGAGAGAGAGAGAGAGAGCTATAGGACCTTGTGAATTAGATTTGTCAATACTGATGCTGTAGAAGCCAATCCTGAAGTTATATACCAACGTCTGCTTCTCAAGAACTGATTAAACTAAATATTTTTCAGTTGCTATGGCTTTTGAGTCTATTTTTGACATAGACTCCAAATGCAGCAAATAATATAGAAACTCTAGTTCCTTTCAATGCTATTTGACATTGAGGATTCTAATCTCATTAGTGAGGTCAGAAAAAACACCAGCCTCATGACCACAAAAGATAACTTTCCTTGATCCTCAACAGCAAACAGCAGAACTTTGTCATTTGTACTGGCTGCTTGGGCTTCAAAACTGAGAACAGCCTTGGAGTAGCCTTTTAGGTGTGGAGACTGCCACACCAGACTAAGTCCTTCCTCTTTGTAGGAAAGCCCTGGGGAACATCTCTTTGACACTTTGTAAAGGCCCCATTGCTATTTTAGTTTTAATTAAGGAAATTTAAGAACATACACAAAACTAGGAAGAAGAGCAAGTGGGCCTGAAGTGCCTTTCACCCAGCTTCCATGTTACCAGGAGTGAAAAGAGAAACTGACACAAAGTCTTCAATAAGTTTTACGTTTAGTATTTTTCCAAAGGACAGCACACTTTAGAACAACTGAACTCTCCAAGGAAGACAACAGCTTTTTAGGGAAAAACTTGAGACATTACCAAGAACAGCCAGTTAGTTCCTTGATTTGTTATCATATCTGTGAGGTTATCACCTAGTTATCAGTATCATAAAAATCAGAAATGGGGGCCAGGAAATGGCATAGCAGGTAAAGATGTGTGCCACCAAGGCTGATGACCTTTGTTGAATCTCCATGACCCACATGGTAAAAGGAAAGAACCAATTCATAAATAAATAATGATGTAAGTTAAAACTTTTTTAAAACCAGGAATAAAATTGCTTGCATTAGGTTGCGAGCAGTGCATGTGAATGGTATGACTTCATTTCTCATGCAACGTCAAGCATGATGGTCCTGCCTTTCTGATTTCTTAATAGTGCCAGGTGTTAGCTGACATATTCCTCTAATGACATATTCCTTTAATCTCAGAATTTGCGAGGCAGAGGCAGGGAATCACAGGAGGATCACTGTGATCTTGAGGCCACCCTGTTCTACATAGTAAGTTCCAGGCCAGCTAAGGCTAAATAATAAAACCCATATTTTAAAAAGGATGGGGAGGTATCCAAAAGTATTAGAGTCTTGTCAGAAAGATTCAGGAGTCAATTTAGACAAGCTTCCATTGCCTAAAGATAGTTAAAGATGAACAAAAGTAATGGTAGCAACTCTATGTTTGTTTTTAATTCAATTAAGTTCTTTGTTACATATATTGATTGCGAAGTAAAAGATACTGAATCTGGTGCTGGATGTGATTAAGCCTTTAGATCCAATTGGATATCTTCCTTATTTTCTGGTATCACAAGATTTTCTAAGCTTAATATGGCTTACTTCCCATTTCCAACATGGAATCAATAATTTCTCTAAGAAGCCTTGTGTCATGTTGAGTTTCTCCATGAAATAGACTGATTTGAATATTTTATTTATTTTTTTTTTATTTCTTATGTCTGTGTGTATGTGTGCCATGTGTGTGCAGGTGCCCACAGAAGCCAGAGGAGAAGGTCAAACCTCCAACGTTGAAGTTACAGGCAACTATGAGCTGCTGAGTGTAGATTCTGGGAACCAAATAGGGATCTCTGGGAAAGCAGCAACCATTGACCTATCTCTCCAAGACCTGACTTGAGTATTTAGATGCATGAAATTCATTAGAGAATTCCCCTAGAGTCAACACCTATTGAGGAAAGACAATATGTTTGTTTGGGTAGAAGAATTGAACCACAACATAATAATAATTCCACAAAATAACACTATAAGATTTCCTGTCCTGAAGCAAAAGAGTTTAAAGCAATCCACATTAGCAGAGATCCTCAGTCAGAGCAGTAGAGGTATTTCCTGCTTATGAAAGCGAGGAGTTGGACTGTCCTGGTATCCACCAAATATCTACAGTATGGTCCCAATAACAAAGAATGTCCACTCTAAAATGTCAATAGTGCAGAAACCAAGGCAGTTTGGCCGTAGGGTAACACTAAGACAGTGACTCAGATTGTTACCAGTAATCCGGGTGAGTGCTTTTTGTTCTAATACTGATACAAACAGTTGGTAGTCAAGGAGACGTTCTCTTCCAGGGCTGGCAACCTCAAACCCTTGAATGCCCAAGGCAAAACCCATTGAATAATCCGTGTGTGTGTGTGTGTGTGTGTGTGTGTGTGTGTGTGCTTGCTCCAAGTCTTAAAAACAGAGACTCGTGGATACAGGCACGCTGGTTGCAGGTTTCTCTCTCTGGGCTTTAATCACCAGGAGCTCCAGCACTTGGCAGCTATTAAATCCATAGCTTTTAAGAGCTGTGAGCAAGGCCAGCTGATAGTAGCAAGCCACACCAGGAGCTGATACCTTCTAGTTCCAGTTCTTGAACAGGCTTCAGATGTTAGAATCTTCCACTCTACAGAGGCAAATATTACAACTCTCGGGCCTATTGAGTCAAAACTCCAGCCCTTGGCAGTGGTTTGTATTGCAGCATGTGGGCCTAGTGTGTCTTAGACATCTGGCAAATTTGGAAGGTCCCAGGAATTCTTCCAGCAATCAAGAAACCAATTTCTCCCCTTCAGCTCCTCATAGTCTTCTTTGTCTCTACCATCCCTGCCCTAGAATTTTCTGGAACTCTTTAGCCACCCTCCTGCTGCCACCGCTGTTGTCACTGCTGTCAATACTTTCCTTCCTTCACATTGGGGACCAGCTCAGACCACAAATGATAAAACTCAACTCTAGTTAAAAAAAAAAAAAGCCTTTTATCTGGCCTAATGTTGCAACATCAAGTGCAAGCATAGCAAGCTGCCTCCCAGCTACCTCTCATAAACTGAGTCAATAGCCTGCTTATATAGACAGAAAAGAGAATACGGCAAGGGTGTCTCCACCAACTATAGCAGTCTTCATAAGGCTGTACTTATACCAATCATAGCACAGTATCTTATGCAAATGAGGAAATATGATTGCTCCAACCACAGGAATCTCCTTTGAAAATGAATTGCAGCAATCACAGACCTGCTGGGCTAGCAAGGTTCAAGCTCTGGAATGAGTGGAAATCGCAACAGGCTCATCAGGAATTCACTGAGACATGTGATGACAAAAGTCTTATACAAACTGTTTCGAAACAGTTGTAGCTAGCGGGGAGCTCGCGCTAGATCTGTTCTTCAGGAGCAGCTGTAGTTATGTAGCTTCTGAAAGGTATCTGTGGGTTTTCAGAGTAGCAGTGCATGAGGGCTGCTTGCTTGACATGCTCTCAATCAAGGCAGACAGAGCACAGTGGAAAGTTTAACAGCTGTCTGTTGGGGTTTGGTCTTGCTGTATATTGTAATGTTAAGTGCAGGCTCCCAAGACCTAGCTCATAGACCTATGTGACCCTGTCTCCAAGTTATTTGATTGGTAAATAAAGATGCTGACATGAGGTAGGTGAGTTCATGAAAACATGGCCCCGAGGGCTGACCAGCTGAAGTTAAGAGCAGCCCAGATGAAAAATAGTAAATAATAACTAGAGGCTATCTTTCAATAGAAAAGTAGTTCTAATAGCATAGATGATAGATATCTTCCAAATTCTAGTGCTGATTAAGGTTTATTATAAATTATAGAAGTTGTATGTCTTTTATCCAGGAACTGAATGATCAAGGCAGGATAGAAACCCCAGGTCAAGGTTAAAAATTTCTACAACAGTCGTCAGTTAGGGAGTCAAAGTGCCCTGGCTGCTAACACCTGAGCTTATTTAAAAGTCACGTAAATATTAAAAGAAGTGCTTATGATAAAGGCCCCTGACTTTAATAGTGATATAATTATATTTAAAGGGCTCTAACTCCTGCCACACTAGTCCAAGGAGAGTTGAGTTTTCCTATCTCAAAACGAAAACCATCAGGTACTGATATTCCCAGCGACATAGAGATTAAGGCCTCTCCCCTGAAAAAGGAATCTAGTGACATACTACAGCATCGACTACACATTTTAGTTCTAGGGAAAAGTAGCACACAGAAGCACATAGACACCTCAGTGCAAGTGCTGGGAAGACTGGCTGTTACTGGCTTAGTGTTTATTTGTAGGCTTTTCAGGGGCAAAACTAGGGAGAAATTGAATATACATCATTCATATCAGATCCACTTGAAAACCAAAATTGTAGGTAAAATATTTATGTTCAGAGAAGCTAAGTCATTAACCCAAATAAGTTCCTGGAAGCCATATGGTTCATTTTTTTTTAAAACTCATTAAGTTCACATATTACAGGGGTTATAAAAGAATTGGAAAACTTTAATGACAAATGTTGGAAAATAATACCAAATATGGGGTTAAGGATGTACCTCAGTTAGTATAGTGCCTATCTAGCATGCATAAGACCCTGGGCTCAATGTACCACACCAAATAAGTGGGGTGTGGTGGTGAGAGCTTGTGGAAGGAGGAGGAGAGAGGCTTAGGTCATTCTCAGGTATATACCAAATTTGAGGCCAGCCTGGGAAACATACGACAATGCCTGAAAAACAACCAACCAAAAGCCTTAGCGTTCTTTAGTGACCAAAACTCTTGATCTTCACAAACGACAAGGAGGCCCACACAAGTTTAACCAACTTGGTCAAGGACCCATCGCTACAAGGCACCAGGATCTAACTACTTAATGCGTCTTTTTCCAGACTCACTACTCCAACTTTTCTCTTAAAAACAGAGCACAGAGGAACAGAAAGGGCAGTGAGACTCACACAAAACCTCACAATACTTTGAGGAAATTTCACATTACACAGCTCCATGAAGGGAGGATTACTCGCTCACTATCACTAGAAATATTTCCTTGTTGCTTTCCAAAGAACCCCAAGACTGTGCCGTGCTTTCCACACTTTCTCCTCCTCTCCTCTAAAAACAAACAGGTATACACTAGAAAATAGGCTGTCTAAGATGAGGCCTCTCAGTAAAGGAAAATGACTCAATTAAGAAGCACACAAGAACAGAATGGGGCTGCTTGAGTGTCTCAGTTGGTGGAGTGCTTGCCTAGCTGGAACAGAGACCTGGGTTTGATCCCCAGGACTGCATAAAACAAGACTTGGCTACACATATCTGTCACCCCAACATTTAGTGGGAGGAAGTATGAAGAACAGTTGTTCAGGGTCAGGCTGGGCTACATGAGACCTGTCTCAAAAATAGCAAGTGAACACAACCAGAACTCACCATTTGCTTTCTTTGCCTGTTTTACTCTCATATACAGACCCAACAATTACACCAGCAATGTGCATGTGGCTCAGTCCTCTCGATTGGAAGAGTCATTCTGGAATTTCCTTTCAGGCCCTCCCTAGAAATTCTAAGCTGAACTTTTCTTGTCCTCAGCAGTCGTTTATTATTTTTCCCAGTGGTTCTTAATCTTTTCCACTGAAGTACAGTCAGAGAAAAATGCAAGCTGCACACACACACACACACACAGAGAACGGTGGGGCAAGCTCATACATCTGTGCACACACTGCCCTGAGTAAGTGACCAAAGCCAAATTCTTAAATACAATTTTTACCAAATATGTCTTGAATATCTGTTCAAGTCTCACAGCCTGTTTTTCTTAAGGAAATACAAATATAAAAGGGAAATGGTTATAGAAGGTGCACTATAGTTAATGGAGGCTTTCAAGTCCCTCTTGCTAATCGTGATTCTTCATATCCCACTTGAGAAAATCACTTCCACAATATATTTCTATTGCTCTGAAGTAGAATCATACCCTTAAATAGAAAATACGCTACTCATTCAACCAATATGTACAGAGCATTTAATATCCTTGCTCTTATTTTGGTAAAACCAGTCAGTAAACTGTTATAATCAAGAGTTTGATATAATCTGTGCTTTATAAATAGTAATGGTATAAAATAGTGAAATGTAAGTGCAATCAAATTGTATAAAACTGTATATTTCATCAAAAATGTAAACTAAACTAAATGTAAAAAATTAATGTGTTGTGGCCATCTGTGCATGTTCATGTGTACAGGTGTGTGTGTAAGCACATGTGTATATGTATGCATCTAAATATATAATTGTAATGTGAAATTATTTTTCATATATTATTTTAAAAGTTACAGCTCATCTAAAATATTCATCAAAATCATTTATTAAAATAAAAATACAAAATAGGAGATGAGTGTGGTGTCAAACCCAGGAGGACTTAAAGTTCTAGCTCCCACTAGATTATATAATTAGTTTAAAAAGGTCAAATTAATTATACTTGAAGCCAGCCTGGGGCTATACAGCAAGATTTAAAAAAAAAAAGGAAAAATACAAATTAAAATAAATATCAAAATACTAAACTTAAAATCCTTAAATGAAAACCTTAAAAAAAACTGAATTAAATGTCATTAAGCAGTTTCTAAAGATAAAATAATTCCACAAAAATTTGTTATCCTCGACTTGCCAATGCAAACAAATTGTTATGTTTCTTCTTTTAGTTACAGACTGAATTCTACTCCCACAATTCCTGTGCTGGAGCTGTAACCTCCATCCAGTGTGACTGTGTATGTAGATGGGAAGTAGTTAAGGCTAACTGCGATCACGGTCACCGGGGAGAGGGCTCTCAGTCAACATCACTGCCTTCTTCGTTTGAGGAAGTGAAACTGGAGCAGTCTTTAATGCACAGAGGAAAGGTCACAAGAGGAAGAAGGTGCCAGCTAAAAGCAAGTGAGTCAAGCTTCAGCAAAAACCAACCGTTGATGCCTGGATCCTGGATTTCCAGCCTTTGGAATTGTGTAAAAATAAATTTTGATTGTTTAAACCACCCAATTTTGGATAGTTATGACAGGCTGAGGAGACTAATACACCTTTATATTTACAATTTAAGAAAAACATGGGAGCTGGAGACATGGCTTCGCAGTTAGGAATGTTTGCTGTTCTTCCAGAGGACTCAAGCTTGGTTCCCCAAATTCGTATCAGATAGTTCACAACTACTTGTCATTCCAACTCCAAGGGATCAGTTCTCAGTGGGAACCATCACACATGTGGCAGTCACTCATATGCACACACACATACACACATATAAAATAAATTTTTAAAAAGAAAAATTTGAGTTATTTAGCATTAAAATTATTCTTCAGTCGCCATGTACAAAGAACAATAGCAAAATAAATCTTAAGTATACTCACTGCTGTGAAATTTTTTTCCCTTAGAGAGGGAAAAAACATCTATTCATTTTTTATTGAGAGGATTTGAAAAATTGGTTAATTTGTTTTTCCATCTGTCAAAGCACTTTCATCACTCAAATGCTCTCTACACATCAAAGTAGCGTGGGACTTTGGAAATGGTACAACTCACAAACCTTTATAGTACACAGATGTAGACACCTGCTGTGTTGAGGACATAAAACAAGAAGTGTGGAAAAATATTCCCCAGAGGCCTAAACAGTGTTAAAGAATGGATACTTACATTTTATGGCCATGCTGTACTGGTACTGAACGCCTGAACAAGAGAGGAGCTTACACATCCTTTGACAGTGTGTGCTTGAGACATCGTGTTGTAATCTGTGAGGCTCTCCAAAACCCAGTAGGTCTTACCTGCCCCAGTCTGAGAGCTTTCCAAAGTCTGTCTTCTGCAGATACTCAGTGGAATAGTATGACTTAATGTGATTCGTAACCTTGCCACTTGGAGAGTACGTATACTAAGATGGAGTATCAATGAATTTACATCATCTGTTTACCCACTGAGTTAGTGAAGAATGCAGTGATAATTATTATATTTTCAAAAATTAATGGAGGTACAAACTAAGTTGAGCAACTTAACAATTATTACTACCTATAAGTGGAGGACCCGAGTCACAATTTTAGACTCCCGACCCCATGCACAAAGCTACCTCCTGTCTAGCTTCTTGATGCTCAGAATTGCTTCATAGTATTTTCAGGAATGTTTGGTCAAGTACACCAAGAGTTGAAAAAATTAAAAACATATTATACATTCCTCTTCAGTATTTAACGATTGTAAATTCGGGGATGGGAGAAAAGGAAAATAACTTTAATAGATGTTTTCTGAACCTAATTGTTGAACTTCAACATCAGTACTTCCTGTTACATTTCTAGTCATATAGTGATTATAGCCACAATACAATTACTGTATTTGGTCTTCAGGTGCATGGTCAGCTTCTTCTTTTGTCCTTATGATTTGGATCTCCTTGGGCTTCTGACTGCGGATGTTTGTTGCTCTGATGTGGTCATTTGAGAAGGGTAGCTAAGTAACATGATTGTTATTTATCATGTGTGTGCAGTATTTGGGAGCTGGAGTCTGAGCTAACAGAAGATTAAATGTGATTTCTGCCCTCAGAGACCCTCACTTTACTCTGATGAATAGATTTGACTTGTAAACACAGGAAGAAGAAGGGAAAACAATCTTTGGGAGAAAAAAGTATAGAGATATGCCCAATAAGATAATCTGTCAGAGTACCAAATACATGTAATCTGATAAATCGAGGGAAACAGATTTTTCCCTGTGAAGGCAAGACTGGAGATTTGGATTCTGATGCTAATTGCTTTATCACCAGTTCTATTCTCCAAAGCTTGTGTGCAGTCCAACCATATAGTCCATAAACCTGCATTCCTGGTGACAATTAGTGTATACACACACACACACACACACACACACACACCACTATAAGCTTCTCTCTCTTACCTACAGCAACTATCTTATAAAATAACAAAACAAAACATTTCAGGGCAGCAGATGAGGATGTCCAGCAGAGAGGGCATGAGTTTCACATTCAGTGTTCTTTAAAGAAGAAACCAGACCCGGGGGTATTTGGGTGAAGTCCCAACACAAGAAAATCCTAATTTAACAGATTTCTAACAACTATAAGATTGGGAACATTCTCTCTGTATCTCTGTTTTGTGGTGACAAATCACCCTTGATCTAACAGTACAGGACATTTCTTACTTGAACTCTCTTACAACTAGATCTTATTACTCATTGACAAGACATGTGACTCAACACATCTTTCCCATTGTGCCACATATATGTAAATTCCTCAACACAACATACAATATAGTAAAATGTTTCAATGTTAGATAAACTTTTACTTTCACATATCTAAAAATATTATTTATCAATAAAATTACTGTTGCTGGCGATAATTTTAGTGCGTAAAATGTGCTTAGAGACTAGATAACCTAGTTGTTAAAAGCAAACCTTAAGTTAATAAGCAGATGTGATTCAAATTCTGGATTCTACCATATGCTTGCTTCATTCTCTTGAACAAATTGTATTAGCTCACTAAGCTTTGATTTGTCTGTAAAAAGTGGATTACAGTAGTAAGCCTTAAAAGGATTATGGGGAAAATCAATGATAGCTGATAGTAAAAATAAAAGATACGCTCACATGCTCAGAACTTGAATATCGTTGAGTTATGACATATGCATTCACAGGCCCAATCATGGCCTATTTTATTTATACATTAATGCAGATAAATATACATACAAATGCAATAAATTATGTATCTCCTCACTAAGTATCCGTTTAAAAACAACCAACCATTACAAGAAACAGAACATCAATGTCATTTACATGTGCCTCTACAGTTTCCTCTAATCTAGTCCTCAACCTTCTCTTTCTCCTCACATGTTATTGCATTGATTTTAAAGTTATGGCTTTGTTATGTACTTATAGTTCTAAATATTATATTGTCTAATTTCATTTGTTTTTAGCATTTTTTTTTTTTTTTGTTTTTTTTTAAGTAGGTCATGGAGCCTGAATAGATGGCTCAGCAGTTAAGGGCATTTCCTTCTCTTCAGAGGACCAGAGTTTGGTTTCCAACAATCACATCATGTGACTCACGAACACCTATAATTCCAAATTCAGGAGAACTGATCGCCTCTTCTGGATTCCCTAGTACCCACACACATGGCATAAGCTTATGCAGATACACATATCAATTAATAAAAGTCTTTTTTAAAGTAGATCATATGTTTCCTTTTGGTGCTACTAGGAACATTTCTGTTCAGGTTTACACTGAACATTGGTCTTCTTGGGTAAATGCACAGAAGTAAAATGTCCTGCATTATGGGATATAGAAATGACTGATAATAGATAATGTCAAACATTCAAAAGAGGTTTTATCTATAAACACTCTTATGAGTGCTACAAAAGACATGCTACTAAATCATATTCTCTCCAAAACTAGATATTGTCACATTTCTTAACTTTTGCCAACTGACTTGCTAGAAAACCATTTTGTGATTTAATTTCCTTTCCCAATCAATAATGCAGCTGATCATCTCACACATGTGTGTGCATGTGTATGTATGTATGTTGTTGTGTGTGTGTGTGTGTGTGTGTGTGTGTGTGTGTAAGATAAGGGCTCATGTATTCCAGGCTGGCCTCAGCTTGATATGTAGCAGAAAATGGTCTTGAATTATTGAATCTCCTGCCTTGACGTTCTAAGTGCTGGGATTACAGGTTAGGATTACCATGGCCCAGTTTATGGCATGCAAGGGATTTAGCCTAGGACTTCATGAATGCTTCACAAACACTCTACAGAACTACAGCCCTAGACTCACATATTTTTATGAGTCACAAGTTTTCTTTTCTGTTAAATTTCTATTAGTAGGGTTTTTTTTAAACATTTTTTATCAGATTCCTTGTGCTTTATTGATTTGGGGAAAAAACCCATATACTCTTGCTATTAATCCTTTGTTGATAAACTTGGTTACAAGTTTATGCTTTCTCTTTTTCTCTTGGTATTGGGATTTTTGCTATTCTAAACTTCTAAATATTAATATAGTCATGTTATTCAGATTTTTCATATTTGTATGGTATTTGGGGATTTTTGTTTTGAAAGTCTCATTATGTAGCCCCACCAGACCTGGAATTATTTATGTAGACTAGGCTGGCCTCAGACTTACAACGATCCACTTACTTCTGCCTCCCAATGCTGTTAATAAGTGTTAGTCACCAGGTATTAGGCTTGGTTTGGTTATTTAGGTTCTGTGATGGTTTGAATGATAACGGCCCCCACTGGCTCATATATGTGATGTGTGGTCCCCAGCTGGTAAAACTGGGAAGGATTGGAAGGTGTGATCTTGTTGGAGGAGTTGTCACACTGGTACTGGACTTCAAGGTTTTAAAAAACCCATGCCATTCCCAGTTAACTCTCTTTGCTTCATGCTTGAGCTCCTTCTTCATGGATCAAAATCTACATCCTAGAGCAGTGTATACCTTTAATACCAGCATTTGAAATGCAGATACAGATGGATTTCTGTAAGTTCAAGCCCAGTCTATACTACATTTGAGTTCCAGGCCAGCCTCGGCTATGAGGAGAGACCCTGCTTTGAAAAAAAAAAAGTAAGCTGTTGGCTACTGCTTCAGCACCACACCTGCCTGCCTGCAACCATACTCATCACCATCATGATAATGAACTCTAACAATCAGAAACTATAAGCCTCCAATAAACTTTTTAAAAAGTTGCCTTAGTCATGGTGTCTTATCACAACAATAGAAAAGTAACTAAGAAGTTTTAGTACTAGGGGTTAAACCTAGGGCTTCATACATACTAGGGAAGAATTTTACCAGTGAGTTCTATCATTAGCCTTTTCAAAAACATTGATTTTTAATTTTTCTGGCTTTATGTGTATGAGTATTTAGCATGCATGTATTTCTATTCATTACTTCCATGCCTAGCGCCTACAGAGACCAGAAGAGGATGTTCCATCCCTGGAATAGAAAGCTGTGAGCCGTGTGAGTACTGGAAACTGAACCCGGGTCCTCTGAAAGAGCAGCCAGTGCTTTTAACTTCTGAGCCATCTCTCTAGCTCCAGCCCTTCTTTCTACTATTTATTTCAGACATGGGGATCGAACCCAGGGCCAAGGCAAACACACAATCACAGAGCTACATTACCAGCCCTGGCTTTTGTGTGTATCTCTTTAATAAATTCATCCCTATTATAAATTTAAAAGAGTATGTACCTATGTTTTCTATTAAAGCTCATAAAGTCTTACTTTTAACATTCATTTCCTTAATCTAGTGGAGATCATCTTATATATAGTATGAGATAGAGAGTGATATCTTTTTTTTCTATAAATTCACCAGTCCATTCATTGAAGAGTCCTTCCTTTCCCACTGTCTTCCATCCACTGCATATGGACACAGGTCAATTTCTGAGTTCTCTATTAGCCTGAGTTTATTTTTGTGTCTCTAAACAAACACCATTTTGGGGACTACATCTTCAAATGGCTGCTAATGAAATGCTCTCTGTAAATGACTGTTAACGCTTTCTTCAAATAACCATTGTATTTGTTCACATGGATCTAACATACTTGCTTTTGCTGGCATCTATCATCTCAGTTGTTGCTTTCTTTTGAAGTAGCTGTGCCTTATTTCTTGGCCTGTGAATATACATTTCTCTGGTGGTATCAGATACTGTGCCTAAGGAATGGGGAATGCCCCCGAAAAAGAAACAGATCTCAATGTGTGTTAACTTCTAGAGAGCTCAGAGGAGAGGAAGGGCAAGCACTAGGGTAGAAAGCCCCATGTGACAGGCTACCATCATTGCTCAGGCTAGGCATCATATCGCCACAGCTCTTAGGTTACAGCCCCACCTTTAGACTCAGCCTTAACCCTAGAAATCCCCATCCCTAAGAGAAGCCATCTAGAGGGAAGGCACTGCTATATTTTAAATTGCTGTTCCTGAGGGGTGGAAGGGCTGGAGCAATAGGAGAGTAAATGATCAAGGTCAGTTAATCCTTATTGGTATTTGAAATCATGGTTTTTGAAATGCCTTTTTGTTGTCCTGTGACATTTATACCAGTGATTTGAACCTCTGCTATCGATTGCCACAGAAGCCTCTTGCCACAAGTTATAGACACACACACACACACACACACACACACACACACACACACACAGTTCAAAAGGAGTTCCTCCAAGATTGATCGATTTTGAAAAACTTCAATCTCATGATCCCATCTCATTCTACAGATGTAGAATCACACACCTGTAAAAATTCTTTAGCTATCAGCACTAACAGCTAACAGCAATCCTGTCAACTTTTCCCATTTTGATCTATGCACACAATGCACTTTGTGACTGAAACCATATTAGAGCTCACCTAAGATGGCTAAGCCACCTCCTCAGCCCGTCCCTCTTCATCACTCACTATTAACAGTCTCAGATCTTTCCTATTGCAAGACTCAGAAGACTGTGAGTTAGCTCAGTGTGGGAGAAAGTGTTTAGCATGCACACAATCCTGGGTTCAATTCCAAACATAAAAAAAAAAAAAAATACACAGAAAAGTGTTCTCACCACTAAGTCTCTCCACACACCCCCTGGCTAGCTCCTATGATTCTCCCCATTTCAATTAACTGTCATTTCCTGAGGAAAATTTCTTGACCTCAAACAAAGCCAGAATCTCTGTTATGCAATGTTTTATTGTGAAGCACTTTTTTTTTTTTCAGAGAATTTGCCTTAATTATAATTAATGGTTGAAGTGTTTAAGAGAGAAGGAAATTGCAAGATACACTAGGAAGCAGAGAGGAAACATTTTTACTCAGTTTTGAACACATACAGATTAAAGACTTTCTCGTTCTGGGCATCAGGTTAGTAATGGAAACTGGTGGAGAGTGAGGCATCCTCCTCCTCTTCAGTCATCCTTGGTGTCACCCCAAGGTCTCTCCAATACATAGAGCAACTTAAGCCAAACATGACAACACAGAACACGATTCCTTCTCAAAATCTTCTATCTCCTCACACTCATCTAACTGATGTTCAATCTCATTCCCCAGTCTTTTTCCTTATCTTCACCACATAAAAATATTTGTTTTTTTTTTTTTTTACGCATGTGTGTGTATGTGCGTGTATACACATATATGTGGGGTACCCACAGAGGCCAGAGGAGGGTGCTGGATTCTCTGTAGCTGGAGTCACAGGTAGCCTAACATGGGTACCTAGAACAGAACACTAGTCCTCTGAAAGAACATCAGGGGTTTTTTAACCAGTGAAAGTCAAAAGGAGAACTGAGACAATTCATTTCTCCAGCCTCTCTTTGCTCCCGTCTCTATATAGACAACAGGATAATGTTTTCAACTTCCTTGCTCCTTTGACATTCCAAAGCATGCACTCAGCAAAGCCCAGCAGTATTTTAGTCAGACGTCTAAGCTATCAAACAGTCTGACCACTGGAAAACATCCCACGGTCATGTGAACTGATCCTATCAATTCAGTGTTCCTCTGTTTCCACTATGTTTTCTTGGACCTTCTTATGGCTCTGAAAGTTTTCTGTGGGTCCTAATCAACTTCCTATCCTAAATTCACAGCAATTTTCATATCTGATAATTCCTCTAAACCCCCTGAATTCCTACTACTGTCATACTCTGCAGATAATCCATGCATCATAGAGAAAATAAAAACCAAGGTTGAACTTCTGCACTGTAAATTACCCACTTAACTTGGTGGGGGGAGGGAACCCTGTTCTCACTTTTCTTCCCCTCTGGCATCACAGGAGGTGAGTCCTCTCCTCTCTTGTCTGGAGTCTTCTGTTATGGACTCCCTGCCTGCTTCAAGCTATCTCTAGTCACCTCTATTTCAACTTTCCCCTATTGGCTCATTCCAAAAATGCTAACCTGTCTACCAGTTAGGAACAACAACAAATGATGAAGAGCAAATTTCTCATTTCATCTATATCTTTTTCTTAAATTTTTCAAAGATGAACATTTTTTACCCATTTTTTCCCTGTTTGTGGTGCTTGGGCCAGTGAGCTCAGGGCGTTATACTCATTGGGCTTATCACCTCGGAGACACACCTCAGCTCTACAAAAAGTTTTACTTTAGTCTACACTGCTTTTTCCTCACTTTTCACCCAGTTTGGGTTCTGCCTTCACAAATCTGAAACCTTTTGCAATGATCATCAGTTATCTCTTTATAACTAAGCCAAATGAATTCCTTTCTATTTTTGTCTTGCTTCAAAGGAGGAAAGGAAGAGGGGGAGGGAAACAATTCCCTTCACAGCCCTCCCCTTATGTGTTTCCCCTGGTCTCCAAGGTGTCTCCCTCTCTGTTCATTCTCCTTCCCCTGCTTCTCTGGTGGAAAACAATTCCCTTTATTTGCTCACTCAGGAATGCTAATAATTTCTGTAGGATCCCTGCCTTCCATTCACTCTCTAGACTACTAATGCCTTTAGCCTCTATATTTCATCCTGGGTTTTGCCCCTGAGCTTCAGAATACTGTATCTCACTCAAGTTTATAAATGGCTAAGACATTTGGTTCCCAGCACAATCAATTTGCCCCAGACACATCTATTGATTTTTTTCTAAGTTATTTAATGGTCTTTCATCACATCCCTCTATAAAACCTCTAAGGGACAAATGTCTAAATACATTATATGTTTTGGGGGGCCTTGTGGCCTAATGTTACCCATCTTGATCTATTTAGGGCCCAGACTGAGCAGGAAAGGGAAGCTCAGATGTTGTTCACTCCAGCCAACCATGCAGGAGCATCTTCAGCTCCCCTGCCTTCAGCCTTCACATCTTACATACAATCCATCCTTGCTTCAGAAGCTTCCTCCCAGACACTGCTTAGGGATTTTTCTACAGAGGGGTTTGGGAGCAACTGTATGGCTAGGAGGAAATGAGGGAGTTCTTCATAACCTGGTCCCAAGTAGCTTTTATTTCCTCTGGGGACACTCTTACCACGACATCTAGATACTTCCAAACAGAGAGTGTTGCCTAAGCATGCCAGCCTCATGCTACCTTTAGGGCCATTGTTGCTTCTCCTCCCCCTCTCCTCCCCCCTCCCTCCCACCCCCCCTCCTCTTTTCTTTGTCTCAATATGCTCATCAAATTGTTTTACATCTGGCTTTACTAGGCCTCTACAATTCTGCTTTTCTTTTTTATGTATTGCATGCCTTCCTGTGAAACACCAAATTGAACAAAGTATCCCTCTGAAGTCTCCTTAGCTCTCAGTGTGTTTCATTAAAATTATTTGGAGCTGAGAGCTTACACACCTTTAATCCCACCACTTGGGAGACAGAGGCAGACATATCTCTGTGAGCTTGAGGACAGCCTGGTCTACAGAGTGAGTTTCAGGACAGCCAACACTACACAGAGAGACCCTATTTCAAAAAACAAAACCAAAATTATTCGGATATGTATCCATACCCTCTCGCAATAATCCTCTGAAATACTAAATAATAGATGTTAAAGACAGAGGGAGTGCAGGCAGCATCCTTGAAGTTACTATCTAATCCATGGTGAGAGCAACAGTCATGATACAGCGTCAACTCTAAATCATGCACTTTCAAGGGCTGAAATGGGGTCTTCTTTGTGCTTGTATTCCTGGCCTCCACTATGGTACTGGCACATGTGTATAATAAATATGAAACTAATTGGCATCTATTGAATTATACATAAAAAACCTCAGGAATTTCAAAAATTAGTAAGTTATAAGTACCTTCAAAGAAGTTTATGACTTGGTAGAGTTGAAAAGATTAGGAAATAGAGACAAAACAAAGGCGACAATGGCTAGGAACTGAATAACTTATACCAGCTGTAGAAGGCTGAAAAACCTCTTTTAATCTTACCCCTGCCATAAAAATATAGCATCTTCCTAGAATTTGTGGGATGTGAAAAACAAAATCAAGTGAATGTAAAGCATGAGTCATGTTAAACTGGAAGATGTCTAATGTCAAGCACAGAACTCTGGCCCAGGTCTCTCCCTATTTACCTGCTTACCAACCTACAGTCATAAACCTACCTGTAACCAACAGTAATAGTACAAATTTATTATGTTGTATTAAGGTTTTGCATACTTCCTTTACTGTTCAGAATCTCTATTTATAAATGTATAAAATGGGTATAATAGAACTTAACCCAAGACCCTGATGTAATAAGTTCTATGAAGCTCATGTACAACAATAAGTGGTACTTGGTAAGAAAAATAAATCCGTGTAAGAGTTATTTGTTGAGGAAAAGAAGACTAACAACCATGGTAGAAAAGAATGAAAATTTGAAAACAGATCATTGAAACTAAAGACCAGGTCATATGAGCCAACACTGGGCTGAGGCAGAAATATAGATGTCAGTCTCTCGCCTGCACATGCCACACACATGAGCACATGCACCTACATACATGCAAACACACATACATACCACAAACACACACACACAAAGTGAGAGAAGGAAAACAGGTTCTATTATAGATGGAAAGGTAAAGAATCAAAGTGGTTCTATTATTTAAGAAAACAATAAAATTAACAAGATAATATTTAACTCAGAATTTCCACTTTAAAACTGAACGCATGAAACTTACTAATAATCCAGTACAACAATAACTTATTTTGAAGGATCTAGATGGTTTAGTTTTGTTTATTTTCTGTTTGTTATTTGTTTCATTTTAATTTTATGATGTTGTTATTAAAAAGAAAACTAAGGGCCGGGCGGTGGTGGCGCACGCCTTTAATCCCAGCACTTGGGAGGCAGAGGCAGGCGGATTTCTGAGTTCGAGGCCAGCCTGGTCTACAGAGTGAGTTCCAGGACAGCCAGGGCTACACAGAGAAACCCTGTCTCCAAAAAACAAAAAACAACAACAAAAAAAAGAAGAAGAAGAAGAAGAAAACTAAGGAGCTGGAGAGACTGCTAAGTGAGCAAAGCACTTTCCTAGCAAGTGTCAGGACCTAAGTTTGATCCCCAGTACCCTATAAAAAGCCAGGTAGGGTAGTCTGTTTGTAATCTCAGTGCTGGGGAGATGAGATACAGACAGGATCCTTGAGGTTCACTAACCAGTCAGCCTGACATAATCTGCAAGACCAAGATGCCAGTGAGAGACCTTATCCCAAAAGACACTTAAGTAGATGGCTCCTGAGAACGGACACCCAAGGTTGATCTCCAACCTCCACACACACCCCTCTGCACGTACACTTGTACGTCCTGACACATACTTGTAGACCCTTACAGAGCCTCAAACACGCACACACATAAAGAAAGGGGGAAAAGGCTAAAAAATATTCATTATCTGAATTAAAATGAATAACAGGATCAAAGAAAGGACCCATCAATGGCCAGTATTCTGCAATGCTTAAATATTGCTGAATTCTCTGTGGAAAAAAATAGGGTTTTTTTTTGGTTTGGTTGGTTTTTGATAGGGCCTTGCTATGTAGCTTAGGTGGCTTCAAAACTAAGATCCTCCTGTCTCTGCTTCCTGGCTGCTGGGGTATAGACCTGTCCACCTGTGTTGACTTTTGAGAAAAATATTTCAAGAGAAACATTAATAATGTGTTGTCTGGAGAAGCACAAGGTAAAAGAATAAAAGGCTACAAATATTTCCACTTAGAGTAGATCCATCATAGCTAAAATCAAACTTATAAAAAATTAAGGCATAACTACCCATTTTTTAAAGACGTCCCTCTTGGTACGGCTTTGCTAAAATCCTTAAGTTTTAGTATGTTATGTTTCATTTTCCCTTGTCTCACATGTTTTCAAGCTTCTAATTACCTTATAGCTTTTTATTAGGATAGTTTTTAATTTTAGAGCTGGAGGGGTAGCTCAGAAATTAATAATACTGGCTGCTCTTGCAGAGGAGCAGAGTTTGGTTCCTAGTATCTCCAGGCAGCTTACAACTCTCTGTAATTCCAGTTCCAGGGGATCTGACCACCTTTTGGCTTCCGCACATACTTAGTACACATGTGATGCACATACACATAAGGCAAACACCCATGCACATATAAACACATTATTTTTAAAAGATATTTTCTAATCTCAATTTTATTCTTAGATCTACTGGTTGTTCAGAAATTTGTCACTTTATTTCCAGATATTTAAGAATTTTATAATTTTCCTTTTGTTACTGATTTCTAGTTTAATTTCATTGTGGCTGGAAGATATACTTTGTATGCTTCAATCTCTTAAATGTTTTAAGATTTGTTTTATTATTTGAAGTGTGATCTATCTTGGGGAATGACCCATGAATACTTGGGAAGAATGTATATTTACACAGAGTCACAAAGACCCTAGATTACTGTCTTAGTTAGAGTTTTACTGCTGTGAACAGACACCATGACCAAGGCAAGTTTTATAAAGGACATTTAACTGGGGCTGGCTTACAGGTTCAGAGGTTCAGTCCAGTATCATCAAGGCAAGAACATGGCAGCATCCAAGGTAGGCATGGTACAAGAGGAGTTGAGAGTTCTATGTCTTTATCTAAAGGGTCCTAGCAGAATACTGACTTCCAGGCAGCTAGGGTGAGGGTCTTAAGCCCATGCCCATAGTGACATACCTACTCCAACACAACCATACCTCCTAATAGTGCCACTCTTGGGCCAAGCATATACAACCTTCAATATTACCAAAACAATATTGAGAAATAAGAATAAGGTTGGAGGTCCCAAACGTTCTAATTTAAAATTATCAAAGCAGTACTAATACTGTCATAAGAACAAATAGAGGCCAATGGAACAAAATAGAGTATCTAAAAATAAATTCACACATGTGGCTAAATAATGTTCAATAAAGTGCTTGGTGAGTATACAGGGAGTCACTTCTACAAATGGTATTAGAACTGAACACTGAAACTAATGCTTTCTCTTACTGTACACAAAAATAAATTCAAAACTGAGTATAGTGGCACAGGCCTTTAGTCCCAAGGCCAGCATGGTCTATAGAGTGAGTTCCAAGCAAGTCAGAGCTACATAGAGAAAATCTGTCTCAAAAAAAAAAAAAAATAGACAGAGACAGACAGACAGACAGACAGACAGACAGACAGATAGACAAACTCAGTGTGAACTTAAGACTTGAATACAAAGCCTAAAAGCATAAAACCCAGTAGAGAAACATGGGTGAAATATTATTGATGCCAGTCCTAGCAATGATTTCTTGAGTCTGACAGCAAAATGCAACAAGAGCAAAAATTGTCAAGCAGGACTACAAAAATCTAAATGGCTAGCAAAAGAAATAATAAGAGGATGAAAAAGCATGGTACAAAATAGGAGAAAAAATTGCACCCTATATATCTAGTAAGAATTAAGTATTCAAAACATATTTGAAAATTCCTACAATTCCACTGCAAAACAAACCAAATAAAACTGATTTACATATACGAATATGGGATGGTGAGATGTCTCAGTGGTAAAGACACTTGCCACCAATGCCAATGACCTGAATCTGATCCCCACAACCCATATGGTAGGAGAAACACACACACACACACACACACACACCACACGGAGACGAGACAGAGACAGAGACAGAGAGAGACACAGAGAGAAACAGAGATAGAGAGAGACAGAGATGAGTAAATAAATAAAATGCCATAAAAAGTGTTAATGGCAAGGATGCAAGTGGACATCTTTCCAAAGTCCATACATAAATAGGCATCATTATATGAAGAGGTGCTAAACTTCACTAGTCACTGGGAAAAGCAACTAAAAACCTCAATGAGGTATCACCTCATACATACCCGGGTGTCTGTTAGAACCTAAGGGGTGCAGGGAAGAGATGTGTAGAAATCTTAATCCTTGTGTACCCATGACGAGAATGCCAGTATTCCAGCCATTAAACAAAGTAGTATGTAGGTTCAAACACATGAAACTAAGCAACTACCTGATGCCATTCCTGGGTATTTATCTGAAAGACAGAAATCAAGATCCAAATACTTGCACTCCCACATTCACTGTGGCGGCATCCACAACAGCCAAGATACGGAAACAACCTAACAATCTATCACCAGATAAAAGAGTGCCAGTGACATGACTCAGCAGGGAAAGGGGGTGTCCCGAGCCTGACGACCTGAGTTTGACCTCACATGGTAGAAGGAAAGAACCAATCTTTGTCCTCTCACCTCCGCACACCCTGACCCCCACCAGAGAGCCTTGGTACACACTGCTACCCACTCCCCATAAGTAAATACAAAATAGGTTTTCTTTTTAAAAGATGAATGAGAAAGAATGTGATGCATGCAGTCATTATTACCTCCACCTTGAAGAAGAAGGAAATCTTGCTGCGTATAGCATGGAAGGACCCAGCAGATCCTATGCCAAGTGAAATACTCTGCTCACAGAAGCACAGACATATGGGACCCTACTCATGTGAGGTATCTAAAATAGTGAAATTCACAGAAACAAAAGGCTTGGTGGTGACTTGCAGCATCTGGGCAGAAGGGGAAAGAAGAATTGTGCGCTGGGCATATGCTCCAGTTACACTGAGGGATCTGTTCTGGAGATCAGTTGAACACCATAATGAAAACTTTAGGAGACTAGTTAAGTGTTTTTACTCCTCACAGAAGGGAAGCGGGTTTGGAGACATGGACACGCCATTACTATGATCATCTTGATGGTTTTTATTCATATACATATGAATATACTCAAAGCCATAAACTGTCCAGAGTAGATACATAGTTTTTGAATAAGAAGTAATTTTACTTTAATAAAGCTTTCAAAAATAAAAGTATCAAGCAAGTTTCCCTCGAGGAATCTCAATGATCTAGCTTATTCTGTAATAGTTTCTTATATACAGTGCTACGGACATGCCCAGTGACCTGCCTGATCAATGGCTGCTTCACAAACACCTTTATTGTATATTAACAAGTACTTGGAACTGGCATGGGCTGAAGATTTGGATTTTCTCAGCCACCTTCACCATTGTTATCATAAAAATGTGGTGTTGACTTTACCATTGTAACCTACTTCCTTTTCTAAGTAAAGCCATCTAAGCAATTATAATTAATAAACATCTTCCTTTTTTTTTTTTTTTTTTACTTGAATTGAATCTAAATCCAGTCCTAAGTTCCTAGCATATTGACCTGCCTTTGGTACGGAAACGATAAAAGAGGAAAAGATACAGACCTTCACAATCAAGGAACAACTGGCACATATCTTGTTTTCCAAGTGCACAAGCTGCTTTACTTCAACAAAAATATGTGTGTATTGCACAGTGTGCCATGAAGTTGCTTCTCGCTCAGACTCAGCAGTCTTCATTAGCTTGTTGCCAACTCCTCTCCTTTCTCCTTTGAGTAAAGTCGACTTTACTCAAGCTAATTGAATTGTAGATTTAACTCTTCTCAGTCTCTCCACACTTTTCTCATTTCTTTTTCTGTATACTCACACCCGTTTACCTTCAGAAGTGTTAACTTACTTTATTCACCTCAATAATAAATATAGTGGACTCGCAGCAGCATCTGGGGATGCTGCATTTGAAATGTCATGTCATTAAAAATCCAGTAATACAGTTGTTCTATGTCACTTACACTAAAAGCAGAGCTGAAACGGTGACTGCCACGAGTCCTTTTCTCTTTGTTGCTGCTTACCTTCATCCTCTGGTCTTACTCTTGGAAGCTGGGTAAAGAGAAAAGGGAGATGAAGAGGAGAAGGCAGGAGTTAGATGAAATTAATACTTGTTAAGATATGGAGCAGGGCTGGGTGGTGGGGTGGACGCCTTGAATCCCACCACTCAGGAGGCAGAGGCAGGTGGATCTCTTGAGTTGAGGACAACCTGGTTTACAGAGTGAATTTCAGGATAGCCAGGGCTACACAGAGAAACCCTGTCTTGAAAAGCAAAAAATAAAGAGAGAGAGAAAGAGAGAGGAGAGAGAGAGAGAGAGAGAGAGAGAGAGAGAGAGAGAGAGAGAGAGCAGGAAGAGATGGTTTAGTGGGTCAATGCACTTGCTGCCAAGCCTGATTACCTGAGTTCAATCCCCACCACTCACACACAAGATGCAACACTCCCAAGTTGTCCCCCAATATTACACATAACTAAAAGGAATTAATAATTGCTAATATATATAGCTAACAACTCACAGGAACCACATTTTTTGGAACAGAGAAATAAAGCTGAATCATCTAGTCCAGAGTTAAAGAACTCTAAATTTGTCTACACATAGTTCTTCAGAGTGACATTTACAACTAACTGACTAGTCACATTTAATGGCACACTCACTGCATTTCTCTACAGGCAAAATTAGTTTTTGACATACTCCTGATCTCTGACCTCTCTTCCTCTATCCTGCACAGTGACACTGGACTCCAGCTTCCTTAAATAAATAAATAAGCTCTTGGTACCCACTTTTAGTCCTTTCTTTTTCTTCTGGACTCATACCGGATCTTATCCCAGATTGTGCAAGTAGGTGGTTGGCTTGATTATTTGGTTCAGATAATCAGGTAGAAATGAGTCGATTTCTGTTTAAAAGCTGTCCTTTAAAAAGGAGGTTGTTGATTTAGTGAGTCTGTATATACTTTCTGGTTCTGGAATAAGTAGCTTTTATTGATTCCCAAAGGAACTCACTCCCAGAACAATTAACATAATCTAACTAGGAATTACCTTTGAACTGAGGTATGTATGTGGGCTTCTGACCTTGTTAGAGGCATTCTCATTAATCTAGAGGTCTGTGTCAGCTTTCTAGCATTTTCCTACTTCTTCCCAAACATACAAAACCACACACCTCACAACAAAGTGCAGAATTATTGGGGAGAATTAAAGATAGAAGCACAAAGAGCAGTGGATGGCTCAGCAGGCAGTGAACCCTGCACTAAAACTAGACATGTGATCAGAGCTGGTGATGTGGGTCAGGATTAGAATATTTAACCAGCATGTACAAAGCCCTGGCTTCAATCCCTAATAAAACACACACACACACACACACACACACACGCACACACACACACACAAAATGAGAGACAGATAGATAGACAGACAGACACAGAGACATACAGAGACACACAGAGAGATACATAGATACAGAGAGACAGAGAGGCACACACACACACACACACACACAGGCAGAGGGAGGGGGAGAATATTCCATGACTTAGGCTGATGAGAAAGCTCAGTAGGTAGGTAAAGGCTCTTGCCATGTAAGTCCAATGATTCTGAGTTCTATCCCTGAAACACACAGTGGAATGAGAGCATAGATTCCAGAAAGCAATCCTCTACTTCTACATACCCGCTGTGGTACATGAGCACTTGCAACACACACAAATAAATTAATTAAATTTTAAAATTTGTCTATCAAATATACATATATTAATTTCCATTAAAAACTAAACCTACAAAAAATTTGTAAGAACAACAATTAACTACCCTTTGTTTGGATTCAGTTTAACATTTGCCACCTTTGTCATTATCTTTGCTAAACTATTTGAGAATAAGTGGCCTACATTATAAGCTTTTATCCATAGATACTTCAGTGTGTATTTCTTAATAAGGATACCTTCTTTCATAACACAGTACAATGATTAGAATCAAGAAACCTAGCATGAAGGGCTGGAGATATGGTTCGGAGTTAAAAGGGAGTACTGCTCTTGTAGAGGACCTGAGTTCAGTTCCCAGCACCTACACCAGGTACCTCAACACTACCTGTAACTCCAGCTATAGGGAACTAATGCCCTTTTGGGGACACTATGGGCATCTGCACTCATACCTGCATGTAAGTACTCACACATATATGTAACTACAAGTAAATTAACCTTTAAGGGATTCAACATTGAAAGAATTCTTTTATCTAATATGCATCCAATTCCATTTTCAACTCTTGTCCTGACAGTATTCCTTGGTACCATGTTTTTCTAGGACCATGTGCTGCATTTAGTGGCATGTCTCTTAAGACCTTAAATCTAAAATCTTCCTCAGCCTTTCTTTCATGACATGACATCTTTAAGTGTGTAGGATAATTAGGGGGTAGATTTGCACAGTTTACCTTTTTCTGATTTGTTCCTTTGTGACAGATTCAGAATATGTATATTTTACAAATTATTTATATTACATCACTTCAGAGATGTGTTCTGGGTACCTCAGATCAGAGGGCCTTGTCTGTTATTCCAATTGGTTACTTGGATCATTTTATCATGAAAGAGCCTGTCAGATTTATTCACTGTAATTTGTTATCTTTTGTTAATCTTTTCCAATGATTTTTTTAAATCCAAAGATATTTTGAGACTGTATACATACCTTATTCCCCAACCAAATTTTATCCAATGACTTTAACACCTATTGATAATTCTTGTCTGAGCCAGTTATTACTATAACAGCCACCAAATGGTGATTTCATAATTTCTACATGCATCCTCTTCTCATTTATCCTGCCTGGGAACATAGCTCAGTGCTACAATGCTTGCCTAGCATGTATACAGTTCTGAGTTTAAGTTTTCTGAGTAAGAGAGAGAAGAAAAGAGGGAGGTAGGAATAGAGATTTAAGGGGGCTTATCAAATATACCATATTTCTGAGAATCTGTCTAAAAAAGTTAAAGTGAAAATATGAAGTATGGGCTCCTTTTAAAATTTTAATGTGGGCTGGAAATGGTGACACCTGCCTTTAATCTCAGCACTCAGAAGACAGATCTCTGTTAAGTATGAGCCAACCTGGTCTACATGGCAAGTTACAGGTTATCTAGGACTACATAGTGAGATGCTGTTTCAAAAACAAAACAAACTCCGAAACAAAAAAGAACAATGTAGGGCCTAAGAGATGCCTCATTGGATAAAGTTACCTACAGCAACTATCCCTAGGACCCACATAGTGGAAGGCAAGAACCTACGCCCACACACACTGTCCTCTGACTTCTACACAAAATAAAATGTAACAGTAATGTGTTACAGTGTATTTCTAAAATTGTTCAATTTTGATACTTAGATTGGCTCAGATTTTGCAATGGCGAGTCCCTTTAAGTTGTCTTTTCTTTTGACATATTCTTCCTGTTGTATACAAGAAATCCCCTTGTTTACTCATATAAGATTTTTCAAGAGTCTTATAATTACTTGCCCTGTCTTCCTTGGACTGAGTTATTACTCCCAACGAATTGAGTTTCGTTTAATGGACAATGGGTGCCCAGGAACCAAGATCTGGACACACACAATATATTTCAAGATATTAAAATGTTGCTTTTACTTAGGTCACCATATGGAAGACTGGTGTGATGGTTTATAATTAGAATCCTAGCATTACCTGTGTGACGTTGGCAACTCCATTCTAGCAGCCTGCTGCATCATCTGGAAACAAATCGGATTAGATACTTTTTAAGGGTTCACAAGTTCCCAAAGCGTTTTAGGATAATACAGGGTCACCTCTCCCCAGAGACACGCTCAACTAAGTAAAGCTCTGCCTACTTTTCAGAGATCCCAGGCTTCTAAACCCGTTAGCAATTCCGAACATCGGACTTAATCATCTCTAGGGTCTCTTCAGCGCTGACGTTGTTTTTTATTTTTTTATTTTTTTTATTTTTTGCAAGTGACCGACCGCTGTGAGTAGGAATCATAGACGTCAAAAAGTGGAGAGACATATAGTTCCAAGAAGGGAGCTAAAAAGAACACAAAGAAAAGAGGCTGTGAGCAATGCGTTGCTCAGCCACGGTGCTCCTCAGGCTCCAAATTTAGCACTGCAGTCCGCTGAGGGAGAGGTTTTGGCGGGAAGGGCTGCCCAGGCGGGGAACGCCGGGCGACCCTACAGGAGCTTCGTCCAGTGCATCGTCCGCACGGCCCACCAGGGCTCGCTCTTGCGCTTCGGCTGGAAGGCAGGAGGAGTGGGGCGGAGCGGACGGCGACCCCGCCCCCCGGCCGCGACGCCCTCCTCAGGCCTCGCCGCGGCCGGAAGCCTCGTGCCCAGCCGACCCGCGCACCGCCCCTCCCTCCCGCCCCCGACGTCGGCGCTGCTGCGGTAGCCATGGTGACCGGTGGAGGCCCGCCCCCGCCCCCTGCCCCGGCCCCCTGACGTCGGCTCACGTCAGCGCCGGCGCGAGCCTGGCTGGGCCCTGTGGAGCGGGAGGGAAGCAGCGCCGGAGCGAGAGCCGCGGCCGTCGCCCAGAGCCCAGGCGCGCCGCCCGACGCCCTTCTGCCCGCTCCGTGCCGCATCGTGCCGGCCCGTTGGTTCGCGTTCCCGTCGCCGTGTCCTGCAGCGGGGGCCAAGCATGGTCATGGCGGATGGCCCGAGGCACTTGCAGCGCGGGCCGGTCCGGGTGGGGTTCTACGACATCGAGGGCACGCTGGGCAAGGGCAACTTCGCCGTGGTGAAGCTGGGGCGGCACCGGATCACCAAGACGGAGGTGCGGCCCCGGGGTTCGGCGGGAGCGTGGCGTGGTTGCGCCCCGGGCGGGGGACGGCGGGCCTGGCACTGCGGGGACCGCGGGGTGCAGGTCGAGTGTGTGTGTGGGGTGTCCTCGGGAAGCCACACAGGCTTCCGTCCCGAGTCTCCCACCCGGGAACCTGGTCTGTGGCCTCGGCTCCCGAGCACAAGTTCCGCGTCTTCCCAGCTTTCGGCTGGGGGTGGGGTGGGAGGGGAAGTCTCGGTGCTCCCGGGCCGCGCGGGGACCAACGTCGCCGGCCGGAGAAGGGGACCAGCAGCTCCAGGGCTCGGCGGACGCGGAGCGCGGCCCGGACCAAGCGTCCTTCTCTACCCGGCGAGGAGGGGGTGCCGCGGACCGGACCGGTTCGTACTGGCCGCTGTCCGTCTTCTCTGGGCCCGCGGGGTCTCTGATATGGTGCTTTGGCTGGCTTGATCACTTGCAGGAGATATAGCTAATACACCAGACAATAGAGCTGGTTTAAAATGGTCATCTCAGCTCCGCACCGTTCTCTGGGGTTGTCTCTTTACCAGGTGTGCTTGCTGGCGGCGAGCACGCATTCCTTAAGCCACATCAGATGGACTCTACTCAGCCCTCAACTGCTTCCTGACATTGACTCCCCAGCATCCCCCCTCCGTGGTACATTCAAATGCACCGCACATCGTATTTTCTCTGCAAGTCTCTGTTCTTACCTAGCCCACCCTCTTCCTTCCATTGCTTCAAGCTGCTTCTCTTCTTTGGGGTCTCTATTTTAAGACGTGCAAATTAAATACCTTGGAAAAACGATCGAAACAAAACCATTTTTAGACTACAACCTAGTGGTTTTGACGTACTCTATTCTGCCTTGTGATTGTCACTGGAGTTTCGCCGGTTTTCAGTTTCTCTCCCCGGTTTTCATCCTGTTCGGTTCCCCCACCCCCACCCCCGAATTACGTTCTTAAAGAACCTTCTAACCTTTGAATGTAGGAACCCCAACCCCACCCAAGGATAACTTAAGCTTATGTAAGGTAAAGGGCATTTAACAGCCTTACTGTTTTCTTAGCAATGGTACTTAAAAGTTTTGCTTCAGTGCTTCATGGCCATTTCCATAAAGAAGGAGGACAGTCTAACACGTCTTCACGTTTTGTTTTGCCTCACAAATTCCTGACACACCACCTAAATCTTTCTTCTTTAGGGCATCAGTACCAAGGACGAAATTTTTCCTTTCACAAATTTACCAGTGTTATGAATCTAGATTGCTTGTAATGATAAGTGTCTGGCATTACCAAAATTTTGCATAGCTTAATTTAACCCCAGCATTTTTTTTAATGAATAAAGTGTTTCGTTCTCATAAAGAGTTATGACCAATGTCATACCTTTACCCCGATGTTAAATTAAAAGGAAGTATCTTAAATGGGTGTATTTATGAGTCCTTTTCAGTGACTGCCAAAAATAGCACATTACAGAGAGAGTCTGAACTTTTTGGTTACATTGTTGTGTGGTTGAATACCAAATCCGTTCACACAATTTTTTCTTCTTAGCAATATTTAGTGGTCAGCTGTTGTCAGATAGAGTTTAGTTAAAGTTGGATCTGAAAGTTGCTTAAGTAGAGCTGATGGCAGTTTACACTTTCTCCTGAGGGTGACAATTCTGATGGTGTCCCTTTCTTAGGAAGCGAGCTAGGGGCACTGTGGAGTAACGTTGCTTGTGACTGTCAGATCAGTTACATTTGTGATTGAAGACACCTGTCAGATCATGAAAGCTCTTGCAGTTGCTAAAGGGGGTAGGTGTTGTATATGTGTATAAAATTATTTTATGTTAAAAGCTAAACGTTTAGCCTATAGATTCTGCCTCCCTTGTGCTTTTCTGTTTTTACAGTGCAGTAAGGCTGAGCATTTTGTGGTAATTTTGTGATTGTTGATACTAAGGCATAGAAAGGGGAAAAGGTCTAGTAGTTACTATACTTAAAGTCTTTGTATGTGTTTTTGTTTGCAAAATGGTTTTCTAAAGTTTTATAAGAAAGTTACATGAAGGCTTGCTTGGTAAAATCACAGGCTCAGTTTCTAATAATGTTTTCAATGAGTTTTTTTTCTTTGGGGACAACTGTTTTTTATTTACTGAAAATTTGTATCTTTGATAAATAGAACCACCATGCAAACTGTAAATAAAACAGAAATTTTCAACTCTTGCATTATCTTAGGTTAATATTTTAGATTAATTCTCATTGTTTAACATACTATAATAATTACAGTGAGAACAGTTAATAATAGTATAAAGAAAACTATTAGCAAACGATGATTATATTTAGCTATGGAAGTTCCTTTGTGTACTGTGTTTTAACATTATAGGCTTGTGTTTTAGAACTTGGAGATGTCCTTTTTCTTCAAGTTTGATCCTGAGGCAATTCAAAAAATAGAGTCATTTTTATAATATTTACTTGTGTGTACACATGCCTCTCTGTGTGTGTGTAGTGTGTGTGTGTCTGTGTGTGTGTGTGTGTTGGTCTAAGGACAACTTGGAGGAGCTAGTTCTCTTCTTGGACTACGTGGGTGCTGAGGATCAGACTCAGGTCAGCAGGGTCAGCAGCAAGTGTCTTTACTCTCTGGCTATCTTGACAGCCCCTGAGACAAATCTTAGGACTTAGTTTAAACATGTGTGATGGATACTTTTTATTTTTAATGGCTCTTTATCCTCTGTTCTGTATCACTCATAAAAAATAAGATTTATTTTTGTAGCACTTGAGAGAAGTCTGTTTCCCTTTTAGGAAAAAAATTAGTATACAAAAGAGACATTAATTTGGTTTAATCTATCAAATGGCTTAACACCAAAGAAATGTAATTACGTCATCTGAAGCAGTATTCATGGGCTAGATCTCTGTGTAAATTTTGCACACAAAAGAGAAGGGAAGGGGTGGTAGAATCTAGTTTCCTAATATAATACTTCATAAAATCTCTGTAAGCTGGCTTATGAATTACAGGAGCTAATTTTGTAAAATTAGCACAATGGGAAAAGAATAACACCATTTAAGCTATTACAATATTTTGGGCAGTAGTGGTTGCTAGTTTTCTGTTCTGTGAATGTTCTTGAGTAGTGGTTTATTAATACTATATTAGGAAGCAACTTTTCCCTTCTAGTTAACTATATAATTAGTTCAGGGGTGGGTTGTTTGTTTGGTTTTTGTCTTAGGAAAATTGCTTTTTACTTCTAAGTGCAGTTTTCTATTAAAGAATGTTTAGTATAGCAAATGTAAAGAATAAAGGAGAGCATAGCACGCACGTATATAGTTCTTCCATTGTGGGAATACATTGTTCTTAACATGTCACATTGCCTTTTAGTATTCTTAATGCATTTTTTTTTCTATAGGTGACAACACATAGAATATGCCTGTGCCCACACATTTTAATTTTGTTTATCATGTATAACTTTTTTACAGTATTTTAGTAGTTTAGAATTCAACCTTGTAGATAACCCATTTTACTTATGATTCTCTTATTGACTATTATATCATTTCCAGTTTTCAACAATTGACAGGTAACACAATTGTGTATGTAAGACTGTGTCTGTGTTTTAAGTGTTTTGGGGAGAAGGAATTAGTGGTAATTATTAGAGAAATTACTAAGTGAGAAGGTATAATTTTTTACATTCATGAGTTTTTATCACTTAATCTATCACATTTACTATTGAAAAAATTTTAAATATGGATAAACAAAAATAATTACATTCTCAGTGCCCAGAGACAGCATCGTTGTTTCAAGATCCCTCTCTGTATGGATAACAGACTTCTCCTCAGTACCATACTACTTGTGTTACTTACCCCTAATAGTCATATGAAGACAAGTGCACAGAAACTTGGGAGAGGTTCTAAAAGTTACCTTAGTAAAGTGGCCTGTAGAAATTGGGACACTTACTCACTTGCCTAACCCAAGAGAACCAGGACTCAGAGTGAATGTCAAAGGTCTTCGGAAATTGCCTTTGTGCACCAAAAAGTTTTCTGTGTGTATTTGGGAGTTTGATGTTCAAGCATAATTCTCAGACTACCACCTTAAAGTGTAGAATTTCTTAACACTTCCCAGAAACAAAGTTCAAAATTACGTTTTTATAGTAAAAGTAGAAACAAAAAGAAAGGCATGTTAAACCATGAGCTTGGTGTTTCTTTAAGAGGGCTTTAAATACAGTTGGTTTATATTTTGCTTTGACATTCTGCTACTCTTTTCAGCAGCTTGGTATTAGTCTTGTGCTATAAAAATACTCCAGTAGTGCAATAGAAGGACCTGTCACCATATGTCTTAACCACTAAATAGGCCTGGATATGTTTCTTGGTCTTTAGGCAAGTAATTGGTAAATTGTTTTGCTAAATATTATTAAAATTACCTCTTTTATCAGGGAAGGGAAAACAAATTTCACAGTAAGAGTTGTGTAAATGCTCAATTTAGTGTGTGATTGTGTGTGTGATATGTGGGGAAGGGTATGTGCATGCTATGGCACTGTGCAAATATGTGGAAACAAAAGGACAATTTTGTAGATTTACTTCTCTCCTTCAGCCTTTATATGGGTCCTGGGATTTGAACTCATGTCATCAGACCTATACAACAAGTGCATTTACCCACTAAGCTGGCCTAGAGTTATGTAAATTTCTCTGTTCTGTAGAAATTTTCACCTTTAACAGAGTTTAGTATGTTTTGATTTTAAATCCTCTAAGGAATTCCATCTTGGCATCAGGCAGTTAAGAAAACATTTATTTGGAAATCATGAAACTGGCCTCCTTGGATTCACATGATGGCATTTGATTTATAGTCCACTGCTGATTAAAGTTTCACTTTCTTGGCATCAAATGGATTACAGAATTCCTTATGATAGCTCTGTTTCCTTTTTAATAGACCTTTTACCTGCCCTCCTACATCTGTATTTTTTTTTAAGTAAGTGATTTCTGTAAAAGTTTTTTTCATTTAAAATTCATGTTAAATGCTTTCTATCCTTCAAAGGATAGAAATATCCAGTTATGATAGTTAGAAGATTGGAAGACAAAGAGGGATCTCATCAGAAACTCTTTGTTTAAAACAGTTTGAAGTTCTTTAGATAGATTAAGTGTTGCATCTTAGTTAATTAAATTGGTGACGAATCCTTTTACATTTTAAGTTCTTCTTAAAAGTACAAAATATCCACAGTTTCACCCAGTTACAGAACTTAGGCCTACTCATAGCCATTGTGAAAAAGCTTGCAGAAGAAACTAAGCATTCATACTTCTACTCTTAAAACTCAGGAGATGGTGGCACAGAGCCTCCTAATTCACTTGCATTTTATATGTTTGAAATAAAATTGTATCACTTACATATGTTCTTATATTTCACTTGTTAGTAACATTTCCAACTATTAAACAAAACACTGTCTGGAAGCAGTCCGATAAAATGATAAAGATGACAATACCAAGATTGCTAGAGGTGTAGGAAAACAAACACTTCTTCAGCAATTGCTGATAAATAGAAAATAAGAGAAACTTTGGGAAATAGTTGAGAGATTTAAAAGCTTTAAATACGTTCCACGTACAACAAGAGTCAGCCTTTATCCTATGCATTTACCCAAAAGAAATTAATGCATATGTCCATAAATGGGATATGTCATTTGTACATAGCAGCTTTAGTCATAATAAAGCAAAACTTGAAACACACACACACACAAAACCACTGTGTAAGGCAGTGGTTTTCAACTTTCCTAATGCTGCAACCTTTTAATACAGTTTCTCAAGTTGTGGTGACCCCCAATCATAAAATTCTTTTGTTTCTACTTCATAACTGTAGTTTTGCTATTGTTACGCTTCATAATGTAAATATGTGATATGCAGGACATCTGATAGTGACCCTGAGAAAGGTTTATTCAGTCTCCAATCGGTCACGACCCACAGGTTGAGAACATCATTAAGAGGCTTCTTGCATGTCATTGCCATATTTTATTTAACTAACTTGACTTACTGAGCATAAAGTTCATCTTTCTCTATTGCAGTGCTCTGCGTGTTCCAGAGGATATTTTTTGCATACATTTGCATACCTGATTATTTCCTCAGAGCAGTTTCACTGCAATGGAATTCTTGAGTAAAGAGTCCATCTATTACCTCTCTCAAGACCATAGTATCCTCTGCAAAAACAGTCCCCATAATTGCTGTTAGGAAAGACACTTTGAGGAATACTACTTTATAGGGTTCTCCCCCACACTCCCTGCCCAATAGACAAAATTTCTTGTATTTTCCTTGCTATTTAATTTGTATTTCTTTGGTTACTTTGACTGTAGTATTATGATAGCTATTTGCATTTTTCTTGTAAATTGCCTTTTGTGACTTTGCCTCTCTTTTAATTGCCTTGTCTTTTGTGTTGAATTGTTGAAATGTTTTAAAGTTGGAAATTACTTTAGATTACTTCTTATAGTCTTAAAAATCCTCAGGTCATGTAATTATTTTCAACTGTTTATATTTTTTGTATTTAAGTGATGCATTTAATTTATTTGCACAGAAATCTTGTCATTAATTCAGATTTTCCCATCAGGTTCTTTTTCAGCATCAGAACCTCAAACTTAATGGAATATATATGATTTTTAAGGTCCTTTATAAAAACTGTTAAATTGCTTTCTAGAAGAATTATACCTTATTTATAAGTCATACAAAATTTCTACAAAATGGCTGTCACATCAAAACTTGGTTCATGTGGATATCTACTTTCCAATGTTTGCTAATATCAAAGTGAAAATGGCGTTTTGTTTTAAATTCACATTTTTCTGAATGTGTCTGGTTGAATAGTCAGATCCTTTATATAGGATTTTGAGTTCTAGCAGTCTCTCTGAGTTATCCGGTACGGTGTGTCCTCCTACATTAGAGAGGAAGCCTTGTTGTTTCTCCTTTGTGGAAGGAACATTATTCTTAAGAGAGCGTGTGTATAATCAAGAGTTAAACAGTTGAATGATTCAGTTAACATTAAAAGAGGTCCTTCAGTTAACGGAATCAGTTTTGGCCTTCTTGACCTTCTCTTGATCATGCAGATTTTTGTCCTAGGTTTAGAACTATTAACAAGTGGGAGAACGTATGCAGAAAAACTAAATTTATACTTACCTTTAAATCAAACAATGTTTTGTAATTTGGAGACTTTCAGTATGCTTTTGAGAAATTCCAACGCTTTCTTAAAAACAGGTTTTAATCACCTCACTCTTACAGACATGAAAAGTTCTTTGAAAATAAGAATCCTATCTGATTTGTTTCTGTATCCTAGGCATAATATTTGGTATACAATAGATGTGTGGTAAGAGAACTTTTTTAAATAGTGAGAAAATTGATTTTAGAATGGAAGACCTGGGGTTTATCAGTCTATCTGTCCCCTCAGCCTCCTTAATTTACTGTGGAAGACCTGGGGTGATATCAGTCATCCGTCCCCTCAACCTCCTTAATTTGCTAGAACTTTTGAACCTTTGCTGATTATTTTTTCTTTTGGGGGGTGGACCCAAGAAGGGTCTTCTTAGGATTTGGACAGAGGGCCTCATGCCTACTAATACGTGCTAATATGTAATGCCTTTTGAGTCTCGGTTTTATCAGCTCCTAGTTATCCTGCTTCTTCCGTTTATTTGACAAAATTGAATGATAAATGAGATAAAATGCATTTAAGTATCTTGGAAAATTAAGATGTGTTATGCAGTTGGCAAAAGTTACTGTCATTATTACTGCATTTCTAAAAGTTCTTGTCAAATAGTCCATCAAGCTCAGCAGAGATTCCTTGATGATCAAAAGCTCCACTCTTCCTATGTCTGGGCATTTACTGGACTGTTTTTGTGCCTCTTATCCACTTAGGTACAATTATGTGACGGAGTTCTAACCAATGGGATGAATGAGAGGCCTGCCCATCAAAATCTCCTGGGAGGGTCCTTTAGAGTCTTTTCTCTTTCTAGCTAGGATGAAGACAGCCTTCAGAGCTACCTTAGAAGCCACACCTCACACATGGGAAAGCCTTTTTTAATTGTATATGTTTGTTAATAATTCCACCCATCTAAGCTTGCTGTGTGAGCAAGACATAAACTTCTGTTGTGCTTGAATCACTGTAGCTGAATCTATTAAAGCAGTTAGACTGCTCTACTACAAGGAACATTGGAACATGCACCTTTTCTACAGAAGCGTAATCCCCCCAGGATGTCATAAATAAGGAGTAATGGTGTGCAGCTCTGCTTCCAGGAGATTCTGTGGCTTCTGGCCTCTGCAGGCACCTGCACTCACATGGTGCACATAAACTCACACAGGCACACACATATACACATTTTTTAAATTAAATCATGAGAAAAAGATATGGACAAAATTTCCTAATGAGAATACTATTTTTAATGTGATTCCTTTCTCTCAAATTCTGTTACATGGTTTTGACTCATATCAATAGCAGCAGCGTGTTGGTAAGAAAGGTATTGATGTCTAGACTTCAGATTCTGTAGGAAAAGACGTTTCCTTGAAACATGATATCTGTGAAACTCCATGTTACTTTCCTATAGAAAGTCCCATTCCAACACAGCCTTGCCCTTTTATCTGGCAGTTTTTTATGAAAGTTACAGATCCTGGATTCTGTCATACTGGTTAGTAAAAAGAATGGGGTCTCTTTAAATATGTGGGTTGGAGGAGGTCCCCTCACAAGGCTAGAGACAGCAGTACTTGCTGTTACAGCAAGCAAGCACAGTACCATCACTGGTACTGCTGTCTCTAGCCTTTCTATAGGAAAGTAACATGGAGTTTCTCTGTATATTACTTGGATCCTGTCACTTTTCTAGAAAAGCTTTTCAGCAATGCAGAAACTGCCATCAGCTGCTTCCCCTTGGCATGTACTCTAGGGAATTTACAGTGAGATGGTTGGTTGAAAGTGCTAGAACTTTTTCAGCTTAAAGTAACTGAAGAGTTGCTTTCTACAGCACACTAAGGACTCTGCCAGACAAAACGTATTGTGCCTTGTAATTAGTGGAAGCGTAAGATCTGTATGTTGTGTGAACAAACAAATGAACATTGAATTACTCTAGCTATCAGAGTAGGCACCTACAGGCGCCATCACAGATATCATTTGCTGAGTCTTAGCTGGAGACTGTTAAGTATTATATATTAATTGTATTTATGTGTCTTCTGGGCTACAGGTGGCTATAAAAATAATAGACAAATCACAGCTGGATGCAGTAAACCTTGAGAAAATCTACCGAGAAGTAAAAATAATGAAAATGCTTGACCATCCTCACATCATTAAACTGTATCAGGTATGGCTTACCCTTGTTTCTCCTTATGCCTTCCACATTCAAATGTCTCTTTTCATTGTGATTTTTACTTGTATGCTAGGTTTTCTAGTGCATTTTAAAAAGAAGTTTCTTAAGTTAAATCTATCCCTTTCTATATATTTAAATTTGTAAAAATGGAACTAGGAAGTACTTGATAACATAACTTGAAAATACAATAAAAGTTGTCTTTTAGACTACCAGCTAGCTATTTTAAAAATTAGCAGTTGGGCCTAAACTTGCTGGGTTTGCAAAGGTAGTTGTACCATAAATAAGGATGTCATACACATTGTTTATTTGAGAAGTTTATGTTTATGCTTTATGAAATAAAAAGGCTAGTATATTACATAGAGGCAAACTTTATAATACCTAGATTTATGACTTTTCTTTCTTATTTTTTGATGAGTCATAAAAGTAAGCCATTTTATTAAAAATCAATTTATTAAGAAGTTTTGTGGTCTGGAGAGATGGCTCAGTGGTTAAGAGCACTGACTGCTCTTCCAGAGGTCCTGAGTTCAATTCCCAGCAACCACATGGTGGCTCACAACCATCTGTAATGGGATCCAACTCCCTCTTCTGGTGTGTACAGCAACAGTGTATACTCATATACATAAAATAATTAATTCTTAAAAAAAGAAATTTTGTAAAGTAAACTGTGTCTAAGTTTAAGCTATATATTTTAAAAGGAATATTTTCTCAGATTTTTTTAAAGCAGTATTTCATGTTTAGTAATCAATAAACTATCTTTTAAAGTTTCTGTTGATTAATGTAGCATATCTTTCAATTGAAAATGGCTTTTAAACTGGAAAGTCCTGGTATGCTGACCTGTGGCTTTGATGCCCTATGATAGGTGCACCCATGGTATGCCGGACTTAATCTGTTTTCAGAAGTTTTATGAGCTGATAGACATCACATTAGTAACTCAATCTCAGCAAGTGTTTAATATCATAGGAATGGGATTAAAACTCAGAACCCTTTTCTCAGAAGGGCAGTTTTGGCTGTCACACAACTGTACTCAGGTCGGCTACCCAAATGTATTGGGATTGTAAGAAAATGTTAAAATTTCTAGTTTTGATTATTATGTCCTTGAGTGCATTTTATATAGAACACACATATATTGTTCTCTCTCTCTCCCTCTTTCTCTATGTATACATACACATGTACATATACTTGTATGTATATTTATACATATGTGTATGTGTATACAGTTGTAAACAATGTTATTTGACAATTTCAACTTAAAGAGTTGGAAGCCATCAACTTATGATAAACCTCTAAAGCATGTAAGAATATGTATGTTGTACCACTCAAAACAGTTTTTAAAATTCTAAAGCTGTAGCAATCTAAGTCAAAATGTATCAGACTTTCCCCTGTAAACATTTGTTTTACATTCCCAAAGAAGATAGTTCCATTATCATTTTAGAAGTGCTGGTAAACCATGTTCTAAACTGATTCACTATGCTTCACATGTTATGGCCAGCTATATAAAGTTGAGTTACATTCGAATTTCTAGTTCCAAATTGTCAACAATTCTTATTTTTTTCTTGATGAAAGTCCTAAATGTGTATTTTAGTGCAAAATTAGCTTGCAGCCTTTCAGCAGACAACTATTAAAAGAGTGTTGCAGGGCTAGGGACATAGCTCCTTTAATAAAGTATTTGGCATGCAAATTGGATGACCTGTTTGGTCCCCAGAACCCATACAAAGCCAAGGACTTGAGTGTGATTCCCCAGAACCTATGTAAAAAGACAAGAGTAGTGACATACACTCACACCCAGCAGGGAGAAGGAACATGGATCTCTGGGCTGGAAGTGCCAGTCAGCCTCACATAATCAGTGGGCTTAAGCACAAGGAGAATCCCTGTCTCAAAAGACAGAGTGGGTAGCTTCTGTGGAATACCTGCACCTGACCTCTCCCTTCCACATACTTGCACACATACATGCATAACACACATACAACAGACCCTCACCACACATACAAGTTATACAGAGAAATAATCTAAAAATGGCTTATCTTGAATCTAAGTAGGTGTGTATTCCTACAGTTCTAAAAATCAAATTGCTAACAATATTTTCTTTTTGAACCTAAAGAAGCTAATTTAAATGAAAACACAGTAGATTTGTGAATAAACAGCTTGCAAACAGTGCTTTATAATTTTAGAGAACTGGAGAGATGGCTCAGCAGTTAAGAGCATTGGCTGCTCTTCCACAGAACCCAGGTTCAGTTCCTAGCAACCACTTGGCAGCTCACAACTGTCTGTAACTCCAGTTCTAAGGGATTTAATACCCTTACACAAACATACGTGCAAGCCAAACACCAATACACATAAAATAAAAATATATAAATCATTTAAAAATAACATAAATACCACATTGTGCTGGCTCAGCTCGACTACAGCCTTGATAACACAACACACAGACTTAAGTGAAGAGACAATGGAAAAATCTGCAAAGCTTCTTATTCACCTCCTTACATTTAAATGTGCATACGAATCACTTTTGTTAAAATGTCAGTTCTAATTCAGTAGTACTGGAGTCAGTCCCGAAATTCTGCATTTCTAGCAGGTACTAGCAGCTGCTACTGCTGGTCCATGGACTCACACTTAGAACAAGGATTTAATATTCACAGAAAAGGATGGCATGAGTATCTACCGAAGCTTGTAAATGTTTCTGACTTCTCAATTGTTCATAACTTACTCTTTCACTTAAAATTTTAATTTATGCAACTCTATGGAATGTAGTAAAGTAATCCTTCCTGTCTGACTAATGTAGGATCATTTATCAATAGGTAATGGAGACCAAAAGTATGTTGTACCTTGTGACAGAATATGCCAAAAACGGAGAAATTTTTGGTAAGTTTTTTATTTTTTTTTTGAACTTGAGAAAGTCACTAGCCTGCATAAATGAGGTACTGCAAATTAATTTTCCTGATTATTTAAGAATTGATATTTTAAGTCTTAGACTAATAAAATACTAGGTAAGTTAAAATATGGAATATAACTTTTTCTCTTAAATATATGGTATTAAAAGTACTTCTTAACTTTCTTACTTGCATTAGAGACTAGATAGCAAAAGATAGGGAGAAACTTGCCACCTTACAAGAGAAATTTTATTTCTTTTTACCTCTTACATTCTGTTTATTCAGTCCTGCTTTGACTTAGCTTTGGGGGAATTCAATGATGACCTGTGTGTAATCTCATGGCTTCTTAAGCTACACTGTAACTGTAAAACCTTAGTTTCAGTGGGTTGCTTTCAGGCATTTGACTGTTTTCAGTTCGGGGATATGGTACATATATTGCTATGGATGTTCATGTATAAGTCTCTAACTTCTATACTCTACCTTGAAGTAATATTTGCCCTGACATAGTATAAGAATGTTAAGATAATATACGTCTGTTTTGCCTTGCCTAATCATGGTTTTCTCATATTGTACTTAAGCCTATTTTATAAAACACAGTATAGCATTGTTTTTGTTTTAGCATATCCTCTTTAGCAGAGATTTCAATCTTTTTAAAATCCTATTTACCAGAAGTTACCATTTCCACATTTTTTGTATACCTAAATATTTTCATTGTTATTTCTTTGTGTGGATACATAGTTTCATGCAAGGTCATATACCTTTTGCTTGAAGGAGTTTCTTAGTATTTATTATAGTGCAGGTGATGGAATCCTTCAGTCTTTGTATATCTAAAATTGTCTTTTTTGGTATAAAGGGATTGAACTGATTTTAATACTTTGATAAAGTGCTATTATGGTTTTCTCTAGGGTTCTTTGGCTTAGTGTTCACAAGCTGCTTAGACTTGTAAATACAATGTTTTCACTGAATTTAGAAATCCTTCAGCCACTGTTTTCTTAACTGGTTTTTGTCCCATCTCTCCTCTCCTTCAGAGTCTAGGCCAGTGTATCAAAGGGTATTTGAAACTGTCCCACAGCTCCATAGAGTTTTTTTCTTTTTCTTCCCTATGTTTTATTTTAGGTAGCTACTCTTTCTGTGTCTTCAAGTTCACTATTCTTTTATTCTGCAATGTTCAGTCTGTTTTCCCTAGTTAAATGTATTTTTCACCTCAGACACTGAGTAAATTACAACTTGACTGAAATTCACCCTTGATTTATAGGAGTATATGTGTGTCTCACTTTGTGTGTGTTCCGTGTCTTTGTTTAGCTATTGAACATCTGGGATACAGTTAAAATAATTTCACATTCATGTTTGTTAATCTTCAGCATCTTTGTCAGCTCTGGGTCACGTCTGATTGACTACTGTTTCTCTTCTGTTTTGCTCATATTTTCCTGCTTCTTTGAATGAAAGAATAGAGGGACAGAGAGTGAAAGAATAGTGGTCGTATTTGAAAACACAGTCCTATATGTATGGAGTAAAGAGGATTATCTGGAAAGAGAGAAGAACAAATGCAGAGTGTCCCTGAGGCCACAGAGTTCTGGTATGTCTAAGGGTTAACAAAGAGTCCAGCATGGTTAGAGAGAAGAAAGCAGGAAGTGGGAGCAAAGGGAGCAAAGAAAGAACTAGTGGGAGAGTCAGAACGGTAAATAAGAGGAGGAGTAAGGAGTGGACTTAGGGGCTTTGCATCCATTGAGGAGACTGGCTACTACCTCAGGTTTTCAATAGTCTTTGAGATTTCAGCATGGGGCTGGAGAGAAGGCTCAGTGGTTAAGAGCACTGGTGCTTTCCCAGAAGACCCTGATTCAATTCCTAGCACCTCCATGGCAGTTCAACTCTAACTCCAGTTCCAGAGAACCTGACACCCTCTCTGACCTTCTTGAATACCAGGCACACATGTAGTGTACAGACATCTGTGCAGGAAAACCTATAGACATAAAATAGAAGACTTTAGCAGCTAAGTGACTGCCTGAGTCAGCACCTTCAAATCATCACTGAGACACTGCTGTTTTGAAAGTAGATTGTAGCTGGAAGGTGTAGAGAGCAAGAGATCTGCTTGGACAGTGTTAAAATAGTTGCTGACAGCTCTGTTCAGGATGGAAGGTAATAAAGGGAGTGTGTGTGTGTGTGTGTGTGTGTGTGTGTGTGTGTGTGTAGTGTACATGTGTAAATGTGGAGATACACATTGACATTAAGTGTCGTCACTCTACACCTTTTTAAGTTTGAGGCATGGTCTTACTGAGCCTGGAACTCACTGTTTTGGCCACACTGCCTGGCCAGGTAGCCCCAGAGATGGGATTATAAGTGGATACTGCCATGCTAGGATTTTGCATGGGTCCTGGGCACTTAAACTCAAATCTTCTACTGAACCTGTTTTATATGTGGATGCAGAGAACCTGAATTCAGGTCCTAATGCTTGCACAGTAGGGGCTTTACTGGCTGAGTCATTTTCCCTTTAGCCCTTTAGTATATATTTTGAAAGTAAAATCAGCTTGACTTCTTGGCAGGTAGAGACCATAAAAATAGTGTATATAATTTAGGAGCAACCAAGGTCTAGTTTCCAAGGCCTCAAATTAAGGAGGAGAAAGCAGCAAACGAGACTGAGGAGGGAAAGGAAGAGAAAAGGGTTTGCTGCAAACCGCTTGAGCTACATAGTCTTCAGAGGATCAGCAGGCATCTAGGTCAGGTGATGCTGGTAGACCAAGAATAGTGAAAAGTATAAGTTTACATCACCACTTTATAGTAGGAGAGTGATTTTGGAAGAGCATCTGGACCAAAAACAAGACTAAAGGTACTTAAAGTACAAATAGAAGAAAATAGTGAGTACAAAATAGATAACTTTTTCAAGGAGAGAAGTGTGGAGATAGTTTATAGGGTTAGTGAAGTCAAGAGAAGGCTCTTTAGGTCTTCGAGTACTTTTAAAGGGTTGTGTGTGTGTGTGTGTGTGTGTGTGTGTGTGTGTGGTGGTGTGTAGGGGGGTGATTTTGTTGTTGTTTGGTTTTTGTTGTGGTTTTTCAACCCCTTCAAGACAGGATTTCACTGTGTAACAGCCCTTGATGGCCTAGGACTCACTTTGTAGACCAGGCTGGCCTGCCTCTGCCTCCTGAGTGCTGGGATTAAAGGCATGTGCTACTACTGCCACCCGGTTATATCTTTATAGCTTTAACCTGTAGTTTAATAAACTAGAAATGGCTTTATATGTCAGGTATCATCTTTATGAAAAGGGGATAGTCTCAAGTTTTCTTGCTGTTGAGATCATTGAAATAGCCTTGGATCACACTAGCATACAAGTTGAGGTACACTTGGTGAACCTTTACATTAAACATTTATTCTTAATCTTCACGTAAACTCAGAGAGCTGGAACTCCTAAGCCAGGCTGGAAGCTATCTAGGGTAAATGTTCAATTTAAGTTTTGGAAAGGAGAATCTGTTTCAGATAGAAAAGTTGGACAGTGTTAGTTAACTTTCCACTCTGGTACAGTTCATTTGAGTTCTGAAGCCAATGAGTAATAGAACTTAATTTTAAAATATGATGAAATCCTTGGATAATATTTACTGTTTAGAGTGGAAGACTCTAGAGGAATCAGAGATCATTTAGTACAATTTATTTTTATTTATTTTGGCTTTGTCATTCATGCGGGTTGTAGCCTGACAGAACTCAATGTCTTTTCATACAAAAACACTATTTTTTCTCTTTCTTTTTTTTTTTTAAAAACTTGGCTTCATCATGTGCCAAGTCATCTAAGCTAGGATCCTTGGTGTCACTGTTGATTTCATCCCTGTATCCCTCTTTGGATGCTTTGAAATTCTGCTTGTTATGCTTCCTACATCTCTGGAAAAATCTGCATCTCTCCGCCCTCCTTCTTTCCTGTCTGTAGTATGCAATTGTTTAATTGGTTTATTTTACAAGGTCTCTAGAATTTTCAGAATTAGATGTTTTTCTGTACCCCCTTTTCCTCCTCTCTCTTTCTATGTTTGAGGCAAGGCCTCACTGGATAGCATAGGTCTCAAACTTGCAATTCACCAATTCTCCTGCCTCTGCTCCTTCCAGTGGTAGGATTCAAGCACCACTATTCTTACTACTTAGTTTTGAAGAAACAGTTTGAGAAAAAGAATAATTTTTTATGTAGCTTCTATATGTGATAATATTCAATTTGAGCAACATTTATCAATAATGAAAATATATATGTGAGTTTCAAATAAACTAACCCAAAAATGTGTTAAGTCAGCTGGAGATGTAATAAAACAAATCACATAAAAATATGTATAGGAATAATCTATTTGAACTATATTTTAGTGTTTATCTTTTAGACTTAAGACTTTAGAATCACCACTTACCTTTACAAGTATTATTTTAGTCCTACTCTCTGCTGACAGAATGAACTGTTCCTTTTTATTTCATCTTTCTTCACTCCCTTTTTTTTGTATTTAGTTGGGCAGCAGACCATACAGTGTTTTTGCAAAAAGACTTGAACTTAAATCTCTGTTTCTACAGTTGTCACCCAAATCTAGGCTTTCATCACCTCACATCTAAGTTTGTGAAGCTCTCATGTTTACCATCCTTATTTCTTCCCTAGTGAAGTACATTTCAGTTATACTGTTCGAACTTCCTGAAATATCTTTATTATATTACAACTATGTTAATAGCTTTCATGTACCTCGCTGTTTCTTAAAACTCAAACTCTCTCCAGTCTGTTACTAGGTTAGCTCCACTAACTGAGTGCTTGTACCCAGTGATTCCTTTCATAGTTTATTAATAATCATTAATATAGACAACCAATTTGCAGATTAAGTTACCTGCTTTAGTTAATCAACTTTTTTCGCCTTTCCCCATTCTCCCTGTCTCTCTGTTTCTTCTCCCTTCATCCCCTCTGTTTCTATCTCCCAAATTCTAATTTTTGTAAAATGTATGCTAGTGTAAGGACTAAACTAATTTTCCAAGGTTTGTTGTGTTTTCTAGTCTGCCTTCATTTCTACTTCCATATCCTACTCTTCCTCCAAGGCAACCACATTCACTTCTCTAGCTCATTCATTAGTTTGGGTTAATTTCCATTTCCCTAATATTCTTATATTTCTCTTTCTAAGGGTTTTTTTTTTTTTTTTGAGTACAATAGTTTGAATTCTTCCCCTATATATAAAAAAAAAGTATGCTAAGAAAGCATGTAAGGACCAGTTATAGAAAACCTTGTATGTTAGAATAAGGGGTTAGCATTATTTCTTAGAGTGACCATCCTTCAGCCTAAAGTTGATAATGTATGAATGGATGTTTCAGGAGGATAATCCAATGGTGGTGTGTAATTTGGCATTGAGCAGGGAAAAGAGGCAGTTTAAGAGACTGTTTTGTTTACGGGGAAGTCTGATTTCAATGGTAGATGTTAGCATCACACAAAGAGATTTTAAGTATGAGATATTTCCAATTCTATTAATAAGACAATTGGTATTTGTTGAGCATTCCTAAGGTAGGTGCTAAAGTACTTAATTTGATCATTTAAATCTTAAAAAAAAAAAAAAAAACCTTTATAAGGAAGCATCTAAGAGATTCAGAAATTTTTCTAAAGTCATATAAGAATTAAGTGACAGACTGGCCTTGGATGAGCCAGTGAGGCAATCCCAGGGTCATCACTACCAGTAATTATAGTTCACCTTCTCCTCGAAAGATCTTACTGACTCAGAGTTAGGATTTGCAGCAAGTATAAGTGAAGAATAATGGTGAAACTGTTGACAGCAATATGTAGGTCTGGCTTCAAGTGGAAAATGATGAATTAGATTTTAACATGTTGTTGGAGGTGGTAATCGGGACATTTAATTTGATGTAGACAGTTGGCATTTGAAGATATGATAACAAAATTCAAAAGTGAGTTTAACTGCAACCTTAAAAATGTAACAGTCTTACAAAGGGCAAAGATTGGAACCAGATCCTTCACTAAAAAGATGTTCAACCCTATATTTATCAGGGAAATACTGTTTGAAAACCCTAGTTTTCCGCATCAACTAGAATGATTAAATTTAGAGATAGACAATACTACATGAAAGAAAGGCTGAGAAGCAACTAGAACTTTCATACTGCAAGTGGAAGTGTAATTTGTGTGACTACTTAGGAAAATTGATAGTTTCTTAATAAAGTTAAGCATGCCTTTTTCCAATCATGAAGCAGCTCTGTTCCTAGATGTTTACTGAGGAAAAGAACAAGTGTTCTTACAAGTGACTTGTCTAGGAATGTTCATAGCAACCCTTTTTATAACATCCAAAGAATGAGTAATCAAAATGTCCACCAGTGGGATAATGTATCTAAAAGTCTATGGTATTATGTAATGCAAAGGAAGATGGTTCTGAAGGCCAAAGGAGTGCTCTTCATAAGCCTATAATACCACATAAATAAACTTTACAAACACTGCTGAGCAGGAGTCTGAACACAAGAATACAGTTTGAAGCAGGCATGGTGGCACACACCTATAATCCCAGCACTCAGGAGGCAGAGGCAGGTGGATCTCTGAATTTGAGATGAGCCTAGTCTACAGAGTGAGTTCCAGGACAGTCAGGCTTATGTCTCAAAAAAATAAAACCAAAGTACACATTGTATCTTTTAATCTTTGTGAGATTCTACTACAGGTGGCAACCATGGATGGTTATAGAACTTGGCATGTATTTGTCATTAGAGACAGGAGAATATAAAAGCCCTTATATCACCTTTTATGTACAATGAAAATCTCATAGCTAGATCTGTTTATCTGTCACAAGACCTTTCCAATGCTCCTACTGGTTCTCAAAATACAACATACAAATTTCAGATTTGCGCTAATGTTGATCTGGAAACCCTTTGTTCTCTATATCTTTCAAGCTTTCCTTCCTTTCTCCATCCTTCCTTTCCTTAATTACTTCTTTCAAACTAATTGAAGTTCTATCTAGTCAAAAGTTGTTCTTAATTCTGTCACATTGATTTCCTCATAGAAAAGCATTCTAAGCTATTCTTCTGTAAAACTCATATTGATAATGTATCTACAAAACTAGTTTTCATTATTATTAGTCTTCATATGTTTTTGTTGCTATTGCGTTTTGTTATTGTTATGTTTGGGTTTCATGTATATGGTTTATGTATGTGTATCTGTGCACAAGTAGAGGCCAGAAATTAATACTGGGTATCTTTTTATATTACTCTCCATGATATTTTTCTTTTCAAGATAGAGTCTCTTACTGAACCTAGAGGTCACTCTGGGCTACAGTGACTAGCCATTTGAGTGCCCAGCATGCTGCCTGTCATCATCCCTCTGCACAGGGGTTGCAGATCAATGAATGCTATCATGCACACCTATTATGTGGATGGTGGGGGTCCTCAGGCTAACACACAAAGTATTTGACTTACTGAGCACTGTTTTGTTTTGCAACAAGGTCTCTCTTAGCTTAGAGCTTATTATGTAGCTCAAGATTACCTTGAACTTCTGGTCTTTGTCCCTTCTTCTAAGTGCTTGGGATCCCAGGGCTGGTGCCTGGCATGCAAGCCTTCTACCAGCTGAGCTCTCCCTAGCATTTCATGTCTACCTTTTCTCTCTAACAGATTGTTAAAGTACTGGTTAGGATTTAGCAAAATACAAACCATTTTATAAATGCCTGTTGAGTGAACAATGTAATAGTCTACTTTGGCCTTTACAGGACTTATTTACTCAGGGAAGCCAAGAAGAGAAAGCTGCCAGTTAAGTAGTCTCAGGCACTTCTTTGTTCAGTTTTTGAAAGGAGTGTTTACTCTTGTGGAGATAAACATGAATGAGGAAATACCAACTGAATCAAGGGAGAAACTGGTTTCCTCTAGAATCCTAAGCAGTTTCTTGGTATTTAATAATAGTTCCACCTTACATTTAACCTTACTCTGACTCCTATACCTCCCTTAAAATATCCTTTTCAGGTATCATAGTATTCAACCTTGGTAATTTTATTTTCTGGTTCTTAAAATACCTAATAGATACCATTTTCTCAGGAGCCTATAATATGCAATAGCAAATGAATTTGCTTTAAAAGATGTTGGCTTTTTCCTTTGGAGTTATAGGTGTGATTAATGAAAGTTATTCAAGAGTTCAACATTCTTTAGAACTATTTCTTACTTATCCATGTGGTCACGTGCAGTAAATGGTGCAAAAACCATAGAGCGGTTGCCTCGGCAGACAATTTGGGTTCTGTTCAAACAATTAAACCGGCAGTCAGCAGATTCCGGTCTGGTAATTAAATTACCCGTAGCCTTTGTTTTCAGATTTCTGCCCCTTGATATGCTGTGTCTTTTCAGACTGAATTTGTGCCTGGGGTTTATTGATTCATTTCCTGTCTTTCCCTTTCAATTGTAACATACTGAGATGTCAGCTGTGATAATTGAAAAGGGCTTTGTTTAAATCAAAATACCTTTAGACAGTTCCTCGGAGAACGAGAGACACAGTCTTCATGGCTGTTGATTACTATCTTAATACCCTAAAGATAATGTTAGATCAGTGATCCCATTTGCTTTCTGAATTTTAGTAAACTTGAAGGTGGTACTCCTTCACATAACCACTGTGACTCTAATTTAACTTTTAGATTTTAAAAACTTCCTAATTGAGGTCCCAGGGGACTATTACTTAAATTTACCTACAATTCTAGTTTTTCCACCATTGCTTTAGTTTAGACCTTCATCATTTCTCATTTTAATTACTTTAACAGGCCAGGGTCTCTGCCTCCCAACTAGTCCCTCTTAGGTTACAGTGTTACTGTCAAAATGATTCTTCAATCATAGCCAGTCTCCTCTGTCGTTTTTCTACTTAGACTATTTATGTACCTTCCCAATGAATTCAGTATCAAATAAAAAATTAGTGTGATAATTGCCCGTTCATATCTTCCTTTCCAGTCCTATCCTAGGCACGTGATCTTTGAGTTTTATTGACTGTGCACATAGATCTGTGGATAAATGTTATTTTCACACATTTGAGTATGGTTGATGCCAGTGTGGAAAAGCTGAAGGGGTGTGCAAGTGGTGAGATAAAACTAAACTATCCTTAAAAAATATAGGATGGTTCCCTTTTAATATTTATTAGAGATGTGAAACAATGTTATCTTTGAAGATGTCAGATCTAATTGAATTATGTAAATTTAGCCAATATTTAAAAAAACTAGGAATGCCACAAACTCCAGCATGGATCCTGTCTGAGGGGTCACTGGCCTTTCCTCTGGCTTTTATTTAAATTGGGCAGATATTTAAAATGCCCAGAGAAAGGTCTTGTGTTCTAATTCTAGTTCCGCCTTGAACTGCTGATATAGACATCCGTGGGCAAGCCACATAATGTTTGTGAACCCGTCTTCCTTACCATATCAACAAGCAAAAATCTGAGCTGTTTGAGTTTCTCAAGTGCCGTAATTGGTACTGGACTGGAAATTAAAAAACAAACAACATTGACAACTAAACCCAAAAAACAGGAATGGCTTGACCATTGCATTAGAGGAGATTATAGTCAGTTTTGTAGGTCTGAAAACTGAATAGCTATAAATCTCAGGAAATTAAGTTTCTGAACATGTATTTGATGAATGGACTAAATTTGACTATTAATTAGATCTTTTGACACTTCACATGCTTGAAAATATAAGCTTAATAGATTGTAACTGAATAAATGAGTTTTTAAAAAGTAGTCTCCTTGTCATAAGTAGCTTTATTTCAACTATCTCTTGCTAATTTCTGGCAGCTTGCCTTTAGTTATGGCTAGAGGTTGACTTTTGGTGTGTGGTTGGTGAGCTGGTCCCATGTCCAGCATCTCTAGTTAAGCCACAGTGAACTGAGAAGAGCACTGGTCTGCAGTACAGATTCTGTGGATGTGAAGACACTGACAGTCTGTTTTTATGTGTTTCCTGATTGTTTTCTGGATGGATTTCTATTAGGTGAATTACTGTGTTAAGTAATTTGAATCCAATTGTATTGGGGGGGGGGTGTTGGGCAGGGAGTATTTGTGAAGAGAGAGAACCAAATGATTATATCTGCTAAGAAGGATGGATTTCCTACTAAGGATGAAATAAAAAGCAGTAATCTACCTAGAGGGTAACCTTTTTATCCCTTCAGTAAATATCTTTTCTGCTTCCACAAGAGAGTTTGCTAAGATTTCTAAAAATGTTGTATTCCTAAAAATAAGATGTCTTTGTTTTATTCTTAATGAATAGTCTGATTTGCAGTTTCTCCATTGCCTATGTTTTAAAAATTATATCTTATGGGCTGAAGAGATGACTCAGCAGTTAAGAGCACAAGCTGCTCTTCCAGAGGTCCTGAGTTCAATTCCCAGCAACCACATGGTGGCTTACAACCATCTATAATGAGTTCTGATGCTCTCTTCTGGTCTGCAGGTGTACATGCAGTTAGAGCACTTCATATACTTAAAATAAATCATATTAAAAAAAAGAACATTTAAAAAAAATTATACCTTATTGAGTCCAAGTGATACATTACTGATTGTGGGCAAGGTCTTGGTTAGTCAGTATTCTAGGTACTGAGGCTGCATTGTTGAATCAGTGAGTTAATGAAGGTTCTTGTGAGTTAGTTTTGTGTCTTTTAGCTCAAGTTCTTTTCCTCCTAAGTGTTCTGACATGATGTGCCTGAGTGAGCCTTCTGACAGTGCTGGGCTGGAAGTGGAGCCTTTAAACCTGGAAACCCTTTCTTTGATTCTGGTGAATTGCTCTAAACTACACATTAATGGTTCCTTTCAAAGCAGTCTTCTCTTTCAGGCAGATTGTTACTCAGACACAGAGCCTCCCGGTCTGCCCTATAACTTTCTTTATCTTTTTGCCTTTCATAAACTTTTTCTTTTAATCTTCGTTGCTTTGTTTGTGTTTTTAACACTGAAGAGCTTCTATTCCCTGTTTTTGTTTTTAAGATTTATTTATTTATTTATCTTTATTTATTTAATGTATGTGAGTTCACTGTAGCTGTCCTCAGACACACCAGAAAAGGGCATTGGATCCCATTACAGATGGTTGTGAGCCACCATGTAGTTGCTGGGAATTGAACTCAGGACCTCTGGAATAGCAGTCAATGCTTTTAACCATTAAGCCATCTCTCTAGCCTCCCCCCCACCCCCCAGTTATTTTTAAAAATAACATTTCTTATCTAATGGTTCTATATTATTTTATTTTAATTCTGTGAGAAAAACTGAAAATTTTCTCTCTATATAGTCTCCCTTTTGCCTCCAGATTGATTCTGTTTGTGATTTGTTTTTGTCTGTGTGTTTTCTATTTAGAGTTCTTTTATGTTTATTGTACATGTTCTTTCTACTTAAAAGCCAGGAGCTGTAACAGTGATTGGAAAGTGAGCCAGTGGGTGGGATTTTTTCCACTATGGGTTTTATTGAGGTGATTGGCTGCATTCTTATGTTAGGGACTCCCAGTATTTCTGTATTTGCACCTGCTATGGTAAGATCCCTCCAGTCTTCCATCTAGAAGTTAGAGGGCCTTGGCAGCCACAGTTTTCATGAGTGAAGAAGACTGGGGCCTGTCAGGATCCAACATGCCTGTGTCCACTGTACCACGCTTAATATCATAATATTCTTTCTCCCCATTTGTGCCTGAGGTCTGTATGTCTAAAGGCATTGTTTTAGTCTCAAGAGAATAAGACTCTAGAATTGAACTGTGCTAAAATAAATAAATAAATAAATAAATAAATAAATAAATAAATAAATAAATAAATCAGCATACACGCCTAGTTGCTTAGGCTGAGAGAGGAGGTCTGTGGGATGAAATTACTTCCTAAACCTTCCTACAAGTGATTATCTTTACTTCAGCTTCACCTTGTACTAACTTTCGGAATTTCTTGTGTCATGAGTTCCTGAGTACTTGGGGAACACTACAGTGTGAATTACTGATCCCTGATGCTTTCCATTGCTGAGGCTTCAGTGTTCTCAAGTTGATAATTTGTTTCTCGATTCTCTAATTTGATATTTTTACAATTTGCTATTATCATAGTACCTTCTTAATCCAGTGCTCTCCTTTAAATACTTGAGGGTACTTGCAGCAGCTATTGAAATGTCTATTCTCTTTCTCATCCTAGGTCAGTTTCTATTGTCTGCTTCTCTCTTGGTTATAGGCAACAGTCTGTAATTTTAATGTTAACCATGAAATTCATTTTGTCAAGTTTCTGGATTTTTTTTTTTTTTTTTTTTTTGGTCTCCTTTTAAAGAACACTCAGACTTGGTATAGGCAGTTGTTACTGCTTATAGTTTGATCCTTCTGAGCTTCGTTAGGATGCAAGTCACCTTTACTCAGTTGGTTTAGCTTTGCTGCTGAGGCTGCCAATCCATGCCTTCTAAAGTTTCTGTTAACAACTTGGTTGACCATTGAAAGCTCGTAGCAGTTTAAGTGATTCTCAGCCCTGAGAGTCTTTCATTCCACAGGCCACAGTCATTCTTTAGCCCATCCTACAGACTCTCATCCTAGTCCAGTGTCTTAGTATTTTACACAGACCCTTTGGTACCTCAGGGAGATTTCTGGCCTTAGTGTTTTCTGCGTACCAGTTTCCTCCAGAACTTTGTCCCACATCTTAAGGAAACCTCAGACTTGGATTCAGATTTCTATGTCTTCTAATGAACAATAGGAACATGTTCTGTGTAAAATAGCATCCCTGTCCTAGTAAAAGTCCACCCTAAGCAGAAAAGCCAAGACATCATAGACCTCACTAAATTTTTTTTTTCTTCCCTTTCAGGAATCAGAATCCTTTGTTGCCTTGTATCCATGGTCTAAGACTAGTAGTTTTGGGTTTTTTATTTATTTTCTATGTATAGGTGTTTTGTCTGCATGTATGTCTGTGCATATCCTGTTTAAGCCTGGTGCTAGTGACGCCAGAAAAATACATCAGATTTCCTGGGACCAGAGTTACAGATGCTGAGCCACTTGTAGATACAGGGAATTGAATCTGGGTCATTGTTTTAGTGTGGGTTTCTATTGCTGTGAAGAGACATCATGACCATGGCAGCTCTTATAAAAGAAAACATTTAATTGGAGCTGGCTTACAGGCCAGAGGTTTAGTTCATTATCATCTTGAATGGAAACATGGCAGCATGCAATCAAACCTAGTGCTAGAGAAGGAGATGAGAGTTCTACACCTGGATCCACAGGCAGCAGGAAGAGTGAGACCCAGTAGGCCTGCCTTGAGCTTCTGAGACCTCAGAGCCTCCCCCAGCGCCCCCCCCCCCCCCCCCCGCCAAAAATGCCACACCTCCCAATGCTGTCATTCCCTGTGAGCCTATGGGGCTATTTTCATTCAAACTACCACGGTCCTGTAGAAGAGTAGTAACCAGTACTCTTAACTGTTGAACTGTCTCTCCAGCTAAGATTAGTGGATTTGGTCAGTCTTCTAGTTGTTCTAAAGATAAATCTAGGTCATGGCTATAAATGGAAGTCAAGCATTCTTATTTTAAATCCTATTCCATTTATGTTTTAACTTTGTTTATGTGGGTGTTGTCCTCATTTGCTGAGTTTATTTTCTATGTGAAGTGGAATTTAGCATTTCTTAGTTCTTCTTGTTCTTCCTTTGAGTCTGTGCCTTGCCACTGAAATTTCTTGTTACACTCTTTCCTTCCTCAGTTAGGCAGCCTCTTTGGGCCTAGGGTTTACTCTAAAATCTTGTATGTATTATTCCAAGCTAAACTCATGTACCACCTCTGTCTGTGCAGGTATGTGTTATCTCTGATGTGAACTTAGACTGCTTTGACTTGGCTCTGTCTTCTGTGCTATTCCAACCAATGATTCTGTTGTGGCACCTTGGCCTTTTCTGTTCCTAAATACATTTGGATATTAACCACTGCAGTGCTATTCCTGATTTTTTTCATCTGTATAATCATTTAAGTTCCATAATGATTTTTAACCTCTGATTTTTCTCTTCAGTTCAGTTGGTCTGTTGTAGGTTATGGAATGTTCTGGCTAATTAATTAATGCAATTTCCTCTCATTTCCAGTATTTGATATATAAGGAAATTACCCAGTTCTTAGTCTTTAATCTCAAAACAGCAAAGTAACTTCTTTTGTCCCCATCTGCATTCAACTATTTTTAATTTTTAAATAGATTTATTTTCAATTAAAAGGATTTTTTAAAAAGATTCAAATATCCATCTTTATTGTTAATAAACTAAAAGCATTAAATACTAAAACATTTTTTCTTTGCTTCTTCATCCCATTGTGAGTCATTTATTTGGCCCTTCATTTGAAAAATAATTTGAAAATTATTAGGCTTCTTTGCTAAGCATTTGAGGAGGAAAGTACTGGCCAAAGGAGAATTTAAAACACAATTCTTGATACTATACCTTGTGGTAAGTGCTATAGAAAGCATGTGGAGCCAGGCGGTGGTGGCTCACGCCTTTAATCCCAGCACTTGGGAGGCAGAGGCAGGTGGATTTCTGAGTTCGAGGCCAGCCTGGTCTACAGAGTGAGTTCCAGGACAGCCAGGACTACACAGAGAAACCCTGTCTCGAAAAATACCAAAAAAAAAAAAAAAGAAAGCATGTGGAAAGTCCTCTAGGAAATCAGGATGGGTAGTTACTGACACGCAGAGATCATATTTGCAGGATAGAGTTAAACTTAGTAATTATCTGTGAAGACCACCAGTGGAGGAAGGATCAAATCTGCCTGCTTCCTTTTAATTTGCACACTCATTTTATCTTGGTTGCGGCAGCCTGAAGCTTAGCAAACACACACACGCATAGGCACACACAAGCATGCATGCATTCATGCGCGCGCACGCGCACACACACACACACAGGCATGAATGCACACACACAGGCATGGATGCACACACATAGGCATGAATGCACACACATATGCATGTGCACTCAGAAATATATTCTCTGCCTGTCTTTCCACTGTTAAGTCTGGCTCTCAGAGTTTCCACCATTGTGTCTCACTCTGGGAAAGCCGCTCTAGGCACTTCCTCCCTGTGAGCACCTCTGTGTCAAGGTTTCACTCCCTTTAGTCAAGGATTTTCAAGTCTGCAACTGAAGCCTCGAAATTTCCATGACCTTCAGATCCTTTCTGGTTGCCATGGTACTGAAAAGAGATTACCCACTGAGCACATTCCCTTCTCTTCCACACATACTCCTCTGTGCTCAAAATTCTCTCCCTCCTTTGAGTGTTTCTTATGCTGTAGGGTTATCCTTAACTCATCCTTCCTTAGTCTGTGTCTAGTTGGTTGTCTAGTCTTACAGGGTTTTTTCCTGTGAGATATTTTTCATTGCCACTTTGATTTGTTTTATATTTCCATTGCCATAACTCCAATTTCGTCCTTTATTCTTTGACTTCAGTTTATTATTAACATCTAGTTAGTCTCTTATCGTTTTCCTCACCAATCTATTTATGTATGGATGTCAGTTTAATATAAAGCATACTTGAATCACTACTTCTTTTCCTTAAAGGAAAATCTTGGGAGCCTGAATACTTCAGAATCCATACGACAAAAGGAAAGAACTGATTCCTGCAAGTTATCCTGTGACCTACACATGCCACACTTGCTCGCTCACTCAATCATGAAATAAATATAACATGTCTTCTTCCTTGTTGTGAACTGGTGTAGCAGTTCAGGTCTTTAGTGTAGTGCAAGCGTTCCTACAGTTTTGGTTCCCATCTGCTCCCTCTGTGTATTATATGAAAGATAATGTGGTGGTAGCACACGCCTTTAATCCCAGCACTTGGGAGGCAGAGGCAGGCGGATTTCTGAGTTCGAGGCCAGCCTGGTCTACAGAGTGAGTTCCAGGACGGCCAGAGCTATACAGAGAAACCCTGTCTCGAAAAACCAAAAAAAAAAAAAAAGAAAGATAGTGGAGCTTTGGAATTGCAGATTTGGACTCTTATTCTAACTGAGCCACAGACTGAAAAGTGCTAAGTTTGATTTAAAGCCACCTGTGTATATAACTTGAGTTTGCCCTAACAGTTTCCCTATTCATAGTGAACTGTAACCCAACTTAGATGTATAAACAGACTGTAACTTAGTCTTATAATAAGAAGTTTGAGTCTCAGCCAATCACAAATACCCAGCTGTTGAACCCATTTTTACCAAACCAAGTCCATTTTGTCCCCTGCAATATATGCCAACCACTAAAACTCAGGTTTCACAAAAGAGTTTATTCACAAGGCAAGCAAATGTGAAAAGACAGAAGAGCAAAGTCTCAGATCTGCCTCCTTTCACAAGATTTAAGAGGATTTATGGAATAAAGAGGCAAGATGTTCTAGAATATGGGAAAGGTGATTGGAGGGAGTGGGGAAGCATAAAGTAATTATTGATATGTATATGAATAATCAAACTAAATGGCCCTTCATATGACACATGTTCAGAAAATGTCATCATTGTCCTGATTTCAAGGTAGTGTTTTTTACGCCTATGATGTCGAATGATCACTCACCAAACATTTTACCTGGCTTGGGTTACACAGAAATAATCTCCAAGTGCCTAAATTGGTTTTCAACTTAGGAAACTGTCACTGACCCTGGCATCAGAGGTGCTATCTGTAGTGAATTAATGAGGGTTTTCTGCTTGGCCTTGTCCTGAGAAATTAATGATAAAAGCGAGTATTTAAGCAAGTGAAGCTACAGACTTTATTCCAGCTTTCTGTCAGTTCTACCATGTTCTAAGAAGACAGACTCAAACTGGAGCTATTTAGCCTCTCTGCTTCACCTCTGTAGGTCACTTCCTCTTCTTAGCTATAAATATAACCTGCCCATTTGGTAGAGCAAGAGTTTTCTAAACCATTTGGATCCAGACTGCTAACCAATTCTAGAATTGCAAATAAACCCAATTAAGATCTGCAAAGCTAGGTTTGTTAATTTTGTCTTTAAACAATAAGTAACTTTAGAAGTTATTTAACTTTTTAAAATCTCAGATTTTCAATTGTATAATGGTGTCTGGGATGAATAAATAACATTTATAATAATGAATAAAAAACATTGCTTTGCACTTATTAAATGTTAATCTCTCTTTCTTCCTCAAGTCAATTTGGATGCTCTGCTGTTCTCCATATAATTTTTGATCTGTATAATCACCCTTCTGGCTGGTTTCTCACTCCCAATTCTTCTTAAAGTGAATTGATGAGTTACTACCCCATCTCCCCAGATTAGTCAGTTCTCCAACACCAGCTAACTATCCTTAATCTGTCTGCCCGGAGTTAGCTAACATCAGACTGCACAGGTCAAAGGGCTTACCCATAAGATTGTCTTTTACTTGTAGCACGGTCATAAATAGAAGTTATTGGAAAGTCTGTCCAACATGGCTAGAAGTTGTTAAGTTTTGTAATCTGTTAGAATGTCTCCTTGAATACTGCAGAACAGTTTGCTTATATTTCCTGGTTTGTTATAAAGGGTACAATGGATGAACCCAAATGAAAGAGGTGTCTAGTATCAGGTCAGTGTCGGTAGGTAGTGTACTACTTACATGTCCATTCTGGACATACCACCTCCTTCTGTAGTGTGTGCACCAACCCCTGAGCCCAGTCATGTGGTAGTTTTTAGAGAAGTTCTACCATGTAAGACAATAGATTTAGTCATTGGCTGTTGAGGTTTAACTCACTCTCTAACCTCTCTTTCCTTCTCTTAAGACGTGTAGAGGTAGGGCTGAAGTTCTAAACTCTCTAATCATAGTTTATTCCTCTGGCACATGGCCTCATCTGAAGATTTCTAGGAACTGACCAGAGTTACCTCGTTAGCATAAAGTTTGTATGGTTGAAAGGAAGATACTCCTATCACAGAGGAGTTCAGGAGTCTTTAAAAGACCTGTGTGAGAGACCAAGTAGACATATTTATTTTCACAGCTGTAGAGAATTACCTCAATCCCATTTTTTTAAACTAAACAAATCCCCCATTTTCTAGTTCTGTTCATTTCATTTATAAAGCCTCATCTGTCCTTAGTTAAAAGAAGCCTTTCTTCATCCACGCTGTCCTTGTGTCATCTGCGTATAAAGCGAGTTTATGTTTTCTCCTGCTGCACATGCCTTCTCCAGAGCAGGGTCTGTCCCACTCACATTCTGTACCCTGGGTACCAGCAAAGTGTACGGCCCGAGAAACCGTCTCAGTAATGAGGGAATTGCTGTGGCTGCTTCTGGGTTTTATGTTTGTCAGGCAGTCTTTATAGATCTTTGAATACATTATTTCACAATAATGTAAGTAATTAATTTTTAAAGCTAATACTTACTGATTTGAGGGATTAGGCAGTATTTTGAAGAGAAAAATAGGAAACTATTTACATTAGACTAAAACAGTGCATTTATTGTCTGCCACAGTGTCAGACAAATTCAGAAAATCTTTGTTTTCCCAAAGAAACTAAAAAAAAAAAAAAAAATCTACTATATTGGCAGCATGTATCTCATTTTCTAAGTGATTGCTCTTAGCATTTCTACTGCTTAGCTCACATTTTCTTGTAACAAAACTCAACACCTTCACCTGTTAGTTTATTTCCAAACATATATGTTTAAATGTACAATATGCCTCGTGTTGTAGAAAATGAAGGCAGGAAAACTGAAAGACTAAACCATCATGAGGTTTAACTGCCACACTTTAATAATGATTTTGCCCTGTTAATCTCATACCTCTTTGCTAACTAATGCACTTTAAAGCTATCTAGATTACTGATATTTTAAAGTGGAAAATATATAAATGAATGAATGGATAGGAACAAAAATGTGGAAGGGCTTGATAGGTTTTAGGATATTTTTAAATTTTAAAAGATAACCCAGATGCCCTTCAACAGAGGAATAGATACAAAAAATGTGGTACATTTATACAATGGAATATTACTCAGCTATTAAAAACAATGAATTTGATAAATTCTTATATAAATGGATGGAACTAGAAAATATCATCCTGAGTGAAGTAACCCAATCACAAAAGAACATACATGGTATTCACTCACTGATTATTGGATTTTAGCCCAGAAGCCTGAAATACCCAAGATTCAACTCAGACCACATAAAGCTCATGAAGAATGATGACCAAGTAGGGGGGCTTCAGTCCTTCTTAGAAGGAGTAACAAAATACTCAAGGGAGCAAATATGGAGACACAGTGCAGGACAGAAACTGAAGGAGGGACTGTCTACAGACCATTCCACCTGGATATCCATCCTATGGGCAGTCACCAAAGGTAGAGGTTGATGTGGATGTCAGGATGTACATGCTGACAGGAGCCTGATATAGCTGTCTCCTTAGAAGTCTGCAAGAGTCTGACATACTCAGAGGCAGATGCTCACAGCTAACCATTAAACTGATCATGGGGTTCCCAATGGAGAAGACAGAATGAAGGCTGAAGGAATTGAGAGGATTCTCGACACCATGAGGAAAGCAACAATACCAACCAACCAGAGCCCCCAGGGTCTAAACCACCAGCCTAGGAGCACTTAGGGAGGGACCCATGGCTCCAGCTATATATGCAAGGGAGCTATATATAAGTGGGAGAAGAGATCCTTGGTCCCATGAAGGCTGGACGTCATGGGGGGGGATATTTGAGGGTGGGGAGGTGAGGTACAGGGGAGGGTGGAAGGGGGTACACCAACATGGAGGCAGGAGGAGGGGGGAAGGGATAGTGAGTTCCTGGGAGGGAGTGGGGGAAATGGGGTAAGGAGAGAACATCTGAAATGTAAATAAAATTTCCAATTAAAAAAAAAAGATAAGAAATTTTTAAAAATCAGCTAATTGCATTTGTGATTTAAATATATGTTAGTATTTAATACAGTTTACTTAAAGTAGTCTATAATTCTTTTGTGTTACTATAACAAAATGCCTTAGACTGGGTGATATAAATAATGGAAATATATTTTCTCACACAATTCTAGAGGCAGGTAAATCCAAAGTTAAGGTGCCTGTGGTGTTTGGTAAAGGCTGGTGTCCTCATAGGCTGTCTTTTCAGTGTATGCTCACATGGCAGAATGGGTGAGGTAGCTCTCTGGGATCTATTTTATATTGATACTAATCCTTGAATTGTGCTGTTACGACCCATTCACCTCTCAGAAGGGTCCACTTTCTAACATGTCACATTGGGAGACCAGTTTCCATATAGGAATTTTGTTTTGGTGGAAGCCATACAGACCTTTACAATTTAGACATATATGTGTAATTAATTAAGCTTTTCTTATGAACATGGGCCAAAGTTTGGAATCACAGATATGGTTGGTTGTCTAGCACTGGAACTGTGAGGCTTGTGATTTTACATTGGGTATTTCTGTATTTAAAATTCTTCATCATAGGTATTTGTAGCTTTTACTTTGAGAAAATAAAATAAGTTGTCATTTGGGGAAGTGAGACAGCTCTAAAATTCAGTTTCAAGATACTTTAGACTGTAGAATATTTTTCTTTTTTGGAAATGGTCCAGGCAGACTGTAGCAACTGTATCGTATTGCTGAGATATATGTCTGTTTCCCAATTATGGCCTCCCAGTCAGTGTGTTCTGAATTGTTAACAAAAAATGAATACTTTTTTACTCTTTGCTAAATTGTCAGGCTCCACATATTTTATAATTGATACGTTATGTAGCTTGTCATCCCCACTGTTGTAGCGCCTATTATATTTCAGGCTGGTTAGGGGAGTGTCACATAGTTTCATTCCTTTTCTACCCATTTGTCTCTCCATCTGTGAGTGCAGCATTTTGTTGATCCTTGCACATATTCCATGTATCTGTCTATACTCTGACTTTGAATCTGTTAATCAAACACTGTGCACTGCTTGGTGACCATTATGCTCTAAAATGACACATTGCTATTGCAAGTACATGGTGATTATTTTCCCTAGCATAGGTAAGATCTTGTCTACAAGTGAACATAACCAAGTAAAGGGATTTGAATATGAGATATTTATAGCGCTGTTATGGCCGAGTTGCTCAATAAGATACTGAGGGATCATTGTCATTATGTCAGTTCACTTACATGCTTATGTCCTTGGGATTAATAATACTCATGCTATGATAATGCAACAGAGAATAAGCATTTATTCATCCACAAGGATTATGCAAGCTAATGTAAGTCAGAGCATTTTATAAGTTTTATAAATGGCGGCACATGGTACAGTTGTAGGTCTGTCCTTCTGTTACTGTGCTCATTTGGAGGCCAGATGGTAGTGGCAGTGTCACGCTGATGGTGGGAGTAGGAAAGGAATAGCTCATTGGTTCCTTTTCCAACTTTTTCCTTGAGTCTAACACTACCATTTCTCCACAATAGTGCTTTCACAAGATTTGAAGTTATCCCCACAAGCACTCATAGACATGTTTGAACATCTACTTAAGTCTAGGAGAGGAAGAGATGTATGAAAGTATACTGCAGTAATTTATTAGCAAACACAAGATACAAATATAGTATCTTGCCAGCATTGTCAGTAGTACTGAATGTTTTAACTTTTTGACATATAGGTCATCCCCCATAAAATACTGGATTAATAGCTTTTAATTGTTCTTTTTGTGACTCTGTTAAAGAACTAAAATTATAGCTTAATATCCTTAATTAAGCTTTGGATCTTTGCTTTAGCAAATTAATTATCTTTTACAAGCAATTAATTTTCAATTTGTGACTTGCCTAAACCATCTGTTAAAAACTTCCTTTAAAAGTAGAAGAAAACATGATTTCTGGAGGAAAACACAAATTTAATTGGCAGCAAATAATAAATTCTGCTGGTTGTTCTTTAAACCCTAGAAAGAAAAGATTTTAACCTCTTCACTGAAAGTCAGTATATTTCTGGGCCAGTGGAGATGGCTCAGCAGGAACCTGCTGTACAAGCCAGGTGACATAAGTGTGACCCTTGGAGCCCCGGTAAATGTGGATGAGAAGACCAGCTCCACAGAGCTGTTTCACTCCTCGGGCACATCATGGCAGCAGTGCCCTATGCCCTCAAATTTATTTCCCCTAAAAAGCACAAGTGATCGTTAGTGTTAAAAAAACTGGCTGCTTATTCATTGCAGAAATAATGATGACACAATGTCCTGTGCAGTTATAAAATAATACCATAGTCATTAGTCTGGGGGAAATAAAGGTTAGACATGTATCTAAATATTCTTCGTTTGCTTATTCTTCTTAATCATTTTTAAACTCTTTGTTTTTCCTATTTAGGTGTCTAGTACTTAAAACCTCAGAATATAAATTGTTGAATGAATATGTTGCTTCTTGGTTTTTCCAAGTTAATTTATGATTCAAATATGAGAACTGAATTTCACAAAATTATATAAAGTAAATGAAAAAAGTTTTAGAAGCCTTGAATCAAGGTAGTAGTCAGTAAAGCTAAAATCACAATGAGATTCATTTTCATATTTAATCTAAAAGCCCTATGATATGGCTAGTCTCAGCCAGCATGAATTTTCTAGAAAGTGTTGTGAGTTTCACTGTAGAGATAATGTTGTAAGAATAAAGTGATCTTGGCTGCCTTTACTTGACCTCTTTTGTCTTTTAACAAACATTTCATAATTTAAGTTAGAGCTATATTACTCAATTACTTCAAGCTACATATCCTTAGGTGAAATGTTTACATGTGTAAGAATGTTTATATTGTTATTTGATTAAATAAAGATAGTTTAAATTTGAGTTGTTACTATAACAACCTATAGCAATGTTTTGTAAGCTTTAAGTTCTAATGGCTGCACTCGTACATGTCTGTATGCATGTATATGGAGATCTGAGGTCATCCTCAAGATCAGTCCTTTTTTTCTGAGACAAAGAACTCACTGAAGCTATCTAGCAGACAAGGCCCAGGGAGGGAGATTCACCTATTCCCCTGTCCCTGCCTCCATAGCACAGAGATTACAAATAAGCACCAACTTGCCTGGCTTTTTTGTGGGTTCTAAGATTGAACTCAAGGTCCTTTTCCTTACATGATTACTTTTCTGTTTCTGTGATAAAGCATCATGACCACAGCAACTTATAAAAAACAGAGTTTATTTGGGCTTACAGTTCCAGAGACTTCAAATCCATAATGGTAAGGACAGCATGGCAGGCAAGCAGGAACAGACAGCAGAGCGCTCACATCTGGAACTTCAAGCATGGAGCGTGTGAACTGGAAATGGCAGACAAGTTTTAATCTAAAAGAGTGCTCCCAGTGAAGCACTTCTCCAGCAAGGCTGCACTACCTAGACCTCCCCAAGTAGCACCACCAGCTAGGGACAAGTGCTCAGTGCCCAAGACTATCGGAGACACTTCTCATTCAACCCACCATACAGTGCGAGCACTTTACTGACAGAAGTATCTCCCTAACCCCCACATTTTAGTAATTTTTTAAAAAGATAATTAATATACTTACATGCATATGAAGGTAACCATTGTTTGAGTACCTACACTGTGACAAATACTTCATTTTCATTAATCTACATTAGTATGATATGAGTTGTGAGGTGTTTTTTCTGCTTTGCCAATGTGAGATATATTACCTGGTCAGAATTACTTTTTAGGCTCAGTAGCTCTCTTTTTAGTGGGTTGATGATCCTGGTAGAAGTAATTTTCCACTCTAGAAGCTTTATACAAATGTTACACAAGTATAATATAAGCTATCCCAAGGAGCCAAAGCAGCTTCTTATACAAATATGTGTTCTTCCTACCCACATGGCTGAAAATACTGTATCAGTATATTTGTGGTTTCCTTGAGAATTTATCAGATTTATTAAGTGCAACTTCAAAAACATACAGAAGTAGAGGAATAAATATCATGGCCCTATCTATACAAGTGTATAGATCTGTACCTTTGTAAAGTTATATAATTCATAGTGCTTTTAAACAGCTTTCTGTGTGTTTTGTATGTAATTTTAAATATTGTTATTCCATACACTGCACCTGTGGGAAATTGATGGTTCTGGAAAGTTATGGCCAAATTTGCTTCTGATTTTTAACATCTTTGCATTTGATCAGAATAGTCAAAGCATATGTTCAGGGATGGGGTGCGGATATGGTATAGCAGAAGTTGGTAGAGCACCAAGATCAAATCACTCAGTTGGCAGTTTTGCCAAGAGTCCTGGTGATAGACACTATGTTGTTAATATCATCTTTGCGCTCCATTTTGACACCATTCCATTTTAAAACAAGTTATCATGAAAAAGACAGATCATATATGTATATGAATGAAAGCATCATGAATTCATGTAATTAGACATCTGATTAATGTTAGTTCTTTAAGAAACAGAACCCTTCAGATTCAGAATGGCCTTGGTTAGGAAATGTAAATTTTAAATTGTTGTTAATAATACTAAAAACAGTAGGTAATCGTTTATTGAATAAATGCCGAGGGCTAGGTACTCTGATCAGTTTGCATGTCTATCTCATTTAAACCTCTTTCACGTAGATATGTTATTAGTATCCTTACATAGACAAAAAGTGGCAATATAATAAATAATAAAAGTAATTTAAACTAATGTAACTAATGTATATTATTTTATAAAAAAAATTACAGTAGTGTTTCTCAATGTGTTTTGTAAGTCTCCAAACATTAACATTATACTGAACATCTGAAAACACCCTTGGTTCCCGTAATAAACCCACTGGCTCAGGTTCCTTGGGTATAATAGGCTCCAGGGCTCGGCATTTCACACACTTCCTGAAGTGTTTCATAAGGACACTAAAATGTGGGAGCTTCATACTACATTATTGCTACCTAATTTGGGTGTGTAAAGAAAGTAAAGAGAGCTAGATAGGAAAGAGATCCTGGGTGGGTAAGTTTCACATAGGCTCATAATATTTGCATTCTTGGGTAGTACTGGTTGTGATGGAGAGTGTAGAGGACTCTGGAGACTGGCTTCAGATTAAGACAGACCTCCAAAAGGAAGTTAGTTCCAGATGGATTAAACAGGATGTGAGACTAGTTGTTCCTACTCTAACAACCGTGTTCACTCTTGTCATATTGCTGGAACACCGGCTTTCAGATACATCTCTCTTGCCTTGACTAAATTGTGCCTTGGAGACTGGATACTCTACCCTCCATGTTTCTCTCCTAGTCTGTCAGACCTTAAGGCAAATCTTTGATAGTCAGTTCACTCCCTTAAAACTCTTGAATTAGTGAAGAGGTAGAGTTCTTCCTAGACAGACTGTGACAGCCTGAACATCATGGCCTGTGTTGTGAACTGCCCTTTCCCTTCTCAGTCTGCCCTCCCTCACTTTGAAATATCTACATTTTTATAGTGTGAACACCTCTTTGATATCCCCTTCTCTATTGCATTTTATTGACTGACCATTTTGGGGGACTTGGGACTTGTATGTATGTGACTTAGAATTTGAAAATCAGTGTTAAGATGGCACCCATCATTGAGGAGGATTTGAGTAAAAATTATGAGAAAAGTAAATATAGAGATTGTTTAAGTGTAACATGGTTATAATAAAATCTATTAGTAAACATTTTTCTGCTGTGTAACACGATAATCCTGTGACTCCTTCAGTGAATTTCTGTGGAGTGTTTCAATGTTCAGTATAACATAATTGTATTTGCAGGGGACAGCAAGCTCTCAGAAGCTCCATCAAGTCAGGCAATTTTAGAAACAGAAAAATTCCATAGGCTTTAAGTGGCTGGTTTCCTTTTCTCTGCAGACCATTTAATTTACACATCAGATCTAATTGTCACTTGGTCTTTTTTGCTCTAAGTTTTCAATCTTTGCTCTTTAAGACACTCCAGGATCTTTATTCAAGTACCACGTGGCCTCTGTTAGATTGTTGGGTCAGAATAAGCCCTGAAGACTGCCTCTTCCCTTACTTATTTCCAGTGACTCAGTTATGTGATGACTGAACTAACCTTGATTGCTCATAGTTCTATCTATCTAAATATCCAATTATGGCATTTCAAAATAAGATAATTTTTTTAATATGTGCATGGTTCAATGAGTAAAAGTGACTTTTCAAAGTGTTTCTGTACAATTCCAAGACAGGCGTCTTAAGTAGCTTTTAATTAGTTTCCCACACAGAAATGCAAGTGAGAATTGTGCAGTTTTCTGCTTGTCATCAGCTGCCTCTTCTCCACAGTCTTCACCATGTTTCACTAACCATGTCCATCTGGTGTGTCTTATTAAGAATCTGTAATCCATCAGTTCATACTTGTAGAGGAGCAGTATGTAAACGCTTCATGGAGAAAGAATGTGCCTGTTAAACATGAAGTGAAACCGCCAAGGTTGGGACTTGTTTTCTTTTTCATTGAAGATGTAAATACTTCAGAAGATAATTTGAGTATGAAATATGATTTCAGAATACATAGTCATTCCTTTGAGAAAAATCAAGAAATCAGACTATATGAAGCATTATTCTACAATGCTTTAATCACATCTGTCAGTGGACCCTTCAAATATAGTTCAATGACAATTAAGAATTAGTTTTAACAAAATGTTTTCTTGGTTTTCAGACAGCAGAATCTCACTACATAGACTAAAATACTCCAAGCTTACTCTGTAGCTTTAGCTGGCCTTGAACTTAGTCTGCCTTAACCTCCACAGTACTAATATTACAGCACCAAACTGGCTTAAGTTTTGTATTAACTAATGTTCTGTGTGGAGAGTGTGTTTTATTTTGGCTTTGTAGGCAGGCTCTTAACAACGACAGTGGCAGTAGTCTTAGTTAAGACATTATTGAAGAGAACAGCAAGAAAAGATTCATTCTATGGTGTAATGGTTAGCACTTGGTTCTGAGAGGCCTCTCTTTCCACACCCTAGGTAGAATTCTCATCTCTATGATCTTATGGCCTGTATATACCTCTCCATACTATGCATGCTAGTACATAACTACATATTACAGTTCTGTTTCTCTGCCAAACTGAACTCCTTGGGGCCAAAGAGTATTTCTTACTTGTATTTCTGTCATCAGTACCTGGCAGAGTGCTATGACAACTTTTTTTATTAAAAGATTGAGAAAATTGATTTTATAACATTAATAAGCACTGATTTGAATTAAGAATTGGCCAAATCTACCTCATATTTATATTGATTTTAACAATTTTCCTGTTCTAATGGCTCTAGAGATTATGTAACTTCTGCCTTCCTTCCTTCATTCCTCTCTCTCTCTCTCTCTCTCCTTTCTCTCTCTCTCTCTCTCTCTCTCTCTCTCTCTCTCTCTCTCTCTCTCTCTTTCTCTCTTTCCAGTGTTTCACTGTGAATATACAGATGTCCTGGAACTCCCTCTGTAGACCAGGCTAGCCTTGAACTCAGAGATCCATCTACCTCTGCTTCCCAAGTGCTGAAATGAGAATGTATAATTTTTTAACTTACCAAGACGTTTCAATAGCCTAAACATACTTACATGAAGATAATTTTGTTCAGATAACAAATAAGACCCTATCATAAGGGTACTAGTGGCCTAGTTCTGTCACTTCAGGCTGGTTTGTTATCCATTACCCATACATATGTACATATGTTACTGCTCTAAGAACAGTGGTATCAACTCCCTTTAGAGAACCTCATTGAGGTTAGTGGAAAGAAACAGGAGCAGCAGTTCGTCTTGCAGAATGACCCATTCAGTTTGTTTCTGAAATATTTTCGCTAATTATGCTGAATTTCCTCAACATTTTTGTTTTGTGTTTTTACTTACATAAAATATATGATATTTACTATCAATTATTCTGACATTCCAAATAAAATGAATCATAGTATGAATTGCCTAATTTCCATTCAATTTTCTAATTTAATTTATCTCAGAAACTTTTATTAATATAATAACACATAATTTGTGTTCTCCTAGTCTGTCTTAGTCTGTTTTGTGCTGTTATAACATCTGAGTGGGTAACTTATGAATTTTTTTCTCACATATCTGGAGGCTGGGAAGTCTAAGTTCTGAGCTTACTTAAAAGAGCCTTTCATACCTAGTGGAAGTAATCTGCTTATTCAAATAGTAAAAGGTCATAGACCAAAGGCTACAGGAAGCTTCTTTTCTTGGGACCTTTATTCTGTTCAAAAGAGAGGAACCTTGATCTATTCACCTCATTAAGGCCCATTTCCCAACACCAACACACTGTCAGTGAATTACAATCATGGCACATGCTACATTTAGATCTTCAGCTAATACAAATTACCCTCTATAGAGTAAAACTCCTTGAAAAGGACTTTCTTGGTTTAGACTGAAGATAGAAAAGGAAACTTCAGTGTCCTTTTGTTTTCTAATAGCTTCATAATAAAATTTGTGAATGTTTTTTGAGCATTTATGACATGTTAGTCATAGAGGAAGGGAATAGCAATAGTGTATCTTGTCTGTTTCCCACTCTCTCTCTCCTAGTCTCACCTTCCTTCCCTTTTCCCTCCCTCCCCTTTCTCTCCTCTGCCTCATTGTAAGTCAGATTTTTCTCTCTTGGGAAATCTATTTTAAAGAGAATAGTGTCTCCTCTTGTAGCTTAGGTAAATGATGGGTCACACTGAGCTCACCCCCTTTCTATGGGATGCACACAATAGGCTTATCAAGAAGTGTCCTGGGAATTCAAGGGCAAATTGGCCATTATCATGTTGTGAAATAGAGTTTAAAATAAGATAGGGGTTTTGTTGGCTTTTGTTCTGTGTATTGCCCTTCAAATATCTTAGACTATCTAAGACCTACTCTTGTCTCAGTAAGCAAACTTAAAGAGCAAGGAAGAATTTTTGCATGAGACGGTGTTTGATTTGAAACTTGAAAGGCTGTTGAAAGCATGTGTTCTGCTTAATATGTGATATGTCCCTGGATAGTACTTGGGTTGCTGCTGCCTTTTTTGGTAAATTTTCTTTTAGGAGGCATGTTCTTCCTGTTTTGGTAAAGTATTGGAGAGTTTGAAACCTTTTAGGGATTTTTCATATTTCTACTTTTGATCTGTTGATACGTTGATCTCATTAATCAAAATAGAATATACAGCTGCTTCAGAAATCCGTAACTCCTACAAAGACAATTTAGATCATGTGTGGTGGGGTGTGGTTTCAATGAAGGTAAAAGTGAGCAAACTACAGAAACTGAAAATTATGAGGTTTGCCTGCAGAACAAAGCAGCTCAGCTTGACTGGAGCAGATGGGGGGGAAGGTGGGCAGTGGGAGGAGATGGTAACAGGAAAGAGAGCAAGAAGGGCATACAAGAGTGAGGGAAGCTGTGTGCTGCAGGCTCTCTGTGCCAACTAGACGAAGGGTAACCTATGCTGATTACATCCCCTAGGCAGGGAAGAACTATTCAGAGTTTCTAAATGGAGAAATGACATGTTCAGAGCTCTTCAGAAAGATTCATTTGTATTAGAATTGGAAGATGCTAAAACCATAGTGATACCCTGTCAGGAACCTGAGTGAATTTAATTGGGACTAATGTGAAATAGTATTGACAGAGCTTACCTGGAGAGGAGGAAGTGAAGAAAAAAGACAGAGGATGGGAGGCAACTACAGAGAGAGGTGTCAGGCTGGGGCTGACTTCAAAAGCATAAGAATGAATGAAAGGGGAAAGTGTGGTCTGAATTTGAGACTCACATGCTAGTTCAGAAACCTTTACTGTCTGTGACACTTGGGTACTTTATTCTGTTAAGGTCAGTTTGTATTGCACTACTTATGCAACCATTACCCTTTTTATTCTCTGAATAGTCTTCCTTGTTACGGTGTACTGTCATTGAAGACATTTAAAATCTCTCAGCTTTAATCTTCATTTGAAATTTTAGCCTAATTAGGTTTTTTTTTTTCTTTCCTTGTACCCTGTATAGCATAAATAAATGATAGAACACGGTCAGCCCAACTCTTTTTGTGGGATGCACAGTACAAGGTATCAAAACGTCTCCTGAGAATTCAGGGACAAACAAGGCAGTCTAGCTGAGCTATCCTGGAAATTAGAAAGCCAAATGATATCTCCTAAAGGAATGGCCCTGCTCTTTATAACAACCTTTTTCTTTCTTGATGCTATAGTTGTCTGTTTCTCTTCTGCTTCCCAGCTTTTTTCCTGTCTGCTCTTACAAGTTACCTGTTTATATATACTGTCTCTGTTCATTTCTTTACAACTAACTGACAGCTTCTTCTTTGTCTCTCATTTCCCAAGAGAGAAAATGTGATGCAACTAACTCCCTTTTCCTTTTTCATTTTTTGTTTTGTTTCTGGTTGGTTGGTTGGTTAGTTTTTTTTAAGACAGGGTTTCTCTGTGTAGCCCTTACTGTCCTAGAACTCACTCTGTAGACCAGGCTGGCCTCAAACTCATTGAGATCTGCCAGTTTGGGATAGCTGGGATTAAAGACACTCACCACTACTACCTGATGTAACTCCCTTTTCAGCCCAACTCACAGTGTCTCTTCTGATCAAGCAGCTTTTCCTTTCAAGTAGTAAAAACTGACTCCGGCTGGCTGAGGTGTGAGGAGATGTCTTATCTGCCCAGTAGGAAGGCCAGAGGAAAGGCAGCCTTTAAAGTTAGTTAATAAAACTACACTCAGCCATGTTTTCAAGAACCCCATGTTCTAAATCCCTCACTTTGCCATCCTCAGTGTCACCTGCAACATTTGGTAGAATGTCCCTGCTAACAGTACCTACAGCAGGAAGTGACCATTGTTTCTTTTGGCTTTCTCTCAGAAGTGAGGTGTTTCTAAAGTCTCAGGTTTTGTTGGCTGGATTTGTATGTTAGAGATATGCCTGTGTTCATGGTCTGATATGAGATAGTGAATACAACAAATCACACCATCCCTGAGCCCATTACTGCCAAAGAAAAGAGCATACCTCTGACACTGATCGGGTTCGTCTCACTGAGTCAGTCATTTTCCTCTGAGGTAAATGGGTAAATGAAGGCTTACCTGGAGGAAGGGAATAGCAATGATGTATCATTTCTGTCTCTCTGTCTCTGTCTCTCTCCAAGTCTCTCCATCCCTCCCTCTCCCTGTTTTTCCCTCAGCACCCTTTCCCTCCTCAGTCTCACCCTGTCCCCTCTCCTTCTTTTCCCTCCAGGGCCTCATATAACTTAGGCCAGCCTCATACTTACTGTGTAGCCAAGAATAACTTTGACCTATCATTCTCCTACATCTATCTCTTTCTCAAGCCCTGGGATTACAGGCAGGTGGCACCACACCTGGTTAACATGTTCTTTTAAAGTGAAAGTTACTATGGGAATGTTGCCTGTGGAAAATTAGTTTCACCAGTGTAAAAGACAGTGTACTCTAATTATCATTTGGTCAGGTGTTGCATATGTATCATTCAGTACATATTTAATACATAGGAATAGTATATGTGCTGTGCTTTGGATACGCTTCCCTCAAAGCTCATATGATAAAGCCTGGTGCCCAGGGTGGGTTATTGGGCATTGGTGGAGTCTTTAGGAGATGAGGCTTTGTGAGAGGTACCAGTGTTACTGGGAATGTGCCCAGAAAAGGGATGTCGGGGTACTAGCCCCTTCCTGTTTTCCTTTCACTTCCAGCTGCCACAAGGTGAGCAGCTTCTTCCTCAGTGTACTCTCACCAAGATGTGTCACCCCCTAAGGGGCTCAAAAAGCAAAGGGTCACTCAGACTTGGGTAGAACTAGCCAAAAGTAAGTTATTTCAAAAGTTTTATAATAGCATGCAGCTGGCCAGTCTATCTAGCAAGGCTGCTTTGAACTATGGCGGAGGCCTCCCAAAAGGGTGTGTAGGGCCCCTGAAGTACGACAGGTATAGGCCTCTTTTCCAAGTGTAGCCTAGCTCACTATGTAGACCAGACTGACCTCAAACCTACAGAGATCTGCCTGCCTCTGCTTCCCGAGTGCTGGATTTAAAGGCACTTTATTTCTAGCTTACTGTCTGTATTCTTTAAGACATAATTCTTCCACAGAAGGTTTTTTCATAGTGAAGCGTTGGTTTTAGTGAATAGTGCATCTTACTTTTTTACATAAAAATATCAGTCACATGACAATTTTACAAAATTTGTAATTTATGCAAAGTCCTTTGCTCATGATAAGCATACTAGACAAGAGACAAGGGAATAGTACCAATAAGATATAATTTTCTAAAACTTCATCCTAATATATTTACTATTCAATCCATGTTATCTAATATGATTCTCAGGATTAACTTCTAGAAAAGAGACCCTGTCTTTGCAAGGTCAGCATCATGCTAAATTTGTGCATAGTAGTTACTGGGATGAGTCTAAGCATTCTGAGTTATCTGCATTTACCCTCACGACTTTGGTATAGTCCATCAATCAAATATACAAACTACAACCTCACTAAAGAATAAATCTATGGAGGAGGGCAGGATGTAGTGGTGCATGTCTTTATGCCCAGCACTTAAAAGGTAGAAGCAGAAGCAGATAGATCTCTGTAGGTTTCAGGATATTCTCATCTACTTAGCACGTTCCAGGGGTATATAGAAAGACCCTTCCTCAAAACAAACAGAATGAACTGTGAAGGAAAAACTACAAAAGAAAAATTAAAGCAGGTTAGAAACTTTTTTCAAAGATCTATAATAATATAGAATAATGTAATAATATATATAATAAAAAATAATATAGTTTGGGCTTGCATTTTTTCCTTGTTTTAGGCAGGTCAGCGGGGTAGTTGGTGGTCCTGGGATTAAACCCAGGGCATTGCTTCTGCTAGGCAAGTCCATTCCTAATTGATATCTTAGTAAACGTTGTTGGTAGAGGAGGAGCCACAGAATGTAGAGGATGCAGGAAGGACACCAAGGCCTTTTAGGGCTCGTCTAGAGCCTCAGTGGTTACCTTGGTTTTTTCTTTTGGTTTTATTGTCATTGTTATTTTTGGTTTTTGGTTTTTGGTTTTTTGAGACAGGATCTCATATGTGTGACCCAGACTGGACTGAAGCAATTGTGACGACGCTTCTGCTTCCTGAGGACTCGGGGGCAGGCTCGTAGCACACTAGGGCTGATGATTACTTTTTCTTATTTATTCAATGTATTTGGAGAGAGGGTCTTATTTTTATAGCACTGACTGGGCTAGGACTCTATGTAGGCCAAGCTTGCCTAGAATTGAGAGATCTGCCTGCTTCTGCCTTCCTAGTGCTAGGATTAAAGGCGTGTGCCACCCCTCCCAGCTGATGGCCACTTTTGAAAAGGACAGATAATTCTGTGAGCTAGTATTTCCTATGGTATGTTTCACATCCAGCCAGTCCTTGATCTAGTTCTTGCAAAGGATTCTATTATTGCTAGGAAATAATCACACTCTATATTGGTAAATTAAAGGCTGAACAATCCCTAGTAATGACAAAGTGTTTTCCAAACTGTCTGTGTTTAACCTGTGTTTTCCAAACTGCCTTAATCTCCCAGGTCATGTGCATCCATAAGATCTTCCAAGAACACCCAGGACTTGCTTGCATAAGCAGAGGAATTACATTATGAAAGCAATGTGTCAGTTACAGGGATCTAGTAGCATGTAGGAATAGGAAACAGAAGAATGAGAAGCAGTTGGAATCTTATGGCATAAAGAACACATCCTAGGCACAGTAACTAACTTAGAACGTTTTTATTGAACTTTTACTCTATGACAAGTACTGTTCTAGCTTTGCCTTTTCTACCCTCTCCCCCTGTGAAACTATTTTTGAAAGACTTGTAAAGTTTGTTGGGAAAAATTACATCTTTTGACTAAGTCTCCTCATGGGAAAATGATGTTGGTTCACCATAAACTGGTACTGAACAGACAGAAGTGTAGAAGAGTAAGATAAAGCCAAGAGTTCTTTGGGGGCTGATTTCTTTGATACATCATCCCGCCTTCTACCCTATCTTCATCCCACATATACACCTCTTGTTAGACAAATGTGTTAGCAAGCAGGGCTGCCTCTTATTTCTCAGTTCAAAAAAGCCCAGCTGCTTGGATTCAAATGGGCACGTAAGAGAGAAAAACCTGTTACTACAGCTGAGAGATATCATCCCTACTTTGTCTCACTTTTCCTTAGCTTGGAGCCTTTAGTACACTTTCTAAGAGGGAAGAAGCAGGCCTAAGAATTTTTATAAATTTTTTCCAGTTGTAGTAGCTCTGCTGTGCCAATCAAATTGAAGTTAAGCTCTCTTCTAAAACTTATTGAACTCTAATTCTAAAATAGTGGATGTCCGAAACAATTTGAGGGAAAAAAAAGTAGATTCCGGTATCTATGGAATTTGACAGGATTTGGTAGTGTACCAGGCTGCCATGAGGCAAGTATAAAGCAGGGATGGTATATGACTAAATATGAGTCATGAGAGCTGAGATTCAGAAATGGCCAGAGGACTTCATGGAGAAATTGCCATGGACTTTAGTTTTCCCTTTGCTGCTTCACGGGATGATAGATTACCACTGGGTGTCAGAACCTTGGAGAGTTCCAAACAGCTTGGTTTCCATTGTGACTGCACTTGCCCTCCTGTGATGCTAAAGCAAACCTAGGTATGTTTTTTCATGGAATCCCCAACATGTACTGGCACTAGACCACATGAAGATCTTCAGGGAGGAGACACTAAAGATTTCAGCTTATCTTATGGAACAAGTCCAGAGCTATTTTAATTGCCACAGGGTTTCTGATAAATTGCCATCTGACAAAAGGAATGGGAGTTGGTTTCAGAGGTTCTCCAAGACCCTGTGTAGAGTATGGCTGTATTTCTTTGTTCATGTTCTTTTGTAAAAGTTAATTGAGATCTTTATGGGGTTAAAAGGGATGCTCTAATTTAAACCAGCCCTTGTATTTGGTAAATGGGTATATTTCAAACTAAAAGATTGTAAAATAAGTTATCCTCTGACCGCCACATGCAGCTCACCATGGATATACACACACAGAATAAATAAAAATAGAATTGAAAACTTGTTTTTTAAGCTACTGTGTGCTTTTAAAAGCTGACGGTAACAGCAGCCAACAGTAGATTTTCTAATATCAACTGTGGGCAGCACACACTTCTTTACCTCTAATTTTAATAATCTTGTTTTGTGACACTAAAGAAAATCTAAGTACTTAAATTTATTATTGTTAACCTCTTCTTATTTTGAGGATATGGTCATGGTTTTTACATCAGACCGATAACTTTGTAGTGTTTCAGTTAAAACTTTACCTGTTGTTTTTTTTTTTAATTCTTGAAACAGTCTGCAACTATGATTTCATATTAGGCCTAAAAAAGAAACATAAAGATAAATTTGGGGGAAAAATTATTTAGCAAATATTGGAGGTAATATTAGCCAAGGACAGAAAAATAATAGGACAAAAATAATCATAATATATGAATGCTTTGTGTCACAGAACCCAAGTACAGTGATTACCTTGTTACACTACGTGATTTACAGTGCCTAAAATGAACATGGGGTGGGTTACAGGTGTGTGGTAGCAAGTCTTAGGATTGCCTTAGCACTCAAGTCAGGTTTCAGGGACTGGAAACAGATTTTATTAGAGATGATAATGGTTTAGCACATGGATATGGCCTGGGTTTTAGTTTAATGCCCAGCACCACAAATAATAGAAATATTATTTCTATTAGAATACAGAAGTTTTCAAGTATAATTACTAAATATTGGTTATCTTAATGGAAAAAAATTATGTTTTAAAATGATAAGGTAAACCCAGTTTATGGTCATGGACAGTGTTTGTATAAGGGCATAATTTGTATTTCATATTACATATATCAAACACCAAGAAGGGAACCTCAGAAGTTTTGATAGTCTGAAAAGGAAGAGGAACTGTCTTGAGTGTGAATGTATGCTGATGGAACTACACTTAAAAGTCCTACAGACAGTGACATAGTAAGGAGAGCCAGATGTCAAGATAAAGTAGGCCTAGGAGTAGGACCAGGAATGGAGAGGTAGAGGGCAAGTAACAAAGTTCCAGTCTGGACATTGCATGTAGAAGACTAGGATTTGTTGATCTAAAGTACAGAGTGGTTATCAGTTCTGTTCATTTCAATAAATATTCACCAAGCTTTTGAATTTTTAAAAAATATTTGATAACATTGATATTAGTGTGAGTTCCCCTACCCATTGTCTGATATTGTAGTCTTGTATTAGGCTTCAATAGAGAAACAGAATGAATATATATAAAGAAACAGGGGATTAATTAGAGTGGCTTACCAGCTGTAGTCCAGCTAATCCAACAATGGCTGTCTACCAATGGAAGTTCCAAAATTCAATAGCTATTTAGTCCATGAGGCTGGATGTCTCAGCTGGTCTTCAGTATATGCAAGAATCCCAAAGAAGGAGGTTCTTATGCCAGCAAACAAGTGGACTTGCCAAGGAGAGCAAACAGGCAAAGAGAGCAAGCAACCTTTTTCCATACCATTTATACAGGCTGCTAGCAGAAGGTGTGGCCCAGTTAAAGGTGGGTCTTCTCACCTCAGAAGTCTTCCTACTACACATGATTCAAGAAAAAAAAAATTCCTCACAGGTATACCCAGCCACATGGGTTTTAATGATATAGTCAAGTTAACAAACAAGAATAACCATCATTGGCCCTAAGAAGTATTTTCTGGAAAAGGAGGGAAAAAAACCCTTTAAATCAGCTGTTTAGATAGGAAAATTGTTTTTTAAGGCTGACAAGGTGGCTCAGTGGGTAAAGGCAGAAGCCTCAAAGGCTGACCTCCTGAGTTCAATCCCTAGAACCCCCAGGTAGGAGAGAACTGATGACTCCTCTGTTGTGGTAGATATTTAATCTCAATTGGGAATTTCTGCCCTGCCTTTGGTTATTCAGTTCCCAGATAAAAGAAACAAAACTTTTATATTTATGATAAGCCTTAATCAACACTAAAGCTGGGCAGATACCTGCTCTCCATACTATTTTGTCTACTTTCCTATCATTAACCTCAAGTTATAACTAGCTATGTTCCATCTGGGATGCTCTTAACTACAATTGGCCAGCCCTCATAGCCATGTTTTTATGATTCACTTCCCTATCCCATGGCCTCTCTCCTCTCTCCACCTATTCTCCTCCCCCTCCTGGTCCCTGTCTCCAACCCTAAGCCTGGGAACCAAAAAGTCTCACCTATCTCCTGCACTGCTATAGACTGTAGGCAGTTTTATTCACCAATCAGGGATAACTTGGGGAGTGAGGTTACATAGCATCATCTCTTGTCCCTGGGGGACAACCAGGCCTTAGAGGCCAGTATTTAGCAATATAATACATAGCAAAAGACCAAACCTCAACATTCCTCTAATTTGTTAGCTGGCCTCCATATGCAACATGGCATGTACACATACGCACGTGCACACATATACATGCACACAAAATATATAGTAGGAAAAATGTTTTTAAACTACTGTGTTTAAGCTTATGCAATTATAAATTGGTGGCTTTCAAACTCAACCTGTGTTATTAATAAAAAAAAAAGTAATGTTCCTGTGTCTTAAAAAACATGAAACTATAAAATTTCAATAGTGTATTTATTCATTTTCTTATTGCTGTGACAAAACAATAAAAACAACTTAAAAAGGGGTTTATTTTGGCTCACAGCTCAAGGATTCAGTCCATTGTGCTGGGAAGGTCTTAGCTGTAGGAGCTTTAGGTGTCTGCTGTTGGGAAGCTGAAAGTGATAGACTGTTATGCATACTAACTTTCCCTTTTACTCATTCTTGAGTCCCAGTCCATGGATGGTACTGCCTGCATTTAGGACAGGCCCCTACTTCAATTAACTGAATCTAAATAGTACCCCACAGACTTACCTAGAGATTTATTACCATGGTGAGTATAAATTCCACCCAAGTTGACAGTCAAGTTTAATCATCACAAATAGGTAACCTGTCTATTGTGTGTAGTCATTTGAATACAAATGGCCCTCATAAACTCATATTTGAATGCTGAATCACCAGGAAGTGAAACTGTTTGAGAAGATTAGAAGGATTAGGAGGTGTGGCCTTGTTGAAGTGGGTGTGGCTTTGTTGGAGGAAACCTTTCACTAAGGGTAGACTTTGAGGTGTCAAAAGTCCACACCAGGCACAGTCTCTCTCTGCCTGTAGATTGGGAAGTAGTTCTCAGCTACTACTCCAGTACCTGCCTGCATGCTGCCTTGCTCTCCCCCATGGTGATAATAGACTAACCCTTTAAGACTGTAAGCAATCAACCAATTAAATGCTTTTATAAGAGTTGCATTTGGTCACATCAATAGCACAGTGACTAAGACAGTTGTGTCAAACAGAAAAAAAAAAATCTATTTGTTTAACACATTTTTATATAATGTTTAAGATCACTGGAAAAAGCCATAGTTTCCTATCAGTAGTAGATGTTGTGGCATACAAATAAATTACATTGAATTCAAAAGAAAGAATAGATGCCAAGTGATTTTCATAATGAAATCAAGCTAATTGAAGCACATGTTGCATTATGTGGAGACCTTTACTGTGGTGAGTATGTTACACTAGTGGGAAAGCATAAGCCGGAGACTAACAACATCACTGTGGCTGTTGTATCAAGAATGGGACATGGGAGTGGGGGAGGGGGGAAGACAAAAGTAGGAAAACTAGGTGAGAAATTATTTGAATAGTTTGGGGGAAAAAAAAAAAGATAGCCTGTACCAGAGAGGGACTGATGAAATTAAATAATAATGGTGAGATATCAAAGTTAAAATTAATTGGACTTGCTGATGGGTTGGATTGAGAAAGAGAAAAAAAAAGTCCAGTGATTAATTTTAGGAATAAAGCAGTGTAGGGCTATGTCATAAAAAATAGGGAAGGTGCAGGCTTGGGGCAGATGGCCAGGAATTGCGTTTGGGGTGTGGTCAGTGTGAAGTTCAGGGCCTGGTGAGTAGACAGCTGACATGATGCTAATCAGCAGGGTGCCTGTACTAATGAATGGACACGTGGCTGACAGACCAAAAAAGAAATAGATACAGTAAAAACTTGATGGAGAACAAGGATTTAGTTGATCCTCTATTGTTACACTCCGTTGAGTGTATCCTTTATTGTGATTCATATATATGGTTCCTTTCTGTCTGCTTCTAGCCAAGTCTTATTTTGGATTGACCGAACTAAGCTGGTCAGAGTTTAGAGAGATGAGAAAAAATATGTTTGTGTGTGTACATTTTTTTCTCTCAGAATCTACCTGTATCTAAAACTGTTTCTGTTCCTAATATGTGTAAGCCAGAAGAATTTTGGAGGCTGAGGCCAACGATAACCCTAAGTTTAAGGCTAACCTGGACTATAGAGTGAGGGAGATCCTGTTTCATTAAATAAAAAGGAACAGCACTACTTTATGCAATTGCTGTTTCATTGAAAGTATTAGGATTGTTTAACAAACCTTTTTATTTTGTCTCCTATATAAAATTCAAAATGGTTCCCCCTTCTGCCACCATCTCTTTCTCTCTCTCTCTTTCTCTCTTCTCTCTCTCTCTCTCTCTCTCTCTCTCTCTCTCTCTCTCTCTCTCTCACACACACACACACACACACACACACACACACACCCTAGTAAGTTGAATTGGAAAATCCTCTTGGTAAGTAGGCAGCTGAGCTGTTAATCCTTAGTAATTTACCCAGTTTTTAGACCCTCCTTCCATCTGCCCTTCGGGTACAACATTTCCTTAACCCTCACTTCTCTCATCCTGATTTCCCTCCTGCACGGATAGAAGACTATACCTTACTCCTCATGCTCAGCAACTAGTATCTTTTCAGCCTTTTATGTGTATCCCACGGGGGTGGCTGCATTTGATAAAACTTTACTCCATTCACAGCACAAACTGCAACTGAATTATAGCAATTTAAAGTATGCTGAATTTTGTCTTTGTGGGCATCTGCATGATTGTATTTCACTCGAGAGGTAAAGCCAGATACTCACTGAGTGTGCAGAATATAACCATTCTGGCATAGTTCCTAATCCCATAGATTTCAAGAGATCAAATCCAAAGCCATTGAGATATCTCACTGACTTCTTCCAGCTGGTTTGGTTAGTAGACATCTTTAATTGTCCACAAATATTTAAATAATGCCCTAGGTATTCTTTTTCAGTTGTCAGTAATAACAGAACACAATAGACTTGAAACTTCAAATAGGGCAAGCTTGGATTCCTGCCAGGACTTTAGTCTAGCTAAGTTCAATTCTATGAAAAATTCCTTAATCATAAAACACTTATAACTATAATATTAAGTCTTACAGTGTTGAGTTTTTGCATGTACAGTCAAATTATGAAAGAATCACAATTTTACATCTTACATTTCATAATGATTACATTGTCAAACTAATTAGATAACAAAGTCTTTAAAACAAAATGGATTTTCCATGAATTTTCTTCCTTTAGAAGAGGAAGGAACAAAAGAATTAAGGATGTTATGCTCGGGAGAAGCTGCAAAGCAAATAGGGTTTTGTGGGGTTTGTTTATTTGTTGCATTTTGTTTTCATTTGGTTTAGTTTTGCATTTTTTTAAAGAGTCAAAAAACATGAAGTTAGGTGGATAGGGAAATGGGGGATGATCTGGAAGGAGTTGGAGAAGAAAAATAGGATCAAAATATATTACATGAAATTCTTAAGAAATTATAAAAAAGAAAAGAACTGCAGAGAAAGGATTTCAATGCCAGTGTAAGTGACACACACCTACAGCTGGGCTTTCACGAGAGCAAAAGGTTGCACCAGTCTTAAGGGCCAGCCCATACCTCAATGGCTGGCTTTTTCCATGCAGCTTTTTTTTTTTAATTCAAATGTATTTCTTTGCTGTTGCAAGTACTCATTCAGAAAAAAGTACAGATGTCTTCAAAACATATAAGAATTCTGCTGTTGTTTCTAATAGAGGAAGAAAAGAATGGCTAGAAAGATGGTTCTGAACTGTTGGAGCTGCTGACTAGACAAGGTGCAGGACCCTGAGAAGGGACAAAGGGTGAATGAGACACTTTCTAAACTGGGTGTGCTGAACCCCTAGCTGTGGGTCCTTGTGCATCCCAAGGCATTCACAAACATAGCCGACACAATTGTTGACTACAGTATCCTAGCACGTCAGAAGGTTATGACACTTTTGTAGTCACAGTCCTATACCTCTGTCTATTCCACCATTATGAATTTGAATCCTGACTTTAACAAAATGTATTAGTGAGAAAGATACCAAACTATGCAGTAGTTGGCCTGTTTCAAACTTTGTTTCAGCAGTACAGGGTAATGGTATATTTGGCTTTCCTTCGAGTGACAATTTGAAATCTATGTTGATCTCTTTCTATGTTGTGGTACAAGACATTTACCACCTAGAGACATCACTTAATGCAAAGTTCAATTGCAAGTTCAAGTCTATGAAGTCATGTCCTTTTGTAAAACAATATTTTAAAGGCTACAAAAAGAAAACCTTATTTAACATTGTACCTATAACTTTAATTTAAAAAAAAAAAATTTATTATTTATCTATCTTATTTATATGAGTACACTGTAGCTGTCTTCAGACACACCAGAAGAGGGCATCAGATCCCATTACAGATGGTTGTGAGCCACCATGTGGTTCCTAGGAATTGAACTCAGGACCTCTGGAAGAACAGTCAGTACTCTTAAATGCTGAGCCATTTTAAATGATGGTTTTTAAACATTTTAACCTGTTTTGTAACCCATCACCCACCAGAGGTAGTAGAAAAGGAAGGATATGGGGGAAGTGGACCTGTTTAGAAAGGTTCTTTGTAGTAACTCCAGCCTGTGTTGTCTGGAAATCAGCAGTTTATAGGTTAGTAAGCAGCAGCAGCAGCTTGATCCACTCACAAATACTCATAGATACACCAGTAGTCTAGTTTGGTAGAGTCATGACAGTAGTGACATGACCTAGCAGAGACAGCCAGGCCTCAGCCTCAGCTGGAGTCAGCAGGAGGGACAGCAGGAACAGCAGGAGAAGTTCTCTGCTGTGCCTCTCTCAGGGAAGCAAAGATCAGTGAAGATGTGAGACCCACAAGCGTTGCACAGCTAGCTGTACCAGCAAGCCAAGCTCTCTCTGTGTCATTTCGTGGAAACATTATGTGTCCTCTTGTCTCAGCACTGTTCTTCCCTCAGTACGTGTATTGTCTCAGCATGGGTCTTGCCTCAGTATAAACTGCAGCACATCACCAAAAGTTTTTTGGTGTGTTTTTCTCTATGGCATCCCAACAAATACTCAACTATGTAATGTAAGGTGGGCCAGTATTTGTGTGTAAAGAGAGTTTGTCTTAGCCCTTTACACTTGTGACTAATGAAATGTTTTTTTATGTGTTTGTCTTTGTAAAATATCATCTAACCGATTTAAAAAAAAAAAAAAAACCTTTAAGTTTTTATTTTAGTACCTGTTCCCATGGTCAGAATCATAATCACCAAGGTCATAGGACCAGCAGGTTACATAAGCATGAGCAATTCCTCTTTGCTGTTAAAAGGAGACATTTGTTGAATGACTACAGGGTTCTTTTAATTTGATTGTATTTCTTTCTCTCTGCACACTTCCAGTAGCTTCATGATATACCAAATCATAGTTTCTGATGCTACCCTGAGTAAAAACACAGGCTGCCTGCCTGTGTTCGATCACTCAGTATTTCCCAAATTGGACCATTTTATCTTTTGTCCTTTCTCTGAGCCTCTTTGATCTGTTTTCTTCTAGTTTCTAGCAATGGGTCTTTTCCACCTTTTAGCCTCACTGCGTAATGAAAAGTGGTTTTAGAGCTGCCCCACAGTGTATCTGATGTCTCCAGTACTGGAGGAATTCAATGAGATGATACCCAGGGGAGTTTGCAAACCATGGCTTTTTTCTTCACAAAGCTCAGATCCATTGAAGTATTAATATGAATTAAAGGTAAACTTAGAGGATATGCTATTTAGATATGCTTAGAAACTGAAGATTCTACTATGGTTTGTCTAAGAGCTAAGAACATAGCCCAGTGGTTTTTATCAGTGATGTTTTAGGGATGTCTGTTCAATATTCCTGGCTTAGATGTTAACCATAAGGAATCCCCATGTTTCTTATCTTCCTTCTGGAATAAAGCACACTTTATTCTTCAGAATTTGCCTAATAAATTATGCCCCTTTCCACCACTGAACCTGGAAATAAACAGGAAATAGATGGCAAAGTAGCTTGAAAAAAGTGTTTAAGTGACCTTGTTCTAAGAGGAAACAGGATTAGGTTTGTTCTGTTTCCTTATAGAATGGTTCCAATAACTAAAATTATCTACATGAACATTTCCCAATCTGATTTTTTAAAGTAAATTGGTTTTGATATCTAAAGATGTCATTCAGTTATATAAAAAATAATACAGTAGTATGTGTTATCGTTAAGGGGCACAACAATACAATTATAATTTTAGGAAAAACCTGTTCACTACCTTTTATTGTTGAACTTAAGTGATTCTTGTAGTTAAGCAAATGTCTTTTCTTTCTAATGTTGTGAATCATACCAGTCATAGTTCTTTGGTGTTATATAAAAACCAACTCCAAATTCAGTGGTTTACATCAACAATTATTTATATGTTATTGCAGAGATTCCATTTCATAATGGGCTCAGATCTGTGCCCACCGTTCATTCTGGGCGCATTCTTCCTGTGATAGACGGTAGAAGCAGAGGAAGTTAAATCACAAATGTTTAAGGCCAGGACCAAAAGAGAAGGGAAGCACACCACCTAGTCTGCTGGGGAAGAAGTGAGCAGATGTGCTCTGTATCTGACACAACCTTGCTTGCCATGGGTTTGACAGAATTACCTGGGGTGCCCTTCCTTCCGTTACACTGCTGTCCTCTCCTCTTTTACAAATGACTTCACATTGTCATTGGTACAGTACTAATTGTGTAGCACCTCAGCTAGCATGTGTATTATAATCAACAGTCAAGCCACTGGCTAGTAAGCACAGGGCTCGGCTTTTTGTTAACTTTCTACCCAAGAACCTTAATGTACTTACTGTTCTGATAACTTGACTGCAATTGCTTCACTGAAGACTGTTCCTACTCTGTCCAGCTCAATCTGTAATCTTAACTTCCCAGTGTCCACTCCTGAATAAACCAGCCCAGCATGGCCTCATCCATCCAATGCACCTCACTAATTCAGTGAAAAAGAGAGTGTGTGTGTGTGTGTATTGTGTGTGTGTTGCCCTTTGATCTGTGAGTGAATGATGACAATGTCTGTTAACAATGTCTCTGTCTTTAAGGCACTTTTATACAGAGATTAAATGTTATCATGTTTCTATCATCAGTGCCTTATTCTCCTGGTTTGACATTTGGATCCTAATTCTTGAAAATTGTGTGATTTGATAAACCATAATGTTTAGAGTACATTTCCTCCCTTCTTAAGAAATAATTATATATCTAAATAGCTATCTGAATCTATTAATCTGTGTAAAGAAATGTTAGACGTGTGACCAGATTGCATTTGTAAATATTATTATAACACTACCAATAGTTGAGTAAATAGTACAGCACATCAGTATAGTTTAGAATGGCGCATTTCTCAGTCCAGTCAAATACATTACTCATAAATAATTTATAACAGATTTTCAGGTCCTATAGAGATGATAAAAATAAATGGGATAAAAATGCCAATTTGGGGGTCTAGACTATTAAATAACAATGAGATATTATTATCAAATATGAATTATGGCACTTTGCCACACTGTTCAGTTATCTTTTAAAAATCACTGCCTATTAGACAGGTTTTCTTGTTTGGTTCGGGGTTTTTTTTTTGGTTTTTCAAGACAGGGTTTCTCTGTATAGCCCTGGCTGTCCTGGGCTCTCACTCTGTAGACCAGGCTGGCCTCGAACTCAGAAATCCGCCTGCCTCTGCCTCCCAAGTGCTGGGTGGGATTAAAGGTGTATGCTACCACCGCCTGGCTATGAGACAGTTTTGAAATAATGAAACCTTACTGTATAAAATAAGTAAGCACACCCAGCTACTCCTCTCGAATTATATGGAGAGTTTATGGTGTTTCAGACACTATCTCATCTTGTCTACAAGCCAGCATTGCTTAATGACTGCTCTTCTGTAATTGTCTTGAAGTGCTGATTGAGGATTTTACTACTTAGCCTTCTTTTCTCATATGAACTGTAAATTTCTGTGCATTGGTTACTGAATTTCCTTGTGATTCTACATCAGCTCTACATTGTTTTCATGTTTCAGCTGTGCAGGAGAAGTTTTGAATTATTTTTTAGTTTGTAAAATGTAATCACATTAGGTCTCATGAGTTCTTTAACCCCTCCCACAGTCTCCCAGTGTTGTAAAATAGAGTTCCTCGTTAGGCTCAGATCACACGGCACCCCTCCTCAGTCTTGGTGCACTGCTCTTGGTTCTTCTTGGATCTCATGTGTCTGCTATCTGGCATGCTTCTCCCCACAGCTGGAATAGGAACTTCTCATAGAAGCCCCTCCTGGTCATGCTGTCTAGAGTGGCCTCTCTCTGGTGCTCTCCAGTTGATGATACTGTATCACGGACACTTATTTGACTCTGTAATTGCCATTTTTATTATGTAGTTCTTGTCTTTTCTGTTGACACAGACATATAATGAAGACAAAGTCCCAAGTACTTTGCAAAAGTTATTCATATATTTGTAGAACAAATTAATAAATTGATGTTTTTTTGCTCTTTAACTTCAAAAATTAACCTCATAGAGACTCAGCTTTCATTTTAATTTGATTTGTTAATGTCTTAGCTAGGGTTTCCATTGCTGTGAACAGACACCATGACCAAGGCAACTCTTATAAAGGAAAACATTCAATTGAGGCTGGCTTACAGTGTCAGACGTTTAGTCCATTATCACCGCAGTAGGAAGCATGGCCAAGTACAAGCAGGCACAGTGCTGGTAAGAAGCTCAGAATTCTATACCTTGTTTCTCAGCAAAAGGAGACTATATTCTATACTGGGCAGAGCTTGAGTATATGAGACCTCAAAGCCCACCCCCACAGTAGTGACACTCCCTATGGACCAAACATTCAAACATAGGAGTCTGTGGGGGACCAAACCTATTGAAACCACCACAATGAGAGAGAAAGCATTATATTTTGAGATTGACTTAAGGACCATACAATTAAGAGTTCTAAGTAGCCTTTACACTGCTGGACTGTATGCTTCTCATGCTTACATAATTGATTTTATTCTGATTCATAGTTAAAGCAATTTAAGTATTTTTTTAAAAATTTATACCATGTAGTTGGAAACTGGATCATTGTTACATTTTTTGTACATGTTTATCTTTACAAGCCATCATTTACTATTTTTCCTAGTATGTGTTTTATGTGGTAACTATTAGAGTTTGTGCAACAGAATAAAGAAAATGCTGTGGAAAGTCAAAGCCGACAGGATATCTGGAATAAAAACCTGTTCTTTTCTATTTGGTTGGAATCCATGTGCAGAACAGTTTAATGCAGAGTTTATTACATTACTAAATAACTCACTGACTGGACAATTTGCCACTGTCATAAAGCATGGGCTATAGAGGCAGGGCTCTAAGGTATGACTGACCCTAGAACTTTTCTATTATATTGGGGGATTCTCTTATTTATAGAAAGTTAGAAGTTTATTTTACTCCTGTTTTATTTTTTAAAAATCTTTGAACTCATATTTGATGTCTGTTATTGTTATATTAGTACCTTCTTCATTTCTGTGTAAGGGTTATACATACTTTTGAAAAAATTGAGTATCTGCTTTTAATTATTGTTGAACATGGAAGTCAGTTGGAAATAACTTTTAAATTAAAAAGTGTGTAACTAGATAGGCATGGTGGCACACGTCCTTAATCCCAGCACTCAAGAGGCAGAGGAAGGCAGAGCTCTGTGAGTTCAAGCCAGCCTGGTCTGCACAGGGAGTTCAAGGCTAGACAAAGGCTACCTAGTGAGATGCTGTCTCAAATAACAAATAAGAAAAACATGTAACTAAAACCTAATTTCCTTCCTAGAGGCACACAGTTCACAGGTTCAGTAGCTCAGGATCAGAACTGAGTGAAGAGTAACAGGTGTGAACAGCCTATAACGGGACATTGCTGAACACAGTTAAGTTGCCAGAGTCACCACAGGCAACAGGTTCCTTTATTTTTATCAAACACATAATTTGAAATGATTATGTGCTTATAAAAACACAAGAATAAAGTGAGGTTTATAATCTGTACTTTGATATTCACAAATGTCTCAATGTTAAAATTTAAATGTAATTGGATGTCATAAATTATTTTATAAGCCAATGTGTAAGATTAAGATAAACCTAGACTATTATAATTTGACACAAGACTGACACCTATTTTATCTTCTATTAGAAGTCACATGTCATGTAGTATATCTAATATGCTAAATGATTTTTTGAATTTTACTTAATAGACTTTCCTTTAACAGACTGGAGTCCCAATTTAATAGTAATAGGGGTTTTTACTTTATATAATATTTAAATGCTAAATAAAGGAAATAACTGTTAAGAAGAAATAAGATCCAATTACGGGACTTATAACAAGAAAGAGATGGCTTAGTTCTCTTAACTTGCTGCTCTTGCCAAGGAGACCTGAGTTTGGTTCCCATACCCACATCAGGTAACTTATAACTGCCTGCCACTCCAGCTCAGGGGCCTGGTGCCTTCTGGACTCCATGAGCACCTGCACTGAAAAGTACACAAACACAGACATATACATAATTATAAATAAAACAAATCCTCTTTAAAAGAAAAATTATGAATCTTTAAATCTTCTTGAAAAACATAAATGACCAGTTTGGATTGCCTGTTGAAGCCTTGGGTTTCCTGCAGCCATATTCCAGGAACACTATTCCTTTACAGGTTGAGTATATGTGAGAGCTTTGTAAGTTTGTGGGTCAGCAACTTCTGACTGGAAGTTAATTATCTGTTACTTTTTCTTAAAATTGCAAATAGCTTTTTTTCATACAATTTATTGAGATTACAGATTTCTCTTCCCATTCTCCACCCAACTCCTCCCTCTTTCCCCTCCCATCTGGATCTACCCCGTTTCTGTCTCTCCTTAGAAAACAAGCAGGCATCAAGGAATAAGATTTACATAAGGTACCGTGTAATAAAACAAATATTAATCAGAATAGGACAAAGAAGAAGTACAAGAAACACATAGATTCAGAGACATACATTAGTACATACAGGAATCCATAGATAGGGAGGCACACACATTAGTACATACAGGAATCCATAGCTACAGAGACACATACATTAGTACATATAGGAATCCATAGCTACAGAGACATACACATTAGTACATATAGGAATCCATAGATATGGAGACACACACATTAGTACATACTGGGATCCATAAAAATACAGTATCAGAAGCCATAATACATATGCAAAGGAGAAAAAGAAATACGCTAACATAACATTATAAGACGAAGAACCTCCAGAGATGCTGTTGAGTTCATCTTGTGTTGGCCACTTACTGCTGGGCATGGGGCCTGCCCTTTAAAGTGGTTTTAAAGAAAACTAACTTTTCATTTATAAGTGTCTATCAGTTGGAGGTAGCTTCTGAGTTAAAGATGGGGGCATGTGTCCACTTCTCCTTTCAGCTCTAAAACCCCTGCAGGCCCTATGCATATTGCAGAAGTCTCTGGGAGTTCATATGTGGCTAGCCCTGATGTGTCTAGAAGGCCATGTTTCCTGGGTGTCCTTCATCTCCTCTGGCTCTTAAAATCTTTCTAGTTTCTCTTCCACAGGGTTCCCTTAGCCCTCAGGGAAGGGATTTGATAGAGACATCCCATTTAGGACTGAGTGTTCCAAGGTCTCTCACTCTCTGCACATAGTCTGGCTCTGGGTCTCTGTATTTGTTCCCATGTGCTGCAGGAGGAAGCTCCTCTGATGATGGCTTAGCAAGGCATTGATCTTTGAATGCAACAGAATGTCATTAGGAACACAGTTTATCACACAATATATACCCTTTTGCCCACACATCTTTACTTGGAAATATTCGTTGCAATGAGTCATTGGTTTGATTCGAGGCCTTTGACTTCTGCTACACTATCAATACTGGATTCTCACCCAGACTCTTCTCAGATATTCTGTTGTTGCCCTGCATCATGGAGATCCTGCTGCTTTGGATCAGTATGACTGGCCCCTTCACTCACTCCCCCTGATCATAGATGGGGTAGATATTGGGGTAAGCCAACTCAGAGGCCTGGCCCTGGTCTGGGTGGTAGCTAATTTGATCGGCCTGCCCGTTCTCCCGAACTTGGGTCACCAAGTTCCACAGGCCAGCTCTCCTGTGTTTCCAGGCAAGGTGCAAGGTGCAGGCCTGCTCTTCCAAATGCTACAGCCAATGAGGAGCAGGGCCATCTCTGTGCAGCCTTTGGATATCACCATGGTCCCTGGCAGTAGCCCAGACCATGGATGTTCACATGGCCTTGGTGGTAGCATAGGCCACAGACATAAACACAGATCCTTGCTGCTACATGGCCACGGACCCACCCATGGCCCTTAGTGGCAGCAGCAGTCAGGACTTCACCATGGCCTCTGATGGCAGTGCAAGCTACTCACATCAGGCTGTTCCTCACCATCCTGAAGTCTCCAGTTCTACCTCTCTTCATAGTTCTCAAACCATTCCACTTCTACCCATCTCTCTATCACATACTTTCACATCATAATGGTACCTGCGGTGGGCAGGCAATATGGCAGTTGGCTACTCTAGGTATCTTCAGCCCACTCACACCTCATGGTGGCAGGCAGACCTCTCCAGGATCTGTAACTTAATGAGACACCGTATTAACATAAAAAGTAAAAATTGTAAATTAAATCTTTTAACTTAGCATTAAATATTTCATTTCAAACATTATTAATCTTATAGATTACCATTCAGCTCTAACTCCAAAGAATACTGATAGATTCTAATTGAAAATTATGAAGCTTACCAATAATTATGCCATGGTTTTAACATTCTTGTAACTTAAGGAAACTCAGCTGGCTTGGTTTTCCTGCTTCTTTGAGTCTGGGAAAGTTGTTCTATCTCTAGGGGGAAAGGAAGAATGTCACTGCATAGCAGTGGTGGTAGTGATGATAGCATGTGTACCAGAATCTATGTGCTGAATGTTAGACTTATCAGAGCAGAATGAGAAATCAATTATAGTACAGAGATCCATACAACTTGAACTTATTAGGGGGTTAACTATACTCAGTTTAGGGATCAGCGGGAATGGCTAGATTTATTAAGGTTGAATGAGGTTGAGATGTTATAGTGCCTAGAACATGATGGTGTGGCTTATGAAGGAAGGAAAGGGAAAAGCTTGGCCTTTAACATTGATGTGGGAGAAAAATGTGAGCTGGGTACATTGCCACAGTCTGGAGGCCGAGACAAAAGGACCACTGTCAAAGCCAGCCTGGTCTACCTGGTCTGGTCAAACCCCAGAGAAAAGTAACTAATGGACACTCGGTTTATTCAACTGAGTAAATATTGAAAAATCATACTTGACAAATCTGGAGAACATTAAAATCCTAGGTGTTAAACAAAATCCCCCCAGGGCCGTTCTTAAACTTAAGAGTTTATAGATATTTCCTTGAAATTATGTACAAAGGTCTATATGTGCATTCATATGTGTATAATTTTCATTAGACTCTCTGTGAGATCTATGAGCAGAAGGTCCCAGGCCAGTGACTAAGAGGTACCCCTGAGGCGAACAATAAGGGAAAAATTAATTAACATTGTCCAATTAAAGATAATGCAGATCAAAGCTTATCCACACAAAAGTGTTAATTAGTTCTGGGAGGGAAGGCTATGTATACAAAAAGAAAAAGTAAGGCGGGGGCTAGAGAGATGACTCAGCTGCTGAGTGCTTGCTACTCCTCCAGAGGACCTGAGTTAAATTCCTAGTGGCAAGGGTGGTTCAGCCAGCTCCAGGAGATTATGTGCCCTCTTGTCACAGCAGGCACACATGTGACCTACGTATACACACTCATGTAAATAAAAACAATAAAAATGAATCTTTACAAAACAAAACAAAACAAACCCTTGGGGTAGAAAGATGATTCCCCAGCTAAGAGCACTTGCTGCTTTTGCAGAGGACCTGGGTTTTGTGCTCCTAACACCTACACAGCAGCTCACAGTCATAATCTCAGCTCCAGAGGATCTGACATCCTCTTCTGGCTTCCACTGGGATACATACAGAAAATAAAAGTAAATCATTGTTAAAGATTACAAGACAGTGTACTAGACTGGCATGAACCTTGAAAATGTTGTTTTAAAGAAGGAAGGGAGAAGTGAAGGCCCAGACTACCATGTGGTAGCTTCTTGTAGTCTGAAAAGGAGTGAGAACAAGTTAGTGAAAAAAATGGAGGAGGACCAAGAAAATACAGAACCAACAGAGAAGGTAGTTTTGTTGGAGAAGAGCTAAGTGTGAAGTATAAGTGAAAGGTCTTTATGGCTTTAGTGTGGTGGGGTGGGGAGTGCCCTGACGTTAAAGTAATTTCAGTGAGGTGGGAAGCATAGAAACGTATCGCAAGGGGCAGATGTGTAGAAGAGGAAGGTAGAAAGGGAAGGTACTCAGAGTCAGCTCTGGTAGTGAATAGCAACAATAGTAAGTCAGCATTGGAGTAAGACTTTGTGTGTCAGAATCTATAGCAAGGTTTTTAAAATTCTTTATATAACCTTGTAAGACTTCTCTTAGGATTCTCAGTTTTGGGTGAGCAAATGAAGAGTTATAGAGATTGGGTTTTGCTCAGGATCACATGATCAGCAACTGTGATAGGTTTTTAATTCTGTCAGCCTGACTTCCCCTCATTTTTGACAAAGTATTGGAGTGGGGTTGAGACAGGACTCCCTGTAGCCAAGCCTTACATCCTGATCCTCCTGACCCCACTTTCAAGAGCTGATGTCAGAGGTAAATGCCACCACACCATGCCTGAGCCTTCAGTTTTTGACACAGTTATATTAAATAATGAGAAATGTCTACAACAAACTAAAGGAAAAGGGAGGGTCTGTAAAGTTTACAGTGAGAGTAAATGTTCTTGTTTGTGTAAAAAGCGGAGAAAAGACAATTATGGGCTTTTTTTTTTTTTTTTCTTATAAAATAAAGCACCAAAAAACTTCCAAAACCATAAAGTAACCTGTAGACAGAGGAGGGGAACCAAGATGGGAGACCTCTGATTATATCATGTCATCTAGTTTTAATGTTGGCCTTACTAAGTACCAGGGTTTTATACAAAGTAAAACTAGAGAGAAGCCATTCCTGATGCTTGAAAACATACACAACTGTTTTTCTCTTGTTGGAAGTGTTCTGCACAAACTTTTTAATTAACTGTATTTAATTTTAACAAGTGCAGGGTTGAAGCCCAACGCCTGTTCTGGCATGAGCTCTGTCACTGAACTACATCCCCAAACCTTTCTTTCAAGTATTTTTAAAGCATAGTAGTTAGATTCCATATTGTAGGACAGTGTTATCTCAAGATAAAAAGAACTTCATAGAAATGTTAGCTTGTAAATTTCAGTAATCATATTGTTAGTAGCAATATTAGTTCAGCTGTTTTGAGATTATTTGGTGTTTACTCTAGGATAGAACAGGTACTTTATGTTAATATTAAGAATCAAGGCCTTTTAAGGAAAATTACTTTTTTAAAAAGTCAAACAGAAGCCGGATGGTGTTTAGGCATGCACCTTTAATTCCAACATTTAGGAGGCAAAGGTGGGCAAATCTCTGAGTTTAAGGCCATTATCTTTACCAGAAATTCTTTATATTCTTAAGTGATCCTTTCTTTTCCTTTAGAATTGCAAATGACTCTTGTGTAGGCTCTAAAGGCAAAGGGAAGTGTTGTAAACCTGCCATTTCAGTTTCTGATACTAACAAATGGAGAATAGATAAAATATCCATTTACACTAAAGGCCTGCAGTGTGTAGAATAATAATATGTAGGAGAGTTGTAGGTTATAGTTACTATCATTTTTTACAGTATTAATGGAAAGGTTAATAGTTATATTAAATGTGAGAAACATTTAATACATACTTAATATATATTTAAAACATTGTCTACAACAAACTAAAGGAGAAGGAGGTTCTGTGAAGTTTAAAGTGAGAGTAAATGTTCTTATGTAAAAAGCAGAGAAAAGACAATTATGGGATTTTTTTCTTAAAAAATAAAACAAGGTTTATTTTATTTAAAAAAAAAAAAGATTAAATTTTATGGTGTTTTGTATAGTCCTAAGTGTTGTAGAGATTACAATAGAGGAAAAACTTAATTTATATTCTCAAAATGCTTAGATGTATGTATATTTTCAAAGCACAGTGTGTTACTATTAAGGTTTCAGCATGTATATATTGGAATATTTATATATATGAGATTAGAATGTTTCAGAGTATGGTGTGTGATAAGGAGTTTTCTGGTATTTTGAATGAGAATGACCGACCCCCATAGGTTCATATATTTGAATGTAATTTGGTTCCAAGTTGGTGGACTCTTTAAGAAAGATTAGGAGGTATGGCCTTGTTGGAGGAGTTGTATCACTTGGGATGGGGTTGAGGTTTCAAAAGGCCATATCAGGCCCAGTCTCCCTCTTTCTTCCATGAGCTTGTGGTTCAGATGTGTGAACTCTTAGCTACTGTTCCAACACCATGCTGGCCTGCTTGCTACCATGTTTTTTTTGCCATAATGATCATGAACTAATCCTCTGAAACGTAAGCAAGTTCTCAACTAAATGCTTTCTTTTATAAATTGTCTTGATTGTAATCACAACAAAATGGAACAGTAACTAAGATTCAGAGAAGAGAGATTCTGTTTACCTAAAATGATCCGAAACTACTAAGGATTAAGTGACACTTGAGCAAGATTCTGCAAAGATAGGACTTCAGTAAGAGTCTATAAGAGATAATAAAATAGTCCCAGGTTCTGGTACCATATCAACTCATTTACTTCAGAGTTATACAAACTCAGCTAAATTTCTGAACTCTACTTATCTTCAGCTTTGATACTCATTATATGAGAATTAAAAAACATTATCATAGAGATTTATAGGATATAAGATAGTATGGTGTCAACATACTTTGTAAACTATGAAGTCTTAAATGAATTTTAAAAAGAAATAATCGTAGTATTTGGAAGATAATGGACCAAAGGCCCAAGTTTCAAAAGAAAAACAAAACAAACAAACAAACAAAAAACCCTGTAAACCATGGAGATGAGGGCAGAGAAGTGTGTGAATATTATCACTGTGCTGTCTATTTTTATGTCACCTTGACACAGCAAGAGTCAAGGAGCCTCAGAAAGGAAGGAGCCTCAATTGAGAAAATGCCTCTCTAAGACCTGACTAGGGTGTTAGTGCTATGGGAGGGCCAGCCCTTGTGGATGGTGCTCCTGGGAAGCAGTCTAAGTGGGCCATGAGAACAAGCTAGGAGGCAGCACTCCTCCATTGTCTGTACATCAGCTCCTGCCTACTGGTCTCTTTGCTGTTTGAGTTCCTGCCTTAATCCCTCAGTGTATTATGATTCAAGATATGTAAGCCAAATAAATTTCTTCTCCAAGTTGCTTTTGGTCATAGTGTTTCATCATAGAAATGGTAATCCTAAGACAGCCACTAATATACGTCCTTACTTAAGAAAATTACCTTAAATCATTTTTTTTCAAGATTTATGTTGATCCCTTCCCAAAAAGATTTTAGAAGCCTTTCATCACTTCCAATTGTAGCATTTAGTTTTATTGAAGCCATGTACAAAGTTAGTGTAGAATTAATTTTCAGTCAAACTGCTTTAATAAAGATTGTAACACTGAACAAAGATAGCAGATGCATCCTGCAGAACGATTGACAGTCATGTGCATGGCTGCAGTTACGAAAACAAGCTTCTCTCTGCTCTTGGGTAGATCAGAATTGTTTCTTTGATCAAGGCAGGGTTTGAATTATTGAAGCTATTTCTAGGTCTCACATGAAAGTAATGCTTACAATGTCCCATCTCTGGTATATCATTCATTCATGTTCTTTGCCTTGCAAGACTTTTATTTAAATATGCTGTGAAGAAACTATATTTTTAGCAAATTAAGACGTGGTGTAAATATGCCACCCCTTGCTGTTATCTGATATTGGGTTCTTGGAATTTATGTTGAACCTATGAAATTTAGTCGGAGTTACTTCTCCAAAGGCAAGAAACTTGAGAAACATTTTTGTGTGTGTGTGTGTTATTTGAATGTTCATTTTTCATTTAAGAAAAGGAGTAAAAAGTTTTTCTTGAAATACTAAAATTGAGCTTATTTTTGTGAATAGTTCTAAATAGTTTCTTCTTTTATAGATTATCTTGCTAATCATGGCCGGTTAAATGAATCTGAAGCCAGGAGAAAATTTTGGCAAATTCTGTCTGCTGTTGATTATTGCCATGGCCAGAAGGTAGTGCACCGTGACCTGAAGGCTGAAAACCTCCTGCTGGATAACAACATGAATATCAAAATAGCAGGTAAGTGGGATGTAGCTGCCTGGAAGTGATGGGATGAGAGCCATTATCCTGAGTGTGTGGAAAGAGCCCTGCAGGCACTCAGGCTTTAGCAAGATGTGCTTACCTCTTAGTCCTTTGTGTGACTGTGAAGAAAGAAAATACGTTCACTTTTAATCTGTAAAATGACAGGGCTGTACTTGGGGGGTCTAAGTTTCACCTAAATTTCTTGGGAGCTTCTGTAAAGAGGTTGTTTGTCAATGTGACACTTGTTAGAAGGCTGGAGAGGTCCAGTGAGGATGCAGATGGAAAGAGACAAAGGAGGTGATAGAAGCAGAAGGTGAACAGCACAGAGAGACACATCAACACATATCTTAAACACATTATGTAACTCAGGCCACCTTATGGTTCTCCTACCTTTGATTCCCAAGTTCTGAGATTACAAGCATGTGCCACCATGTCCAGCCCAATTGAAAGACATTTTAAGTTTTGTGATGTGAGTTTCTTTCCTCCCTCTCCCTCCTCCCTCCTCCCTCCCTCCCTCCCTCTTTTCTCTCTCTCTCTCTCTCTCTCTCTCTCTCTCTCTCTCTCTTTCTTTATCTTGGCCTTTTAAGATACTGTCTTACTACGTAACCCTGGCTGACCTGGAACTTGCTACGTAGAACAGGCTGTCCTTGAACTCACAGAGTTCTACCTGCCTCTGCCTCTGCCTCTGCCTCTGCCTCTGCCTCTGCTGGGATTAAAGTTGATAATATGGATTTCTTAATTCACATAGTCAAAACTCACTCATATGTGGTAAAATATATGCCAGGCATTATGCTATGGTAAATATGTGATATGTATAAATTATTTCACAGCATATATGTATATCAAAATTCACATTGTACTTTTTATTTGTCAATCATACCTCAGGTTGTAAATATACAGAAAGATGATATATAAAGAACTGGTGTTATTTAGAGCTCAGTGATAGAGCATTTGCTTAGCATATGCAAGGCCCTGGGTTCAATTCCCTGAACCACCTAAAAGGGTGGCAAGGGTGTAACTATGTCCCAACTAGGGCAGAAGAATAAGGAGGGAACATCAGTCAACCTGAGGAGCCAGGAAAGCATCACAGATCAGGGAGTGTTTGATCTTGTTCTTGAGAGATGAGTTAACTGCTTGCCAAAAATGCAGAAGCAGGATACTGTAGTCTAGCATATGAGACTAGGATGGTGAAGAGCATAGCCCAGGGTGGACAAAAGGAGCCACAGAGGAGGAACAGTGTACACAAACACTAGGAACAGTCTTGAATGCCTTGTCAGAGCATCTTACAGTCAATGGGAGTCAAAGCTATTGAAAGGTGTATAGTATCCATCTGAGTGCAGTGGAATTGGGATAGCAAAATTAACTCAGCATGTCAGTAAACTCTGGCAGTAATGTTGAGATAGCTTGGTGGCGTGAGAGCCGCATACAGAGCTGCATACACTCAGTGTACAGAACAGTCCTGGGAAGAGCATGTGGGTCTAAACAGAGCAGCCAGTAGAGGTTAAAGATGTGAGGGAAAGGGAGATTTAGAAAATAAGGGCATAGGTTAAAATGTTGACACAGTGGCAAGTTGTGGTGACTTGTACTAGGATTGCTGAGGGACAAACTCCATGTCCCTCATGTTCACTAGTTAGGGTAAATACTTACTGGACTCAGTGAGTATAAGGACAAAGCAGCTGCAGTCTTTTAAGAAGGAGGGAGGGAAGGAGGAAGGGATAAGAAAGAAAGGAGGGAGGGAGGGAGGGAGGGAGGGAGGGAGGGAGGGAGGGAAGTGTCAGTCTACTGATTTGTAACTTTTTGTTGTGAAAATGCAATACATAGTAACTATTTCCATAGGGAGTTGTTGGTTTATGACTTTTGTATATGTGTTTTATTTTTATTTCTGGGACACCCCCTACACACACACACACACACACACACACACACACACACACACACACTCACACTCACACACAAACACACCTATATATTTGGTGGATGGAGCAAAAGCCCCCACAAGCAGGTTTCATTGACTAAGTGCCAGCACAGAAAGAATTCCCTCATTCTGGATGAAAAATAAACTCCAACCTTTATTGCTTAGAGAAAGAAAAAACTTCTACCCTTTTCTTGAGTATGAAAAATCCCTGTCCTTGTCAGTAAGAAGAAACCTGGTGTTGAGAAAGAACGTGTCTCATGGTAAGAAGCCTGCCTGCTCTCTCTGTTCTCTCTGTTCTCTCTGTTCTCTCTGTTCTCTTTCTCTATGTTTTCTCTTTTTCTGCTCTCCTTCTCATTGTTCCTAGTTCTTGTACTTTTTCAGGATGCGTGATCACATGGTGTTCTAAGCAACTATTTTTCAAAAGTTTGCAAATTCAAACATAAGTTCAAATCATAAATTGAATAAAAAGTTACAACAGAGATGTTTACATGTATTTCCTAGTTAGCTCCACAGGTTCATTAAGAGTTTAAAACAATAATTCTTATGTCTAAGTTAGCATGGTTTTGCCAAGAGGCAAATCATCTGCCTAGTGTCTTAATTAATTTTGAGGTTTTGTATAGATAAACTAGATAATATTTTATTGTTTGTATTTGCACATACAATAAATTGTTCATTCTCAGTTTATAACCTTTAGTTATCAGGTAATGGTTTCACACCCAGCCCAGGAGGAATACTTTCCCTAATTGTAAATAAGTCTGATTTCTCTCTTATTGCAATTAGCTCATGACACATGAAGGTTTATGGAGCCCTAATTGCAACTTTCATATTACAGAAGGCTCAAAATTACTTATATAAATTTAGGAATTCTATAATAAAATCATTATTAGGAATTATGAAATCATCAATTTGTCTACATAGCATCACTACAAGACAGTACTTCTTCGTTGATCTGCAGAAAATCTGCCCGATAGGGTGAGCTAATGCCTAGGAATTGTTATATGACATTTCAACTGCAAGAAGCAATCCTGAGATAAATCTCTTGGGACCTTGCCTCTTAGAGCTCACCCATCAAAGGTCATGGAAAAACAATGACCTTCAGGAAAGTAACATGCTAACCTTAGCATATTCTAGATGTCTCCTGACAGATCAGGTGATCAGGGTCAGATCTTGAAGGATTCCACAAGGATTCCAACGTTTAGATGTAGTTTTTAAAAGAATTTTTCTTGAGTATTTATAGGGGTTTTAGCTGTTTGAGAATTTTACATATGTATCTTGATTAATCCACTCTTTCTCTTTTTTGAGGAGTAGGGTTAGGGAGGAGGTGAAAAAGGGTTTCTCTATATAACCCTGACTGTCCTGAAACTCTGTAGACCAGGCTGGCCTCAAAACTCCACCTGCCTCTGCCTTCCAAGTGCTGGGATTAAAGGTGTATACCACCAAACCCAGCTGACCCCTTTTTATCTAGCCTCTATATGACTTTTCCCTCCCTACGTTGTGTGATTGTTCTGTTTTGTTTTTTTAACCCACTGATTCTACCTAGTGCTGTTTGTATGTGCATGGGTATAGAACCAACTGTTGGAGTATAATAGCCTCTTAGAAGCTAGATCCCCAAAGAAAACTGATTCTTCCTCCCCCAGCAGCCATCAGTTTATCTAAAGGTATAACTTCATGAGTCCCTCCCTCATGCATGCTGGGATTTTGCCCAACTTGATCTTGTACAGGACTTGTACAGGAAGTCCCACCCTCTGTGGGTTTATGTGACAGTGCTGACGTGCCCAGTAACTACTGTTTTAATGCAGAAGTCCACTGCCTCTGTCTTGTACACTCCCCCCTTCCAGGATGATTCTTGAGCTTTGAGGGAGGGGGCATGGTCTAGCTGTCCCATTTAAGGCTGGACACTCTACAACAGTCTCTCACCCTCTGCATATTGTCCAGGTGTGATCTCTGTATTGCTCACTGTTGTAAAAAGACACTTCTCTGAAAGTATAGGCCAGGTTAGTAGCTTTTAATATCTCAGAATTCTTGACTTTTACAGAGATCTAGCACAGGACAAATGGAACTCCATGTAAAGAAATCAAAAGGAAAAAAAAAACCAAAACAATTATTGTTCAATTTATTAACTTCCCCTGCTTCTTTTACTTATCAAGATTTCTATAATTTGCTAAAAGTGAACTTTTTAAGCCACTTATGTTGAAGATGTTGAAGTTAAAAGGATAAATCAAAATCATGTTTTCATTTAAAATGTATCTATATTTAAAAGACAAATAGAAAGATAAATCATGGAGAGTTTTCATAATTGCAGAAGGATGGCTCTGAAATTAATTTTAGCGTATTATTTTAGCAACAGTGCAGAGCCATGGGTTTATCGGTGGGCTATGTTCAAGTTGTCTCAATCATGAGTCCTCCCTTTCATGAAATAGGAACTTGGGACATTCTGGGGAAGGCTGGAACAGAGCGGCACAGCTTTCAGGAGAGCCTGTCCTTGCAGCGGTTTGTTCCTTGCCATCTGGCTATTTTACTTATAATGACCATTATGCATTAAGTCATGTTTAATTTCAGTCTCCAACTTTCACATCTTGAAAGTTTTATGGTAAATACCTGATGATTCAAATATAATTACTTGGAGGAAGTTTTCAGGAAATAACTACAACTCAGAACTGGAGAGATGGCTCAGCCGCAAAACACACCCAGTACCCATGTCAGACAACTCACAACTACCTGTAACTCCAGCTCCAAAGGATCTAGCACTCTCTTTTAGACTCTGCAGGCACCATGTGCAACACATACACACACACACACACACACACATACACAATATTTAAATAATAAAAACAAATCCTTTTTTAAAAAAAAAAAATTACTACAATCCAAATGAGACTCCCTGTGGAGTGCTGAGTCTGACTAGGCAGAACAGATACAGGCTCTGCTGATGCCATTGTATGTGTCATGTTGGGCAGACTAATTAACTTCTCCAGGTCAGAGCTTCTGTTCTCCTACTTAGAAATTATTGTGTTTTTCAGGGACAGTATGTACAGATTAATGATTATTTAAGACAAGGAGGCAATACAATGTAGTAGGTAAGAAGTAGGCCACTTGGGAATGAATCCTGGCATTGCCACTTACTGGCTTACTGACCTGAGAGACACTGTCTCACCTCCCTGTTCTCAGTTTCCATATCTGGAAAGACGGAATGGCCAGGTTCTTATCACACAGTGGCTGTTACTTGAATTAATATTTGCAGAGTACTTAAAACTGTGCCTGGTACTTGGTCCTGTTCAAGTGTTTGTAAAATAATTGTTAGTTAAATCTCTTGGCACCATGTAAATACTTAATAAAAGGTGGCTGCTATTTGTGTTCAATGTATTTGTTCCATTGAAACAAAGCTGTAAAACTTTGATAACCAACTAACCTCCTTCAGCACATTAAAAAAAAAAAAAAAAAAGAGTCAGCTAGCCTTAAAGCCTTATTGATGCAAAGAGTGAAGGAGCAACGAGAGTGCATCATTGAAATTATCTCTGTCTGGTTAACATTTCCTCTGAGCAAACCTTAGGTGTAATTAGTAGTGCAAAGTTAGCTAGCTTAGTCTGACCTGTGTGTCACGTCACTTATCTGAGCCTAGAAGGAAGGCTTCTTTTCTGACTTATTTGGTGACTTATCACCTCTGCCATTGCTTCTACACCTTTCCACTTACTAGAAGACCTTGAGATAAAGTTTCCATGTATACAGTTTCAGTCCTATGCCCTAGAAATGAGAAAGGATGCAGATGAAAGGGGGATTTATTGAAAGATATTTGTTGACCTTCTTCCTTTCATTATCCCCCTGCTACTGGTATCATAGTAATGGGAAGATAGCCTTGCAATGCAAGCAGGATGACATCCATCCGTCAGTCGTGCTTTGCAGGCTCAGTTCATCAAACCTGCATAGGCCTTCATTGATGTCATTCTTCCCACCCTTTCTCCATGAAGCTAAGGATTGTCATTTCTTTGACTCTTGGCTCTTGGATTCCCTGATTGGGCACAATTAGATGGTTCTAGATGGTTCACACAGGTCTGAGGACAACATTTCGTCCCAGCTTTGGTGCCTTCCTGATAGATCCTGTCAGACAGTAACTGATTGGAGGTAAATGAGGCTTTTTCTCGATGGTGGGCAACAAAATAATGCATTGAAGTCAGCGTTGGCTAATAGAGTTGCAGTCTGTGTGATGAGTCAGCCTGGTTCTTGTCACACTACTGACTTTCATTTGCTAACATTTATTTCTTTGTGATAGTCTTCCTGACTCCTATGATAATTACAAATGTGTACCCTTTCATCAGGCTAGATATCGTAATTCTATTGGTCATTTAAGAATGATGAAATTTAACCCTCAAACAGTCTGCTTCTCAGCAAGGGAATTATTTTTAATTTTTAAAATCACATTGAGCGGGGGAGTGTGTGTGTGTCTGTCTGTGTGTGTGTGTGGTGTGTGTGTGTGTGTGTGTGTGTGTTGTACCTGAAAAGGGAAGAGAAAGTGCAAATCTGGAGGTCAAAGCACAACTTGGAAGAATCAGTTCTCAGCTTCCACTGGGTCCTGGGAGTTGAACGTAGGTCAGAAGACTTGGCATCAGGAATCTTTACCCACAGAGCCATCGCATCAGCCCAAGAATTTTTGTAAAATTATAAGTTAGACATTATAACACACTATTAAGAGATTTTAAATGCCTGAGTTGTGATACATAAAAATTATTTACTTATTCTTGGCTTAAAGTAAAGATACGGTTTGTTTATTTATTTTCCTTTTTGTTAAAAAAAAAAATGACTTAGATTACTAAACAATTTCTCCTTAATTAAAAAGGAAACACTGAAAATGCTTAGTAATTATTCTTTTACAGCAGTAAGTACTGGCCAACAGTTAATCTACTTTTCTATCACCTGTTCCTTCATGCTCAAACTCCTGGCATCACTTCAGAGATGGCTAGGGGGACAGAAGCTCAGGCCTGCTGAGTCCAGAGCTGTACCGTAGCTGTTCGCTATTTGGTCTATTTCATTACTTTATTCCAACAAACAATAGAAATCTCTCCTGTGCTTGGTGTTCCCATTCGGCAGTAATCAACAACAGCTTATTTACTCTTTATATGACTTTTTTGTTCCTAAAGCAGTAGCCCTTTCCTAATGATGCCTGGGTACTGGTAAATCATGCCATTTATCATGAGAGCAGTAGTGATTTTTGTTGTCAGGAAGATAAAGGTCAGTCATCTTTCAAAACATAGCAGAAAACACCAAGAGTTCTAATATGTGATGCTTGTGGTTTGTAACTGGTTAGATTAGAGATAGTTATATGACTCAGCTTCTGAGGCCTAGTTGATTCCCATGAGTGTCAGTAGTGGATCTTTGACCCTGTCTTTTATAAATATTCAAACCATACATAAACCAAGTGGATGAGTATAGATATATCAGGAAATCCTGAAGCTATTGTGAGAGTGAAAGTTCAGAGTATTTGCTTTAGTATCACAGGGAGAGAAACAGGCATCATCTGGACATAATGAGGACAGAGTTGTCTGCATCATGCGCTCTTAGTGTGAATATAGATTCCTAAAATGAATGTAACGGTGCATTAAAATACAGCTCTACAAACATCTCTAACTACTCATGGTCACAAACACCTGATAAGTCAGCTTCATCTGGCACAGAAAATAATTGATAATCCTTCTTCTCTGTTTAATGATAAGTACTGCTGGATTTTGGGTAGCCTTGCCTTCAATTTTAAGTTATGTTAAACTGCCTAGGCATAGTTGGGGCTTTGATGGAACAGTTTTAACAGTTACAATACCTGACCTGTATTTGAACACAGTTTTACTCACTTGTCACTGTAAATACTTAAACATATCAGTAAAACACATAATGGTGATCTGGAGCTTAATCCAGGTTTCTAAATACTATTATCCAACAAAAAGAACCATAGTATCTTGGAGCAATAGTGGTGTTAAGAGTAAAGAAGATACAAGATAAGCATGGGTAATCTTTTGGTGTCCGAAGATACAGAAGTACTTAAAACTAAATATTTAAAAAATGTTAAATGAAGTAGGTTGACACAGGATTAGCCAAACCTGGAACAATTGGAATATCAGAATAAATAACAGCAGTATTCTGTTATAGCTTAAAGAGTCAAATATTTACAATAGTAAATATCTCTTCCTCATAGAGGAGTTGTAATTAATGAGGTGATAGATTTAGTTAGTTAGATCTGGCCATTGCACAGTGCAAACATATTCAGAATATCGCATTATAGTCCATAAATCCATATTATTTTATATTTGGCATTTAAAAGGTGAGACTAAGGTCCAGCAAGATGGCTCATCATTGGTAATGAGACTTGCTGACAAGCTATAACTAGAGTTGAATCCCTGCAATCCACATGGTGGAAGGAAAGAACTGATTCCAACAAGTTCTCTTCTAACATCTACATGTGTACCGTGGCACGCACATGCCTCCACACATAGATAAACAAATATTTCTAACTGAAATTTTACAAATAGAAATGAGACCATCTATCAAGAAAACTATCTATTTAATTCTCTGATCTGACATGGCCTGAAATCAAAGTCTAGATAGATAAAGGAGTGCCTCTCACCCTAACAGCTGCTCTGGGGGTTGTCCCTAAAGCTGTTGCCTGTCTGTGGAATGTGTTCTCTTAACTGAGCTGCCTTGTCTAGCCTCTGTAGGAGAGGATCTGCCTAGCCCAGCAGAGAGCTGATGTGAATGTTGGGGGATATCCAAGGGGCCTCTACTCTCTCCGAGGAGAAAGGGAGGGGGGAATGGGACGATGAACTCTATGAAGGGGTGAATGGAGGAGTTAGGGCAGCAAGCAGAATGTTAAAAGGAAGGGGGAGGAGAGTGCCCAAGTGATCATTTCCCCAATAGTTGCCTAAAGCTGCTGCTGCTGAACATCTGTTACTATTCTACTTCTGCACTGTTGAGACTCGTGCTCTGTGTTTTCTTTGTGGATAACAATACACACGTGTGGCATTTGTGTGTGTAGTGAGTGCTTTGTATGATGAAATAAGAATACAGCAGGCTTTTTTATCTGTGGGTTCCACATACTGGGATTTAACCAACCACAGATAGAAAATACTCTCTGAGTAAAATGTCACATTATTGCTCATGGCTAGATCTTAACTCTGATTTTAAGTTATATTATGTAGATAGGCCTAGGAAACTTGAACTTCTACTAAACTTGTGCAGTTTTTTTTCTTGCCATTTACCCTAAGCAATTAAATATAGCAACTAGTTAAATTGTCTCTGAACTGGATTAGTTATCATACATAATCCAGAGATGATTTAAAATGTACAGGGAGAAGTTTAGAGGTCATAGGAAAGTACTGCCCCATTTTATATAAAGGGTCTGAGCAACCAGATTTTAGTACCCACTGTGTGTCCTGTAACCAATCCTTCACAGATACTGAAGGGGAGTTCATTCTGCCTTAGTAAGTGGTAATCAGAAATCTTAAATTTTTCCTATTTCATCTACTTGCTTACTCCTTACTTCATGTACTGTATGCTATTTAAAGAAAGCTATAGGCTGTAAATGAAGAAAATTTTCTATATTTCTATGGAGAAATATAAATGGCCTTTTAAAATGCCATTTCATTGCCAATCTTTTACCTGGAATTATTAACTTGGTCACAAATAGCCATCGATCACTGTGTCGGGGAAGGTTGCAAAGGTGTCCCATGTCTGCAGTGCAATGGCAGCTACATCATCTCTCACCAGTGCTCAACTCTCACCTGAAATAAGTCTTCCACATTGCTTTACTAGGAAGACTCCTCAAGGAGTCCTCATGTAATAATGTAGTATTATATTGTAATAGTATATGTAATACATATAATAAAGTAATATATAATAATACCCCTTAAAAGACATAGACATAGGCTGCACCTGTGGCTTTCCTTCCATGAATGAGACCCTCACTGCCATTTACTGAGTACATGCTGTGTTTCAGTGATATTATATATTTTTTTCTACTTAAATCTTAACATGCCCATTATGCTATCACAAAATAATTTTGGAAGTGCTCTGGCAAAGGTTCTTGAATATGGACAGGTGTGGTTCTGTGAGCCTAGCTGCCGTTCAGTTGATGGTTCCACAGAATCAGATAACCTGGAAAGCATGTGTCTATTTAGTACCTCTTTCTTGTGACTAAGCAAGGTGCTTTCACTGCCTAAATCTGTAAAAATTAGATTGGACTGGATGACGTAGACAGTGATTCTTGCTCTCTTGCTAAGAAGTGTACGAATGAGCGACCTCAAGGCTGTCTTCCCAATAGGCTTTTGTCTTCCCTCCTTTGAGTTCATTTCACCAGTGTGGGGAAGTTCTGAGTGAAGCACCCTATCTGGCTCTTTAAGACATTCAAATTTTTATCTTGCTACCTGGAGAGTATCTTCAATTTATACACACTGAAAAACTCATCTTGCCAATGTGGTTTTAAATGCACGTATCACTGTGCCTAGCCCAGAGTTTGGATGTGTCTCTGTACAGGAAATTAACCTTTTATTCTTTAAAGTGGATTTAAGTATCTTATTCTTCACTCATTCTAGTTTTTCTAGAAACTTAGATCTCTATATACAAGTTATAAGGTGGCAGAAGTGGCTAGTATTTGAGGTCCAATAAAGAAGACAAACATTCCTGGTCTTTTACATTGTAAAGATGGATGTGACTGGCATCCCGTCTTCATATGTCCACATATGGCCCACCAGGCATAAATGTGAGGCTTTTTCCTGGGTGCACCATCTTTTCTCTACTGAACCTTATGCTCCTGATGGTTTTTCTACTCCCTCTTTATAGTTAGTTCCTTGTGACCTTTTTCTCAGGAAGTTAATAGTGGTAGTAGTGGTTTCACAGAAGAAGTGCTGACATTTCACATCTGGGCAGTTGGATTATTCTCACTGGTGTCGATTTGGAAACCTAAGCTTCAGAGAAGTAAAATACCTTACCTGTGACACTAGAGTTAGAAGAGACAAAACTGTAAGTCAGTTCCTTCTGAATTTGTAGTTATTCTACTCCTCCATGAAGCGGCTGTGATATGGCTACGGTCTTTGCTGTGCTTAATGCCTTTCTTATGTCAGCAGACTGAGAGAATATCTTCCCCAAGGGACTACTGTGTGTTGTCTCAAAGCACAAACAAAGTAGTAGTTTACATTAGCACATTGGTGCCTCATAAAAGCTGCTACTAGGTATGTTTATTTTTGCAGCTTTACGAGTGGGGAAACTGAGGTTCCCAGGTGCTGACCCTGGCCAGAAGCCAGCCTGTCTCGCAGGGGAGCCTGGTCCGCTCCTCCGTGAGTCTTTGCTTCAGCTTCCTATGCACATAATGCTTCGCGTGCACTGTCGAGAACCAGATCCTCTTAGTACAAGACTCAAAGTACAAGGAGTGTGAGACTAACTTGGGTAACAGTAAGAGTTTGTTTCCTGAGTATTATCTGTGACAAAGGACACTGGAAGCTTGTATGCATATGCATATTGAAGGCATTGTGTACAGTGTTTGCAGAGTCCATTCTAGGTACCAAAACTGTAGGTTCAGCATGACAGAGATTATAAGGGTAAGATTATGAGGGTGACAGTTGTTTTGAAGTATCATGCCACCACACTCTGTAAATGAACATACAGGTAATAGTGGTGACAGGTGGCTTGTAGTAGACCATGTGCTGTCATTTGTTGTGAGGTTCTCAGACAGGTATCTACCTAGAGTGGGATGTATAGATCAACATTTAAAGAGCTCTTACTTACCAGGTTCTTACTGCCTCCCTCAGAAGCTGCTATATGGCTACTTAGTTAGGTTTCACTCATTTCCCTCCTATAGACTTTATAGAATTAAAAGTTTGTTAGTTATCATCAAACAACTGATGTTCGACAATAATCAGATTCACAGTGGTTGTTCACACAAATAGATCCTTCAGAAAGAAAAGGCGTTGTCATGGTCCCACATTATAAAAATGATTACCGAGAAGTGCAGTGCAGTTTGAGAGCAGAGATAAAAGTAACATTTATTTCCATCCCAATAGATTTCGGCTTTGGAAATTTCTTTAAAACTGGTGAACTGCTGGCAACATGGTGTGGCAGCCCCCCTTATGCAGCCCCAGAAGTCTTTGAAGGGCAACAATATGAAGGACCACAGCTGGATATATGGGTATTGCTTTGCTTTAATATGTTAAATGTATCTATCATGATAGTTGGTACTCTGGCCTATCTCAGAAGATCCTGGTAGTAGTCTCTCCATTCAATAGAGAGTTATTAGTCAGAGGATCTAGAAATGGATCCCTAGGATAGAATTTCTAGAGACAGGTGTTGTCATCCTAATATCAGCAATGATTTGAAGTAACATGGTACATGATCAAATTCAGACCACTTAGTATTTATTATGCTTAATCTCACCACAGGAGATAAGACTTTCAAATTTTGAGAAGATAACAAATTCGGACAGGAATCCATCAATCTATGTGATGTTTAGGGAACCAGAGTGTTTGAAGTGCTCCCTGCAAATGACTGCATTGCTTTCTTCCCTAGAGCATGGGGGTTGTTCTTTATGTCCTTGTCTGTGGAGCTCTGCCTTTTGATGGACCAACTCTCCCTATTTTGAGGCAGAGAGTTTTGGAAGGAAGATTCCGGATTCCATATTTCATGTCAGAAGGTAACAAGCTGTTCATCGTATTAGTTGTGCATTACAGAGTCTATACTGCATGAAGTCCTAGCCAGTTTCCTTACTGAGAGTTTGGTACCAGATAAAATGACTGAGTCATTTTAAAAGCCATGGAGCCCTGCAATACCCTCCATGTAGACCAGACAAGTTCCAGCCTTCTTCCTTGTAACTGAGAACAGAAGTTACCCAGATTAAGAGCAGCAAGTCTTCCCATTCAGCTTGAGTCTATAAATGTCCCCATTTATTTTAGACTTATAGAAACACTCCATAGATACAGACTTACAACCATTTTACTCTGTATGAAATAGATTTTCAAAATTAAGTTTTTAAAATCAAGTCAACTAGTGGAACTCTGGTGAAGTAAATTGAAATGCCTCAGTCCCTACCTGTCTTATTTTGAGCTGTCATATAGACAACAGTTTGATTTTCTTTTGAGTTGTGTCTTTAGTTTTCTTGGGAAAGCAAGTTCACGTAGGCTTTGCAAACAGACGACTACCTGGATAGAATCCTGAGTTCACCATTCACTGGCCATGCAGTTTTGACTCATCTATACAGTGGAGCTAACAGTAGTTCCTACTCTAGATATGTCAAAAGGACGGTCAAATTACTCTGCACAAAGCACTTAGCACAGTGCCTGAGAGCCGTGAGTGGCAGGAGGCTGGGCTGGAGGAGGGTAGTGAGGAGCTTGATTCCGTTCTGTTGCAGCTGCAGAGTACTTAGTGTGATCAGAAGCAGAGGAGTGTCCATGTCCTTGGCAACACCGATGAGAAAGCAGCAGCTCACTGCTCACCACCTGGCTTTCCTGAGCATGCCTCAGTATGACCAAGGATCAGTTCTCAGTTCATTATACTTGTTCTGGGAATGAAGCTTAATATTTTCCTTAGTGGAAATCTAAGTTTATGACTAGACAGTTTGAGAAATGCACTAGAAAGATTCCTTTAGCATACAGATAGACTTGTTCTCGCCTGTGTTTCTTAAATATTTCTTGAGTATCTGAACTTGACCAGTCTATCATTCATGTATTCATTTGCTCATTTTTCCTTCTGCTTTCTAGTGAAGGATACAAAGATTGTTGTACAAGTCACATGGGTCATGCAAGTAAATATGATTGAAGGTGATATATGTGACTATTTTAACCTTGCATTTTCCATAGATTGTGAACACCTCATTAGAAGGATGTTGGTTCTAGATCCTTCCAAACGGCTAAGCATAGCTCAGATCAAGGAGCACAAGTGGATGCGCATAGAGGTTCCCATACAGAGGCCTGTTCTGTATCCACAAGAACAGGAAAATGGGCCGTCCGTTGGAGAGTTTAATGAGCAGGTTCTGCGTCTGATGCACAGCCTCGGGGTTGACCAGCAGAAGACTATTGAGGTAAAGTGATGGAGATGTCTGCAGAGGTCTAAATGCTCTTCTGCATCTCTCATTTGAAGCTCCATGAGCACACCTGTCATCTAGTCTTCTAGCACATCCATCCCCAGTGCCTGGTGTACTGCTCAGAGCTCCCCGAGGATTACATCAGGCTCTGTTTATAGTTAGTTGCTGTTGTTCAATCTCTAAACCCCTTCCTTTACCCTATCTGCCAAAATATCCAAGAAAAGATTTTCGGAGGATTAGAAAAAGACCAAGATTAAAACTTAAAAATACAAGGTAGAGGAGGCTGGGCATAGTGGGGCACACTTTTAATCTCAGTACTGAGAGGCAGACAGATCTCTGTGGGTTCAAGGATAGTCAGGGTTACATAGTGAGACCCTATCTCAAAAAAAAAAAAAAAAAAAAAAAAAAAAACCAGAGTAGAAAATTTCTTCCAAAGTGAAACATGGATTTCATATTGGTATTAAAATAGCTTATATGGACTGTATGTATAGAGCAAGACTAAGGGCTGAGCCAAGAGCCAAAAGGAAGGAATGAGATTGAAGACAGCCAATGGAGTTGAGGAAAACCAGAGAAAACAGGCAAGTAGGTTGTGATTTGGAACTATTAGTGGTTATAGAACTAAGAACTCTGGAAGTTTCCTTTTGACTTTTTTTCTACCTAGTAGTTAGCATGCTTATAGAACAGACATAGCACCTGCTCAACAGCCTACCAAATCAGAAGAGTGCCTTAAGGAGACTGTTTGTTGTCACCGGTTGTAGCCATGAGCAAAACCAAACTTGCTTTCTCGCTTCGTGCATTGTGCACTCAGTGACATTTTCCCATGCTTATCCGTGGAGTAGATCCTGGATGGCAGCTTCTGTGAGGTCTCTCTAGCCTGTGGGTTTTTGTTTTCACTGAGGGTTTTGTAGATCCATGTTGCTCTGTATAGCACCCAGTAGATTGTCAGGTGAAATTAGAAGCCAAAAGAGAAGTTGTTTCTCTGTGGCATTGGCATCCTGGGAAAGCTGGCAGACTAATATGAGAAAATTTTGGGAAGCAAGTTTATTTTCAAGGTTTCCAAAGGGTGGAGCTGCAAAAACAAGAGGAAAGGATTACCTAAGAATGCAGACACACTGTCTCTCCATCTAGTATCCAGATGTCATTCTCCAGCCCAAAATAATCACCAGAAAGTTCGCAGAGGCTTTGTTCATTCCCCAGAGCTTGCAATGATTTGAACTTTGACTAAAGCTATAAAGTTAGAACTTTGGGCACAGGGAGTTGATAGCTGTACACTGGGAGGTGGGGCCATGTCACGGCACCGGCAGTCACTTAAAGATGTCACCTTTGATGAATCTAGAGATCTAAAGTGTATGTCTTACTGTCTGAATTCTAGAAGGGTTTTTGTTTGGAGGTATACTTCACTACTGTATTTTTTTTAAGTACCTTCGTGTCTAAAATTATGTGAATGAAAATAACACCTCTTAAAACCTTAAGCCAAAATTACTGTGGAAATTTATGTGAGTGGATCTTAGAGGGCTCACTTGGTCCTGTGCCCTTGGGCTGAACATCATGGCAGAGGCTGTTCTTCCCTTCTTAGAAGGCATGAGACAGAAATGAAAGGTTTTGTGATTTCATTTTCAGGATACATGATTCCCTCTCTTTAAAAAGGTATAGACCTTTGTTGGTTTTCACAGTTCTCTACCTTCAGTACCTGTTTTCTCTTTCAGTCTTTGCAAAACAAGAGCTATAATCACTTTGCTGCCATTTATTTCTTGTTGGTGGAACGTCTGAAATCACATAGGAGCAGTTTTCCTGTGGAGCAGAGGCTTGATGGCCGCCAGCGCCGGCCTAGCACCATTGCTGAACAAACAGTTGCCAAGGTAACAACAGCCATGTAGCCACTAGTCTCATTTTGTATGTGCCTTTTTATGTTGGACACATTTTTTATCATTTTGTACAAAACGTTAAGATCTCATCCTCTACATTTTTTTTCTAGAAAGTTTCATCCACTGTCATTCACTAGATTCTCAAAACTTAACATCTTCCTCCTTTTAAGGGTTAACTTTATTTTCAGTTCTTTTCTTTAAGAGGTATTTTATCTTTTAATCATTTGCTAATATTGAGAATTAATGGAACTAGCCTGTACTTTCAGTTCATTTACAGAATTTTTTACAGATTGACTGTGAGTAAGCACATGGGACATCATCGTGGTTCCCAGAACTGCATTGTAGAAGCAAAAATACAACTAGAATCATCCTTCAAAGCAAGATGAGGGCAGGGGAGAGAGGGGCTCAGAGCATAGGGAGCTTCATGGAAGAAATGACATGTAAACCATGAAGGTATGAGACCCTGACAGGGACACGCACTACTGAAAACATCATGACTAGAGAGGAGACACCCAGTCATGGACACAACTGCTCACATGGACCATTGTAGGTCTTGTTCCTATTAATTCAGCCCATTTGAACTGAAGTCTGCAGAAATAAAAATTTGTAGTGGTAAGTGGAAACCATATTGTGAAAAGCTCTAAATGCCAGGGATGGCTTCACTTATAAGTGAAGAAGTGATAATGAGCTTCTGAAGACCATAAGGTCTGGGAGATGGAAGGATGGTTTGGTTAGGAAAGACCAGGGGCAGGAGGTTGTCTATTGTTTGTTTTGAGACAAGATCTCACTAGCTGGCCTAGAACTTTCTATATAGACTAAGCTGGACTTGAACTCACAGACCTTCACTTCCCTGTCCTTCCCAAGTACTGGAATTAAAGGCATGTGTCACCGTGCTCAGCCTTGGAAGAGCAGAAACTTTTGAGAAATGCTCACAAGATTCTTATGCTAAGTGGGATGCAGAATGCTGAAGATTTAATGTAGTACTGGGAGAAACAGGGACAAAGGCCAAGAAAGGCAGACCTCATGTGAGCGTAGCTCTGATTTGGAGGTGCAGTTGCACTTAGTGGTTAAAAGCAGGGATACCAGAGCAAACCCCAGATTCTGTGCCTTGCTTTACCTGTTGTAAAGTGGTAGTGACACAAAGTGCTGTGACAAGGTGAGTTGGTATCTGTGACGCCCACGAATAGTACATAGCAAATGCTGAGTGTCTGTTCCACAGCAGAGTTAGAGATGACCTTCTTCTCACTGTCCTCAAAGGCCTGAGGGCACAGTGAGGTCATGGCTAAGTGCCAGGAGAGGATGTGGTCTGGAGGTCTCGGACTTGTGTGAGTCAAGGCTGGGAAAGGAGTGTTTCTCCCAGTTAGGATGCTTCTGCTTCTGTAAGCAGCATCATAGCTCAGTGGATTCTGATGGGCAGGAACATGAGGAGTTTTTCCATTGGTTTCTACAGAACACAAGAAGGGAGGGGGGGATGACTATTCTTGATTTATAACAGGTGAATTTTATTTATATATATTATATATATTTTATATATTAATGTCCTAAAAATAATGGTAATGCAAATGTGAGACAGTACTACATCAATGTAGCTTCAGATATTTGGATCAGAGTATTTCTAAGCACTCGAGAATCTTCAAAATTGAATAGCACTGCTTTTAAGCAAGAGTAAAAGGAGAAAACAGAACTCCTGAGCTGCGTGGACAATAGTAAGCTGTAGTGCTGTCCTTCTATGTACAAGTGTGGCCAGGCAGAAGGATAGGAATCAGGATGCCCAATGCAGTAACGGGCTTTCTCAGCTAAGCTTCTTTATTCTTCTTAAACACTCACAAGTGCGAGTGGTGACTTACATCAGCAGTTGCTCCCCAGCAAGTGCACGTGTTATTGTACAAGATATCCTTTCCTGTCTGCGTGGTAAGCAATCCCTCAGATATCTCAACGTGTGTTTGATTTGGCTTGAAGTACAGGTGTATAGTCTACGTGGCTGCTTTTGCTTGCTGACTTTGTTACTGCCAAGTACACCACACATTCTTTTCATTGTACACATTGGCCAGGTCAGCATCAAACTGCATACTATAATTTTAAATGCATCCAATTCTAATAGAAGGCTTCCCAGCTTACCTACTAACTTGTTGAAAGTGCCTTCTGAGCCCTCTAACAAGGAGGACCCACAGCTGAAGAAATGTTCCCTGCCCTCTGTGTTTTGGTGTATCTTGTTAAAAAACTGGTTTCTCTGTTTTGGATGTAAAAGTTTTAATAGAGCATTTTTGTTTTAATTCTCTGATTTTTTTTGTTTGTTTAAAGAGAAAGTAGATCACTTGTTCCCTGACATTGCAATAAACAAAACTGAGAAAACAGCATGATCTAATACAGAGACCACACACACTATAGAATCACGCAGACCTTAAGTTCCATATAGAGATGAATGATTTTGCTCAGGTAAGAATTTCTGAGATCCTGTATTCATAAATATAAAAGGAAAATGGTGCCTCCATAATAAGATTGCTACCAAGGGCTGGAGAGATGGCTCAGAGGTTAAGAGCACTGACTGTTCTTCCAGAGGTCTAAATTCAATTCTCAGCAACCACATGGTGGCTCACCACCATCCCAGTGCTCTCTTCTGGTGTGTCTGAAGACAGCTACAATGTACTCATATAAAAAATAAAATTAAATTAAATAAATAAATCTTTACCCCTTCCCCCCAGAAAAAGATTGCTGCCAAGATGAAACCAGTTAACCTGTGGGGACAGCTGCATTCAGCAAAGCACACACAGCTCTCATCTGCAAGGCAGTGTCACAGCCACTGAGGCCCCTGAAATAATCAGGAGCCAACCCTTGCTCATAGGCAGTCATTAGTCTATTGATGGAGTACCCTTATTATTTTGTAGACAACAATGAGCTGCTCACTGTAGGTAGGTGGCCAGTACTCTCATTCACTGTGTATCATGCCAGAAATATCAGGCAATGATTTAGGAAAAGAAAACTCTTACCTTTTTCTCATCGACCCTAAATACTAGTTTTTAACAACCCTCCTACTTCAAGTTTGTATCAGCTTTAAGCAGGTGAAAATGAAGCAGTTATCTCTTTTCTTTAATTGCTGATTAGAGGTTACTCCACAATCATAGGGCAAAGCTTACTCTTAAGTTGTTTGGGTTGCCATAGCAAGATGGCAGATGATGTACTTTCTCATGGTTCTGGAGGCTCAAGGCTCTGGTGCCTGCAGTGAGTTTCTACCAGGAACTTTCTCTTCTAAGCTAACCAATGCCTACCTCCTGCTGTGCCCTCTCAGCACATGGATTATGGGGAAACCCTGTGTGTCTTACATCACTTGTGTGAATACCAGCCTGTAACAAAGGCCTGTAACTCAGAGGCCAGGAGGGACAACATAGTAACATTCTGTCATCACCTTTATAGTTTGAGAATACCTTTGTGCTTGATATCCTCTCTGATTAAAAAGGACAGTTTTTGCCTAGTGCTGAGGATTGAATCCAGGGCTTTGTAGGTCCTTGTTAAATACTCAGCCATGCCACATCTCAGCTTCTGAAAGAGAGTCAGCTCACACAGATTTGTAAAACATATCATTCTGTTTCCTAGGAAGTGTCACACCAAAATATTATTCCTCAATCTAAGTTCATGGTCAATTTCTGCAGTCCAAGTCAAATGTAAAATTTGTGGAAGAGACCAGGTATGACAGTGTACCTAAAGTCCTAGCACTGTGGAGCCTGAGGCAGGAGGATTTAAGGTATCAGTGCCAGCTAGAACTCCAAAATAAAACTCCAATAGAACTCCAAAACCTTACCTCCAAGACAGAAAAAGAAAAAGGAAGAAAGAGAAAAAAAAAAGAAAGAAAAAGTAGTTGAGGAAAATGTGATATGCTTAATCTGATACAGCTCAGTCTACCCTAAAGAATTAGGGAAACAGGATAGAGATAGAACAGCCCTGTGATCAGATATGGCATCTCATTTCCAGTACAGTATCTTCAGGTAAGGTGGTCCCGACTCTCAGACAGAAGGAACAGGTTAAGAATTGGAGAACTAGAAATCAAACTTTTTATTTTACCCTTTAATTGAAAGCTGAGAGTAGGAGTGTACTAAATGCACATTTATTAGGAAATGAAAGTGTGTGATAGGCAGAGAGATGCCCGAGACATACAACATAAGCCCAGAGAAACATGATGGGCAAGAAGCTGCTCCTCCACCGTCCAGAGTGCACAGCACCGTTTGCGGTGTTGCCCATCCACTGCCACTGACGGCTTGCTTGTTGGTTTAGTCTTTCTTTGACGAAGTATATCTGATACTAGTATCACAATGTGTCCTATATAAAGTATATTTTAAGAATACTCAAAATTTTGAAATGTATAGTAAGAACATACCCCCTCCTTAAAAATTATCAAGTTAGCTGAACATGATGGTGCCAACAATTGAGAGGTAGAAGCTATTGGCTCTCTATAAGTTCCAGGCCAGCCTGGACTACACAGTGAGTTCCAAGGCTGCATAGAGAAACCCTGTCTCAAAAACAAACAACAGCAAAAATCAACTTAAAATTCCAACTGGAAGCCATGAAAGACTTGACTGACTCCAAAACTGCATTTGTCTTCCTGTCCAGTTGTTTTGTCCTTGGGTCATTTTGAAACTGGGAAGAGAGTTTATGACACTGGGTTTCACGTGTTATCTTTCAGCCTTAACTTGACTATGAAGTGGATATTACACACATTTTTATGAGTTAAAAAAAATTCAGAGGAAGTTAGATTGCCTGATTAAAAGTCATCATGGAAATAATAAGTGATAGATCCACAAATCAAACCATGTCTTGGAAAAGAAATTAGAATTTCATGTGGTTTTGTCCGTTCATTTGTTTGAATTTAACAGTTACCATCCTGTATCTTCTGTCATAACTGTAGCAGGGAAAATGGAGGCCATCTTCTTCCTGTGGGAGTCTGGTGTGACGATTGTTCCCCTCAGATGTCTCACAATGTCCCTTATGTTCAAAATACATCTAAGAAATTATTCTGCCCACAACGGGCTGTGGCTAGAAGGAGAGTTGTTACTCCTTGTTTACTTAAAGCAGTGACAAAGGAGACAGAAGAACGGAATGAACCACCCACAGGAAGCCAAAGTGTGGTGGCACATGCCTAATACCCAGTCGCTTAAGAGATACAAGCAGTAGGCCCAGAGTTTATAAGAAAGACAGACAGAAATAGACCTGAGCTCTGTGGAGCAGGCTGATCCCAGGAATGGAACTCTGCAGCAATAAGCATTTCTCTTGTTGCTCTAGCAGACTGTATTCAGACTGTATCTTCTCAAAAGAAAGGGACCTTCCTGTCACCCTGAGTAGCCACTTCTGTCTTCTTCCTCTTTTCATGGGGAGGGGAAGTGGGAAAATAGAATTATTTCATACTTATATTGTACTAGCTATGGGGCTTGTGTATATTTGTGCCTCCTTGTTGAGCTCCTATAGGCTTTTTTTTTTTTTTAAACCTTTCCAGGTAACATCTTTAAAAAAAGGAAAAAAAAAAAACAGTTTATTGAATTGAGACAAAGATCATTCTTTGATTCCTTACAAAGGCTATCTTGTTGTCTGTGTGAAAGATTATCGTTATGAGACAGGAACCAAATTCTATATAATTTATTTAAGAATATCTGATTAGTGAGACTTTAAATTCAATGTTTACCACATATGTGTGCACGCACACACATATACATGCAATCAAGTCTTTTCTGGAGTTCCAGCAAATAACTCCTTTGTTCTAAGAGCAGTGAGCATATTTGTTCCCACACTGTCTGTTCTTGCCATATTTTCAGGCACAAACTGTGGGGCTACCAGTGACCTTGCATCCACCGAACGTGAGACTGATGCGATCTACCCTCCTCCCACAGGCATCCAATGTGGAGGCCTTTTCATTTCCAGCATCCAGCTGTCAAGCAGAAGCTGCCTTTATGGAGGAAGAGTGTGTCGACACTCCAAAGGTACGGTGGTGTGCCTGTGATGTAGTGCAAAGGGACTGGAGACCTCGGTTCCATGTACAGTGTGGCAGTATGGTTTTGTTGAATGTTGCTTCGGTCAAGAACTTTACAAAAATGTTCAGAGATCAGCTCTCATTGTTTAAGTAACACTCAGGCCACATAAGCCCTCTACAGCTTCTTCCCTAACTAGTTCCTCTTCTTTCCCAAGTTTTAGATTCTTCATAAATGTTTGGGTGCAGGAATGGGTCAGTAGGTAGGTTGGTTGACTCTTTACAAATTATGATTTTAAAAACAAAATGTTACCTATTGTGCTGCATTAGACTTTGTTACTGTTGTGTCCTTTCTGCACAACAAACCATAAATACAAAGTATAGGATCTCTTTTTGGTCCAGCCTGGGCATGCTTCAAGGCTTTAGTCTATATTCAGTGTATTGCATGAAGTGGAATGTCAGGAAATGGAAGATGACCACTTCTTTCATGCAATGGATTCTTTTTGACTTGCAGTGTAAGTGCAGTATATACTCGGTACCAAGTGCTATAGAGATGATCATATTAATAGGAAACAGTATCCTAAAGGAATGTAGGGTGTGTTCAGACTGCTTCCACTAACCTGTGAGAATATGGGCAAAGTGAGTTTCATTTTGCTCTGTATAAAACTATGTTCTATATATATATATTAGGAGGCTGTTGTGATAATCTGTGTGGTTTAGGGTAAATTTTAAATAGTTAGCAAATACTGTTTTCCCATATTTTAGCCTCTTCTAGGTAACAAAAATGAATCAGACATGAACTTGCCTAATACCCTACTAGACTTTGGTCTAACAGAAATTGTATGGAACTAACACAGCAGGCCAATTACTTAACAAACTGATGATATGTAAGCAATATGTAAGTCAAGTGAACCTAGAAGGAGGCAGGGGAATTGATTTTGTACTTGATCGGGAAAATTTGGGGGTTAACTCTCAGAACTAGAGTTGCAAGGTAGAGTAGAATCCATGTGGCTGGAAAGGAGGGCGGGACATCATCAGTGAAGGGAGGGAATCGGCCCCATCTAAATCAAAGCAGGTGTTCTCTGAGGGAAAGGGCATGGAAAGGAAAGCTGTACAAGTAAAAACGTGGGTGTTCGCTTTGAAGGGCAAGCAAGCAGTTAGTTCTCTGAGCGGTGTTCCAGGTCTGGAACGTGGTGAATTATCAGTGGGACAGCTGACAGAATAGTCATTCACCAGCTGAAGACCTGAGCAAGGAGATAATGTATGCGTGCTGGTCTTGGAGACTGCCTGAGTGGTTCTCCAGCAGACAGGCAAGGGAACAAGGACAGTGGGAAGTTAAGCACGGGTCCAGGAGGGAGATGATGCAGGGCCTGAAATATGGGAATGGTCATGAACTAGGAGAGGAGAGGATGGTAACAGTGGGGTTCAGAGGGTAGAACTCCAAGCCCATAACAAGGTTTTGAGCCTAGAAATGGGATGGCAAATGTCATTCAGTTAAGACCTCCGATGTCCGGCAGATTCATAAGTTGCATGGGGTTTGTGGAGCACAGTGGTGGTGGCAGCTCCATACCAGACTGTCACAACAGGTGGTAAGCCAACTTGTTGTACAGGAATAGTTACTGTCCAGCCCTCAAGATGAGTCTACTTCCTGTGGACAGTCTGTTTTCTATGCCTGTGTTTGCCTAGCCTTACACATTAGTGATAAATTCATGCTCAGCACTTAGACATAAAATAGGGCAGCATAATTCATTTTTACGATCTAATTCTCTTGAAGAAATTAAAATGCAGTGTGTTGAAGTCTTGCCTGTAAGGGCACCAGGCCCAAAACACAGATTGGGCACTGTCTGCTATAATATATAGGGCAAGCTATTTTTAAAGCCTGTGATTGTTATAGTTACTAGGAAACAGACAGGAAATGAATGGTTTGTAGAAGATACAGACATTGCTAGATGGTATATTCACTTTTGTAGGAGTGAGAGTCAGACTGGAACTGGCCCCAGCACTGACATTGTCACCCTGAAACTCAGAACAGGCCATAAACATCTACAGGACTGATGTGAGTCACTTTGTTATAGCCTTCCGACTACCCTTCTGTGAGGCCCATAAATAAATGCATACACCAAAGAATCTTTCAGTTCCTTTGTTCATATGGCTTCATATACATTCACTATAGCCCAGTTGTTTTCTGAAAGATTATCATAGCTATATGTATGATAATTCTATTTCTACTTTCAATCAAGAATTAGTATTGTACATTTAAAAACAGATCACCTCTCATTCCCTTAATTGTTAGTAAAATCACTGAAGGAGTCTGACTTGAAACTTTAACTTGGGATTTCTGGAGCAGGATTGGAAGGTACTTTTCTTTCTGCCATTGAGACCCTAAGGACATAGAGCCCATAGTGGGAGGCAGTCGCACATACTGTAGAGTAAGTCTCCCATGTACACACACTGAAGTCCATTTGCAATACTATTAAAGACTGTAATACAAAGATTTCCAAGTTCATCTTTACTAGCTGGTTGAAAATGCAAGTGTAGCCCCTACACATCTGTAGCAAATGTGCACTTTGATCTTCGAGGGTTCCCTAAGAGGGCTGTCTCAGTCTGCCCTGCCACTGGATCCCTTCCTCTACCTGCACTGCCTAGGGGCCTCAGCAGGAGAGGATTTCATTAGTCCTGCTGGGACTGATATGCCAGGGAGGGGTGGTACCCAAGTGGGGCTCCTCCTTCTCTGAGGAGAAATGAAGGAGGTAATGGGGAGAGCAATTTGTACGGGCTGGACTGGGAGAAGAGGAGGCAAGGGGACTGTAATCGGGATGTAAAGTGGTTAAAAAATGAGTTATTGCAGGGTGGGGGGAAGAAAATGCAAGCGTAGCAGAGGCATTCCGTGTATGACTATGCCTTGGGAACTCTGAATATCAAAGTGATACACAGGAGACAAGGCTGGAAAGCAAACCAGACTCTTAGTGGTGCTAAGCTCTATGGACTTTGGGGAGAAGTTTCACTTTCATGTCCGGATTTAAAATTTAATATTATAATTTGAAGTAAAAACATAAAAATAAGACCAATCGTGACATAAAAATAAGACCATGTATGACAATGTGAAGAGAATAAAGTTCATTTAGCTATAATTCATTACTCAAAGATTACCTATTTGCTGTCATAACATAAATTGGTAGGTAAGGTATAGGATGGTCTAGTGGGTGAAAAGATTGTTAATATGATTTCCCATTTTGTGTAATTTTTTATCTTCTATATCTAACAATGTGTCATGAGACTGTCCCCATGTCTGAAGTCGTGTTTACAGGCATAAGCTTAACAGTCATGCAGGCCACTGCTTTGTATCTCTCCTTTTTTCATTACTCCCCTCTTGTTGCACAGTTATTTCCCTTTTCTTGCTTGAATAATTTTACATCTGAGTGACTAACTCTTCTGCCCTGTTATTTAAGGATAGGATCTAAGCAAGTGTGAGTGTGCAGCATAGAGAACCGGCACTAAGTGGAATGAGACAGAACACATGCACAGAGGTGCTCTGTGAGCACAGCAGGGCACTGTCTTTAAAAAGAAGTTTCTAGCATTGGAGTAATTTCTTTCTTTCCTTCTTCCCCTGTTTAATTTGCCTCAGGCAGGAAAAAGATGTAGTAGTTTTTAGTCTTACACTTTTTTATTGAAAAGCACTCTGCTTTGTTTAAAAAAAAAAAAAATTAGCAACAAAGTGTTTTGAATTGTAAAGGAAGTATTTTTCTGAATTATATTAGTTGACTCTTCCAAAACTCTTCCAATAACTTTACAACTGTTTTACAAATGGAGGTTGGGGGGAGGGGTGGAATGCCGAGGTTGGGGCAGCTTTGGTAGAGCTTAAACTAACTTGTCAGTGATTAAGCTTAGGTGTGAACTCCAGCACCTGCTCAATGTGTGCCACATTTGCCAGGGACGTGGAATACAGTTAAATAAGGACCATTTCTCTCTCCAAACTCATTGGCTTATATTATGCTTGCTGTATTATATGAGCCTACTCATGTAATACCATAAAATACCCACAAAATACATAAGCAGAGTAGCTTAAACAACAGAAAGTCTGTTTCTCATAATTCTGGAGGCCAGAGGGCAAGATAAAGTTAGTTCCAGCTGGTTTGTAAGAAATTATGAAGTCTTTCTGTGTTTTTAAGACAGCCACCTTCTCACTCTGTCTTTAGACATCACACAGCCTTTCCTATGTACCCATGGGGCACCTGGGAACAAGCTCTCTGATGTCTATCCTTCTGACCTCAGACACTCAACACCACAGCTGGTTTAGCGTGTCTCTTCTTATTTTGTTTTTTAAAGATGTAGCTTATTTTTTAATTATGGTTATGTGTGTTTATTTGTCTTTGTGGGCATGTACACATGAATGTTGTGCCCATAGAGGCCAGAGGTGTCAGTTCCCCTGGATGTGGAGTAACAGGCAGTTGTGAGAGACTTTTAACATCAGTTCAGGGAGCCAAACTTGGATCCTCTGCAAGAGCAGCAGCATGCATCTTAACTGTGATCTGTCTCTCCAGCCCCCGATATGTCTTTTTTTATAAAGATACTAATCCTATTAGGTCGGGGCTTCACTCATTTACAGGCCCCATCTTCAAATTCAGCCACCTTGGGAATTATGAACTTAGAGAGGCAGGCTCAGGAGCTTTCTCAGTCAGTGCTGAAGCCTCAGAGAGCTTTGAGTGCTATGCATATATAGCACCTACTGCATGTGAGGTCTCTGAAAACGAAATGTTGGAAATTATGCATTTTGGCCACATCTTAAAATCCTGTCATTTAATCTGTCTAGAGTATTTCTAGAGCATAGTTTCTTATTTCTAGCAGCTTATGTCATTTATGTAGATTAAGCCACGATTTTAGTCATACATCCTTGTAAACTGTCTTCATAGACGGTTAAGTAGCTTTAAAGTATGAGTTCTCAGTCATTCTTTTTTGCAAGAAGATAGTGAAATACACCAAAATGGGAAATATACCTGGATTCTTTTACATTGAATCTCTCAGTAACTTAGCATGTCCTTGTTGGTTTGTTGTCAACTTTCACAAGGTCATGTCATCTGGTAAAAGGGAACCTCAGATTGTGCTCGTGAGCAGGCCTGTGGAACATTTTCTTATTAATGACTGATGGAGGTAAGCCTAGCTCACTGGAAGCAGTCCTACCCCTGGGCAGGTGGTCCTGAGTGTTATTTTTATTAAAAAAAAAAAAAAAAAAAGCAGGCTGAGGAAGCCATGGGGAGCAAACTGAGAGCAGCATTCCTCTGTATCTTCTGCGACGGGTCCTGCCTTCAGGGTCCTGCCTTGTCTTCCCTCAATGGACTGTGCTCTGGGATTTATAAGCCAAATAAACTCTTTCCTCCCCAAGTTACTTTTGGTCATGTTTTATCACAGCAATAGAAACCCTAGCTAAGCCTGACAGTCAGCTGCTTCAGGAAAGCTGAACTTGTGGTCAAAAGTGCTCACCCATGTTGACACTGAGCCACGCCACAGGGCTTTCTTACTCATTGTCCAGCCTTCAAGTATTGTTTGCTAACTGTCCCTAGATGAAAAGTCAGATCAGTGAAAAAATCAAACCATTGTTTTATACCTGGAAAAGATTTAATTCAGACACGGTGCCTCTTCTAGTTTAAATGAGATAAGCTTATAAGGTAACAATTTAAGACTGTAAACTCACAGGGACTGCTGGGTGGTTTGAGTAACTCAGGAAAGGAGTTCTATGTGACTTCTACATCAAGAAAAGATAAAGGGCCTGCTTGTGTACTGCTTATGCTGCAAGAGTGGGAAGTACATTTTGCCAGAGGCTGCACATGTAAGGGTGCTCAGTATATAATTGCTTTAAAACGTTTTGAGAGCCTTAGCAAGCTCTCTCACTAGACAGCTAAGGAGTCTAGCATGAGAGCTGTTGGTCATTCTTTCCTGTAAGAAAACTGTCAAATGCAAAGAAGAAACTTCTCTGGGACTGGACCAAGACTAGATGGACAGCTGCTGGCCAGATTTCAGATTCCTGTTTTCGGTGCCATGAGGACATCGGTGTGGTCTGGGAAGAAAGCATCTGCCATGTAGCAGCTTCCTTACCAACTCTAAGGCTCTGGCAGAAGATGCTTGTGGAGTCAGCTCCTCCCAGCACACAAGGCTGAGTCACCTTCCAAAGAAAGGGCCTTGCAGTGCCTCCAAGTGACTGCTGTAAGAGGAGAGTATCCTGTGCCTGACATAGGGCAGTCCTACATCACTTCTCACATACATGTGCTGCCCCTGCCCCAGTAGAAACAATAGCTCTACCCAGTGTGTTCCAATGGAAAGTACCACAGAAGAACTGCCTCCTTTGCTGGCTGCTCCTGAGCAGCTATTCAGAGGAGAAAACGGATTGATTTCCACAGGGGAATAGTTAAAGTAATGAGGTGAATAATTGCCTGCTCTTTGGGGCTTTTACCAGCCAGAACTTGAAACCACAACTCCCCTTTGTGTGCTGTTTTGCTGGCCATTAGGTGGTTTGCTTGGCAACCGTGTGGGAAGGCAGTGTGCTCGCTCATTCAGGACCTGTGCCGAGCTCCCTATGGGACAGGCACTGTAGATGCTGTGTGAACTACTAAAGGATGAGAGTTCCGTGCGCTGGGGCTTACTAACTCCTCTGGAATGTGGACCTGTGAGTCATTCGTTATCCTATAATGGAAGGTTTTGGTTGTTTGCCATTTGAATTTTTTTTTCAATTATTTTTGTGGTATCTGCTGTCTACAACAGTCTTATTTTCCATTCCTCAGGCATATTAGAACCAGTTTAAAAACAAAATATCAAAATAGGCCACTACTTAAGTTATGGACATAAAAGTATATTCAGAACCAGTATGTTTGTGGTTGAAAATCAGGATATCAGTGACTGTTCTCTCTTCGCTACGAGACATTTGCTTTACAAGGAAAAGCTCATCTTTCTCTTCTGTCTCCTGTATTTAGCAGATAATAATAACAGCTTAAGCCTCAGACCAGTACATCCCTGTTCATCTGTAAAGCACTAAAAAAGTGTATTGTAACAGTGGTGACACAGAATAACCTAGGTGGCACGACCAGTTTGGGTCCTCATGATCCTCTGTCTATGAGTGCCATAGTTGGCTGGCCTTCATTTCTAATGTATGTGCTGTCTGTCATTGGGAGTGAATACATACACTTCAATATTTTACTTGACTTCTCATTGGCTTTAAGTCGTGGCCAGTAGGGTTTTGCTATGGGTGCTTCTCAGCAGAACAGTGTGTGAGCTTTCCTTTCACATTGACAGGTGAATGGCTGTCTGCTTGACCCTGTGCCCCCTGTCCTGGTGAGGAAGGGATGCCAGTCACTGCCCAGCAGTATGATGGAGACCTCCATTGATGAAGGGTTGGAGACAGAAGGAGAGGCCGAGGAAGACCCCACTCAGGCCTTTGAAGCTTTCCAGGCCACACGCAGTGGGCAGCGACGGCACACTCTGTCAGAAGTGACTAACCAATTGGTTGTGATGCCTGGGGCAGGTATGATATTAGAGAAGCACCAGGTTAGACCTTACAGCATCGTTTCATACTTTGGGCATCAAGAAATAGTGACCATACTCATTCCCTATCCTCTTCCTTTATGGAGACAGATGCCATGGGCTATGTGGATTAAGTCTACTCTGCAGCAACAGAGATAAAAACAAAATGTCTCTGGGTTGATTCCTCCCACTCCAGGATTCTTTGGCTACAGTGTGCTTCATAAGGGATTATGGCTCTTTTCAAGGGCCAAGATCTTAAGCTATAACTTGTATAGGATTAGTTTGATAGTTAGACTAGCCAGTAAAAGCATTCTGAAAGAATAGAAGGTTGTCTGTGGTCCTGGAGATTGAACTGCAGGTCTCGTGCACTTAGGATCCCCAATCCTGAAAAGAACTTTTCTCTTGGGTGAGTTTTGTTCTCCAGACTGAGGAACACTGCAGTCCCCTTGCCTGTCCTACTGGAAGACTGGGGCTCTCAAGACTAGAGACTACCATTTTGTCTTGCTTTTGTCTGTGTGCCTAAAGAAGATGCTATTGGATTGGGTAATTTTTTTTTTTTTTCAGGGAAAATTTTCTCCATGAGTGATAACCCCTCCCTTGACAGTGTGGACTCTGAGTATGATATGGGGTCTGCCCAGAGGGACCTGAACTTTCTGGAAGACAGCCCTTCCCTGAAGGACATCATGTTAGCCAATCAGCCATCGCCCCGCATGACATCTCCTTTTATAAGCCTCAGACCTGCCAACCCAGCCATGCAGGCTCTGAGCTCGCAGAAGCGTGAGGCCCACAACCGGTCCCCCGTGAGCTTCCGAGAAGGCCGCAGAGCATCAGATACTTCCCTGACACAAGGCAAGGTCTTTCTTTTGTGGCTTCGAAAACTCCAGTCAGAGATGTGGAAGAAAGCTTTTGCCATGCTGGTATGAATGGATAATAACTAAAAGGCCTGTTTTGCTTAAACTATTTGATGTTTGTACTTTGCAGGAATCGTAGCATTTAGACAACATCTTCAGAATCTTGCTAGAACCAAAGGAATTCTGGAGTTGAACAAAGTACAATTGCTGTATGAACAAATGGGATCAGACGCAGACCCGACCTTGACAGCAACTGCTCCTCAGCTCCAAGACCTTCCGAGCAGTTGCCCTCAGGTGGGTGTACAGGCCCTTCCAAACACGTTTCTCCTACAGTTCTGTGGTCTTCAGTTAGCATCCTCCTAGTTGTAAATAACCTAGCTTTATGGGAAAGCCCACAGTCTCAGAGGTTTTCTTGCTGCTGCCACTAACATCTTAAACCTAGCCATGCTGGCCTCAGATGCTCAGTACCAGATAGAGGCCTACAGGCTCATTCTAGTTTGGGTTCACAAAGCAGGCAGAGTGTGACTCTCACATGGATGAGAGTCTCCCTTGACTACACACACACAGAGATGAACATCACCCAGGTGAGAAGCTTCTGCCACTACTTTAGATGTGAAGTCACTATCAAATGTGACGATTAGTCAGTCACATTATAAATATAATAAATGTTGCTTGAGCCAATGTTGAGTGCATCCAAGATCCTATAGTATTCTGAGCCCATGAGGAGGTAAGCACCTTTCAGGAACAGGCAGGGCTTTTGTTCTAATTCTAATACTCATAAGGTAATAGTTGAGTGCAGATAGCACTGTAGATTCTCTGAAAAGCAACCTTCAGCCTACTAGTTAGGTAAAAGCTTCTGAGTGTTAGGTCATGTGGAGTTTGGGTTCCTCTCAGTCATTTGCAAAGGTGCTTAAACTATGGATTGAAACTTTCTCACATAGAAATTGAAATGTCCACTCCCTTGATCCTTAGGAGGAAATCTCTCAGCAGCAGGAAAGTGTCTCCAGCCTCTCTGCCAGCATACACCCTCAGCTTTCCCCACAGCAAGGCTTGGAGACCCAGTACCTACAGCATCGACTCCAGGTGGGATCCTTAGCTTTCTTAGTCTGCTTCCCTTTGTCATAGAAACCTATTTTGCATCATGTAAGGTAGCTGTTTTATTCCTTATAGGCAGGTAAATTTAATCCTACATTAGTGGCTTCTAGAAACATGTTCAAACTTAGTGTTATTTCCTATGTTGGCAGTAGGAAAGGATAATGCCACCACACGCTGGTAAAGAGAGACCTAGCTTACTTCTAATTTTATATTTGTAAGTAATGAGATCTGCAGTCTACAAAATTTTAGCAAGGCTGTCTACTCTGGTATGTAAAGATCCAAAAAAAAAAAAAAAAGATATGACATAGTTCTCATTCAGAATGACTCACTTAACAGGCACTGGACCTTCCGTCAAGAACTAAGTCTGCCTCTCTCATTGTTCTCCATGAGCGTTCCAGTCCCAGAGGTATTTTATTAGTGGAAAACAAGTAGGCAAGGACTAGATGCCCAGGCCTGCTGACCTGATGCTCTTCCAGGGTTCTAGTGAGCAAGTGTCCATGCTTTCACTCAGGATTCTGGAGGCCACATCTGGATACACTATCCAGACAGGCATCCAAAGAGTGATGCTGTCACCTCAGCTGCATCCTAGGTGATAGCATATGGTTAGGCTCTTACTGCTTCTCTGACCTTCCAGAAGCCCAATCTTCTGCCAAAGGCCCAGAATACTTGTCCAGTGTATTGTAAAGAGCCACCTCGGAGCCTGGAACAGCAGCTACAGGAACATAGGTAAGGAAGCCTTTGGCCAATAAAGTCAGTTATTTTCATGGCAGCCTGGAGAATGCTTCTGCTAGGACCATGCACTGATACACGGTCATTGTCCAGTGTGGTGTCAATGAGGCTGTTGAGAATCCTAGAGGACAAGCCGGCCAGGTGGCAGCAGCCCTGTGCACTCTGCCGTTTCCTTGTATTTCTCTGGGATATGCTCAGTCCTAAGCTCTCAGGAGCAGTGGCCTAAAGCAGTGTTGGGGCTTTCCCCTTGGTGCTGTTCATGCCCGCTGCTCAGCCAACGGGAAACCGCCCTGCTCATCACCCTGCCAAGATGTTCTTCTCTCTTTCTGAGCAGTCTTCACAGTAATTAGGAAAGAAAATGTATTGGTACTCAAATCAGAGGAGTCAGTCAGATAGGAGCAAAACCCTCCATGGTGAATTCTTACTCTGATTTTTCCCCTTGCATGGAAAAGAAAGAAATAGTGGGTGGGGGTGTCGGTGTGATGGTGTATGTCTGGAATCTCTTAGTCTCCTGTAACTAAGACAGAAGGAATATAAATTTAAGGCCAGCCTGGACTATATGTAAGATTCTCAAAATAAAATAAAATAAATAAAATAAAATAAATAAATAAATAAATAATAAATAAATAAATAAATAAATAAATAAATAAATGGGGAAGTGGAGTTAATGCCTGGTATTGAATTTACATCGAAATTACATTCACTTGAGATATAAAGTAATCTTTTGGTGTTGCCAATTTAGGCTCCAACAGAAGCGACTCTTCCTCCAGAAGCAGTCTCAGCTGCAAGCATATTTTAATCAGATGCAGATAGCAGAGAGCTCCTACCCTGGACCAAGTCAGCAGCTGGCTCTTCCCCACCAAGAGACTCCACCAACATCCCAGCAGCCCCCATCATTCAGCCTGACCCAGGCCCTGAGTCCTGTCCTGGAGCCCTCTTCTGAGCAGATGCAGTTTAGCTCTTTCCTCAGCCAATACCCAGAGATGCAGTTGCAGCCCCTGCCCACTACACCCAGCCCCCGGGCTCCACCTCCCTTACCCTCACAATTACAGCAACAGCAGCAGCCACCACCCCCACCCCCACCCCCTCCACCACAGCAGCCAGGAGCTGCTCCAGCCTCCTTACAGTTCTCCTATCAGACTTGTGAGCTGCCAAGCACCACTTCTTCCGCACCAAACTATCCTGCTTCCTGTCACTATCCTGTGGACGGAGCCCAGCAGAGCAACCTCACAGGAGCAGACTGTCCCCGGAGCTCAGGACTTCAGGAGACCGCATCTCGCTATGACCCACTGGCCCTCTCTGAGCTCCCTGGACTCTGTGATTGTGAAATGGTAGAAGCTGTGGACCCACAACACAATGGGTATGTCCTGGTGAATTAATCTCAGCACAGGAAGTGAGGCGGCTCTAGTGAAGGCACACTGGATTTCTCTTTTGATTCCATCCATTTAAATTTAAAGCTTATTTTTTCCCTTTTCCCTAATGGGGAAAAATCAAGTTTCCCAACTGGAATCAGGGTTTGACTAGGGTAGATGTTCCTCCTGGCTCTGTCCCACCACAGAATTTTCTGTGGCAAGGGCTAGAATGTAGTTGGAAGCTGGAGTGCATGCCCTTAGGTAAAATGGAACAAGCTCTCAAAGGAGGAACCAACAAATGTTTGTATAAAGTGACAGCACAGACCTAGGTTTTACACCAAAGGTTCATTTACCTTGGTAAAAGCAAGGAAGATGTGTATGTTGTATATATCACATACGTGCCGAGGGAGGGAAAAGCGAAAGGCAATACATTTCCCTAAAGCCAAGCCAGGCAAGAGCAGGTGCTTCAAGGCACATCAGGATGTTGATGCAGGGTGTCCTCAAGACCGTCACAGAGTAGGCGAGCCGAAGCTGTGACTCCGGGACACTAAGTAGCAGCTGGGACTGACCCCTTGAAACCCTGTCTGGGAGCACACAGTATGGGCCCCTGGATGGCCGAGTGTTAGAATGCCCTGGGTTCCAGAGCTCACCTGTAGAAACAGGAGACCCATCCCAGTGGAGGCAGAAACCAGGGAGCATCAGGAACTTGGACCCTGAGCTAGGAAGCCAGGCTCTTCCTGCACAAGCTCCAGGAAGAGCTCCTGTCTGCTCTGCTCTCATGACCCCTTTGACTCCCCACTGTGCTGTTTTGAGCTTAGGGAGCTTTGCACATTGGGCAGTTTCATATAGGTTTAGATTTTGTAAAGATGCACAACAAAGGAACTTTTCTGTGCCCTGTGAAGTGGTAGTACGTGCCTTCCCCACCTCATCACATTCTTTTCTATAGGAACCAAGCTTTCCAGTTATGTCCTTGCTAAACCCAAAGGCTGTTCAGTCTGTTTTCCACTATGTGGGATCAGAAGTCTTAATTTCCTTAAAGTTTTGATTTGTAGGTGTTCAGGTATTATAGCAATATTCAAAGAACCTCAGATGTGTTAGCCATTTGTGAAAAAAGCTTAACCCTTTAATTCACTCTGAAAAATAGATACTATACCTAGTCAACCAGATATCTAGAAGTAACTAGTAATCTGTCGTTTGCACAGTGACATCCAGGTATTATAAACTCGGTATTATGTATAAAAATTATAATTTCTATTCCTTAGAGTGGCTTGTCCAATCAGCAGATGAATGCACTAAGCACAAGCGTCTTCCTTAAAGCACAAGAAGAGAGCTTCTCCACTGATGCTGCCTCTAGAAACACCTATAAGTTGCCTTTCCTCTCTGTAGTAAGTGTCCAGGCAGGCAAGGGAAGACTAGGCATGGGAAGTCTCCGGAGAGCATCCTGGCCCGCCCGCAGCCCAGCCCAGCCCCGCCCCTGCCAGTGTTGGTGACTCAAGCAGTCTTTGAGGCTGGCCAGAGACTATAGTTGTTGGGCTCCCTACTGGTGCCAGGCTGCTTTGGAAATGCGTTCTGCTTGGAATTGGGCTGTGGGTTACAGCAGGAGTAGATAGCAGGAGGGACTGTCATTTTTGTGATTTAATAACTGAAAATCCAGTAAGGATAACTTCTGTTTCTTTTATTGATTCTGTTCCTCCTCGTGCTTAAGATTGATGATTTCATTGGAGAGATCATTTCATTAAGATCTCTGATATGTTTAAAGCTTTGCAAAATAAGCCAGGTTATAAAGTGGGGCTTGGTTTGTTTAGACTGAAGGAGAGCGTTTTCCCACAGTGTATTGCAGAAGTGCTGTAATATTGACGAAATGAAAATGCCTTCCAGATTGGAAATGGGGGCCGCTCATTTCAGGACTGCAGGAACAGACCGCAACAGATTGGCATAAACCCCTGCCCCCCAACAGGGCTGTGAGCTGCTTATCCCTGGAGACCTAGCAGCTATGGCAGTACAGTTAGGCAACAGATGAGGGGCTGTGGAGAGAAGCTGGGGACCCTCGTCAGCGGCCAAGCCTGTTAGGCACTGACACACAGAGAGGAGGTGAGGACAGTCGCCTTGTGAAGACCAAGACCCATCCTGCTGGAACCTGTCGTAAGCTCCCATTTCCTCCTCACTGTCAAGTAGACTCCCCAGTTCCACGGCCGCCTTTATTTCCTGAGATGGAAGCTGATGAGCGGACGGGCTGTCCACTCATCTGATTGCTTCTCTGTCTGCCCCTAACTAGTGACCCATGAAAGCTCACAAGTACTAAAGTAACACTAACAAGGCTTAGGCTCGCTCTTGTGGAGAGGCAGCTTTGAAATACTGACATGTTTGCCTGTCGGTTCACATCAGCAGTGTGTACACTACTGTATAGTTGTTACCTTGTAAACTAGCCTCTCAAAGAGACTGGTGATTCAAACATGAGGTAAAATTTTCATTTGGCAAAAAGTGCAATATGTGTGGTACTTTTTTATTTTTTTGTTTATGGTCTTTTGTTATCCAGGGGTATTACTCTCTGCTTTGGGGGAAATGCATTACTTCTGCAATTTCCAGTTGGGCAAGTGTGTCTCTAGTATTTACATGCAACTGACATGCTGGTCCCTGTAAAGCAAATAGAGGGTGTTAATGAAACAGAAAGAACGAATATGGGGTCCCACTCCTCTACTCCCAGTGAGCTGCCTGACCAGCACCAGCCCTCATCCTGCTCTGACATGGCCTGCCTGAACTGCCACCTTGGGAACAAAAACGGGGACAGTTCTTTATGTCCATAACCCTCTAGAATCTACCCAGTGGGAGATAATGAGCACCCAGGAAAAGCCTTTGGGAGTGATGTGAGGTATAAAACCTGGTCTGAACAAAGCCCTTCCTGGTGCTTTGCATCCTAGGAAAAAGGAAGCCAAGTTCCCTCTATCTCACAAATCAAGAACTCAGAAATGTTTAACCCGGGTCCTGGTGTCAGCGAGAGAGGACTTCAGCCTCTGCGTCTCATGCTCCCTCCAGGGCCCTACCCTGCACACCCCCCTTGTACAGTGCACCCTCTGCCCTGCCCCGGAGCTCTGTTAAATAGAGTACTCAGTAAGGATTTATCACAGACCTCTCTACCTGTACCCCAGGAGCCATTATACCGAAGGCAGGGCTACTAGGACTGGAGAAAGAGTGCTCTCTCTCAGCTGGGGAGAGACAAGGTAATGAACCAGAAACTGAAGGAGCTAAAAGTAGCAGCATCTAGGCCAGCTGATCAAGGGCCCGGGGGTGGCAGCAGCTCAGGACAAGGGAGCCAGTGGGCTCTGCTTCCTCTGCAGGTTCTCCAGCCTCTAATCAAGCCTGCTTCTTAAATATGTCAGGGTCAGAGTTTCTCTGGTCTGGATTACACTCATACCAACAGTGAGTTAAGTTCCCTGTTGGATTACAGAAAATTCATAGTCCAGGCAACTTTTTCACATTCCTCCTCCTTTAGAGACAGTGTGAAGTGTCACTTGATGACACTAATCACAGTGGGTGTTGCAGAGTCCCTGTGCTGGGGCTGACCTTTGCTGTGTTTGTGCCCCTAAGCTGGGCTGCCTCTACTGCCTCCTCGGAAGCCATCCGAGCCTCTCGGTCTCTCTGTGCCTAGACATCAAAGGTAGAAACTGGAGAACAGGTAGTGAGTTGGAGCCGTCGCCCAGGCAGGGATCTTTATCACTTTGTTGCTTCTGGAAACTTTTTATAGAACTTACCTTCAGAATCATTTGTGGGAGACAAGAGCAGAGTCAGCCTGTTTCAACACTGGACAAAAACACACTTCAGAATATACACACTCACACACACAGGTCTTCCCTGGCTTGGGGGCTCAGAGAAATGAGAGATTCCATGGCTTTTTGCACCATTTCAGTGGCATGTGAAATGAGATACTGACCTTTAAAAGGTCCTTTGGGCCCTAAAGTCTCATCTCCAAACACCTTCTCACTGATTTGTTAAGCCATTTTCACCCAGTTACAACCGCCTAGCTGATTCTGGGAGACTCCCAGCATTCCTAGTGCACCACACATCATATGTTCACATTCTCTGTAAGCAGATTGGGCACGTGACTGCATTGATTGACAGCTTAACCAAGGTTGGGTCTTACAAGTCCTGTTCATTCAGCTCACCTGTCCATGTTTACAGCAGTGTCCCAAGCACTTTTGTTTGAGTGCTTGCTTAGATCCCTCAGGTGAGTTCTGTGAGATTAGCTACAGGGATTCTGTCCATAGTTCTGAGGAAAGCAAAGCTCTTAAGGATACATGACTTAGCTGAAGTCACAGAGCTCAGAAGTGGAGTAGCAGGGACAGGCACCTTCCTTTCCTGGCTTTTGGCTTGTGTTGGAGCCCTGCCCCCACAGCTGCAGCCTCTACTTGACAGCTGTCTGTCTGGCTCTAAGAGCCCTTAAGTGATAACTGCAGCTCTCCAGGCAACTGCACTGCACAGGGAGACACAGACACCACAGATTGGCCATCTTGATGTCCAATAAATTGCAAAAGCTTGGGCTTACATCAAAGATGCTTGCTTATTCAAAGTTATGCAGTCCAGAACTTTTCTCTATAAGTATATATTAGAAGGACACACCCCTCCTTGATTGCCAAAGGGCCAAAAGGGTCCACTACTTAGTCAGCAGAGTCAACTCGAGAGAAGATGGATGCCCAGAGAATCATGAACTCAACCTTCATCCCAAAGGGAAGGCACAAGAACATCTTCTTTCTTCTTTTTTAATTTCTTTTTTTTTTTTTTTAAAAACAGGGTCTCACTATGTAGCCCTGGCTGTCCTGGAACTCATTCTGTAGAGCAGGCTGGCCTCAAACGCAGAGATCCACCTGCCTCTGACTCCAAGTGCTGGATTTAAAGGAGTATGTCACTATGCCCATTGAATTTCTTTACAATTAAGTTCTGTCAAGTAGGAAGGCTTATTAGACACTTTGAGGATTACAAAATGGTAATGGGCTTTGATGGTAGAATGCTAGGATTTTTCAGAACCAAACTGGGTGAGTAAGGACACCTTTAAAAATAGAAATACAAACAACATCCCAGTGGATGCAGTAGTGTTACATTACCAAGTGCAGATAACGGAAGGCTACCCACCAGGATTGCTCGCTCAGTCATGGAAATTCAAGTGGTGAAGCCATCCTCAGTACTCATGGTAAAGGGGGGGTGGGCAGCGAAGGGGGCCAGCCTAAACGAGGGCTGGCCTGCCTCTGGGGACTGCAGCTGAAGAAGAGTGGTAGAGACTATTTGCACTTTCTAGAAAGGCAAGGCCATTTGCTTACTGCAGAAAGAACAGCGTGCTGGATTCAGCGTGCTCTGTGAATTACTTTCTATAAACTTAATCTGACTGTAGTCATTTTTTTCTTGAGTGCTTTTTAATTACTAAGAAAATATTTGGCGACTTCGATAGCTTTGGTATTTTGTGTGCAAATCATAATAGCTCCAGTGTGAAAAATCAAAGTGTCACCTGTCACTCAGTGTTAGAAAATTGCCTAAAATGCAGTTTAATAAATGATCTTTGTACCAAATGGTAAGGTCAATGGGGTCATTTTCTGCAAGGAAAATGTACTGTTTTATGTCTCCAACCCTCTTGAATTAAAATAAAAACACCTTGTTTTCTAAAAGCCTGATGAGATGAATATCAGACTCATGAGATTATGGTAGACTTCACCTCACTGAGCAGTGGGTAGTTTTCAGACTGTGGAAGGTGGCTGTGTTCTCTGAGCTCCGGTGCTCATTTCAGGCTACAGAAAAGACAGTGGATAATATGTTCTCATTGACGTCAGCAGAGTAAATAATACCTCGCCCTAAATTGCCTGAGTACACGTTAGCCACTCCAGATGGCTGATGGAAACAGTGCTAAGCACAGCCCATGCACAGCCGGGGCCTCACTGAGCGTGGGTAATGCTCCTGGTGTAGTGTCAAGACAAAGCCCATCGAAAGACAAGTACACCGTGCTCTAGTTCAGCTCCCCCAGAACAAGTAATACAGGAAGGCCAGCAAAGAGCACTGTTATTAGTGTCACCTTGTCACCTCTGTGGTCTGTGAATGGACATGAGCGAGCTGTACATACACACAAAATGCAGGCACACACATACACAAGCACGGGCACCAAGAACTTCTCACAAAGACATACTTCTTTTGCCCTTGAGGTTCTGGAGAATGCCTTTGCCAAGCTAGACTTGTAGGGCCGGACCCTAAGTAAAGGGCAGGATTAAGCCCCACTTTCTGGCGTGAGTGCAGATGAGATTTGGTTTCCATTACTTAAGGCATTCCCCCGGGGCCAATGTTATATTGAAGAGAACTGCAACTGCTTTCAAACTGAGGCAGGCCCAAGTGGCTGAAGGCGTGCATAGGACTGGAAGCACAGCCCACAGCCCTCTGTGTACCTGTGCAACTCTGCCTGCCTCCAGACAGCTCTTCCCTTGGAAGAGAATTTAGTACAAGTTTCTTTTTTTCCCCAGTTTCAATACTTGCTTAGCAAACTTTACCCTTGCCCATTGAAATCACTGTCATTATAATGATGTCATAGGTAACCACCCAGGCCTCCCCGAAGTCTAAGGACACCCTTCACTTCCGTGCCAAGTACATATCCCTGTGAAGAACAGTAAAGAATAGGCCACAGAGGCCAGAGCACTACCCTGTGGCCTCTGCTTGACCAGCTCAGGAACACTTCAGGCCAGCAGTAAGCACATCTCCAAAACCTCTAGCCATCCTGTGGCCAGTGCGAACAAACTGAGGCTTCCTTCCGGGGAGCGGCCCTTTCCTTTCTTCCCCATGCCTTCAATTATGGGATCAGAGTCTTTGAATATGCAGGGAACTCTCTTGACTCTTCTCCAGAAATCTCACCTACAGAAAAAAGCTCAGTTTCTAGAAGACTGCATCCAGGATCTCGAGACTCACCCTGGGCCAATGGGGAAATTCCTTACACTTTCAGAGTTAAAAGTTCTGACAGTGACACTTGGGTCTGAGGGATGCTCATACCTCCAAGTGGGTCCAGGAAAGGAGAAACCCAAGATCAGCCTGCAGTTCTCAGGAGCACGACTGGCTTTGTACACATAAAGTTATTTTTTAATGTTGGTGTGAATATTTTTTTAACCTTTTTTTAGTGGATGGAATAATGGGTTTTATTTTGACGTCTTCACACCTACCTACATACCCAGTTTTTCTCTCTCATATCCACTCTCTTACCCTCCTGCCATCCTTCCCATGTACAGACCACTTCATGAACTTGCATGTCATCCCTGTGTGCAAGCCATGCTAATCTCCCTGTATCGTTCCAGTGTTACGAACTGTTTTGCCTGAGCAAGCACTGTGAAGTAACTGTCCGGAGCTGTGTGGCCGCATAGGACACCTCACAGAGAATGTAGCTGTTCCACCTTGGGCTCACTGAAGCATGGCTCTGCTCTTCCACTTTGACTCCAGCTAGGAATTTCAAAGGCTAGACAGCTCTTGAGCAATGAATCCAGAACCCAGTAGAAATAGATAGGGATCTTGAATGAACCAGAGTGGATAGAACTTCACTTCAAACATAGAGCTGTCATCAGTGTACCTGCCACGATCCAGGCACAAGGTTGACCTCAGATCACCGAGGCTGACCTGAGGTCAGAGTGGGAAGCTTGCCCTGTCCTAAGGAGTCTGTTTACTGAATTCCTCTGTATCTATGGTTACAGAAGCCAGGGAGCCCTGCTCCCTCCCGTTGTATGTGTTTCTGACAGGATTTCCCAAAGACTGCTGGACTGACCTGAACGGCAATGAGGGGGTAAAACAAGCAAACACTTAAGTGGGTGAGTAATGACTGCAGAGGCACAGACTACCCTGGAGCCAAGCCCCCAAAGCTGGCTGGGCAGAAAGTGTAGAATATTCAAAGCCCAGAGAAAATGAGGCAGTTGGGTGTTGAACCTCTGGAGCTGAGTCACTTCCTCACAGACAGGCTTTGAAAGTGTCTTACTCTGTTTTCCTCCTCCTCATGCCCCAAAGATGGAACCACAAAGCCTGAACTACCCAAGAGAGGGCCTGAGAACTCTGACCCCAAGACGTCCCACCAAGCTGAACCGTGAGGATGGCAAAGCCTTCCTACCAAGCATACCATGCAAGAGACCCAGTTCATTGCCTGTGCCTAGCCTGAGACCCACTGGAACTACAGATCACCACAGAAACCTAAGAGTTTAGTCATCAAAGTGAGGGCCAAAGGGCAGGCAGGCAGTTGGAAGGGTCCCAGGAAACGAAGGGCCAGTACAAAGCAAGACTTGGGAAAAGAGAGGCTGGCTCCCCAATCCAAACCAGTGGGTAGCTAGACAGGCACTGCAGGTGAGTAGTACTACCCCTTCCTGCCAGAAACAGCACAGGAGGCAGCAACAAATCTGAACTGGGTCCTTAGTCCCGAGGCCTGCCACCAACCTATGCAGGTCACTACCCAGGCTCACTGTTCTCATCTGTGATGGAAACAGCCTGACTCAACACCTCCCTATAACATGGAAACGTTAAGATTCCCCCAACTGCCCTTGATTGCTTGTCACAACACTCTGACTGACTGTAGGGTAGAAACCGGTTGTGCAGTTGCCTGTGAAGTGTCTCCTCACTGATTGAAAGATGACTGCCCTCACTGGCAACTTAGCCTGAGATCTCTCAATTTTTGGCAGTAAGTTCTGGGTAGCACTGGTCAGGAGTGCCACAACATAAGACCAGCCCTAAGAGTCTGCGGGTTCATCTTCACTGTCCCCTTGACTGGATTTGGAATCACGGAGGAATACTCTGCATCTGTCTGTGAGGAAGTTTCCAGAAGTTTAAGTATGGAGGGAAGAGCCATCCTGGATGTGGGTGACCACACCATAGGCAGGTGTCTTGGACAAATAAAATGAGGAAAGGAAGCCAAGCAGAGGATCTGCATTCATCTGATCTGACCAGAGACAATGTGACTCTCCACCATGGACTGTCCCCTCAAGCTGGGAGCCAGTCTAAACCCTTAGGTGGCTTTGGTCAGGGTTTTTTTTGGTTTGGGTTTTTTTTTTTTTTTTTTTCGGGGGGGTGGGGTCACAGTAACACAAGCCCTGTCTAGGCAGCCTTTTCCTCCCCATCTTTGAAGTAATTACAGTCATGGGTGTAGAAGGCCTGGGGGAGTCTTTCTTCACAGACAGTCCTCAGTCCTCAGGGAACCACAGGAGACCAGAGCCTAGGGAGCCACTCTAGCTGTCCTGTGACTGAACCCATTACTTCTATGCTTGCTTCTGACCTATCAGTAGCTCCCTTAGCTGGGGTGCCCTGGAGAGGATCACACAACCTTGGGTTTTCATAGGCAGCAGTCCTCTGACTGGGTCGGGCTTTCTGGATTCTAGTCTTTTGGGGTTCAAAACTAATCATCTGGCCAGACAATTGGCTCTCAAGCCCCTGCCCTTCAAGCACCCACAGCTGGGCCCCTCGGAGTTGCCCTTACACCTTCTGGCAGTCTTGGTACCTCTCAGTCTGAGGAATAAACCAACTGCCTACCAGGACAGCTTCCTCTCAGGCCAGCCAGAACATCTCAGGTCACCAACAAATGCTGGCTTAGATCCCAGAAGAGACAAATGCCAGAAGACATAGACCAGAGACCTTAGGGGCCCAGAAATTAAGTAGGAGAAACAAGGAAAACAGCAATAAAAAGCATCTGTAAGCAAGGGCCAGGGGAGCCAGAGACAGGGAAGGTGAGCTCTTAGCTGAGACTCCATGCAGGGACTAGGCCCTGCTCAGTGTCTACAGGACAGACTGTGCAGGGAGAGAGAAAAGGAAGAGGGGTGCGGGCTGTTGACCCAGTGTTTATGGATGTTTCACTTGATTTGAGTCTCCAAACCTAGGCTCAGTGAGGAGACAATGTCCCTCACAGCTGCTCCTTCCTGCAACAACAAGACTGACATCACTATTGTCAGGGAAATAGTGTTTTGATTAAAATCACATGACAGCTACTTCATGATTCAATAACAAATCCACTGTTAACCCTCGCCTGACAGTCTTGCCAGCAGCTGTGGTCAGAGGGCAATCTCTAGCCTGGAGGGAGTGGCTGTGCCAACCTGGAGGTAGCAGTGTGACCAGTGGCCCAGGCTGTTCCCCAGCAGCTCCCGCATTTGAGAACATGATTCATCAAGCACAAAGACCATGCAGACCTCAAGAACCTGTCTCCATGGCACTGAAGCAACACTCACCCTTCCCCAGGACAAAGCCTGGGCTGCTTTCTCGAACCAAGCAGCAGACACAGCCTTAGACATCAGATTAGGGCTTTGAGACCAGTCAAGAACTAAGTTCCCAGAGTTCTCCCTATGAGGACAGATCAGTAGCTGCACACCATAGAAGAGGGTTAAGAACAACTTCTGGTTTGCAACTGGATGACTTCCTGGATCACTCACTTGGCTCCAGGCCCTGACATGAAACACTCTGCCCAGCAACAGCAAAGTCCTTTCCATTTCAACCCCAGAGCATTTGCTTACGTGAAACAAAAGCAAGGCAGGCTCCCTGAGTCACAGAAGAGGGGATTTTGTGGATAAAATGAACTGCAGCCTCAGAGCAATAGCACAGCTGGCTTCTGGGGAAGGTTCCCAACCACCTAAAATGTGTCCAAGGGAAAGAGGTACCACAAAGGTATCTGCTTAAATGCTTGACAAGGTATAGCAGGAAAGGAAACTGAAGAAATAACAGCGAATGCTGTCCTCAGCTGGACAGAGTTCTTGAGAGCAGACCCAGTCTGCTGTGGCAGGGGGCAGATGCCTCAGTGGTCAGGGCTCAACTCAGGAACACTCCTGAGCTAAACGGTCCTGAGTATATTGGAAAACAGAACCGCTCCGTTATCATTTAAGAAGGGCGTGGCTCAGGCCCCTAAGAATCACAGTTCTTACTACTCCAGCCAAGTCTCCTCTTTCATTCAAATTCTACAAAGCAGTCAAAGGGACATGAAGGACTGGCATCTCGGATGTCTGCCAGGCTCAGGCTGTTAAGGCTTTGGAAGCAGCACTTACCCCACTCCATCACACATCACCCCTGGGACTGGCTGAACTAGAGACATCAGGCCAACTCAGGCAGGGGACAGCAGTGTGCACGGACACAGAAATGAAATACTGCGTGGCCTCCATTTACATCAAGAGCCAGGTAATTTAAAGACAGCCCTTTTGTCCGTGGTTTAACCACACAAATCCACTGGAGTCAGTATGCGAGCACCTCTTGCAGTCACTGTATATAGCCTGACATCAGCACTAGGCTGTCCAGGCTCTCCACTCTTATAATTTATTTTAAATCCCTTCTATCACTGGCCCTGAGGCCACAGTCAGACCCCGGAGACTGCTGAGCTAGAATTCTGCATCCCTTCTCCATGTGGTTGTAGGAGGCAAAATGGGTTTGTAAAACATCCAGGAAAACATCAGGCATGGACTCTTCGTCCTGAATGGAAACAACTCCCTAAATAGAACCATGCCAATAACTTTCCAGCCTATGAAGAAAGTTTACCAGCTCTTCCAGTCTACCCTTTGGTTGCACGGGTCTTGTCTCAGACTGTGGAAAGACCTCAAACCACAGATCTGGACAAGACTACCACCACTCTACAAAGGGTGTAAAACAGAGCAAGACTTTACAATACACTCTCCTACTCCTTAGAGCCTGGTATCTCTCCAGGGCAAGTGTAGTGGGAACTACTACTCTGCCCACCTTGCTGTCACTCCCGATAGCAGCAGCAAGCTCTGCTGGCTACCCACAGCCCAAAAAGGACTGGGTTCTGACCCCAAGTTCTAGGACCACTTACCTTTCCAGTGTCCTCTCCAGGCACTCGGGGTCTCAGGAAGATTTCTTGTCAACCCCAGTGATACTGGGCTCTTCACTGTCCTTCACAGGAAAATCTAGCTTCCTCAGCCTTTGTGCCACCGCTAGAGATATAGACAGCAATGCTGTGACTGTCCCTGACCAGGGCACACCCTCCCAAGCCACTGGTACTTCCTGCTGGGATGCCCTCAGCTGCCCTAGCGCCATGATGGACCAGCAGCACAAGGGTCTGGGCAGCTGTGCAGAGAAAGCCAGCCCTCACCAGTACCTTTCTGCTCCAGTCACCCCCTGGGATCTAACTCGGGGTTCCCCGACATCTTGGTCATGGGTAGCCTGTAGGGCCCTGAGCCAAAAGAAGACCTAGCTCCTTTCAGACCTAATTACAGCAGTTAAGGACAATAACTCCCAAGAAAGAAATGGCTTGGCTTTTCTTCCCAGTGAATACTTCGTCCACCAAAAGATTTCCATGTCAACTGAACATGATGTCATTTCCTGGAAACAGCAGGCCCGTGGAGGCAGAGGAGGTACAGTCAAGGCTATTCTAGTACAGAAGACTGAAGGTTTGTGAGGAAAGAGGAGAGACGAGCAGGGAAATGGGTAAAAAGGGGTAAGAAAGCAGTGAGCCAAAGGCCGGCGACCACTTCACCTGCTCACCAAGAACATGGGGTCGGGGACCTTCTCTGCAGCTGACAGTCCCGAGAAAGGGCAGCCAGCATGCAGGGGATGGAAGCAGAGGCCCTGACCTACCATCCCCAGTGTGATGGACCCAAGGACTTCTGTGATGGACACAAGGGACACAGAGGTTAATAAAACAAACAAACAAACAAAAACCCTCTGGGCAGCTCAGCGGTGTCAGGAAGACACCCTGCTCTTCTGGGTGTTATGCAAGCAGTCTAGATGCTTAGATGAGACTTGTCATGCTGTCTCTTGAATAAGGAGCAGACATACTCCCACCATCCCCCACTTAGAGGCCCGTATCACTATAGTCAAGCTTGGTATTTCCATGAACTGAAGGTTACCCTTTATTTTGACAAGGCCTCATTCAAAAATCACACATTAATCTGTTTATCCTTATGAAACAAAATCCATCTTCAGGCTCCTGTCGCTCGGAGGCACATTAGACGCACAAGATCTAGTATTTTGCTCATGATGGATACACCCCAAACAATATGTAGAAGAGGATCACTGAAGTGAACTCCACTGTTAATAGGTCATTTTTAATTGACACAGAATGTGTGTCTTTGTCTTGGCTTCCCTTTCCTAACAAGTTGAACCATGTTATAAACTGCTTACATGTAAAACAGTAGCAATATTATGTTCAAGGCAACCAGGCAATTCCAAAAGAACAATTCTCAAACTGAGGCTAGTGGCACGCTTTTCATCCCAGCACTTGGGAGGCAGAGGCAGGACCTGACTGGTCTACATAAAGTTCTAGGACAGCCAGGGCTACATAAGAGAACCTTGTCTCAAAAAGGAAAAAAAAAAAAAAAAAACAAGAAATCCCTGGGGCTGGGAACTGGTCTATGCCAGAGGCTCTTGCTTCCTAGGAGCAAGAAGTTGCTAATTGTATTAATGAGAGAGTGAGACAGCCTGGTGACTTTGTTCCCATCACAGGACATCCTTTAGAAGTCACTCAATAATCTCCGTTTTATGAAGTGCCAACAATATGCCCCAGACACCGGCCCAGACAAGTGTACAACACACGACGGAACAGACGGAGCCTGTACCACAGAGCTCCTGGGGAAGTCAAGTAGAAAAGCTACTATGTAGAAAAAATGGCCAAATGGACGCTGAAGAGTGATTGCTATGCAGGGTAACTCAAGGCAGTTCACTGCATCCACCAGAAAGAACAGTGAAGCCTCTAACAGCCACCCAAAACAGACCCTGCACGCTAGGTGACCCTTATTTGAGAAGGCAAGGGTCCATTCTCTCCCTTCAGTAGTCATTGGCAGAAAGAAAATGCACAAGGCTGGGAGTAGAGGGACAGGGACACTTTAGAGGTTCATTCCCAAGCACGTTTCCACAATCAAGACAATTGTCTCTCAAATATAAAACTCATTAAAGAGGAATACAGCTTGTAGGTGATGAAAAAAGCAACTGTGAGCCGGGCGGTGGTGGCGCACGCCTTTAATCCCAGCACTTGGGAGGCAGAGGCAGGCGGATTTCTGAGTTCGAGGCCAGCCTGGTCTACAGAGTGAGTTCCAGGACAGCCCGGGCTACACAGAGAAACCCTGTCTCAAAAAAAAAAAAAAAAGCAACTGTGAAATTAAAATGTTTACAGCAGAGTAATTTAAGGCACTAAAATGCTTAGGAAGATATTCAAACCTTGGCCCTAGAATACATAAAAAGGGAAACTCACTAAGAAGTAACTGGCAATTTAAAATGCAGGCACACAGTCTCTGATAGTAACGGTCTGTTCTGGTTTTCTAAGGTATGATAAACTTAAAAGCATTTACACAAACTTAGTTTTATGTAACTTATGTTTAATGTACAAAGTTTTGTAGGTATCTTTGGGCCTTCACAAAACAGAACAGGGCTTGTTATATCTAAAAGGGTTTGTAAGTAAAATCAACAATTCAGAAACCCAAATGGAAACATCAAACTACATGGTATGATGCATTGAGTAAAACAGGCTGCAGTAAAACCTCATTAACTAAGTCCACTCGAGACAAGGAGTCAGATGAAAACATTAAATTATCCAGCTCGAGACAAGGAGTCAGATGAAACATTTAAATTATCCAGAAGAATATTCAGAAAAGGTGTGACATGTCAGAGCTGCTCCTGGAAGGACCAGAGTATGACAGAGCAGAGAGACTGGTCACAGGCACACCCACTGAGAAGTGGTGTCCAGCAGCCTTCCAGAAACAATTTGCTTCAGCAAACCCTTCAGCTTGACCTGCCACCTTAAATTTCTGGACAAATTAATGAAATTTTACTGCAAAAGTAGAAAAATGTTCTTGCATCACCCACACCACAAGAAAACCCTGAGTAAGGAAACTTCAGTTTGGTACTGCACAGCAACAGCACACTGCTCACCAACATGGCTGGGAGCAAACCTAGGACCCACGGGTCGGTCCTACACGTGCTTGAAACACAACACTCACAAGGAAACAGTAGAACCACAACTTCGTAGGAGGCACTAAAGTCTCTTATGGGTTTTTGAAGGCAGTCACAGTCCTGAGCCGTTGAAATTGTTTCCTTTCAACATCACACATTAGCAGCAAGATACACCCACTTCCGGCTTCTGCATGACATGATTACAGTCAAAACTGAGCAAATGAAAACCAGAACAGCCAGACGTCAGCCTGCCGCATCTCCTCTCACGTGAGACGCTCGTGCGGGCCATCGGCACCAGGAGGACACGGCTTTCACTACAGTCAAATCTCAATATTATCTCCAAGTAGATAGTTCTAAGTAAGTTATTCTAAACCATTTACTCTTAACATTGGAAAGATGGAGAGCCACACAGAGACATGTAAACAGTAAGAGATTCACTGCACTCCGTGTCGGGGTCCAAATCCATCCAGGTTCTGTCTGGATCTTAAGTGGCTGGGGCCTGATTCAAAAAGGAGGAAGCAGGAGCCTCAATGGTGCTGGAGAGAATCCCTGGGAGACACTCAGAGCTGACTGTATGAGGGGGCGTCAGCAACTGGTCAGAAGAAGAGCGTTACAATTATCCCAACAGAGAGAAATAAAATCAGTCTGAGTTCATGTTTAGAAAGAATCAAGTCACTGAAATCTGATTTCTTCTATGTTGTTGCCATTTGCTTGGATGAGATCTTGCAGGTTTCCATTTTCTCCACCCAGGGTAAGAACACATTGACTAGAGATCTGTGATAAGAACTTAGTAAAGGCTTTTCCCTCCTGCTCCTCTTTATGCCAAGGCAAGAACTGGAAAATTCCAAACAAAATCATGTTAGTGGTCAGAAAGTTCATGAGTGATTGCTTGAACATTTAGCATGCAACAATGGCAAAGCGTGACCTGAGACCCTGCTGTGGCCCTATACTCTGCTGCTGTAGTCAGGCTGACTGGACATTGAAGACTTCACTTGAGTCCAGACTAAACTGTTCTTGCCAGAAACAATCAGCATCCTATGCATGGAATTGAGAACATGGCCTGCTCACTCAGCAGAGAACAGTGGGCCAAGACATTTCTTTACTTTAGATAGGGTATAACAATGTAACCCAGGCTCCTCTACTCTGAGATCCTCCTGCCTCAGTCTCCCAAGGGCTGGGATTACAACTGTGTGCTATCAAGCCCAGCAGGAGCCAAGGAATTCCTAACCTAAGCAAACAGGCCCAGCATGACAGATACCTGCCACCCTGTCTCCCCTCATGACATCACACCCCCTACCCTCACTCACACTATGAAGGAAAGTACCCAGCAACCAAAGCCTAGCACAAAATACAATGCATACCACTTATAGCTTCCTGTGCAAAGTATTTGACATCCATGTCTTCGTCCTGACCTAGTCTCTGCAGCACCGGCTTCACTTCCCCCTGCAAGGCACTGCAATTCAAAAGACACTGTGAAGAGGACAGCTGGGAGGACAGAGTGCACCGTGATACAGTCTGCAGTCAGACTTGGGGTTTGTCTATGGCAAGTTTTCATTTTAAAATGAAAATGCTTTTAAATACTGACAAACATGACAAGCACATCAAATAGTTTCTAAAGAAGTCCTTGGAGAAATTCACTTTTGGGCAGTGATCTGTACACACCCAGAGCCTAAGTGTAAAAGTCAAACCCGTCAGTCTCAAGACTGAGGGCTGAATTCTTTTCTCTGAATAAGCCCAGATTCTAGGTAAAGAAAGGAATCCTGGACTTACTTCAGAGGTTACTCCCTACCACGAAGCTTTCTTTCAAACCACCAGCCACACTCAAGTCTTACTTGGTATCTAGAATCGGTCCAATTTTCTGCAGTGACTTGGCCACATTGAAGCGGACATTTGCTACCTGGTCTCCTGCCATTTTCAACACGATGGGCAACATTTGCTTAGTGGTTATCTCCTTACCACAGGCTTCAGAGAGCGCCTAGAAAAACAAATAAGATGGCACATTTAGCACTTTCTTAATATGCCCCAAATCTAGTGAAACAAACTAATATTTAAAGGGAAGGTAATTGACCAATAGAAAAATGTTTCCCACTTGAGCAGCTAAGGAAAACTGAAGTGGCTCAAAAGATGGAAGACTTCTGCCAAAACATACAGCAAACTGACTTTTAAAATACTGAAACTTTTAACTACTTAGCTTCATCTCGTCGGTGTGTGACTCTGGGGGAGGGAGGAGAGGGCGATGCTTGGAGGTAGAGGCAGGTCCGCCAGTTCTCACCACCAGCTGACTCTCCTGTCCACTCAATTTTTAAATCCAACTCCAAATTTTTAAATCAATGTTTTCTCCAATTATTCAAATTGATCAGTATAAGAAATGCACCTCTAGCCTAACATAGCTTGTAGTGGAACTTTTCCCTAATTGATTGGATAATAAAGACAACAAGAAACCAATCACTGGGCGAGGAGGCGGGACTCCCAGGTGGGGCTTGGGGGAGGAAGAGGGACTGCAGGAGAAAGGAACTTGCTCTTGGACTTCCGGAGTGAGGCAGACACAATGCAGGAAACCAGAGGCTGTTAGTCTGAGTGGCGGATCCACCAGGACCCACTACCAGAATTTCTAACATAGAAGAGTTTATAAAATTAGGATTTGCGCCCAAGGATTGTGTTATCTGTTGATTCTAAACTAAGACTGTATGGTGTTTTCCTTCACGTGGACACTCAAACTGGGTTCCAGAGAAAGGTAACTGTGGCTGAGCATGGGTTTGCAAGAAGCACATCCCAGCTAGCTGCAGAAATTTGGGAGTGAGGGCAGATTTGGCGGCCAGCTGTGGGGTGGAGAGAGCGACTGCTGAGCTCTGGAGAGGCAGAGCCAGCCTTGGGGAGACAGACTTAGATTAACAGGAAAAATGCAGTCTTGGCCTATGTGCCAAACTGAGTGCTCAGACCTGTGCATAGCCGGCGATAGCACGTGCTGTTTTTAGTATTTCACACTACAATAGCTGTTCACTCAGAAACTTAGACTGTAAATAACCAAAACAAAACCAAAAAACCAAAACCTGTCCGAGCTTAGCAGTAACCGTGTCATACTCACATTAATGCAGAATAAAGTGGTCATTCTGTGCAAGTAGTTAGGATCGTTGGCCATCACCAACACTTTAGGGACGATGGTATTCTGGGCCCACTCTGTACCAAACTTCTGGACCAACTTCATGAGGTTGTTGGTGGCCGCTTCCCGAATGGCATAGACTGCAGGAGAGTCCAAGAGAACGCCTTCAGGCTGCTTGCTTTACATACAACCTACTTCACCACAGCACACAAACCCAAAATAAAGTCCGTGCAAACCTAACCTAACTTAAATGATAACCCTAATGGGTCACAGCCATCACAGTTCTAAATGTCTGTGTCCATCAAGGAAAAGAGTGTGAGGGGCTGCGTCTATGCATCATCAATTAAAACCCAACTGCCCACTAGGTACCACGTGCTACCCCTGAGGGACAGCAGATACCCTTCCCTCAAAGACCAAATACTCTATCAGAGAATAAAAACTACGTGCTCAGAGAGTCACACGGAGGGCAGAGAAGCAATCATCACATATGGCACTAGACAGAAAAGGCCGAGTGGAAAGAAGGGACTCTGGGAGAAGTGCCTGGCCTTCGGCCCTGGAGAGGATACGTGGGACCTGAAGAGGGATGGGACCTCGGGGTGCAGCGAGGAGAGTGAGGGCACAAGGGAAAGAGCCAAACCTGTGAGACTCCAGGGACAGCCCTGACCACAGAGCATCTAACACAAACAACAGGCTTCAAAAACATCAAAAGAGAATGTTAGCAAGATTATTCAAGTAGCATCAGAGAGCAGCTGAGAGGGATATTGAGGAAATCCTACACCGGTCACCACTGTCACCTACACAGCTGCAAATCAAAGCTGTTCCCACTGAAAATGCTTTTGTCGATTAACCTGATAAATGTGCCTGCACCAGCACAGAACAATCCCATTCAAAAGAACCTATCAATGACGTCATAAAACTAAGCCATCAAGACTGAGTTATCAGGCCCTCAAAATTAGTTGTTCTATGCAGGCCTGAACACAGAAAGGCCTGCTGCTCCTTCACTTCCGACTCAGCAAGGCTCAAAACTTGGACTTAGATAACAAATCAAGGGGGACAGGTTACTGACTCCTCCTTCTCGCATCTGACAAGCCCCAATCCTTGGCAATCCATGCGTGCTTCCAGAGAGAGGAGATAGCCAACTTTTCCCAACTCCAATCCTGCTATAAAGACACTAAGAACAGGGGAAAACACAGAGACAAGGAGCTGTACTCACACGGCCAATGCTCAGACTTCCATCTACAGAGAAACACACGCCAGGATGCCAGAGCTCAAGTCAAGTGCCTTTACCCGCCACACACATGGGCTCTTTCTTGTCACACATATAATCTGTGCTCCAGACCTCTCCTCCATTCTTCCTTTAAAGAGAAGCTAAAGGAGCTGGACAGATGGCTCAGTGGTTAGGAGCACTGGCTTCTCTTCTAGAGGACCCGGGCTCAATTCCCAGCAACCACATGGTGGCTCAGAACCATCTATAATAGGATCGGATACCCTCTTCTGTCCTGTAGACATATAGGAAGACAGACCACTCACATGCGTGTGCGCACACACACACAAAGGGGAGCTAATGGCAGCACCTGTGTTTTTCTCCTGGCTACTGGTTTTTAATGATTATTCTTACTACAATACCATGTGGCAGGGTTCCAAAGTAACCAGAGGCTGAGCTTGTTCAAGACCTCAACTGCACTGAACTCTACTTGGCCAGAGGCCTACTATGATCCTAGCTCCTCTCACTTCTGTTTGCCTCCTGAGTTTTCACTCCCTGTTTTGCCTGTGTGTCTGTCTTTCCCTTCAAGGTTAGGCTGATCTGAAAGGTTTCTTTACATATCTAATTCTATCAATTCTCACTAATTTTGACTGGATACTTATCTTTGTCCTATAAAAGATAAATTAAGGAGGTACCCACTACTTAGCCCTGCCTTCTTGTCACACTGCCCACGGACAGAAACACAGCCTTCACGCCCCACCCCCATCTTCTCCAGACTGCTCACACTGGTCTTACAGAAGTTTTATGCCAGGGAGAGGTGAGGGGGATGTTTCCCAAGAAACCTGCTCACTGCTCACTGCGTACCACTTACAGTGCAAAAATATCATTCGTCTTCAAATTATAAAAATCTAACCTAAATTACAAAAGCTGCAGGGAAAGCCATGGTGAAGGGCCGTTCTCAGCTTGCCCACCCACTGCACCAGGGATCCTGCAGTTGCTGCTGCAGTACATAAACTCCACCCGGGACAAAGGAGGAAAGATACTTAGGTTGCATATAGCCATCACCTACACAGAACAGGTGTCATTTCTCAACTTGTGAAATATTGGAACCTTAAAGGTCCTTCAAAATTTGAAGGACAAAAAAGGCCTGTCTTAATCCTTAATCGCTTTCAAAGGAAGTAATAGAAAGGTTTCTGGGAATGCCCACAAGAATACTTACCCAAAGTAAACTTTGTTAAATAAAAACTTGGACTGGGAGATGTCTCAGTGGTTAAGAAAATACATACTGCTCTTGTGGAAGACTGAATTTCAGTTCCCAGTACCTAAGCCAAAGGACTCACAACAACAATTCCAGCACCCAATCAGGACTGGAAAAGCCCTCTCTAGCCTCCCAGAGTACCCACAAGCACAAGTGCAATCTCACATACAGACACACAAACGTACACATAATTTAAAATGGAAAAATTAAAGATGCTTTCCTATGATTTATATCAAGTGTCTTTTATATATATATTTTTTTTACAAATGATCATTAAAAACTTAACTCGAGAAAAAAAGGAATAAAGAAGTTTTTACACTGTCGTTTAAAAGCACAGCTGTATCCATACAGATGCCCTGATATAGTCATATACGGCTTCACAACCTTCCTTTTACACTCGTAGACATATGATGCAAATATGCTTTTAACAAAACCACCTACAAGTGTAAGCAGACACAGATATTCTTTCCCAGCTGCCTAGTCACAAATACCCAAAGATAAATGCAAGCAATACACAAAGTATACACAGTACAGTGGAACCACAACAGGACGTTTATCACACCCACCAAAACATGGACCCAAAGCTCATGGGACATATCACATAAGAACTGAAGGCACTCCCTGGGACTCAAGCTGCTGAGGCTAGGACCTGGCACAGAGGGCCCCTTCCGCCACTGGCTGCCAGGGAGACAAAGATATATGCACACACTTCCTGAGGCATCACCAGAAAGGCACCTACTCATTCCTGTCCAATCTCAACTGGCCTGAGCTCACATTCTCCAGCACAGCAGCAAAGATCAAACAATGAGCTTTCCTCTCATAACACCGAAACCCTGGCTCTGCCCCAGGGGACAGCACATCTTCCCAACTCTTACTGTACCTTTGCACTTCATCTCAGAGAGCCCAAGTAGCCAATTCTCTCCACCCAGGCCTTTGCAATCTGTCAGCCTGGTCTACAGTTACTCAGGACACCAACTGCAGCAGGTCAGCTGCAGGCCCTACCAACTGCAGCAGGTCAGCTGCAGGCCCTACCAACTGCAGCAGGTCAGCAGCAGGACACCAACTGCAGCAGGTCAGCTGCAGGCCCTACCAACTGCAGCAGGTCAGCAGCAGGACACCAACTGCAGCAGGTCAGCTGCAGGCCCTGGCTCTGGAGGAAATGTACATCTAAGAGTCTGAAGCTCACACAGCAGGAGGCAGAAGAGGACAGCGTTACTCAGCACAGAAAATTCATTTAAAACAGAAAATAACAGGAAGTACAAACGTCAGCTCTGTAGTCAGGTTGAGCCTGCCTTTACTCCCAATGCTCAGGAGAGAGGCAGGCAGCCAGCTAGAGCTACACAGTGAGACCCTGTCCCAAATTAAATAAGTAAAATATTTATGTAGTCAAGGAAAGCCAATGGAACTTCACCAACCTTTCTTCAGCATTAGATTGTCAAAGCAAAGTGTGTGTCCCACAGGCTTCCTCTGTAAACAGCCATGCATGAATGTCATAAACACACAGAAGCCTCGGGCTTCCCATAGTGTCTGTTTTTAACTTGTCTACTCACCATGATCCACAAGCCAGGCCATACACAAAGAATTCAGTTTTTCATCAAAAAACTCCACACCCTATGGATATAGAAGATTCCATTAGAAAATATTTCCCAGGTTAGGACAAGATGTTCTATTTACATTTACATTGCACAATAATTACCTAAAAGCTAAAGGCACACTTGCACACAAGCTGAACCACAAAAGAGCCATAAAAACAGTAGCACAGAATTACAATCTATGACACTATCTAGAAAGAAAATCCAAGTGAGAGTGCGGGACTCGGACCTAAGACGAGACTGAGCTGCGCATGCACAGGGCTGAGCACAACAGGCACAGCACAGGGGAAGAAAGTCTACAGAGCAAATCCAGACACTGTGGGGAAGTGAATTACCCAGAAAAATAGCTGAGGGGCTTGGTAATCCTCATCTCTCCTTTTTAGTTAACAAGTCCTTGAGCACGAGGCAAGTGACACCAAGAGATCACCGAGAGAAGACAGTGCTTTTAGGGCATGACAGAAGGCAGTAGAGAGAAAAAGCAGGCACCAGTGTGCAGGGCAAAAGGTCGAAGTGATAGCTGGAGCCCGGCTCTCCAGCCTGCGAGTCAGCCCACACAGGCTGGGACAAACCCTAAGACGTCTCGCCATAGGACATACACATCACATAGGGAAGCCCCGGATGCACACTTTCCTGGTGCCTTCCTTCTGAGGTCATTATGTGCATTCTTCTGGTTCAAGTCTGAGACATTCCTGACCAATGACGACATATTTAAATAAAGACCGATAACAAGGGTTCTGTGCTTTACACAGGACAGCTTCACCTTGCCATGGCCAATCCTGGCAGGCCCTTCACCCACAGCATCGCCTCTCAGACTCCTATTTATTCCAGGTTGAGGATTTTCCTGTGATCTCCTTCAGACAGTCTGTTGGTTTAACTCTATTTACCCATCAGACTTATGAGCCTGGCTAGATAGTACTGAGAAAATTTTATAAATTGACCAAAAGTTTACACAAAGAAAACTCAAGAATACATATGCTGAGGCAAGAGAGATGGCTCAGCCATTAAGAACATCTGAGGCACTAATAGATGGCCTGGTTTTGGTTCCCAGCACCTACATGGCAGCTCACAACTGTCTGTAACTCCAGTTCTAGAGGATTCCTCTGGCCTCCACAGGTACCAGGCATGTATATGCTTCACATACATATATATAAGAAAAACATTCACACACACCACACACACACACAACAGAAGAGAGAGAGAGAGAGAAGAGAGAGAATAGAGAGAGAGAGAGAAAGAGAGAGAGAGAGAATCTTAAAAAGAAGTAAATCTCAAGAAAGACACAGTGTCCGTGACTGACAGATGCTGTCCCAGCCAGTGTCCATGACTGAGGGATGTCACTGAGCCAAATAGGTATAGACCAGCTAAGACGCCGTCTGTCTTCTTTCCACACTATTCTGTATACTGCTGGCAGCCCTGGAAATTCTCCAGGTCTGGTGGAGTAAGGTTCAAAGAAATGGTAAACACAATCCCCTCCTTCCACACGGCTGCTTCCCAGCCTAGCAAAGCCATCATTAGCCACTGCTGCTTTCCACTCCCGACAGTGACACAGAAGATGACTGAGGAACAGAAAATGACTCCCTCCATTTGGAATGGATGGTGGAGAAGCATGAAAAAATGATGTCACTTGACATATGGATAAGTTAAGATCTTTGCCCTTCATTGTGAGAAGCAGAGCATTTCAGATTTGATAAAACAATGCCATGACCGTCTAAATTAGTAATATAGTGCAGTGGTCAGGAAAATATGAGTCCATGTGCTGTGATCTGAAAAAACTGGAAATGCGCCTTTGGGCGGGGCAGGGTGCTGGGGGTGGGGGCAAAGTACAGGAATGTCAGCAGTAAACTGATACATGAGCATCTGAAAATTACTCAGGTCTTCCTTCATCCAACTAGTAGGAAAGGCCAAGTGTCTAATGAATAACAAGCACTATGAAGCCACTGGAACCCACGCCACACAGTTAACTGTCTCAGAGCTACCATAGGGGTGAGGCTGTCAAGCCTGCCATTGTCTTCACCTACTGAGAAAAAGGGAAACGGGTGGCAGTAAAGTCAGCTTTGAGATTTGAATTTGTCTTATCTATTAGAATGAAACTAATAATGAAACCTAAAGAATAGCAGACAGTGTGGTAACTTTATTCAGAATACAACATTACAAGTCCTGCGTAGTAGATCTTCAACTTGTCATCAGGATGTAGACAAAATGCTCCTACATTCATTTTGCTTAGGATAGAGTCAAACAAAAAGTCAAACTGACTTATCCTGAAACTGTATTTTTCCTTAAATTGTATAGGTTTTAAATAATACGACATTCCTGTTACGTAAATATATTCTACACCTTTATCATGAGGAGGCAGCAAGGCAAGTGTGTTTCTGGACCACCTTCCTGTTAGCCCATAATGCACACTGAAAATAAAAACCATCCGATGAGCTAAGCGTTGGCACACACCTTTAACCCCAGCACTCAAGAGGCAGAAGTAGGCAGATCTGGCCTATAGAGAGAACGCCAGGACTACACAGAGAATCCTTGAGAAAGCAAGTAAACAAAAAAAAAAACATCCACAGAATTTACTTCAGTGCATCTGATCAAGCCAGAGCAGCCTGAGTACCTGCATCTCCCACTCACCATGTAAGTCTCCACAATCACACAGCCCCTACTACTTACAACGCAGAAGGACTCACCAGCTGGCCAGCCAGCAGCGGCATGTACTCAATGATAGCCAGGCGGACCCTCCACTTGGCATCTTCAGCCAGTTCCACTATGGCAGGAAGGAGAGACTGAGACAGCTGACGAATTCCAATCACTTCATTTACACAATCCAAATTGGAGATGATATTTAAACGAACTTCTGGACACTATAAACACACAAGCCCCAAAGAGTACAGGTGAAAATTATCTCCTTTGCCCAGTAATCTCCTGGCATGAGAAAATACAAAGAGCTAAGTAGAATTTCAAATTAAAAAGTATTAATCTGGGTAGTGGCACACACCTTTGATCCCAGCACTTGGGAGACAGGGGCAGGCAGAACTCGAGTTCAAGGCCAGCCTGGTCTACAGAGTAAGTTCCAAAACAGCCAGGGCTACACAGACAGACCCTGTCTTGAAAAAACAAAAAACAAAAAAACAAAAAAAAGAGAAAGTAAGTAAGTAAGTATTGGCTCAGATTTTAAAAGGTGGGGGTAAGCTGTGGCGTGGCTGAGTGATAAGGGCCTTTGTCCAGCCTGCACAAAGCCCGGGACTCAATGACCAGAACCGACCAAAAGAACCTCAGGCAAAAGGAAATCCTTAATGCTAAGCACACAGATAATCCAAGATACAATGTCACTGATCTTAACCACAATGTCAATAAAAAGCCTTTGAGATTTCATTACTTTGTACACTAATTTAAAAATCAGCCAACAAATTGGCAGGCAGTAGAAAGAGGAGCTTGTCTCACAGACCTGGCAACCTGGACTCCACCCCAGAACTCATACAAAGGTGGATGGAGAGAATGGACTCCACAGAGATAGCCTCTGAGCTCTGTGTGTACACACAAGTGCACACTCACGCACACAACAATCAAGTTTTTTAGACTTTTAGTTAATAAACAGGCACCAAGTCTGTGAGATGGTGAGGAGCCCCGGCCCTGGAATTCAGTCCTCTGCACCCACATCTCAGCCCGACCACTGCCGGGAGCCCCGACCTCTTAGCCTGTGCTTCACTTCCTCTACACCTGGGAGGAAGCAAGCCCTAAGCTGGCTGTGGCAGTTACAGTTAATGCACATCCAAACTCTCAGATCATGCCTGACACTAATGTTCACAGTTGTCATCCACATGTGTGTACTGTCTATGTAACGTATACGTGTGTGGGTCCCCATGAAGGCCAGGGAGGGAGTCGGGAGTTACAAACAGCTGTGGGCCACATGGCCACCAGAACTGGAGCTCTGGTCCTCTACAAGCCGCAGGCCTCTTAACTGCTGAGCCAGACCTCCAGCCACTCCATGTTAACATCTGAAGCTACATTTTAAACCCAAATAAGAAGATAATGTTTAAGCAAATATATATGAACTTTAAATACAAGGAACCAGTAAGTATAATATAAAACATTTAACAGGTATTTCTTGGATGGTTTAAGACTTATTTCATGACTGCTTTACATGTTTATGCACTGTGTGTGTACCTGGTACCTAGAGTGGTCAGAAGATTCCCTGGAACTAGAGTCAAAGACAGCTGTGAGCTGCCATGTGGGTGCTGGGAACCAAACCAGAGTCCTCTGAAATAGCTAGTACTGTTAACTACGTCAGTTTCTCTCCAGTCCATCTTGGTTGGTTGGTTTTGGTTTTAGAGACAGGTTTCTCTGGGTAACCCTGGCTCTCCTGGAACTTTATCTATAGACCAGGTTGGCCTTGAATTTAGAGATCCACCTACCTCTGCCTCCAGAGTTCCGGGATTAAAGGCATGCTCCACCATACCCAGTTGGGTTTGTTTTTAACTAATCCTTGTGCCCATTTTTGGGGAACCTGTAACCCTATACCCAAAGAGAAGGATTGTCAAATACCTAAACTAGGATTCTCCCACCCCCACCCCATCTTTACACTTTGGGTCCTATTTTCGTAAAATCACCAAAACAAAGATTTACAATCCCTTTAGTCCCAGCATTTAGGAGGCAGAAAGAGGCAGGTGGATCTCTAAGTTCAAGGCCAGCCTGGTCTATAGACTGACAAGTTTCAGGACAGCCAGGACTGCACAAAGAAACCCTGTCTCAAAAAACCCAAAAGAACAAAGAAAAAAGAAACAAAATCATATCAAATCAATTACAGCAAAGTGAAAGGATTCCTAGCCCGGCTCACCTCGTCCTTTAGCTGAGCTAAAAACAGAGGCAGGAGATGCTCAATGGTGTTCTCTTTGCCCAGAACTGTAGACAATCCCATAATCACCGAAGCCAGAGCTGACTTGACATGCTGGTTGGTATCAGACACTAACTCCTAAAACAGAATAAAAATAAACACAACAAAAGCCTCCACACCACCTCCCGAGGCCACAGTAACACTCGTCAGCGAGCGGCTGACCCAGCCGTCTGCAGTAACAGACTGCGCCCACGAGCTTTACCAGCACAACGTGCACAAATCAACTATAAATACTTTCACAAATGTTATGTATCTGATTCATTTATGCCTCTTCCTTCTTTAAGTGCTAAGAGCTTCATAGGCAGGGTAAGCAAAATAAAATGAAGTCACAGTCACCTTTATATAGGGCAGGATTTGGCTCATAATTACAGTCTCTCTACCTTCAGTGGGCAGGTTCTCACAAAGTTCTAAAACAGAAACAGAAAATGCAATGCTGTCAAGGAGCCAGAGACAATTAACCAGATCTTCCAATAGTCCAAGTTAAATCAGAAGTCTAAGAAAAGCAAGAGGGCAGGGGCAATAACCCTGGTCCTCGAGGCACAGCCTGAAGGCCCTTTTCATCTAAACTACGGGACAGGAGCTTTCTATGACGGTGCCACCTTCCACATGCTGGTGTCATCTGTCTGCAGCATCTTATATATTAAAACTTCCTAACATGACACATGCATCAGAGTGGGTGGCAATGGTGCTGCACTCACTTTTCTCTGGTTTATACATTTTGGGTCCTATTTTAGCAAAACACCAAACCAAACTGTAGGGAACTGACGACAACAAAATCAAAGGACTCCGTAGCCAGTCTCACCTCTTACTTTGTGGGCGGCGGCTGCTCGGACTTCAGCTTCGCAGTCTCTGAGGAGGCTCTGGAAGGCGGGGATGAGATCACTGAGGGCAATGTTCGGGCCCACTGCTTTCTGGAGCTGGAAAAGAATTTATGCAGGTTTAATGTATACAAACAAAATAGTAAAGCCAAGAAATAGTACAATCATCAAAAGTATACTGAAACCAAAATGGAAAGACTAAACAAGCTCTCTTATTCTTTTTCATTCAAAACCATTCAACAGAATTTGCAAGCTCTGTCCAATAGAAAATCTGTGGGGCAAACGCCTTTGAGGTTTTGAATACTTGAAACGCCAATGCATTTTACCTCTGAAAACTTGTCAGCCACCATATAGCGAACCCGCCAAGATTTATCTTCTGCTGCTTGCCGAAGTGTAGGCATTACCAAGGCTTCGAGGTCATCCTGGGACAGTAACTGGGCAATGCTGACACAAGCTTCCACAGCTAGCAGGCGCACGGAATCCTAGAGAACAACACTCCGTTTGGTCAATCTGCTGGAACAGGGCCCACTAAGTGCGCTGTGAGACTGCTGCCGCAGGTCTGCTTCAGAGAGCAGGGAGAGAAAACCACTGTGCTGGCTAATCTGTAACGTGACATAAGCTACAGTCATCCGTGCGGAGGGACCTCAGCTGACAAGATGCCTCTACATCAGGCTGTACAGAAGCCTGCAGGGCATCTTCTTACTAAGAAAGCAGGATAAGTAAGCCACCAGGGAGCAAGCCCATGGAGAGGGGAGCCCGCCACGGCCTCTGCACCAGCTCCTCCCAGGCTCATGCCGTTTGAGCTCCTGTTCTAGCTTCCTTCAATGATGATCCACAACGCGGAAATGTAACCCAATAAACCCTTTCCTCCCCAGCCTGCTTTTTGGTCATGGTTGTTTCATGGCAGCAATAGCAACTCTAATTAAGACAACCACCATCCACGATGGCGTAGCTTTATGTCTTCAAATGACTGCATAACTTCTTCCTTTACCTAGATTGGCATGTAAAAACCACAAATGGCATTTTGTTTAAATTATCTTGATAACAGCACCAAGTTTTTAATAAGCAAAGTAAAAAAAGATGTTCTAAATGTTCTTTATTGCATGTAAATAATGTATGTGGGCGTTAGAAGAAACACCCTTGAGTCAGATTTCCTGTTCCACTTTTCCATGGCTTCTGAGCATGGAAATCAGGCAAACACTTTACCCACATCTAATAGACTAATTGCTTTTTTTTTTTTAAAAAATTATGCTATATTCAAAGCCTTATTATAATAAGAAGCTGAAAAATTATCCTTGCATAAGTACTTAATAACATATTTGAAGAATTTAAAGGACAAGAGAGATCACCTTGAAAGCTCTTTCCAACTCATCACTGACCAGAGACAGCAGCAGCATGAGATGAGGAAGGAAGAGACAACACAGACCGAGGGAGAGGGTGACAGCCGAATAACAAAGTCAGGCAAGTGCTCAAAGTCCAACAGAGATAAGCAAGCCTAGGAGAGCAGGCAGCAGGGATGGGAAGGGAGAGAGCTTACTTGCTCCTCCGTATATAACGCAGCTAACTGCCGAGTGGGACACCTGAATGTCTTCTGAGTAAGTGGAAACACAGAATTAAAGCTCAGTTAGGCATTAAGTTTTGACTTCAGACTCAGGAAAATCAGATAAAGACAAACGTTAGACATAGAATCCTATGAGCACCAAAAAAAAAAGGGGGACAAGAAATTACTGTCTATGTAACACAACAGAACACACACACACACACACCAGAGCACCCTCATTACTTGCCTGGTTCCTACCGATGTCACCTAACTGGCCTTCTCTTTCTAGTCTTATCCTTCCTACAAGTTTCTTTCCACACGTAAGCCAGAATGACCTTTCAAAACTGTAAACTACACGCCACACCTCTTCTCCAGATCTACGTAGAGCCTTGCTGAATCTAGAGTAGAAAATCCAAAACTGCACCGTCTTCCCTGGCTTATGATCTCCCGCCCTTCCATCTCCACTCCTGTCTCTACTGGACTCCTTCACCACGCTGCACTCTTGGGTTTTCTAGCTCACATCCTCTCTTTACCAACACTGTCTCTTGCCTGCCTGTTGCTTCTTCACAGTTCTATGCTGACTAGCAGCCCGTGTTCTATTATGTTCCATTTATTTCTATAACATTTATGCCTGATTTTTACCATGTTTGTTTTTCTCCATTAAAATATAAGTTCCGTGAGAGCAGGGTCCCTGTCTGCCTTTACCACAGCACTCAACACTAGAACCGTGCCTTACATATATAGGTACTCTATGTAGGTACTTAATAAATGCTTCTGTCCATGAGTAAGCCATGAGCAGGTCTTCTAGTAGTCAGAGGGAGCACAGTGTACTTATATTTCTTAACAAAGCATTGAATATTTTTTGAGTACCAAATGCTCACAGTCAGCTCCCACTTAGAACATGGGTGAGTTTCATGCCCATTGGTTCCCATACTCTGGCTGCTTTTGGACCACGGGAGCGGAATTTTACAGGAACTATATGACCCTCAAAGGCTAAAATATTTCCTGGCTGGCCTTCATCAAAAAAATCTGCAAACAGGAAGTATAGAAGACAAAAAGAAAATGTCAAATTATGTCATGGGAAATATAAGCAGCTAAATTCCAAATAAGGATTCTAAGACTGTCTATTCCAACACAAGAAACCACATGTGGAATCTCCATGCTCAGCAACATTATAGCCAACCTTCAAATATAAAACTTAGAAACTTACGGCTGAAGCCGACATACTCAGCTAGCTAAACATAGCCTTGAACAAGCCTCAAAAACGACCTGGGCTTCCATTTCCTTGACTATCTGTGTCATGGGCTGATAGGAGAACCTAGTTCCATAATGCATGTAGCCACTGAAAACAGGCTGCGAGATACCGTCAGGCATTTCCGTGGTTCCCCCACATCCATGTATTCCAACAGTGGATCACAAATATTTGGGAAATATTTTCTAATCTCTACTAAACATATACAAACGTTTTCTTGTCACTATTCCCTAGAAAAAGTTGTAAAACTATTTATGTTCATTTACACTATAGTTTTGTTTTATTTTTATCTACTGTGTTTATGTGAGAGAGTGTGGGTACATGCATACCACAGCACATCTGTGGAGGTCAGAGGGCAACTTTGGGATTTGGTTTTTGCCTTCCACCTTATTGAATCAGGGTCTCTCTTGTTTCTGCTGCTGCTGTCCTGTGCACCCCAGGTTAGATGGCCCATGAGTCTCAGGGTGATTCTCCTATCTCTGTCTCCCACCTCACTGTAGGAATGCTGGATTAGTACCACTCCATCCAGTCGTCTACATGGGTTCTGGGTGTCAGACACAGGTCCTCAGGCAGCTGCCACTTTTAAAGGTTATGGCCTTCTCTCTAACCCTGGTTTACACTGAATCAGTTATTACAAGTTATCTAAAGGTGACTTAGAGTAAGTACGCAGGAGGATGTGTACAACAGAGGCAAATACCATGCCATTTTACACATGGGAACGGAACTCTAAGGTAAGTACCCCTATATGATCCTAGACCCATCCCATCCTCTGTACTGAGAAACGACTGGACTAAGTAATTTAGGAGTTCCCGACTTTTATCTTTTCTACATCAAGGAAACCCAGACCCATGGATTTAAGATCGATATTGGTGTATAACCATACTCTAGTGCAAAAATTAACATAGTCTGAATTCCATATGTAATACAGCCCACTATTCTGCAAGACACCTGTCCCTGATGCAGCCCTGGCTTCCTAGTTATGGAACTCAATTCATCTCCAACTCTTCCTTTTAACAGCTACTCACATAAAGAAAAGTGGGACCTGGCTAAGAAAGAAGCAACAGGTCAGAAACGAGTATTAATAATGCAAAACGAGCCGGGCGGTGCTGCCGCACGCCTTTAATCCCAGCACTTGGGAGGCAGAGGCAGGCGGATTTCTGAGTTCGAGGCCAGCCTGGTCTACAGAGTGAGTTCCAGGACAGCCAGGGCTATACAGAGAAACCCTGTCTCGAAAAACAAACAAACAAAAAAAAAAAAAACAAAACAAAAAATTGCAAAACGACCGTACATTATCGTCAAAGGTCTCCAGTTACCTGCTCATCTGAAGCCAAATTTGTGAACAAGGGAACAATCTCAGTTTTCACACTGTCTAATTCCAAGACTTTTGCAAATTCACCCAATTTGGAAGCAGCAGCACGTCGCACCATTGGTGTATCATCTGAGCACAGGGAACGGAAGTGCCTGCAGCATAAAATAAGGTACTTCCTGTAAACATGTGGGTAAGCACGCACCAAGTGCCAACAGAGAGCCTTTTAGAGTCTCGCTTTCATAAACATCAATGACTAGGTTTCTACTCACAGCAGTAAAGAAAGGACAGGAAAAACAGCTTAGTCAGGAGAGTTCTTGCCTCCCAGGCTTGAAGCCCACTCATCGGCCCCAGGACCTACTTACACAGCTGAGCCCAGTGGCAGTGCCTATAACTCCAGAGAGGGCAGGACGGGAGGCAGAGACAGGCAGATCCCCAAAAGCATACAGGCCAGGAAGGCTAGCCTATGAAGCGAAGTTCAAGGCTAATGAGAAAACTTGTCTCGCAAAAAAGAAGGAAGGTACCTAAGGATAAACACCAGAGGCTGCCACATGAAATACGCATGCATGCACGTGCGCGCACATAAAATAAGCCATCAGTATATGCAACTACATGGAAAGGTATCACCAACCCCATTAGCCTCATATGAAGAAGGGAGCACTGGGCAAACCCTGCTCTGTGAGGCCCCAATGACGCAAACACTAAAACTACTGCCTTACTGTCGGATCTCTGCCTTGACAGCGTTCGAAGCTCTGGGATAGCAAACGCTGAACAAACCACATGCAGACGTGCGCGCCGTGAACCAGTCCCCACTGGCCAAGCGCTTCACCAGAGGCACAAAGTGAGCTTCCAGGGCGACGGGAGTGTGCTCCTGGGAGATCTGCCTCAGGGACTCCACAGCCTTTGTCTCGAACCACAGTCTCCTCCACCGTAGCCAAGCTTTCCAAAGGAGGCTGCAGAGATCAAAGAGGAAAACCAGAGATGACACATTGCCACCTTTTGTGTGACTGAGGGGAAACGGTACATGTAACCAGAATGCTCACTGCATCATACCAAATGGTTACTTTCAGTTCACACAGTGATAACATATGGTGTGGCCAACCTGAAGACACGACTTCTGTAGAAAAGCCAAGATCGAGTGTCCCAGATGGCAATTCCCAGATGGTGTCTACAAATGACACTGTGGAAGAGACTTGACACAGAATCACTATTACTTGGAGCTGGTGTTGAAATGATATGCAGCCACATTGAGACAGGAGTGTGCTATTTTTTAGGAACAATCCCATGGCCAACCGTGGCTGCCACAGCTGCATGACCACTCTTGCCAGGCTATGGAGTCCGTGCCCTTTCCTGCACCATCCTGCTATTCTTGGAGGTGCAGCGATCTTGTCCAGGAGAGCTCAAGAGCACCGATTCACCCAACCAATAAAAAGCTGACTACACCACCATTATTTTCCCAGATAGATTCAGAATCTTTGCATGAGCCAAAGAATAGGAGTTTCAGACAGAACAATCAGAATGCAGAGATGGGGTGATCTGCAGATCCAGAGACATCAAAGACAAAAGGTTCAAGGTCTGGCCCGTCGGCAACCTCATGTGACTCAGCCTGGTGGACAGTGGAGACGGCTGCTTCTCTGAACCTCTAGCCGCCTGTGTATTTGATCCCCGTTGAAGCAGCATAAGCTGAAGCTGTGAGATTAGAACAAACTCCATGGCAGACTGACCAAGAAGGAAGCTCAGGATTCTGAGAAGAAGTGCGCCACCCAACATGGTTCAAAATAGTCGAAAGCATTGTTCTTTCCTAGAGGGCGGGGTCAAAGGTCCACTGAAAAGACACGGCTTCTTACTAGACATTGTTTCATGATCTATCTCCCTGCCTACTGTGTGACATAGTCTAACGCTATCACAGGATTTGGCCAAACTCTGGAAAATGGCTTATGAGTTGTCCCTTCATGTGAACTTGGTCTATTTTCCAGTGCCCTTTTCTGAGCCCTGAGGACAACTTCTGCTCACTAGCTCCCAGTATCATATACTCTAGCAGCTTTGAACCCATAAAGTGTCACAGCTGCAAGACATCAAACTAGAACAAGGGTGATGGGCAATGGGGTGGCTGTGACAGGCAAGGCCTCTCTGATACAAAATGGAGTTGTCTGACTTACACAGACTCCACTATAGAAAACTCTAAATAGCATCTCTCTGGAGATAACGCCTACAGGCAACATCTTAAGGCAACAATGAGCTGGCTTCTAAGGAACAGAAAGACCAATGTGCATGGAATGAAGTTATCAAGAGAAGGATGTGTGTATATAATGTGTTTTTCATGGCTGTGAACCCAAATAGCTAACACAAACAAAGGATTTATCCTGGTTCAGTTTCAAGGGTTCATTTCATAGCTGCCTGGCCCCATGAGCCTCAGCACAACACGGCAGTAATAACAAGTAGCAGAAGAGCTTCTCTGCCTTACTGCAAGGAAACAAAAGAGTCTAAGAACAGAAGCCCCAAAACAATGCTACTAGCTGGGGACAAGTGTTCAGCATTTGTAAGTCTGATTTGGGGTAGATGCAAAGTCTACAAGACTAACAGCTGAGGTGTGAAAGAGGAAGAGGGTTTAAGGAGGCCTTCTCTTGCTAGGCTGTAACTCAGTGAAAGAACATTCACTTAGCATGCAAAGGCCCTGGCTTCAACTACTAAAATCAAAGCTATCTTCTAGGTTGGCCTTGTATAGCTAGGTAGTGATATGACTCAGAAAGAAGCAGTTTGACAGGAAAAGAACAACCCATATATAAATCTGCTGATTTCTACAAGTCTCCACTTACCTATTACCCATCTATGTCTGGAGTTCTACAGACCCATCAAGGTGGAGCTAGGAACCACAGGAGCCAGAATTGAGTGCACAATGCTTAAACCCCTAAACAAATAGCCCTGCCTTGTCCAGCTGCTCAGTTTCCAGTCATCCTTTAAAGCCTAGTTCATCTGCGTAGTGATGTATATGCTTAATCTCAGCACTCTGGAGGCAGAGGCGGGAGGATCTCTGAGTTCAAAGTCAGCTTGATCCATATAGACTTCCAAGTCAACCAACGCTACATAACAAGGCCTTGGCTCAAAAAAATACAAACAAAAAAAGGGGGGAGGAAACCAAATCAAGTTCGTTCCCTCCGTACCTCTAACCTAGTAAGTCTATGGAGGCAGAAATAAGCTCTTCTATTCAGCTGCTAAGCTCTGAGTCTTATTATTATTAAAGCGCCTCCGTTATTCATTCAACCATATTATTACCATCTGCCCATAAGAAGAGCGGCATAGAAAGCTGCAGTGTATCTACCCCAGTTAATAAAGACACTGTTGATCCTACAGAGTTCCGGAAGGAGCGTGGACCATAGATAAGTACTCACCAGCAGACAGTGGGCAAAGTCAGGACCTCCCACCAAACCAGTGAAATTTCCCAGCTGCTCCGCAAGAGCTAACAGCACCTCATCTTCATCATAAATCGTATCTGAAAATAACAACAGTTGGTTACCCCATAGGAGCAAGTGCCACTGAGCTGGCACTCACAGTGCTGTTGCAACTATAATCCTAAAAGCATTTTTTTCCCTCCCTAAATCAGAAGTCTTCCTGAATGTTTCACAGAATTATTAAGAAATTTATATCCTGGGGCTGGAGAGATGGCTCAGTGGTTAAGGGCTGCTCTCCAGAGAAGCAGGGCTCAATGCCCAGCACCCACATGGCAATCTACAAATTGTCTATAACTCCAATTCCAGGGCATCTGACACTTTCACGCAGACAAGCAGGCAAAACGCCAACGCACATAAAATAAATAATTTAAAAACAAATTCATATTTCACATCAATTACCCTCCCATTAGCTACACGGTTTATGTTTGAGTATGTCTGGCAGTATGTCTATACACTTTGCAGAAGGCACCTGCTCAGTCTAGTACTTATCACTACTCTAGGTAACAAACTAAAAAAAAAAAAGTTTGAAAGCCAATGGAAAAATGTAGCATGTTTCTTTCAAGGACACATACCTGTAAGGAAAGGCAGCAGTTCAGTTCGAGTCCTTTCTACCCCGAGTGCTAGAGCAATAGTTGATAACTTCTTAATACTGTTGAGACGGAGCTTTAAAAACAACGTGGGAGGAAGAACAAAACAAAGAGATGATTGCATTTCAGGTCAAAGAAGCAAACAGATGAGATACTGGGACGCAGGATACGAGGATGAATGAGCCTTTCACTCTTAATCCTAGGAAAACTCAAGGACCGTTTAACACGTCATTAGCCAGAAGCTATCCTAGGGAGAACACTTTAGGGCCGGGGAAGAAATGAATGAATGAAAACACGCGGAGAGTGAGAGATTCTGAAAAGAGAGAACTCTGGACGGAAAGAAGCAGGTGAAACGGTTAAGCACAACTCCTCCCTTTTCAGGGAAAAGTTCCATCACAACTGATGCACCTCTCGTCTGGGTTAATCAGCTGCGGCGCTCTTTCCACCCAACCAGCCCAGCTAGTTTGCTCGCCGACAGACACCCGCAGCACTTCAAAGGGAACCCGGGCCCGGGGACGAGCCTCCGCTCCCAGAGGCCCCGCAACCCGCCTGCGCTCCTCCACCCGAGGCGCAAACTGGTTCCCCGCCCACTGCCGGGAGCACCTGGACGCCACCGGCCCACAGGGCTGGGGGAGGGCGGCCGGAGCTGAGACGGACCACCGCGGACCCGCCGCCCCACGCCTCCGTCCCGTCCCGTCTCGGGCTGAATACGACTCTGCCAGCCCGGGGTCGCCCCACGGCTGGGCCGGCCTTCCCGCTTCCCTACCCTGTGCGCTTCCGCCCTCGCCTCAGCTCCCCAGCCCAGTCTAGTACCTGCACGTCCTCATTGCGGAGCTCGTCGATTAAAACCGCGATCGGGTAGAGCGAATCGTCTCCATCTCCGCCCGCTGCCCCTGGACCGGACCCTGGCCCTGCTGCGCCCGCCATGTTCTTTCTCCTCTGGCTGGTCGCCGCCGAAGGCCCCGCGCCCAGGCCACGCCCCGCACCCAGGCCACGCCCCGCACCCAGGCCACGCCCCACACACAAGCAGGCGGGGCTAAGTCCAATCCTCCGGCTCCAAGGAACCGATGGAGTCAAGTTTTTTTCCCTGCGCTTGGAGGCTCCGGCCTGACCCCCATTGCTGGAACTGCAGGTCTGAACTCCACAAGAAGGGCGGGCTGAGAAAACCAATGGAACCCCTGCATCCTTTCCCCAGCCGAAAGAAACAAGGGCAGGGATTCATCGTCTGCTTGCTGTGCTCTGAAGGCGAGGGGCCTTAGTGATTGATGGGTGCTGAGCCTCAGTAGAACTCAAAGACAGGCCAGGAGGAAGAAGCTTTAACACCTCCCCCGCCACCCCCACCCTCGGCTTCAAGCTGGCCCTGAGCCACTGGGTCTCAGTCTTAATTTCCCCTTGGGCGACAAGCCTCCACACAACCCCCACCCCCACCCACATACTCACCTTCCTCTGGCCTTTTTGCCAGAATCGTGGCTGGCTCCTGCTCTTTAAGACAAATAATGAGGGCAGAAAGAAAATGAACAGAGCTGTCCAAACTCCCCAGTCAATATTTTTTCCACGCAAGCTGTCAAAACATGCGGCTCTCTTGTTTTTGTGTTTTTCAGTGTGGTACTGGAATGGCGCCTTCTGTTGTATTGTCTTCTTTTTTTTCCTCCCCCTTTCTTTACCAAGAAGCACAACAACCTAGTATAATTGAGTCCAGTTTTATTCTTACTATTCAGTGTGGGTGGAAACTGGCCTCCCTAGACCTCCAGGAGTCCTTCTAAAGGAGGGCCTCCCAGGAGGAGGTGGTCGTGGGCATTTTCACACAGAACTTAATGGAAAATTTTTCTGCTTGCCCTATGGAACAGCACAAACTAACTCTGTTTCCAACTTAGATATAAGCAACTTAGATTGGTAGCTCTGTCCAAGTATCACAAGTTCTCAGATGACACTGTTTTGTTCCTTATGGAAATTGTCATTCATAAATGCAACTTAGGAGGTAAGATTTTTTTTTTTTCTTTTTAAAGCATGGGACTCCTAGTAGGAAATAGGAGATAGTTAGCCTTTCATATTCAGAGTTTGAAAACCAACAGACTTCAGTTTTGGGTTTGTTTGGTTTTGTTTTTGCTTTTCAACTTCTGTCCGTGAGTGAATGCTCTTCTATTATTTTGATAACTTTTAGATTCACTTAAGGTGTGGTCTGCACTGCTGGGGTGGCTTTTTAATTACAAAACACGTGTATGTGTGGTATGTACACACATGAGCCACTGAACAAGTGTAGTCAGAGAACAGCTTGCAAAGCAGGTTATCTACTTCTACCAAGTGGCTTCCAGTAACTGAAGTCTGGTTGTCAGCCTTGGTGACACAGGCCTTTATCTACTGAGCCATCTAGCTGGCCCCCAAGGACTACCTGAATCAGCCTTGCCACATGATTTCAACACCTATACTTGTGTGAGTTTCAGCCCAGGTTTTATTGTTCTGGGCTCATAAGAAATGAACAGAGGTGGACACTAAATGAAAAATAGCTTTTTATGCACAAAATGAAAGGCAAACTGAAGAAACTGGAGGCGTGAGCACGGCAAACCCTAAAGAAGCTGAGCTTGGGTGGGTAAGGCGGGACTCACAAAGCGTGGCGTAGCTTTAGTATCAGCCCTCGATCGATCCTACCTGCACTTGCCTAGCGTGCAGCAGACACGCCTTCATCTCCCTCTAGGCCCTTATCTAAAATGTGTTCCAAAGTGATAAAAGCAGCAAGCACAGAGAGGAGTAGACTAGCCAGTCCCACACCTTGACAGGCTTATAAACTCAGCACACTGGCATTAAGCTAGTCTGTCTCGAGTCATTGTGATCTGCTCATCCAAGCACAATGAGTGGAGACCTCGGGAATACCTATGATTAAATATGAAATCACAAACTGAGGAAACAGAGGCTAGAAATTGCCTGGTTTGAGAGTCGCGGAGGCCAGACTTCAATTCCCACTGTCTCTGACTCATCGTGACCTACCTTCTCCGTGAGCCTCACACTCTCCACCCCCTCACCCCTGTAAAACGGAGTTAAGCACCTGGTTCTTACGCCAGTACCTGTGAAGCTATGAGAACAGAGCAGGAATGAAGCGGAGATGCTAGTAAACCCTTCCGCAAAGAACGAAAATGGGCCACAGCAGGGAGAAAGGGGCCAAGTCCAAAGGCAGACACTGGGGAAATCTGACCTACTGATCATCGACTGGGGGTCATCAATGTACATTCCTGGGCCTGTGGACATAGCTCAGCACCAGAGCATGTGCTTCAGATGCTCAAGGCTTTGGACTTAATCTACAGGATGAAAATGAAAAGTTAACTAGAGAGACAGTTCAGTGGGTGAGAAAGAGCACTGCCTATATAGCATGGGCTTCCTGCCTGCCAGCCTGGCTCTGGGCTGAGTGAGAGACGCTCACTGTCTTAAGAGGAGATGTGATAGAGACTGGTGGAGCAAGATACCCTCATAGGTGCCTCACACAAACACACACACACACACACACACACACACACGTGCTTCTTTTTTTTTTTTTTTTTTTTTGGTTTTTGGTTTTTCGAGACAGGGTTTCTCTGTGTAGCCCGGGCTGTCCTGGAACTCACTCTGTAGACCAGGCTGGCCTCGAACTCAGAAATCCGCCTGCCTCTGCCTCCCAAGTGCTGGGATTAAAGGCGTGCGCCACCACCGCCCGGCTTCACACACGTGCTTCTTAAAAAGAAAAAAATATAACTTAATGCATCCCAGCACTTAGGAGGCAGAGGCAAGTGGATCTCTGTGAGTTCCAGACCAGCGAGGGCTACATAGTGACACCCTGTACAGATTCCTGGGCTCTACCTCAGACTTACTGAATCAGAGTCCCTAAACCTGGAGCCAGACATCTTCCAGGGCTCTCCAGAGATTCTAATGTGACAGATGATTGAAATTCATTAAAAGGTTTATCTGGAAAGACGATTACCAGGTCAAGCAACAAGCACTAGCTCAGAAAAGAACTAAACTCTTTGAAGTCCACCTCTGTCCAGGAAAAGTAAATAATAATGCTATCAATAAGCAGTTCTTTCCTACTGGCTGTGGGTTTTGCCTGATTACAACGTTAATTCCTGGCAGCCTGTCATGCTCTCCCAATACAGCCTGTGGCGTTGAACTACTTCCCTACCGCATCTCCTTTCCAAGGCTGCTTCTGCTCCACTTCCCACGCACACTACAGAAAACTAATGACCAGGGAGCCCAGGGGAGCAGCTGAGTCTAGACTGAGGGCTGAAGGTAGGCTCTGGAAGCGACTGTCTCAGTATAAAACCAGAGCTCTGACACCCACAGAGCAGTTCACTCACTCAGTGTGAATTGAGAGAAGGCAAGATTAGACTTGTCCTGTACAGTCACACAGCAAGAATATGAACGCACAGGCTGGAGGAAGCCATAGCCATCACAGCTCTGTCACACAGAAAAGGGCCAAGCCAGGGAATCTGAATGGCATCGTCATCCTCCATGGGCCCTTTGCCTCTTCCTTAGAGACAGGTTTACAAACAGGCACAATGGCAAATGCTGGTCCCGTCCACAGTTGCTAGCTAGGGCAGACCTGTGGGTTATAGCACACCTAGACTTGGGTCTCACTAACAGCACCGACAGGAAAGGGATGGATCTCTCAGTTTGTAAGCTGAGCTGAGCCACACATTGCCTTCCCAAGACTGTCATCCCTTAGCATCAGCCAAGGGCTTGGTTGCAGGACACACTTCTGTGCCAAAAGCCAACGAAGCTCAAGGTACTTCTATAAAATGGTTCGGTACCTGTGTACAGTCTGCACCCAGCCATGTGTTTTAAATCATCTCCAGATCATTTCACATAAAACAGTCAAAGCTGTAACTGTCTCTTTAGGCATAATGACAAGGAAAGATGTCTGTTGTGGTCAGTAAACTTTCATTTGGGTCTATGGATGAGAGACCTATGGATAAGGAAGATACACATCTGTACCTTCTTTTAGCAGGATGACCCTGTAAACTGATTCCCAGGTCCATGCTTAATTCATTACAACACTGCAGTTTCCACGGTGGCTCTCGTGCCGGCTTACAGGAACACTGTCTCATCCTAAGGAATGCAAATATTTCCCCCTCAATTTCATATCAATCTTTCCACCTTCTTTCCCTTTTCTCTTCATGGCAAGGCCCTCCCCCCCCTTCTCTAGACGGCAATACTCCAACAGTGAGCACCGGACTTAGCGCACAGACGGCAATACTCCAACAGTGAGCACCGGACTCAGCACAGAGCAAAGGGATGATTTCAGGACTCAGGAGCATAGCCGCTGTTCTCTCACCCATCATCCTCTGGGTGTCTAGGGTAAAACACCACTTGAATTCTTGGTGAGAGCAAATTAAAGAACTTGTCTAGTTAGGTCTTGTAACATTCTAGGAGCCAGGGACACTGTAGGCTGCAATGCCATTTCTACCAGTTACCAGCTGTATGATGCTGGGCAAATTACTTACTCTCTATGAATCTTGGTTTGTGTATCTATGGTCTGTCCAATTTACCTCGTGTGGCTGTTCAGAAGGTTAAATTCATACGATGCTTAGTGCAGCTATGGCAGTGTGCGCCTACGAAGCAGCACTCAGAGTATAAATAAGATCAAGAGTTCCAGCCAGTCTTAAGAAAAACCAGCCACTGCATTCACCTTTAACCTTAACCTTAGCACTCACTCAGGAAGAACGGGCACGTGGGTCTCTACGAGTTTGAAGCCACACACATACACACACACACACACATCCAGATCTTATTCAAATATCATCCATTTTCCTGTATTTCTGATAATGCCCTTATTTATTTTTTTTTTTTTTTTTTGGTTGCTAAACTCACCACATCTAAGCTTTTGGAATTTGAAACATGAAGACTATGAAGACTATTACATACATTTGGGGTTTGATCACTGTGCTGTAACCTCCCTGAGCTGGTCTTACCTATGACATCCATAGATGCCCAGCTATTCTCTGCTCAGCTCCACTGTGCCCACAAGGTAGAGCCCAGCTTTCCTTCCCTGCTCTTCCTATCACAACGTACAGTAGGCCCAGTCAGCATAAGCAGTAACCCTCAGCAACCTGCACAACTGTTCCCAGCCAGAGACTTGATCTCACAAAAGCAACGCGGGGCTTACTTTCCCATGTTCCTGCTCTCTAGGGTGCTCATGCCTGATGCCACCCTCCTGTCCCACCCCCCCAGGTGATGTTCTTTCTCACTTCCTTTACAGAGCTTCTCAGGAGAACTGTTAGAAGAGTCACCAGGCGTAAAGAAGGACCTGTGCCAAGATCCTTGCACATGCCTTTCATAACTTGGCAGAAATACACTGAGACTTGTAAGCACAGACCAGAATGTATACTAATTTCTAGGACTTCAGGAAATCTTTTCCCTCTCTGATCTATGATATTAGACTTAGTTGGGGTCCACATGTTCTAGGAAAGCCCCAACAAAGGCTGAGGGTGCTATCTGCAAACTGAAGATTAAAGCGATTTAAAAAAAAAAAAAAAGTGTACTGGCCTTGACTAGATCTTTCTCTTTGCTCATCTATTCTTCTAGGCTCTCCATCCTAGCATCCCAAAGGAGGTGAAGGATAGCAGACTTCACACGGGTCCTGAGGCACTGACTGGGGACGAGCTCCGTAGCAGAGCACTGTCTAGCACGTGTTGACACCCTGTTGGATTCCTAGGGAAGGGACAAAAGGAGGGACGAGAGACGGGAACGGAATCCATGAGTGTCAGCTTCCCCAGTCGCAAGGAAAGAGGCAATGCCTTTAAACTGAGCCGCAAGCCCAGACTTTACTATTAGCTATTCTTAGGTTTTTCCACAAATTCAATCTAATAATCTAGATGGTTCTAAAAAAACAAACAGAAATACCCTTCCCCAAACCACAAACAAAACACCAGCCTCAATCCATACTGTCTCTCTAGGGTTAAGCTAAAAAAAAAAAAAAAAAATGGCACACCTGAAGAAGAGGACCCTCACTCCGTATCTGGCATAGCTGCCTCTGTTCAAGCCCTGACTCTGCCTATATAGTTTCCTGCACATTTAAAATGTGACTACTACTTCCCTCTGCAAATGTTTGCTTTTTGCGTTGTGTTCTCAGACCTTTTACTGCGCAAGGCTCACACCCTGCTAAACACTGAGCTACTGTGCTGTAAATGACATGTTGGCATCAGAAGGCGAGAACTCAGGACACTCATATATCCACCAGACTGGCCGCGTCAATGTCAGCAAGTCAACACTGGTCGGGTTAGGAATGTGTATGTGAAAAGATTTGCTGTGTGTAAATGCTTAAAAATGGGCATTAAAACTGCCCCTTAGGAGTTCTTCTTCTTCTTCAAGAACACTATCTTTTATTACCTACAAATATAATCAAGGATATAACGAATAAAATTGAAACAGAGAAGTAGCAACTTACAAGATTGCCTACCAACTAGGGAATCATAGGTATGGTGGGCAATTCGTCTACACAGGAAACATCTGCAGCTGTAGAAATGCATGAAGCAATGGAAGGATGTGTCTCAAACACTCAGCTTGGATATTTCAACACATGCTGGGAATACAGCAAGCACCAAATCAACTAAGTTCCTGGAGAGAAAGGAACTCTGATGTTTAGTGAGAGTGGGGCGCCCTCTGCTGGACACAAGTGGGTCCCCATGATGGCTATATAGACAGGATTATGTAAGCCCTCAGAAGGATAAAACTGAAGCAAAGGTGTAGCAACAAATTTAATCTCTGGTACTGCATGCACACACACATGCACACACACATGCACCCATGCACACAGACACTCACTGGTGAATACCCAGTCATCATAAGTTGTGAAGTTGCAAATATAGAAGCCCAAGAAAATGGGAATGGGCAGGATCAGGAAAGTTTCTAAGATTTCCTTCTAAATGGCATACTAAGACTATGTATCTCCACAAGTATTTCTCTGGAAAGAAAGAATAGGAGCACCCTACAGGCAATTCCAGGGAAACGTAGAGACACGTTGTTTGTAGACAAGAAAGAGGTACCACGTGCTCCTGAGTGGTACATGGTGTCTTCTTGGTGGTTGAGTGAACACACTTCAGGTCACTTCTCTCAAAAAGAGATTAACCTTTGCTCTCAAGACTGATCCAGCTAGCAGCAGCTGCAAAGAGGCTGTCTGCAACCTGTAGCAAGACAAGGAAGTGAGGTCTTCCCTGCACTAAGCTCCAGAGGAAAGCTAAGTGTGTCTGACAACCATTCAAAGCCAGCTCCAGGCTGAGCCAGGAGAAGATGGGGTAACTGAAGTTTGCCCACTCTTACTTTTCCTATCTAATACATAAAATCCATAGATGACAAAATTTTTTTTTTCTAGATGTTATGTGGAAAGGACAAACCTTACAGGAGACAAGTAGCAACCATTAGTGTGCATGAGTGTCACCTTAGTTAACTGTTTTCCAGAAAAAAAAGGACCCCAGAGGCATAGATGACAGAGCAGGAAAGGCCTAGAGAGGGGAAGAGGCCCAGATAAGGGCCTGAGACTAGTGGTCGCCAGTTAGAAAAGGACATTAGCATTCTGCCATCTTCATGAGCTGTGGTCTTCAGTGTGATACTTACCTAGCCTTTATCAAGAGCAGTGGTGTTGAACTAGGGATTCACACTAGAAAAATCATCTCATCTAGAGCTTTCTAAAAATGCCTATGCTTACCCAGTCACTAACGCGTACTCCTGAGGAAGGACTGTGCAGCTCTAGTTATGAACTGCTGCTTTACTGGTTATGATTTCTCCAGTGTTGGGCACACGCTTCTAAAACAGTTAGTAAACAAACCGAGAAGCCCCACTCTTATTTGGCAATGCAGCTGACTGGCAAGTTAAATGACTGACCAAAGGTCAGGGGTCAGTTGCTCCACTGTTTCTACAAATGGAGATCAGAGCCCTTCTCACCGCAGGTGCTGTCTGGACCCGGTTAGGCAGGCCCAAGAAACCCCATACTGAGGAAATCTGCCTGAATTGTCCCCTTCGGCTGGCTCTTAAGGTCCATCAAAAAGTTGCCTAGTTTATGCTTCTTACCTGCATTTAAGAAATTACAGAAGAAGTTCAGAAAGAACAAACAAAAGGGCCCCACTTACTTTGATTTTAAAGATACTGCAAGATGCACTTAAATTTCAGGACCAAAAAAAAAAAAATAACCACACTGAAATGAAATGCTCACTTACACCCAAGTTGCTAATTTAAACACACACACATTATTCAGTTTACAAAGCTCTGACATGTCTGCATGTCTTTGCACCCCCCCTCCACACCCTACGTCCCTTCTCTGAATTTCCCTCATGCCATTGCTCCAATGTGTCCATGTGAACTTGTTCGAACCTCAAGTCTAGGTGGAATTCCACGGCTAGGAGATTGAGGGCAGCTCTCAGCTTTGAATATTCTTTGCTACTTAATATGTGACCTGAATGTGTGAATACAAACCCAGGTTGCAGTTGGACATCTTCTACAAAGGATGAGGACAGGAAGGACCTGATGGCTTCTAACACCTACAAGAAAGGTTTTCTAAGCCAGACTCATCCAGGTCATCTGTGCCAAGTCTGGCCCTCCAAAATCAGGAAACATAAAAATACAAATATTTCATGAAGGGCCTTGTGTCTCTTTTTAGATGCAACCCTGGGGAATGTGCTCTCATGACAAAGTCTGGAGTTCAGAACTGATAAGTTGCACACACACACACACACACACACACACACACACACACACACACCACACACACAGGCTTACTTAAAAGCTGCCCTTTTGAGTTCTCAAGATTTATGATTTGCTGTATTTTCTGTTCTAAGAATTCAGATCAAGATCAGCATGGTAACTCATACTGATGACCACAACATTGGCAGGCTAAGGCAGGACTGTTGTGAATCCTAGGCCAGCCTGGGCTACATACTGAGCTCCAGGCCAGTCTAAGCTATAGAGTGAAACCCTGTCCTGAAAATAAAAGTTAAAAATCTGTGCCAAATTGAAAGCCAGAGCTGCCTGTTAGTTATTAAAAAGGTATCTTTTACTTTTCTTAGTTGTCAATAAACGTGCATGGGATGGAAATGTTGGCCCTGAGCTCTGGAAGACAGCAGCAGTGAGCTTGCACCTTCAGGCCAACTAAGACTGAGGCAGGGCACAAGGGTTCTGCCTGTTCCTACAAAGGATAGAGAAGGAAGTCATCGCGAGGCCTCAAGTCTAGAGAAGGTTCTTAGACATGGTTCTAAAGATAGAGAAGCTGACGGACAGGAGAAAGGTGGTCTCCTACACAACACGAAACAGTGGTCTGTTCCCACCTGGAATTAAATTAATAAAAGCATCTAAAATAACATGGGAGAAGTAAATCAAATCAAATATTAGGACACCTGGGGTCATGAGGGAAGAGAAATTAAGAGTAATGACACAGAACCAGGTGACAAGATTGGATGTGAAGAGCAAGACAAGAAAATGGCATTAAAAACTTACTTGGCAGCAAAAAAAAAAAAAAAAAGAAAGAAAGAATAAAAAGATATCTAACACCCCCCCTAAGGGGGAAAATTACCCAAATGTCAGCTATAACTGGATTGATATTTTTACGAGAACTAGACTGGAATACTCCAGATACCCACATGGGGAGATAAGCCGGGCCTACAAGCCATTCTCTGTCCAGCACAGTGCTCAAAGATTCACTCCTGAGAGAAATAAACTTCACTTTCACTGTGATTCCAGAAGCCTTCTTCCCCAAAGTTTGAGTCCTTTGACCTGTAGCGCCACATCTACGAATGGAGGCAGCGGTGGGGAACACAGCAGCTGCTCTGTTTTCAATTCCCAGTGAAAGTTAGAAGCTGAATACGAAAGAAAAGTCACCTTAAGAAAAGGGAAATCGAGCCTAGGACGGTGGCTTAGAAAAAGGAAGATCAACCTAGGATGCTGGAGCACTCCTTTAATCCTAGCACTTGGAGGCGGCAGGCACGAGTTCGAGGTGGATTCATGAGTTCCAGGACAGCCAGACTACACAGAGAAACCCTGTCTCTGTCAAAATGTATTAACGTTTTCTTTCACGGGAACACTGCCAGTATGTTATGAACACCACGGACATGTGAAATAAAGCACAAGGACCAGGAAGAGGAAAGAATTGGATGACACTGGTGTTGGGCAGCACTTCCTGATGTCACCTCCATCAACAATTACATGGTCACAGGCTGAGAAAATTAAAGGAACATTCAGATTTATGACTACACCAGCGAAGCCCAGAACCCAGTCAACGTCCTTACAGAAGCCTTGCTCTTCCTGTTACAGACCATTAAAGCTGAGCACACGCCCACTTCAGCTACTTACCCGAGGGATTCTGTGTGGGAGCCTTGCAGACTCACAGGTAAGCTTTCCTGCATCTGTGCAAGCAGAGAGTTAATTGCTTCCTTTCCTCTCTAAAGAAAATTAAACTAAAAGCCAAGGTGACTGGTTTTAGGCAGATTGTTACAGAGCCACAGTGAGCCTTATCCACTCGACCCTAGGACGCACAGCACAGAAGAAGTTTCCCTCTGGTGAAGCACTACCTAGTATCTCACAAAAAGACTTCAAAGGTCTTTTCCAAAATCCAGACTAGAAAAATATGACCTAAACTAAAGTTTGTGATCAATAACCACCTTGATTTAAGATCACGCCTATTGCTAAGCCTGAATTCAGTAATAAGGACTACAGGTTGCAATTTTCTGCATTATCCCAAGAGGTTAAAATAACCTGTCTTTTTTTATCAAATAATAAAAATGTTAAGAGTCAGATCTTGAAATAGAGTCCTATCACTAGATTGGCATACTGGCATCAGAGACACAGGTTTAGTCAAAACTGATTTGGGCCAGAGATCAGAGAAGTCTAGATTTGCCAAGTATATACAGCTTGCCCACGACTTGTCCATCAAAAGCCTTTATAAACCATATGTAGATTACAGATAGCAACGATCTACAATAAACACTTAGTCTAGTACCAAGCAGTGGTACAAGTCTTTACAGAAGACAAGAGCCATGGATCAGCACCTTTCTTTCTCCCATGCGAGGTAATTGTAGGCTGCTAAGAAGTACTTGGCATCACGTCTGAGTAGGCACCACATCTCCTCTGTAGGCTGCTAAGAAGTACTTGGCATCACGTCTGAGATGTGCCACACTCTCACCAGAAAACAGAATGGAAAAAAACCGACTGAGGTTTTCAAAGGGATAGGAACTGACATTTCCAAGAAATCTCTGTGCTACATTATATTTGAGTTCTTGCTCAAGAGGACCTATGCTTGCAGACACGCATGTGTGTGCATGCATGTGTGTACATGTAGAGGCCTAGGTTGGTGTCAGGTACCTTTACAGGGATCTTTACATTTTTCAGGCACATAAGATGATCAAATGCTCAATTTTGTACCACTTGTAGGTGTGTGTGTGTTTACACGTGTTAGGAACTGAACTCAGGTCCTTGCACGTGGCAAACACATGCTCTACCACTCAGCCATCCCCCCTGATTAGACAAGAGCCACTCTTCACTGGGCTCCATGGCTAACTCCTCCTGCAGTGCCTTGGCTTCCCAAACACGTTCTCAGTTCTTCAGTCAGGTCACACAGTAACAAACACTGAGAATGAAATTACAGGGACCATTCACACAGTAGGGCTACAATCTATCTTTCCTACCCAGTTGTCATTCTGTCCATCTGGGCACCTCACCCTGCTTCACTCATCTCCAAGCAGATATTCTTTCAGATGAGAACCCCAAGAGGATTCATTCAACTGCATGTTTTTCTGTCTTCTTTACTGGTTCACATTAGAAAGTTATTTTTTAAAAAAGGAAAACATAGCAACTGTGGAAACCAGCTCTTCCTCTCTGTACTGCTGGAACCTGTGACTCTCAAGGGAATAGGGCACCTTACCCTGACCCACAGAGACAAGAACACTGTGCACAGCAGACCCTGGGACTTCCAAATTGCAGCAATATCACATAGCACTGTGAGAAAGGCTAACCCACAGGCTCCGCAGAACTCCAAGAACTGCAGACACTGACAACTAATCGGCTCTCTGGTCAACCTCACCCTCCTTCCAAGCAGTGCTTTCTTCGTACATGAGCGGAGAGGCAAGCATGAATGTCAGACAGCCAAGATGTTACCTACTGCCCACACATGGACCGGTGAGGCTTCACCCCTGCGTTTCCTGTCTGTGAAGTAGGCCCTCCTCACAGGGGTTGTGAGGATCAAATGAGACACTGAGAACACGGCTTACGGGCTGTGCCATATTGTAGGAGAAAGTGAAGTCACAGCAGGCACCTATTGGGGGCGTTCTTGCCAATGCCCATGCAACCAGAGGAAGGAAGTCATTTTCATTTCATTGGGGCTATCGTTTTAAAAAGGAATTCTTAATTTCCCCAAATGGCCTCAGACGACTTTAAAATGTGTTGTCACCCAAACTACTGATACTCTTTTCCTCCAGAGATGCCCTCTATAGTTGTATCTTTGTACGGAGTCAGAATTCAAGACAAAGCATGCTCAAACGTTTAAAATCTTAAAACACTTCCCGAAAAGCCATAGAATTAAGACCAGTTTTAAAGAAAATAAAAGGAAAATTAGAGTCATCATAAATAACACGATTAGGTCACAGTTCTTCAGCGGTCGCCTTTTTCCTGAGCTTCGGGACAGGGTGTGAGTCCTGTGAACCTTTAGAAGCCGAGCCTCGCTGACGGTGAAAGGACACATCTGGTTGGCAACTAGGCTGAACTGCTTTTCAGCAACAGGATTTGAACAAGGCCTGCTAGGAGCTGCCAAACAGCTTTGACAGAGAAACCATGTAGCCTAAGGACGGCTTGGTAGTTCTCAGATGCCAGGCCAGGGAGTGGAGAAGGCTAGCACACACCAAATCAAGGACTCTCAGCTCTCTGTAAGCACGTTCGCTCTTCTCCGCTCTAGTGAATAACTACATGGAGAACAAGAAGTGGAGCAGTGGACCTCCCCAGGAGTTAGGCTCTGCCAATCTGCAGAAAGCTCACATGCAGCACAGACACAGGAGCAGGAAGTGTGTGACTCTGACATAACCATGACGAGCTCAGAGCACCAGAGATTTGGCATTCTTGGCAGATGACCTTTATTACAGCGTTATATGATGCCTTGGAGGAAGTCAGCTCAGTGTAACCCTAGTTAACACAGGCTGTCCACTGGAGCCACAGTGGCGTGCTAACCTCCACTTTTCTTCCGGCTTTGCTTTGCTTTCCGAGGCTTCAGGATAGTGTAGTTCACATACACTGTGTATTGATCTGACAGGAAGGGAACATAGAACGCCCGAAGCAACTTGGAAGACCTGAAAAAAAACAGAAAGGGAGGAGGAGGGATTTTATCAGTTTACTGATGGCTCTGAAAATAATTAACGAAACCAAGTGCTACATCAAGGATAATGTTCTATATGAATACAGAAAAGTCTACTATTTAGGTACCAGATCATATAATAGACCACATACCTTGTTACTCAATCCAAAAACAAAAAAACAAAAAAAAAATCTGTCTCCTTAATAAGCCTGAAAGCCTAGCAAGAGCCATGGGTCTGCATTTTGCATTGGAATATGACACAGACAAGTTCCAGGGCAGACAAAGGCTGTGAGGACTGAAATTCACTCTAACACCCAAATAATTTCTGAATTTAGAAATATAGAAAAAATATAGAATTATAGAACAATTATATAAATGCCAAATGTTCAACGAATTCTGACTCCAGCTCCAAGTTTTCCTACAGAGATGAGGAAAGCTGTGGCCCGGGCACCTGTGCACTGTTCCAGCAGTGCCTGAATCAAGCAGCCAGTCTATGCAAAAGCGCGAGAGCACAGTATGTTCTTGAAAATTCTACTCATGACTGAAGTATGAGATCTGAGGAGTGATTTGGTTTTAAATTTGTTTACTCCATCTGATAAATCTGAGAAAGGTGGCAATGACACCCAGCCTCACAGAGGAGAACAAGCTGAGGTTAAGCCTGCTCAGAGTCACGTAGGCTAAGCAGCTTGTTCAAGTTCATAAGTGACTGATAAGAGCCTCATCAAGGTTTGATTCTAGAGTTTGCAAGCTTTACCATTATGGCTTATCCTGCAGCATACAGATTTATCCTTTCCTGAAGAGGCTGTAATGGCAGCTTCAAATGCATCTAGTATTACTTCCTGACTGAATTTTTCAGTCTGAAAACCCAAGTTGGCCTAATTACTGATACCGGAAATGAGATAGCTAAAGGGTGTCCACGGCCAGTCCTTATCCAGTTTCTAAACTTGTAAATGTCAGGTCGATGTGGCATTTGCACTGGCAGCCTACGTCTGGGCTTGCTTGGCAGACTCCTGCAATGCCTGCACACAATGGTCTCACACTTGGCAAACAGACCTCTTAGTGGTACTTCCCAACTGAGACGCTGGCTGTGCCCTGTGCTCAACAGAGACACACTTCACTGCAGCAGCCAACAGCTCAAGGGCTTGGGTAGGGAAAAGAGGCTTGGCGGAGACTCTGGAGATAAAGCAGGGCTCTTGGAAGCAGAGTAAACAGGAAGAGGATGCACCTGGCTCAGACAAAGTTAATTTCCTCTTTTTGCTCACGACACACAGATAAAGTGACGTTCTAAACAGAAAGTCTAAAGCCAGCACCAATTCCTTCAGGTCAGTAGTGACCATTCCAGAGATGACTCCTGTTCATTAAGACATGCATGCTCAGTTGGACTCGAGGCCTGGATCAACATCAGGGTCTGCAGAGGTGGCTATGTTTTCCTTTTGGATGAGCTCTGCAGCAGCTTCAATATAGAATGAACCACTGGAGGCATTTATATCCTCCACTGAACATAGCTCAGAATCCTGAGTTCAATACTTTCCACCCCTACTGTCATAAGAAGAAACTGGGCAGGAAGACACTCCACAATCCTTAGACAAAGTAGACATACACACATACACACACAGACAAGAAGCAGCCAGCAGCTGTCCACTGACACAGGGAAACTGATGTGCAAGCAAGCTCACTCATACTGTGGTCTGCAGGTGGCTGTAAGGACAGATGAATGGCCTCAAACTCAAGAACTGAGAAGTTGGGTCAGCACCTGTTGCCAAGCCTGGTGACCTGAGGCTGATCCACAGAACCTACATGGTAGGAAAAGGGAACGGACTCCTCGAAGTTCCCTTCTGAACTCACAAAAAATACTCAAGTGCTCTTTTTGATAAAGCAAGGATGAACGAGATTTTATTAGTGACAGGTCTGAAATCTGTGATCTTCCAAGATAGACGTATCAGGTCATGCACAACAGCTGGCTGTAATTTGGCTGTAATTTGGGGCATCCATCTCAGGAGTAATGTATGTATATGTGTGTGTTCCCAACAGAAGAATACAGAATAAAATTCAGAATACATGGCCAGGCATGGTGGCACACATCTTTAACTGCAGCACTTGGGAAGCAGAGGCAGAACGACCCTAGGAATTTAAGCCCAGTCCAGCCTGCAATGCCAGTTCCAGGAGTTATATGGCTGGCTATATCTTGTCTCAAGAAATAAAAACAAAAAGACACCCAGTGTGTTTCATAGTAATTATTATATTTTCTCTTTTAAAGATTTATTTTTATGTGTACAAGTGTTGGTCTACATGTATGTATATGAATCATGTCCATGTCTAGTGCCCAAATACACTAGAATAAGGTATTGGAACTAGAGTTACAGACAGTTGTGAGTCACGATATGGGTGCAGAGAACTGAGTCCAGGTCCTCTGTAAGAACAGCCAGTGCTCTCAGCCATCTCTCCAGCCCCCATTTATTATATCTTCAAATGAATCTTTTATTACCCTCCTATTCTTATTTTCATAAATAATTTATAAAATAACTAAAAAACATAAAAAGAGACAAGGCTACTGGACCAAGACAATGAATTCTGATGACCATTTTCCTGGTGTGCTGACAGGTAACAGCACAGAGCCCCACATATTTCAGAACACTTCTTGGCTGCACACAGAACACACGTCACCAAAAGCACTGACTAGACTGAAACGGAAGACCTACTATACATTACTGCTGGGTAGAAAAGGCAAGCTGAACAATAAAAGAGAAAGGAGACTGGGACAAGATATCTACAATCCATACAGCGGAAGATTGCCGTCTAGAATATGTGTGCTTCTTCCAGTTCAGGACATAACTCAGTGGGAAAGAACTGCAAAGGAAACGAATAGCAAAGGGAAATGCAAACAGCTAATGTGATCTGATGGAATGCAAGCCTTGGCATAGACTCAACAACCATGTTTGCAAAAACTACCAAGTCTGACTACACCTAACACTGGTCCAGAAAGAGGAAACACGTGTGTCAGTGAGAGGCACGGCCACGGCCCACGGTGCACAGGTGATGGCAGCAGGAGCGTCAGAGCAAACCGTGCCTCCTGGAGGCTTTATAACTCTATGATGACTCTTCTGTTTGATTTTCATGCTTCACAAATAACTTGTTTTCTGCTTATTATACCAGAAAGTTTCAAACATATATAAGTTGGCAAAATGTTACTCATAGCCATTTAAAACGAACAGACAAATTTGTCCCAAATTTAGAAAAAATATTTATTTATTTATCTATCTATTTATTTTGAAGCTAGTGTCTCACTGTGCAGCCCTGGCTGGTCTGGAACTCACAGAGATCCACCTGCCTCTGACTGGGATTAAAGATATGCACCACTTGCCCGGCACCTTTAATCCCAGCACTTGGGAGGCAGAGGCAGGCAGATTTCTGAGTTCGAGGCCAGCCTGGTCTACAGAATGAGTTCCAGGATAGCCAGGGCTATACAGAGAAACCCTGTCTTGAAAAACCAAAAAAAAAAAAAGAAAAAAGAAAAAAAAAGATATGCACCACCATGCCCCATCCAGAAAACCTCAAATTCTTCAATATGGCAACTATATATGAACGCTTGCATGCTTGCCACATAGCCACGTCATCTCTTCTCAATGGGCTAATGGTCTCATTGAATTCGTATTCGTATCTGAAGACAAATGGCACACAGCCGTAATTTAGCATATACACTCCTAAAGCACCAGCACACAAGTTCAGAAAGAGAAGTCAAACGCTGAGAACTGGATAGATGGGGGAAACATTCAGTATACATCTTTCCATCTCAGACACCTCACTGGAGGTGTGGGGTCATCTGAACTCTGGTGACCCTTCTTCCGGTTCCTCTAGCTCAGGGTAGAGCCAGGTCTTTTCAGTATGTGTTTCACAATGTGTACAGACTTATTTGTTAACCTGCTGAATGCCCCTTTATTCTTACATTTAGATTTCAGGGACTGAGCATGTTTTACCTATGCCTGGTACAACTGTATGACGAGCAGCATACATATTGGGAGGGTGGAGAGGTAGGTGGAGGATAGGCAGATAGATAAAGAAAGAGGCCAAAGGATACCACACTAAAGAATTAAGCTGAGCTCAACCACATTGAGCACCATCAGGTGACAGCATAAATGCAGATATGAAGGGTGGATAACAGACAAGTCCTCTTCCCAGTGAGGAATTCCAAGCCCAACAAGTTGTGGTTTGGGTTAAGCATCTCGTCAAGGACAGACATGAAGTGAATCAAAAAACACCCCAACTCCGCAGTGTTCACCCAGTGTGGAGCCACTGGAAAATTAGCACTAAATTCTAAGCACAGCATTCAGCAAGGGGGCTTTTATAGGTAAGCCTGAGCACAAAACTGTATAATAGGAAAAGCACAAGGATCTCATCAGAACACAGCATTGAGCATCCAGAGAACACAGGTCTGCTGCAGCCACACACAGAGCCACTAGCTGATGGCTTCCAGAAGTAAGCCAGAAGCTGCTATCATGACATGTGTGCCCATCTCTCAACTGCGAAGGGAGTCTGTGGGCTGTCTGACTTGGTTTTTAGAACAAGTTGCCTGGAGTTCCCCTTGTCTGAAACTAGCTGCTGTTCTACAATTCTTCCTTCTTTCATCTGCTCTGACACAGAAAGAAGGCAATCCCTGACTACATTAGTTTCTCAACCATTAGTATCTGTAGCAGCTTTAACTGTTAAGGAAGACTTGTTATACTATATTGTTTCTTAAGAATGGAAAATCAAATTTTTAAAAAATTTATAAAAATTTATAAATTTATAAAACAAAAGAACAGCTAAGCACTGGAAGATGGAGTCTGCACACATACACACATTCACACATGCACACATGCACACATGGGAGCACAAGTCAGAATGATCACAAACTAAGACAAAACCAATCCCTATCAAAGTTCTTGCCACAAGGCCTGTCATGAAATGCCACAGTGTGGCCTGGAAGAACACAAGCGTTGAACATTAGAGTTGCTCAACAAAGGATAGTAGGTTGACAATGACTGACTCCGTAGGAACAGGATGTAGGATACATGTCGCCATCATAGAAACCCAAACACTCTATCCCAGTAAGAGAGTCTCTTAAGCAATGCAGGAATGGAACAGATATGCACAAAACAACTGTCCAAGCAGTGTAACTGCTGACAGCTCAGAATGTGTTCTGATTCGATTACTGTCCCATCTATCGGAGTCTGAGAGCATTCTGCTGTGGAGGCTTAGATCTGCACCTGCTTACATGAGCAGAAGACTGGCAGCTAGAACCCCGGCACCATCAACTGATGCAATTGGAAATACTGAGTCAATTTGTCAGCTTAGACAGACAGCCTTGTGACATTCAGGTTTCCCTCCCATTTCTACCTGTCTGTCTGTCTGTGTCTGTCTGTCCGTCCGTCCATCCACCTGTCATCCATCCAATCTCTTATCCCCTCACTCAAACATTAAAACCACACTTTGCCTTGCTGGTTCAGCCCCACTGAGTATTTCCCGGAGCTGCTCTTTGCTTTAATCATCCATGTAGTGCACTTTTCCATGAGATATTTTCTATACCTGTCCATGGAGAACTGGCCCTTCAAAGTACCTTCAGATCTAAAGATGAACTGGGTTTTCCTTCACGATTCAGTCATACTCAACCTAGTCTCCTTTACTGAGCCATGCTAATATTCAAAAGGCTGGTATTGGGCAAACATAAGGGTGCTTTCATAGCTTGAACAGGACACGGGGTGAGGACATTGCTTTACAGTCAGTAAGCACTGCAAAGGTAAGTCACACTCCTAGTTCACAAGCGTGCACACAGGAACATGGCTAACACGCTGTACTTGCTGGAGGGACCGCCCTAGGGACAGGACACACTGCTGCATTTCCAGCTTTCAGAACTCGCCCATGGAAAACACCCAGGATTCTACAAACGGAAGAATATGCCAGCCTCTCAAATCGAATGATCTAATCTACTTCCCCAGCATCTAATGTTCATCTTACACAAGGAAATAAAGCTTCAAACGTAAAAATAGGCTTGTTCTCTTCTCAAACATTTTAGTCCTAAACCTGTGAGGCAGAGCAGAGCAGAGCAGGAATCCACACAGTGTGGGAGGAGGGAAGGTGGAAGACACACTGGCCCATGGGATGGTGGTACAACTGACTCAGACAGTGTCTATGTTAACGAACAAAATGGTATTCTAAGAGGCCAAATGGCCTTTCAGGTGCTAGTTCACACAGTTTGCCAGGTCGCCCTGGCCCATGTGACTGGTGTAAGACTTAACTTTCAGCAGTTTATCCAGCACTCAGACCACATGCTGACCACTCAGAGTAACCTCTGAAGAGCCGTGAGGTGGCGTGGTCAGGAAGCCTGCTGAAGCACAAACTGGACTCGCAACACTGTGACATGGGCACGTAGTGAATCATACCCTGATGTGAACAGCAGCTGGCATAACATCCTAGCCTCTGCACCAATCACCTTTAGCCAATATTCAGAATAGCAGAGTTGGGAAAGACTTGCTATTAGGCAACTTAGACCCTTCTGACCTTCGGTCCTGCCAAGGGTTGAGGGGAAGCGCTCTTCAGTCTTTTCCCATCGGGTGCAACTGAGAGATACAGGCAACATACAACAGTGTCTCCCAGTCTCAACCCTGCTCCTCAGACCCTTATCTGGGCTTTATCTGTGTGGCAGAAGAGCATGGGAAACCATCTCAAGAAAAAGACTCTGGCAAGTTTTAAAGGTTTGAAATTAACAATGAGTATATTTTGCCTCAACAATTTTTATTTCACTAAAGTACAGGCTTCTGACAAGACCATTATCTTGCTCCCTTCTCCTCACCATTATATAAATCCAGGTCCAAGAAAGTAAATCTAGGACTAGAGAGGTGGTCCAGCAGCTAAGAGAGGTCCTTGCCGCTCTTCTGGGGAGCTTATGTTCAGTTCCCAGTATCTACACCAGGCTCACAACCACCTGCAAATCATGGTGCATGTATATGCATGCATTCATGCATTCATACATAAATAATAAAAAAACTAATATAAAAGTAAAAATGAAAAGAATGTAAAACCCACCAAGTCATATATGTAAGACCCTGTAATGTGCCAAGAATCATAACGAAGCTGGGACAAAAACTGGTGATGTCAGCTGCTCAGTCCATTAGCTTGAAGCAGGGCCACCTGCGGCACCTAGCCTCCTCAGTGAGGAGAGAGAGGTCCTTCTAGAGAACTCATCCCACAATAGAAAGCAGAACTCTCTGGACCCCACAAGGGATTAAAAGGTTTGTTCTTTTTACTCTTCCTTAATGTCAGCAGATTTCAATGATTAAGGAACTAAGACATTAGGCAACATGCAATGTGTTTTGAAGCCAAATCTGGCCAAGGGTAACTATGTTAGATGGACGTCTTGGAAAAGTATCTAGGGGAAATGGGGAGGGAGCAGGGGCATGAAGGGGAGGCAGCAGGCAGAAGCTGACAGAGAATGAAGACTGAGAGAGCAGTGAGCTTGTAAAGATAACAGGCCGTGAATTCTGCCCTTCCTGTTTCTCAGTGTCCTCCGCACCGATGAAGGAGGTAAGGCACCACCGTGCCTGGCACGCAGGGAAAGGACTAGAACCCATCACTCGCGGTCATGTGGATAAGGCACCACCGTGCCTGCACGCAGGGAAAGGACTAGAACCCATCACTCGCTGGTCATGTGGATTAGGCACCACCGTGCCTGCACGCAGGAAAGGACAGAACCATCACTCGCTGGTCATGTGGATAAGGCACCACGTGCCTGGCACCGGGAAAGGACTAGAACCCATCACTCGCTGGTCATGTGGAGGAACTGATTCTTCCCGAAACACCAGATGCCATCTGAAGTGTGCCAACTGTTGCCCATCAGATCCTGCCAAGGGTGTGGTCTCCTTTCCACCTGGGCAGGAAGGGGAAATGGCCTTCAGGGCTGGCCCTTTCCCTCTTGTAAGAAATTTCTGAATTGAAAAATTAATTTAGAAGGAGAATGGCATTAAAAAGCTGTGGAGATTTTATAACATGTCCATACGTTTTCAGTACTTCTGTCATAAGTAGAACAATCCTACTCTTCATCCCACCAGCAGCAGGAGGAGGGAGAAGTGACACTTGTCTTCCAAGGCTAGGTTAAAGGCAATGGAGTGCAGGCCCGTGGTGAAAGGAAAAGCCACAGGCAGGAATCCCTGCAGCCAGAGGTGTGGGTGAGACAGTGGAGATGCCTCAGCTATCATCTGATGGCCAGTGCAAGAGAGATCCTGAGGAAGAGCTGGCCAGATGGGCCAGCTGTGGTCTTCTTTTACAGCTTTAAGAATGGGTGACTGTCACACTCCAGTAAGCTTCCAACTAACCTACCCTTCACAACCTTAACTCTGGTAAGTCTGTTATTTTACAGAAATAAATAGTTCTGCCTATGCTGGCTCCCATCAAGCAGACCCTATCACATAGGACACAAATGGATATAGGTATATAGGTATACGATGGTCTTCAGGTCTCATAGTTGCTGGGTTACTTCTTGGAAGGTAATTAAAAGGCCACACACCATCTATAGAAAGTCTTTAGATTGGCCGGCTGAAGTTCCGGTTTCTGAGCTGGCACTGAAAGAACAAAGCAGTGAATATCATGATGCACTCCCCAACTGGCTACAACTGAGGTCCTCTGACTAGGAAGGGCCCCGACTCTACCCTGCCAGCTCTGGTTTAACCTGGCTCTGTTCCTCACCTGTGATTAACTCTGCAGGAGTCCGAAGCCTCTAATCATGCAAGTGTACACTTCAGCTAGATAAGGCTGCAGCATGCTCTAAGATGGGAGGAGCCACAGACGGAAGCCATACAAACAAAACGGAAGTGCGTATGAGAAGTGCAGTATGAGGAGCGCCAACAGTAGAGCGCGGTGCACAAAGCAGGGCAGAGCCTTCAGACCATTTCCAAAGCTGCTAAGAGACCCCACTCTGCAGACGGCCAGCGTCAACAACCCGGAGCGGCTTTCCCGCCAGGCTCTGGGGCTCCACTCTCACCACTGATTTAGTCCCGCGTTCTCCTTCACTCCTCGGGGCCTCTTAGAGGAGGTAGTACAGCCACCCACGTGTCAAGCTACTTTATACAAATAGCAATTATGTCCTGGTTCAAAGAATTTAAAAAACAAAACCCCTCTCGTTTCATAAAGTATGTTTCATGAGCTGGCTACAGGGTAGCAAATCTGAACATTTTCTGTTGGGGCTGGGATAGATGACTCAGCAGTTAAAACCACTGGCTTCTCTTCCAGAAGACCTCAGTTCAATTCCCAGAACCCATGTGGCAGCTCAAGTCCATCTGTAACTCCAGTTCCAGGGGATTCGACACCCTCTTCTGGCCTTGGAGGACACAGTGCACACACGGAGGGAAAACTTTTAAGTAATACTGTCAGATAGATCAATCCCGTCTCCTGTGAGTCTGACAGTCCTTATAAGCACAGCAAGACTCTGTCGTGAGAAGCTCAAGGTCTGGAAGCTGGGGCTACAACTAGCCCTATGTGAGCAGAGCTACAAGTTAGTCGTTGAAATCTCCTGCCTGGATGCTCCAGCTAGAAGGCCTGGGATCTCTAGGCCTCTGGAAAGCAAAGAACCAATTCAGAAAACAGGACACAGGCTGCCATGCTCCCAATGGTCGAATCATGTCTCCAGAGTTCAGCAGCCAAGGCCTACCTTCCATACCATTCAACACAGAGGGAGCGGCCTTCCTCACACAGCCACGGGGGTCCAGCATATTAAAATTTGCCAATCACAAAGACACCCTAAAGTGCTTCTCTCATGCAAACTTCTCCAGTAACATTCTCTCAAGAATATATATTTTAATGTGTTGGTACTCAAATTATCTTGATTGCTCCCTTTCAGACAGCTGAGGTCCTATTTAGACTATCAGCACGGAATGTCAGCAAAATGAATCAAGTAAAACTGTGCAAATCTACATAAGAAATGTAAGGGAAACATAGACCAGAACCCTGCAGAGCTTGTCAGTTTACTTAAAGGTCTAACCTGCTAGAATGCTTTCAATTTAAAAGTACTTTCCTACACTCCTCTCACTTAATCCCTACAAAATATATACAACACCTTTGTTTTAGGGACGAGGAAGTCTGGGCATCAGAGCAGTACTAACAGCAAGAAGCCAGATTAAAGTCACAGGTTCTCAAACTCTATGCTTTTACTATACATCATATCTCTGTAAGAATCAGACCTCTTCAATTCTGAAGCCAACGGATTTCTTTCTCACCACATCATCTTTAAAAATCTATCCTTGCACACAAATTATAAGAAATAAAAACCCTCCAGGAATATGGTGCATCCCTTTAATCCCAGCACTTGGGAGACAGAAGATGGGTCTGTTAGTTTGGGGCCAGTCAGGTAGAACCCTGTCTTGGAAACAAACACTGAAACAAAAGGAAAGAACGGGGTGGGGGGAGTGAGACTGAACTAACTCTCCTGAGGGCATGCAGCTCAGGGAAGGAGGCTTGGGACCTATTGTTCCTCAGAGAGGAAGAGCCTTCCTAAGCCAGGTCTCACTGTCACAGCTTTCTCAACTGAAAACTGTAGACCCAGAAGACGGAGTCCCCATACCCTATGAGGCAGGGGCACTGGGGCCCTGACACCGGGAGACTGCATCCCTGTACTCTATGAGGCAGAGGCTGGGCACTGGGTGCATGCGCCGCATAGACGCCATCTCCACCGCTTCTCTATCCTAGCGTGCTCCTCCATTCACACCCCGCCACCTTCCACGATGTCTCACCCTTCAATTCCTCCCCATCTCCCTTGTTATCAACGTAATGCCACGGTCACTAATAAGATTCCTCACTTAAATCTTCACCCTTTAGGTCTCTGTTGCTCCTCTGTGGTTTCTGATTACTGACCCGTATATGTATTTACAGCATTATTATCCATAACGCCAAAAAGTGGAAACAATCAAAAGTCTGTCAGCCAAAAGAAATGATTACAAAAAAGTACATTTTCAGCAGCAATAAAAGGAGATGAGGGCTGTAAACCAGCTGGTTTTGTGTCAGCCTTACACAAGTTAGAGTCATCCATCAGAGAGGAGTTGAGGAAATGCTTCCGTAAGATCTGGCTGTGAGGTATTTTATTAACTAGTGACTGAGGATAAGGGCCCAGCCCAATGTGGACAGTGTCATCCCTGGGCTGTGGTCCTGGTTTCTATAAGAAAGCAGGCTGAGCGAGCCACGGGAGCAAGCCAGGAAGCAGCACTCTTCCATGGCCTCTGCATCAGCTCCTGCCTCCAAGATCCTACCCTGTTTGAGTTCCTGCCCTGCCGTCCTTCAATGATGAACACTGGTGTGGAACTATAAGTCAAATAAACCCCTTTCGCCCCAGTTTGCTTTTCAGTCATGGTGTTTCATCGCAGCAGCAGAAACCCTACCCACGACAGGATAGTACATGCTATAGCCTGAATGAACCTTAAAAACATGCTAAGCGCAAGAAGCTGCATTAGTTCCTTTCTCATGCTGTGACAGAACACCATGACCAAAGTAATTTATGGAAAAAAAGAGTCCGTTCTGGCTTACAGTTCCAGAGGTAGTCATGATGGCAGCAGAGCTGGAAGCTGGCTGATCACACTTCTGTTTATACACAGAAGGAAAATGAGCCAGGCAGAAAGAAGATGAGACTATACCTCTCAAAGACCACCCCCTCACCCCAGTGACAGACTCCCTCCAGCAAGGCTGTACCTCCTAAAACTTCATAGACAGCACCACCAACTGGGGACCAAGTGTTCAAATATGAGCATATGGGAGACTTTTCTCATACAAACTATTATGGAAGTCAAACACAAAACCATACACTTATAAGAAATAGCCCAAAAATGCAAACCTATAAATAAGTAAATTATGAGTTGGAGTTGGAGCTGGTAAGGTAACATACAATTATGGTTGTATAATTTGGCACGTAAACTGTACCCCAATAAAGTTGCTTTTTTTGAAAACTAGTTAGATTTGCCTTACAAGTGTGGCTATAGTTGAAGTTGAAGAAAAAAAAATTACACCTTGGCTGGGAAGATGGCTCAGTAGGTACAGAGATGCTTGCTGTCAAGCCTGAAGACCTAAGTTCAATGCTCAGAACTCACATGGTAGAAGGAGAATCAACTACTTTGAGTTGTCCTCTGACCCTATGAAAACTATGGTGTGTTCATGCACACATGCGCAAACACACACACAGAGTTTAAAGAGAAAAGGCAGGGCTGGTGAAATGGCTCAGCGGTTAAGAACACTGATTGCTCTTCCTCATGAATTCAAATACCCCCACACCCCCAGTTCACACAAACACCTTCACAACCCCAATTCACACTTACAAACACCCTTACACCCCCAATTCACACTTACAAACACCCTCACACCCCAATTCACACTTATAAACACCCTCACACCAACTCACATTTACAAATACCCTCACACCTCCAATTCACACTTCCTACTTCATCATTTTTCTTACTACTAATTCTAAGGTCCTTCTGAAGAGCCAGCTATGTCCTGGCTTTATTTTAAAAATCTTCACTAGATCTGCCAAGCTTGATGCAGCACACTTGCGCTCTAGCACTTGGGAAGCTGAGGCAAGAGGATAGCCACAAGTTCAAGACTAGCCTGGACTACCTATTGAGTTCCATAGCAGCCCTGAGCTACAAAGTGAGACCCTGTTTCAAACAACCAAAATAAAATCAAGTAAATCCTACCCAGTACTTGCTGAGCTTTGATTCTGAAAACTATGGACATCAAGCTCTTCAAGGTACACAGTTTATCTTGTTGGCAATGTCAGAATGCTCCATTAAGACAGTTAAAATCCGTTACCAAAACTAATTAAAACCTTATCTGAGTTTCTACAGTAGACCTACCTGTACCTCAGAGCCTTTCATAGATAATAATAGAATGTACTTTGCATTCCGAGGCCTCAAGAAGAGAATACCTTTTAAATTTCTCAGTACACATGGACAAAACTGTAAGAGGCCTTGGAATCAAATAAAAAGGAAATAAGAGTTACTCAAGACAGCCAGGGACTGGATTCTCAGCTCCAGCATTCATTTTTACATCTCTCACAATTGAACCACATACCTAGATGCATCCAGGAATGGTCTGTGGGCCAGGCTGACCCATTCTTCTCTGTTGGATGAGTAGTTTGGCTCCCGAGGTGTTTCTCTCATGGTATCCAAATCCACTAAGTAATGGCATTTGCTGATGTCAATCTGAAATGGAAAGGGTCAGCTCTCCATCAGTCACTGTGACGATTCCTGCAGACTAGGGACCCAACTACAACCCTACGAATCCCCGCACGGTGGTAAAGGGACAGGCACCCGAGCCAAGAAGCCATGTGCTTCTGCTCTGCAAACACACGGGCCATCACTGAGGCCCCTGGGGACAGCATGTACTTATTGTGGGTGGTCTGCAGCTAGCCTATGTTTTTAAGTCCCTCTAGCCCACAGACACTATGAAGTCAATTCAAGTGTCCAGCTTATCTAGAAAACCTATCTTGTGCTCAACACTGCTGCCTTCCCTCCATCTATCTTATCCTAGAGATCTGAAGGGCATGAGTAACAGAGGTACCGATCTGTGAGGGAGCCCTGACTCCTGAGGGAGGCTACAGCTGCACTGCACCTTCTGACATACAGCAAGGCCATGTGCTTCTCCTGCAAGAGACATCGAAGGAACTGTCTCCACACCAAGGCTCAGTACAACTGAGGAAGTACAGCCGCAGGACTGAGGGGCAGGAAAGGTACAGATGGACAGGAGGGAGTTAAACAAGGGCAGGGCTTATGTAAGATTTCTTAGGGGCCTGGGCTTTTCAGGGCAGAAATTTCCAAGAGGACTTCAAGTCCTGAGCTGGAGGGTTTTCCATGGTGGGTTTTGTGGGACGTTCAGGGACTGGTGGCTTTTTCCACCCTCTTTTCCCTGCATTGGGCCTATGGGTTAGGAAGGGAAAACTTCCTGGCTGCAGGTGGCTTTGGTGAAACGCCATCACTGCCGAGCCATCACTGCGAGCCGCTTGAGGAGGCTGGAAAGGTGGTGTGGCCACCGTGGACAGCTGCAGGCTGAGATGTTTCGACAAGAGCCACCATTTTGACAGGTGCAGGCATTTTGACAGTTCCTGAGGCTTATTTCTCAGGGACTACACCATGGGCTTAGCTTGAAATTCTATCAATCCCTACCCTGAAAAGTGCTACCCTGGAAAACTGGTTTGCCCAAGAAACCCTATAAAAGCCTGTCTGCTGCTCAGTT